>JAFIRS010000503.1:0-678820 GCA_018342105.1 Gonioctena quinquepunctata | reverse complement strand
TCTCACTGTGCCTAACATAACTTTGTCAGGAGTAACCATACCACTGAAGTCATCCATATCGATGCTTGGTATTACTATCAGCAATAACCTTTCCTGGGAAAATCACGTGAGGTCCATTGCCAAAGTGCATCCCAAAAACTTGGTTTTTTGTTTCGTGCCAAGAGCTATTTCACCTCCAGTCAGCTGCTTATGATCTATAAGGCACAGATCCGACCTGTCCTGGAATACTGTTCCCATATTTGGAGTGCGGCACCTAAACATATCCTGAAGCTATTGGATTCTGTCCAAAAAAGGGCAATTCGTCTCGTCGGTGATGCCTCGCTTACAAACTCGCTCACTTGTCTGGAACACCGTAGAAAAGTTGGCGATTTGTCTCTATTTTATAGATATTTTCATGGGCGATGCTCTTCTGAAATATCAACAATCGTTCCTCCTTTGGCAGTCTCTTCGAGATTAACCCGTCAAGTTCAGTCTTCACACCCCTTCGTGGTCACTTTGGAGACCTGCAGAACATCACTTTCCAAAGACTCATTCATCCAACGAACTGCGAGGCTTTGGAACTCATTGCCTAGGGAGGTGTTCCCCGAGGCATACAACCTCCAGAAATTTAAGAAGAACACCAACTCCTACCTTCTTTCCCTTGGTTCCCACGATGTTCTCTGAACATTACAGGATATCCCTTTTCGTGGGAACCAGAACATATAAAAAAAAAAAAAAGTTTTTTGTTGTTCAAGTTGTCGTGCTAGCTTGATATATGTTCGGATAATTTCGATCTTCCAATTTCATTATCGTTTATATAATTCTTATGATCAACTTTCTCATTTTTAAAGGTTTTGACGTTTCATCAGCATAATTTTTTTCACATGGAACACTGTACATACAATTATTTGAATTTCGTACTAACTAATATTTTCTCGGTTAAATCCGATTTCAAGGTATTATGCATTTTGAGAACGCTGTTTATATATTGAAGTGAATGCTTCTAAAAATAAGACAATGTGAACACGCAAATAATAAAAAAATGGAGAAACTCGACGAAACCACTGTGAAACTGTTTCAATGAATTCTCATCTCCACCACCCTGTATGATCAAATCATATATTACGATGAACAAACATATTTGCACTTCGTTTATGAGGTAACACGACTTTTTTCGAGAAAAGGTACACTCTCGAGAATTTTATCGCAGAGAAAATATTTGTTCTTAACCGTATGAAGATAGTGGGATGGAACGGCGTGGGTAAAATAAATATTATTTAGGACCAACACGCCAACATAATGGTCCGAAAATATATGGATGTCGTGCAACTTTCGAAGGATAATTGGGGTTACACATTTTCGTAGATGGCGAGGTTGGCAATTAGCGAAAATTATTACAAACTGATTATGGTGGTGTTAATTTGTTAACAGATGGTGCAGTGTAGGTTGCTCGTAGGTATTTTTGTTAAGATTAATACCTGTGGATTGCATGGCCTCTTTTGTTGTAGAATTATTAGTAGAAAAGAAACAGCGACCAATGGTTAACTCAGAATGACGCCATACATCTGTCTCAGAATGGTTTCTGGCAGAAGTAAAATTACCCTGAAGATGCAAGAATAGAGAGATATATTTTTATTGAATCCTCCATGATCATAATATGACATAGGATACGTCGGACACCAAATAATTCATAATGAAATTATATTTAGATAAAAAATATAACAATTCCATAAAAGTTTAAATTAGAATATAAATAATGAAATATGAGAAAGTGGTCCCATTGGTTAAAATACACTGAAAATACAATGTTAATCAAGAATTCGCTAATTTCAGTTTGAAATTACTATATCGTTAGGAAAAATGAATTTGCCCTTACTTATATACGATGGACAAGCAATTTGATTTTTTTTGGAGTGGTATAAATTCTTCGTTCCTAGTGGGATACGTATGAATATAACAGTTTTGAATGTAATTGTGTAAATGTTCTTTTAAATAATATTAATGAATATGTTTATTTTCGAAAATTTAGTGGAAAATATCGAGTGCTTTTTGAAAATAAATATGATAATCACTATAGCTTGAAAACTGATGTGTAATGGTCTAATGCTAATAGATCCATGAGATTTATAAATTTTGTTCGGGTTTACTAGTTAATTCAGAGTAAGATTCATCATTGTTGGGTGGGTTGTCACATAAGGATAGTTTGTGTAGAATTTAAATTATATTACAAGAATAATTTTTGTATTCGAAAGATTTGCAATTTTCAATTGCTTTCATACCATTTGGGAGTAAATTATATATTTTTTGAGATAAAAATTATACTGATCTTTGGGCATTCGTATTTTTCACGGTTGGGTACGTTTCCAAATTCCTTGAGAGAGAAAAGAATTGAATAAAAATGACAAAAAATTCAAGACAAGCTTTTATACAAATGCACTAAAAAGGAAAAAAATATGTATATGTAAAGCTTGCCGCGAATATAAAATAGGCAAGCTTTTGAATCTGCTACGCACAGAATAACATAGGTCAAACAATTAAAGACATTATTTTTTCCTTTTTAGTGCATTTGTATAAAGCTGGTCTTACATTTTTTTTTGAACGATATTTAATTTATGTAGTTTGCCTAATACCAATTTTCTCCAACCTAGGATGCCATAAGTCAGTTGTGATTGTCCGAGAGCAAAATATAATGTTCTGAGATTTTTGTATTTAGAAAATATACAAGGTATTTGAACTCAATAAGCCCCTCAGTCTATTCGTATATTTTCGATATGCAGATTCCATCTTGAATGTCTATCGATTATTATTCCAAGATAGCGTGTTGAGTTTGAACCAATCACATATGCATTTTAAGTTTTGTTTGGATTTTGTTCTGAGACTTTTCCAGACTTCATACTCTATGGCTATATCGCTTGCAGAACTTATAAGTTAACCTTCATGTTCAATGATCTTCAGGATATTTGCGTGTAAACAAAATAAGAGTAGGAGGACTCCGTAGGTGATGACCTTCCTACAATTTCAACCATTTGTTTGAAGTCTGTTGGATAAACTTTCAGTAAATAGTATGCAAGTCCTCGTTTACAAAAATGCCAATAAACTTTTTATTTAGTACCATTTGTTCATCGACATCTTCAAACGTGGACACAGAAGGCGGATATATCATATTTCATCTTCATTGGAAAACCATTCATCCAAGCGGCAGGAATTAATTCCAAAAAATCTCTAAGGAATTTCTCTTGCCATCATCCAGATGTCGCCAAGAAACCTGGGAAACGAATACCTGATACGGGCGATATTCGGCAAGATGAGCTACCGAAGGATGATTCAGCTCTTCAGGGCCGGTTCCACACACGATTTACCTATCAGTTTGGATGTTTTTATGTGGAAGCTATAAAAAAATTACATTAATGTCAAAAGTTACCTACCGATATCATCGTAACAAAATGATAGATAAATATGAATTTTCAATTATTGTAAAGATAGTCTTTAATAATATTCCAAAAATATACACAATGGGATGAAGGCACCTCAAGAAAAATATTTTTGATAAACGTCATTATAAAATTTTCTAAAATTTTAGTTTGTTATAGGATAAATGCGAGAAAATAACATGTTGCGTTTCCGTCCTGTTCATTAGCTAATACAAAACTTACTTTAAGGCACATACGCAAATGGCTTTATTTCATGCTGTATCGTAAAACACACATACATATTTGATATTAATCCAAACAATACCTTTTTACGGTATAATTGTACCGGACTAGTCCAGTAAATTTTTTCTACTGGACCCGACAGGTTTATGCACCGTATTAACATCTTCAAAAAGTCAATTATTTTTAATACAATAATTACAAACATACAAACATATAGGTATAGACCAAGAGTCCGTGTCACTTCAAAAACGTATCATAAGTTTACCCTCATTGAATATGGGAACTTGTGTTATCGATGTAGACAATGCTGGGGCAAAGTGATGCTGAACTGTTATAAAAAATAAGGTAAGAAATATTGAAAGTCCACTACTGAAAGTAGTAAAAAACAAAGGTTTGCAATAAAATAAAGCGACACTTGACGACTGCAGTCGTCTAAAACTTGGCGTTCACCTGCTGCAACGTTCAAAATATGTCAATAGAAGGGGCCCGAAAAAATCTGAGAGTTTTCTATCATGAGATATTACTCAAAAAACTTCACCGGTATGGCTGCAGAGGGGTGACGTACAATTGGTTTAAATCGTACCTCTCAGGGCGAAGTCAAATGGTAAGAACATCGTAACTCTCAGAAAGTAGGGCAATTACATCTGGTGTGCCACAAGGTTCTGTGTTAGGTCCAGTTCTGTTTTTGTTATATATTAATGACATGACTATGATAGATATATCTGGCAGCTTTACTCTCTTCGCGGATGATACAACAATACTGTGGAAGGAAAAGCACTCAGCAGAGCTACATAAAAAGATATCATCTGATTTAGAAAAGGTGAAAAATTGGTGTGATGCTAATTTATTATCCTTGAATATCTCCAAAACAAATATAATAACATTTAAATGTCTGCTACATGAACTCTCAATAGACAATGATATCTTGGAAAACAAATTGAACACAAAATTTTTTGGTGTAGTTATTGATAATAGGCTTAAATTTGACGAACACGTCAGACAACTTAAGCGTAAAATTGCCTCCAGATGTTATGCAGTGAGGGTGGTTTCTAATGAGTTGGGTTTTCACACACCAAAAACGGTTTACTACGCTGTAATTGACTCCCAAATAAGATATGGAATACCTTTTTGGGGAACATGCAGTGCAACCCTTCTCACTTCTGTGTTGATATTGCAGAAAATGGCTGTAAGGTGTCTCTGTAAAGTCAAACCTAGGGAATCATGCAGAAATTATTTTGCGGCCAATAAGATTTTAACTGTCGTTGCACTGTTTATTCTTGAAACTGTATGCTTGGTGTACAACCATAAAACGGAGTTTGACTTTGTTTCTTCTCCTTATGCTACTCGTAATAGCATATTTAATATCAGACTTCCCATACCCAACTCAACGTTAATCAAGGATTCCATTTTTTATAATGGTGGAAAGTTATCCAATCACTAACCAGTAGATATAAGGTCTGCAAATCTGACCAACGTAAAATTCAAGAAAGCAGTGAGATATTTATAGCCTACATGAGTATTATAATGAATCATTTTAAAAATACGTGTATTCTATTTTATTTTTATTGTATCTGTAATTGTTATATTCAAATTTTTTGTGATTTATCAGTTTTTATCTATACACCCTTAGTTATGTTTATATTTATACTTACAAATCTTTGTCAATGGGATGCAAAATCTTCTGACAATAAAGTATATTTTGATTAGATTCGATTTTGATAATGGAATATTCGCGGAAATCGCTTCCGTACGGATGTTGTGGTCATTGAAATACGCACTATGTTTCCGGGAAGGATCAGGGAGACATTCCGCAGGCGTGGCTGCAGACTTCTCTTTAAAAGATCGCAAAAAACTCAATAAGAGAGCGATCGGCGTGAAATTCTAGAAACTTATGCAAAAAACTATGGAGGAAACGATTCTGGGGGAATTTTTCCAGGAATAAAATTATTTCCTGTCTTTTTTCCGGAT
This sequence comes from Gonioctena quinquepunctata, assembly GCA_018342105.1. Lineage (NCBI taxonomy): Eukaryota > Metazoa > Arthropoda > Insecta > Coleoptera > Chrysomelidae > Gonioctena > Gonioctena quinquepunctata. The sequence continues at coordinate 673,220 of JAFIRS010000503.1, read as the reverse complement.
GTCTGGAAAAACTCCATTCTAACTCGAGAACGGTGGTAGATATAGCAATTCTGCGACCGCCAATTGATTCAGAATGGCTGAATTATTCTAGAGACGAATTTTTGGATCAATCGAGAAAAAAAATATGAACCCTCGAAACTGTCGAAAAACCAAAGTTGTCCTATCGATTTCGGGTTTGAACCAAAATATTGAAAATGTCGCGTAGCCTTCGAAAATATAGCATATGTGGTATCTCAATCCAACAGATTCACCGTGAATCTTGCAAATTCAATTATTTTGAAGAAATCTCTCTTACGATCTCCATAAAACCCTTATTACACTATGCCTTTTTCGTGCCTATTTGTCTGCCTGACTGCCGGTGGCTGAAATTTCAAACAAATACGCATGCGCGCGTGGCTATTTCGTTGATTGTTTCAGGCGTGAAAATAAATAGGACTGGTTCTATTTTTTCCGCCTGAATGGAGGGGATTTCAAGGACGTTTGTGGGAATGTCAGGTTTGCCAAAACAATAATTATCTATTGGACTTGACATAACCAACGAACAAATGAAATTAATCACATAGTTTTCCTTTTGTTCAGTATGACAGAAAAGAAGAAAAAATCTTGTACCACGTAAGGAGGAAATTGAAACAAATAGTCCAGGTTTACTAAATTACTCAATCATTTAAGGTAAATGTCAATATTCCTTAGGTTTGCAGCTCTGAAATTAGCGCCTGAAACAATCATCAGAAAGGCACGGTGTAATAGTGCCAGTTATTTGGGGAAATTTAGCCAACAAATAGCCATGAAAATAAGCACAAAAATAGGCACGAAAAAGGCATAGTGTAATAAGGGTTTAAATCATACACCATCTGATTGGGGAGAAAATTTTCTATCGGATAATGGAATATTCGCGGGAAATCGCTTTCGTACGGATGTTGTGGTCATTGAAATACGCACTATGTTTCCGGGAAGGGATCTGCGGGACATTTCGCAGGCGTGGCTGAAGACTTCTCTTTGAAAGATCGTAAAAAACTCAATGAGTGAGCGATCGGCGTGAAATAGACACTCATGCCAAAAACTAAGGAGAAAACGATTCTGGGGGAAAAAAATTCCAGAAATAAAATTATATCCGGTCTTTTTTCCGGATGTCTGAAAAAACTCCATTCTAACTCGAGAACGGTGATAGATATAGCAATTATGCGAACAGTAATCGATTCAGAATGGCCGAATTGATCTAGAGACGGATTTTTGGATCAATCGAGAAAAAAATATGATTGACCGAAAGAAGTCGATAGGACAGGGAATAGAGGAGCTATTGCTATTTTATCCGCCATCGCACCGACGTTCATAGCTTCCGTAGCTGCGGTCGTATAGACGAGATCGTCACTTTTTTGGATTCAGCCGGAAAAAATCCTTTTTCGGCAACCGTCCGGGATGTACCCACTTCCCGGACGCTTTTTCTTTGAGAAAGTAGCATTTTCCGGCCTAGTCCGGGAAGTACGTAGTTCCCGGACCAGGCCGGGAAGAATCACGTCGTTGTTGTCATTGTAAATATGAAAATCTTGGTAGGTATGGTTTTGATAAATACAGTTGATCATTACCATAGCAACGAAATAACGGCTGACAGTTCATATGAAATTAGTTGTCAAAAGTTTGCATGTTTTTTTATCGCAATTCGCAATAAAATATGGAAAGCAGCAGCGATAGTGACTTTGAAAATGTGCCTTGGGAAATTAATATGAATATATAAGTATCTTTACGACTAATTTTTTATATTTTCATGTTAAGAAGTCTTGATAAAGATAATAAACATTATCGAAAGCTTGACTGAAAAAACGAAGAACATACCTGACTGCTTCCCAAATAAAATTCATTTCCCTTGATATTTCACAGTCAATAAATATTCATACCTATATATATATATATAAATATATTAATATAAATAAGAATTAGAATGTTTTTGTTAATATGTAGTATTTTCTGTTCTGCCCTGTTTAATTCAAATAAGAATTAAAATGTATGATAAAGAAATAAAGAAATATGTCGTCTCATTGATTTGTTATTCTACACGGTTACCGAAAAAATAGTGTACGCAACACGCCCGAAAATAGTTTTTTGGACTCACAGACTTCTAGGACTCGCCTACGGCTCGTCCTAGAATTTTGTCTATTCGTCCAAAAAAAAACCTATTTTCCGGACTTGTTACGTAAATTACTATTTTACGGTATTGAGTACAGAAATGAAATTTTTTACCGGACTAGTCCAGTAAATTTTTTCTAGTGGACCCGACAGGTTTATGCAACGTATTAACATCTTCAAAAAGTCAAGTATTTTTAATACAATAATTACAAACATACAAACATATAGCTATTTTTCCAAAAATAAAATTATTTCCGGTCTTTTTTCCGGATGTCTGGAAAAACTCCATTCTAACTCGAGAACGGTGATAGATATAGCAATTCTACGAACGCCAATCGATTCAGAATAGCCGAATCAGTCTAGAGACGCATTTTTGGATCAAAACAATTCTGACCAAAAAAAGTGAAGAAGGTTAGGTTAGGTAAATTACTATTAGCGGGTATCATCTTCATATTACATTATAATACGTCAAAGGCTAAAGCTTAATTTTGTGTACAAGTTACACAAACTACTATTTCCAAATATTCAAAATGTATGAATGTAGCATTGTTCAAAACTTCACTGAGAGAAAATAATTCTCGTTAAGGATGACTTCAGTCTAAATGTCATCGGACTTTAAATATTCATAGTTTTCATAGAAAGCCCAATAATTGATTTTCAGGGCAAAAACTGCCAAAAAACATCAAGATCATTGACGATGTTTTCTAATGCACAAAATCTGGAACTTTATTGGAAATTAAAATACCATTCCGTCTTTAGGTCAAATATTTTATTCTACAGGTTTTAGATGAAGCTGTACCGGCCCTGATGCTCTCTGTATTCCAGCTGTTGAATGGAATAGCCGATAATAATTCTGTAGTGTCCTGACTCATTAATTCTGCCTTATAATCCTTTCGTCCAGTCTTCTCCGGAACGCAAATGCACAATTAGCAACTGCGATGTCGTTAAAAACGAAAAAGAAGCAAAAAGAAGAGCGTTTCTCATCTTGAAACACGTTGAAAAATTAACACGATGGCCGCAATCCGATATGGTTTGCGAAAACCGCGAAATTACGTTGATGACGACATAGTGTTGAGTTTTTTCCAAGCAGGATTTTGTTGGGTGCAGGTGTTGGAAATGAGATTGAAGGCCGAATACATAGTTAACAGTTTGGTTCATTTTAAGTCCTTATATCTTACATTAGCCTGATGAATGTATTACTGAATAAATCTTAAATAAATAAATCCTTATAGATGTTATGAATGAAAAGTGGTATGATTCTTGATCTAATATAATTGGTTTTTTTATTTATTTATTTAGGGTCTTTTGCTTTTCTCAAGTTAGAGCTTAGCTCTTTTACTTTTTCGCCTTAGTATAGATCATCTCAGTGTTGTTTATAATCCTGGATATACAAAGTGTATCCAGGATTTCTGTCTATTATTTGCGACTCTTAAAATTGCTAGAGTCAGTGATTTTGACTTCCTTGGAAGTTTTTTTAATTTACATTTTAAGAGTTTTTCCCATCAGTTCATGGATGTCTTAGGTCTCTTGTACCGAGAGGGGTCCTCCACGATGTAATCTACGGCTTCTCTTATGAGAATATTGCTATGAATTTCCGATTTGTCAAACAGGATTTCATTTTTTTACTTAATGATTTTGGATATCTCTTTGAGATTTAGGTCCGATCTGAGTGTATCATTGCTAACATACCACGGAGCATTGGTTAGCATCCGCATTCGTTTATTCTGCACCCGTTCCAGAATGATCATATTGGAGTGAGCAGCATGTCCCCAGACTGCTGAAGCGTACGTTATGACAGGACTCCCTTGTATATTAGGAGTTTATTTTTGAGATTCAATTTACTTTTTCGATTTAAGAATGGGTATGGGGGTTTTTGTGACATTGGCTGTTTTATCTCGAATTTTCGTTATGTGAGTTTTCCAGTTTGGTTTACTGTCAATAGTGACTCCTAAATATTTACCATCGGTTTTCCAATCGAGCTCATTATTGTTTATTGTAATTTTACTTTCAGGGAGTATGCGGAAATTGCCCAAGTGAATAGCTTGTGATTTATTGGAGTTTATAGCTATCTTCCACTCTAGCAGCCACTGGCTCAGTCCGTCAACCGCATTTTGCAGGTTTTGTACGGAGGTATTCCTGTGCCTAGAGTAGGAGAGCAACGCAGTATCGTCTGCGAATAACGAGAGTTTTGTATATCTAAATTGAGGAATATCACTGGTGTAGATATTATACAGCGTAGGTGATAATACCGCACCTTGGGGAACCCCAGCTGCAATATTCTTTATTTCTGATAAGCTATCTTCAACTTTGACTTGAAAAGTCCTGCCTGATAGGAAGGAAGCAATAATTTTAATCAGGCCCCGAGGTATGTGGAAAGCGTGGGGCTTGTGTATCAGTCCTTCGTGCCATACGCGATCGAAAGCTTTGGCTACGTCTAATAGTAATAAGTTTACAAAGTGCTTTTTATTTAGTTCTGTAGTCGCATTTTCCACAAGCCTAAGGGCTTGTAACTCAGTTGAGAGTTCCTTCCTAAAGCCAAATTGGCAATCTGGCAGGACATTCCTTTCTTCGACTTCCACCTCAAGCCTTTGCAGAATTATTTTTTCGAGTAATTTACCAACACTAGACAGTAGGCTAATAGGGCGATGGTTCTGGGGGAAGGTGAGATTCTGTCCACTTTGGGTATCATTACTATGATGGCAGTCGCCACCTCCTTGGAAAATATCTCATTTTTATTGTATTATTTATATGTTTACTAATGAAGTTAGTTGTATTTCCGGAAGGTGTTTGAGGATATCGTTTGATATTTTATCATGTCCTGGGGATTTTTTCTTTTTGAGATTTTTAATTAGGACTTTTATTTCTTCCAAGGAGGTGGGACGGATGATGTCATTATCTACTTCTCTAAGTAACCTTCTCGTATTTCTTTCAAGCCTAGCGTCCCTGTCATCGTCATCGTCAGGGTGTACGTTAGTTTGAAATTGATTTTCCATAGTGTCTGAAAAGGCTTGGGCTTTGTCGACACTGCTATAACACATACCTCTAGTTCCGTGAAGCGGTGCTAAATTTTGTTTTTTATTTTTAACGCGTTTTATTAATTTCCAAGATTTGGATCTAGTTGACTAAGAGTTTCTTCCCATCTGTTGTTTAATTAAATTAATTAAATTTTTTCTTCTAAGTTTTTATTGTTTGCTATTGTTTTGTGTTCTCTAGCTGGGGTTCTTTGATAGTTAGCCCTGGCTCTGTTTTTTTCTTTTATTTTGTCTTTGATGGATTTAGGTAATTTGTTATGGGTAGGTGCTGGTTTTTGCATTCTGATAGTGTTGTTATTGATTGCTTCTAGAATGGAAGTTTCAAATTGCGCTATAGCAGTGGCAATGTCGTCTGTTGTGTTAATAACTTCAGGGGCGCAGTATGCATTCTCTAGGGAGGTCTGGAATCCATCCCAATTTGTGATATGGTAATAACTGCTTACTTGGGCGTTTTGCCCTTCATTTAATGTTATTAAAACCGGATTTAATATCATTGGTAAACTTTCAGAATCTAATAGGATCATAGGGCGTACCACCGTTTTTATTTTTTTCGTAGTCTTTCCAAATAACATATTTTATTATTCTAGGATAGAATTTTAAAACAATATTATCTGGAAATGAAAGTATAACTTCACACCTAGGCAAATGGGGGAAAATTCTGGAAATGATGAAATGTTTTTTTTTAATCATCCACTATGAAGCTTAAGCGTAAGGGACATCATCTCGGTTATATCTAGGTGTGTTTGCACGGCATTCGAGAAATGCTAGTGCAAACGTACCGGAGGTCTCATGATCTAATAAAACAAAAGGATATGGATGTTTGCTCAGAGATAAAAGATTGTTTCTAGAGAATTTTGTATCTCACACCAAAGTACACAACACCTGCACCGAACAACTTGACGTAGAGATAGGGCTTCGGAAATATTCCTTCAGATAACGTAGAAAAAACCAACAAAGGCTTGCCTGGGAATTTATATACGCTCTCGATATTAGTGCAGACATATTCTTTTAAAAAATTGATTTATACGGCATTATTCTGAACGCCAGCATAAAACATGTCTGTATGTCTGAATTATATATGTAAAACTAAACACCCTGTGAGGTAACTGCATATTTATCTACATTTTTTTGGAGTACAAATTTATTATACTAGGAAAAGTATATTTTGTATTCAAAATTATTATTGTGAATTACTTATTGGTGATGAATGCAAAGAAAACTGTTCTTATGTAATTTTATTCCAGGACAAATAAAAAATTTGATAATTTTCATGTTAGAGTACGCGATGAAATAATTGAATCATCAGATAACACCAAACTCCTTGTTACATATATCGATGTTAATGTGACCTGGGAGTCGGGTATAAAGCATGTCAGTAAGAAAGATGACAGGGGGTCTTCGCAATTAGACAATTGAGGTTCAATTTCAATAGAGCCCAACATTTAAATGTTTACTGTGCTCTTGTATATTTCCATATTTCCTATAATATTGCTGTTTGGGATTATAACACAAATAAAATATTTGTCTCTCAGAAGAGGGTTATGCGACTAATATATAGAATAGATCGCAGATAATCTTGTAGACCCCGCTTTATTGAGAATAAAGTTATGTGCGTACCGTGCATTTATATTTACAAAGGTACTCTGTTATTCCAAAAACAGATACAGAATTACAATCCTAACTGTGGTTTTCATGCATATCCTACCGAAAAGGCGAATCAATAAGGCTTCAGAAACATTCAACTTGTCTGTATGAAAATTGTCCGTCTTACATGGGGGTAAAATTTTATAAACACTTACCTGATGAAATAAAAAACCTAAATAGAAAAAACCATTTCAAAGCGAAACTCAAAGAATGCTTGATTAATACAGATGAGTATTTTAATCAATAATATGTAGCTATGTATCTCCATCTAACTTGTGGAATTGTTATATTTTTGTGTATAAATGTTGACTGTGCGTGAATTAATTGTTGTCTGACGTATCCTATGTCATTTTTATGATCGTGAAGGATTCAATAAAATTGTATTATTATCGTAAGGTATTTGTTTTCGTATCAATATTCAAGTGTAAACTGTAATTTAATCACTTCTTGAATACTTTATTAATTAACTCTTTTTCAACAAAACCAATATGACATTCCATCGACAATCTATCTGAATCCAAATTCAGAACGATACACTGAAATCGGAAACAAGAGAATGCATTTCTTTAGTATACAGTGTACATAATTGTTTCTGGGCATATCGTGGAAATATCCCAGAAAAACTCCTTTCCCCGAGGCTTTTGAAGTAGTTCTTCGTCTGAATGTTTCACCGTTATAATTCATTTCGAATATTTCGAAAATGGCAGTAATTTATTGGGCATGCCGATAACCATCACTTATTCCTGCAGATTCTTCGCGTTAACACCTTATTTGCCACGTTCTTCTTGTCAAGGTGTGAGCATTCACGGCTCTACCCTGGGACTGCCCAAATTGCATGTTATTTTCTTCAATTACACAAAATATATACAAAAATTTCGTCCGCGAGGCGTATTCTCAGTGAGGAGTTCGGAGAAAAATATTTTTCGACACAACAGTTTCAGAAAACCTGTATACAATTGATGACTTATGTACAATATGGTTAAAAAAATGTATATTGAATGTCACTCTAAAACTTCTGTCCGTCTGGGTATATTTCTCGATCGAATTTGATTATAAAGCATAGGTTTAAGAAAATTTGAAAATCAGTAAGTTCTGATAAATGTAAAACGAGCGTCAAAAATACTGTTACTTGTGCGGGCCACAAGGAACTGTTCTGGGAGCTATACTCTTCATCTTATATTTGAACGACGTACTAACGATGAATTCTACTGGTATCATAATTTCGTTGGCCAACGACACTGTCTTAGTTTATATTGAAAAAACATGCAATGAGATGAGGGAAACTGCCACCAATGGTCTGAAAATAATCTCGAATTGCTTCAACTGACACAATTGTCAGTTAATCATTCCTAATCCAAAATTATCCCGTTTTCCTCTTCCTTTTATATCGGCATGGTAACAGGACCTTCAGGTTCAAACTGTACTCAACAAACTTCGAGTTTAAACAATGACGTTTTTTACAGTTATGGTATAACAGGCTGGGGAGGATAACAAATAGACCCGTCTCCTCTTTGACTAAACATCAATATCAACTAGGAAGATATTAGCTGGAAAGGAAATTACGACAGGAACGTGAGTCAATTGGCTAAAGATATTTCGTTCTCATCACTCCCTAGCTCACTAAAAATCATAAACTCCAAAAATGCATTTAAAAAGAAGTTTTAATAGCAGTTTTTAATTCATAGTATCTGGGCGACCGAGCTTTCCTCGGTGGTTTTTTCGGTGAAATTGTGTTTTTTCGGAGATACGAATCACATACTTATTACATATGGCTACAAATACACATTTTAATAAACCGTATGTTTCTTGGGCTAACCAAAGAAAAACATCTAATATTGAATTTGGATGTTATATAGCGCCATCTCACAAAGTTTAGAGGTACCAGTGCAACAATGCAAGTACCTCGAAATTTAGAGATGGCGCAAAATTTCATTGAAAACAAGAATTGTTCGTTTAAAGATATAAGATTTGGGATGTTTGTGAACTGTTCTGTTTCTACGATTGGTGCCATGTCACCTGCAGACAGAAGTATTGTGAGATCAATGTACTCTTTCCATTCGCCAATTTCCCAGATATATTTCATTTTCTTCTTTTTCATTTTCTTGAGTATCCTTGTTTGATTTTTCATTATACATGCTGACTGTGTTTTTCCATAAAATATATCCAGTATTCCTTTGCAAGTGAATTTTGATCCACTTCTAGTTGTCCGATCCGTGAAACTTGGCAGGTGTTCATAATCCGGTGACAATGAATTATCGAATTTTTGCTAGAGAAAAACAAAATGGAGGCTCCAATATGGCGGACGAGTTTTGTGATTCTGGTTCGATTCTATAAAATGTGGGGGTTTTAGGGGAGAGAAATTACATTTTTTATGTCGAAATTCATAAATTCGACATGGCGGCTCCAATATGGTGGACGAGTTTTGTGATTATAGGCCGATTCCATTCAAAATTTGTGGGGTGTTTTGGTCGGACATCATGATGTTTTTGTCAAAAATTCATGAATTCATAATAGTGGTCCAAGATGGTGGAGTGTTTTGTTATTATGGCTCCATTCCATTCGAAATTGGTATGTTGTTTTTTGTGGTCGGAGATTATCAATTTTTGTCACATTTCAATAAGATAACGGATTTCATGGATGACTAAAAAGGACTGAATAAAAATCAAGAAAGCTTTTATACAAATGCACTAAAAGGAAAATAATTTCTTTGATTATCGACTAGGTTATTCTGTAGATTCAAAAGCTTGTCGCAATATAAAATAGGTATTTTTGGCGGCCAGGTTTTGAATCTGCTACTCACAGAATAACCTAGGTCGAAAATCAAAGAAATTATTTTTTCTTTCTTCGTGCATTTGTATAAAAGCTTGTCTTATTTTTTTTCATAATTTTTATTTATTATTTGGTCAAAATCTTTTCCTAATTCTATGTATCATACTTATATCCTTTATTTTTATACATTTTTGCTCACCTGTCTACTAATGCAAATTGCAAGTTCTTCTTTTTACAAGTTTTCATTTAGTTTCAGCTTCCCGATGTCTGTCTGTGGGTAATCTAATTTTGAATTTGACCCACTTTAAAAAAAAAATCTCTAATTGTTTGACCTTGTTTATTTGTGATAGGAGATTCAAAAGCTTGCGGCGGATATAAAATAGGTATTCTTGCGCGGCAAGATTTTGAATCTGCTACTCACAGAATAAACTAGGTCACACAGTTAAAAATTATTTTTTTTTTTTAGTGCATTTGTATAAAAGCTTGTCTTAATTTTTTTTTCTGGTTTTTTTTCCTTGAAAGCGTAGATGCTTTTCTTCACTCTTTCTAGTGTCCTGGCCAGCACTTTTCGGATACTCATATATTATTATGTAAATATATGTATTGCCTTTTTTTCTCTGTGACTTCAGACTAACAATTATTTTCTGAATGGAATGTTGATATTATCAATTACAATTGTTTGATTCATAATAGTTAACTTTTTGTGATGAATAACTGAAAATTGCAAGTATTTATGCAAATTAACTTTTGCCTCCAAGCTACTGGACGAATTGTCTCGATGTTCCCAATCTCGACTCTTGAGTTAACTCCGTGTTAAATTTACCTACGTAAAGATGTATACGAGAATCGAGTATATAGTGCTTCTCAAAAGTCCGCTCCCCCCCTCTTATTTTTGGAACGATTATACATAAACATGTGATATTTGGAAACTGAATATTAAAGGTTGTAAACTTCCCTACTAGTGATGATAGATGACGAAATCGTCAAAGATGACGTCACAAGGCCATTGTGACCAATAATTTTAAATGGAACCCTACAGCAAGCGACACCTCTTTTAAAAGGTATCGAAAAAACCTATTCAATGATACTAATTTTTTTTGTGTTTATGGCAGTTTTGGCAACTCGCTTTTAAAAAACGCAAAGCTGTGATGAATTAAATCAGTTAATACTAAAATTCCAAATTCAAGCTCCGCCTCTGGATAGTTGTCGAATAAGCTGACGTTTTTGTTAGTCTCCCTAATTCGACGTTTTTGTAATTTCCCAAGTTTTCGTACATTTAATAATTTGTGTATTGTTAATCGAACGTTTAACTGTTTTTGCAGCTTTTGGTACTTTTAATATTTTTGTACATTTTAATAAGTTGTTGAACTGTTGTGAGCCGAACGTTTAAGTGCTTCAAGAAGCGAAATGGTACGTGCTTTAGGTGATAAAGTAGCAGCGATCCTAATTCTTGGTGAAACTAGACAAAATATTCATGCAGCAGAACGCATTTTTAATGAGAGATTTCCCGATCGCCCCGTTTCGAGGACTTATTGAAGGGAGCTCCTTCGTTAGTTTGAAACAACGGGTAGTATCAATGTTGCGAAACGATCTGGCAGGCCACAAATTTCTGATGAGAAAAAAATTGATATACTGGCAGAAGTAATAGTTAATCCTACTTCCATTCATACAAATTGAAAATGGTTCATCAACTCTCAGACGACGACCCAGACCAAAGACTAGAATTTTGTTAAAATATGGAAATTAAAATCAACCAACAGCCAGACTATGTCAAAACAATTTGTTTTAGTGACGAAAGTACTTTCTATCTAAATGGAAATCTAAATACACAGAATGTGAGGTATTGGAGTGACGCAAATCCTCACCTGTTTCGTGAAACACATACCCAATTTCCCCAGAAGGTGAATGTTTGGGCAGGTATCCTGGGAAACCACATCGTTGGGCATCTTTTTTTAAATACTAGTTTAACTGGTGAGGTTTATCTGGAGCTGTTGCAAAACGCAATAGAACCGTTAATCCTTGAAATTTTGGAAAATAATCTAGATGAATTCGGCAATTTGGAAATAACATTGCTCCTCCTCACTATTACGGTGCAGTAAGACGGTATTTGGATGAGGAGTATCGTGGTAGATGGATTGGACGACGAGGTTTAACGGAATGGCCAGCTCGATCACCGGACCTCACACCTTTGGATTTTTTTCTGTGGGGTTACTTCAAATCGAAGGTTCACGCCACTGAACCTGACGATATCGGCGTTTTAAAACAACATATTGTTGCAGAATGTGAGGCTGTTTCCGCAGACACATTTGCAAAAGTACGAGAAGAGTTTAAAAATAGGATATTTCACTGTCAGGAAGTGAATGGAGGTCACTTCGAGCAATTTCTTTAAGTAGATACTGATTCTTAAATCTGTAATTAATATCATACTGAATGGAATTTAAATTTTAATGTTTACTAATGAGCCATTGAAACTGCCATAAACACAAACAAAATTAGTATCATTGAATAGGTTTTTTCGATACCTTTTAAAAGAGGTGTCGCTTGCCGTCATCTTTGACGATTTCGTCATCTATCATCACTTGTAGGGAAGTTTACAACCTTTAATACTCAGTTTCCAAATTTCACTTGTTTATGTATAATCGTTCCAAAAATAAGAGGGGGAAGGGGACTTTTGAGAAGCACTGTATATTGAAAATCAATATTAGGACAAAATTGCAGTACATTCGTTCTCGATATTATTTTACGAGTCTTTGATTTTTTTTGGCCCGGCCATAAAAGCGGACAAAACGGCGATTTCTAGTCACGCAGGTGTTACCGAAGATGCAAACCAGGTGTCTAAGACATCGCTGGCGGTGGCGTGCACGTCTTCTTTCGCCGTTAACAATGAAGCAAGCAGGGGCATTATTTTGCATGGAACATCTTCCTGAAGAGAATATCAAATGACGGTGAGCATTCCTCGTACGGGCGAATGACGTATGGCGGCGGCAATATTCAGTGGAATAGAAATCTTCAATGTACAGCTGGTGTTCTTCTATTACATAATGTCCGTCTTGGATTCTTGGAAGCGGAAGAATGGGACGTTTGAGGGTATTAACGTTATGAGAGTCGATGGAGTGTACATGTAATCAGTGTCTTATGAATCACCAGTTTATGAGAGTTGTTTTCGCCTAGGGGAATTTCGAAAAGGGTCATATTTTTCGTCAATAATTTTTTTTGTGAAAGAAATTTGAGAAATAGTCGCAAATAGACGTTCTTGTGAATGGTGCCATATAAGCCCTCGTCATTTTCGTTGGGATCAAAAACAATGAGAGAAGGTTGGAGAAAGTGCCTTAAATGTTACTTTTTCGGCAAGGCATTGTTTATTTCTTTCTTCTGAAAAAGGTGGTAACGCGGCAGCTTTTGTTCCCCCATTTCGGATTTCTAATTTTTAACACGAAATGGAGAAGAGCGAAAAAATGCCACTTCAATACAATATTACTGGAATAATTAATGATTATTTTGGTTGAATCACACTTGAGGAGTTTAGTTAAAAATTATCAAAATATACAATGATGATTAATAACTCTAATCTTACACAGTGTTTTCGCTGTAGACTTTATCTATGAATAGTAAAAGATGAATGGAAAATTAAGCGCGCATTCGCCATTAAAAGGGTTCATAACTTTTTTACCATAGAATACTTATTATTACAAGCAGAGCCGGATTAAGAGGGGGGCAAACGGGGCTGCAGCCCCGGGGCCTCCACAAGATAGGGGCTTCAACAATATAAATTTTTAGGTAAAATTTCCTAACAGATACCGAAGGATATGCAAAATTATATATAAAAAATCTGACAACGAAAGAGCAGTTCTCCCACTTTTTCCTCTCATTTTTCGTTTTAAACATTCAAAAACATGTATCGTATTCTTGTCAAAATCCATGGTTAATATTAATCTTCGATCTGATGAATCATGTGTATTTGCGAGAAACAATCACCAAGTAAAACATCATACTATTATACCAAATATTATATCGTATCGAAATTAGCTGTAAAAACAAGAACAATTGAATTCAAAAAAAATATATACATACATTTTTTTTAATTAAATGAAGGGTTTTCTGTCGATGTATTCTTCGAATGACACAAGCGATCTAGATACACAATGAAATTCAATAATCATAAGCAAAAGAAAATAATATTTCAATTTATGAATTGCATCAAATTATTTATAAGAGCCCTGTGAGCGTTCCATAATAGAACAATAGTTCAAATTCTGTTGACTATTTTTCTGCCGATTCTACAAACACTTTGCCCGTCTATACCTTTTTTTCCTATTTATTGGTGTTGACAAGTGTCCGCTGAGTGGCGCGCTTGTAGCAGAGAAATCCCCGAAATCTGAAAGTGTGAGTCTAAGAGAAGGATGACATTCTGCAACAAATGTAAAGACTATCAAAAAGACCAATCTAAGATGTTCTACTATCAAATTCTTGAAAACCAAAATTTCAGATTGAATTTCACATTGAAATTACAGTGATTATTTTTTGACATTGCTAGAAACCAATTCAAATAATTCATATACGTTTTGGCCAATCAATTGTGGGAATATTCTACCTAGAAAATTGTCGCGGGAATAAATTGAGGTATTTTGTTTTTATTGTCTGACAACCTATATTTTTAATTTGACGTCTGTCATCAAGTCGCATGAAAAGTGTGAAATGAATCAAAACCGGTTTAGTACATTATATAATTTTGCAAGGAAATGTGTTTATGATCGTAACATCAAAAAATAATCTAAAGAATACCACACGAGAGTTCGATATAGTAGAAAATAATTATCTAGATTTCTTTCTCAAACTTGTTGGCAATAGCCACTCGAGCCAGTTGGCCTCTCTTATCTATTGCCTGGCAACAAGTTTTCGAAAATCTGTCTAATTATTTTCACTCTCTTGTGATATTACAACTGAGAATGTGATGATGTCAAATTGCACTGGAAAGCGGTCATTTTGCAAAATGAAAAAAATAGGAGAATTACGATGAGACAAAGCCGCCTATCAAAGTTATCGCTTCTTAGCATTAAGAATGATTTTCTCCGGATGCTGGATTTGACCGAAATCATCAATGATTTTTCGTCGAAAAAAGCTCGCAAAAATCCATTCGTTTACGCTGTAATTTAATTTATTTCTTGTATTTTATTATACCTACATATGCTCGTTTCGAAATAATTTGATTTGTTCTGCAATAAATAAAAAAAAAAACTTGTTTGAAAAATAATTAGGGGCCTCCACTCCTTTGTTGCCCCAGGGCCTCCACACCTTTCAATCCGGCCCTGATTACAAGCTTTTATTTAACATCACTTTTGTATCTATGTTCAGTTCAAATCTTGCAAGTGAATTTTGACCCACTTCTAGTTGTCCGATTAACGTGAAATTTGGCAGGTTGTTCACGATTCCGATGACAATGCATTATGGAATTTTTGATAGATAAAAACAAAATGGCGGCTCCAATATGGCAGCTCAAATTGGAGGACAGTTTTGTGATTATGGTTTGATTCTATTCAAATTGTATGTGGAGTTTCGGGGACAGAGATCACGAACTTTTGTCAAAATTCATAATTAATTCAAGATGGCGGCTCCAATATGGCGACAAGTTTTGTGGTTATAGCCCGATTCCAATAAAAATTGGTCAGAGATCATGATTTTTTTTTAAATCCACAATTCAAGATGGCGCTCCAATGGCGACGAGTTTGTGATTATAGTCCGATTACATTCAAAATTGGTGTGTGGGGTTTTGGGGTCGGACATCATGATGTTTTGTCAAAATTCATGAATTCAAGATGGCGGCTCCAAGATGGCTACGTGTTTTGTTATTATGGCCCAATTCCATTCAAAATTGTATGTGGGTTCTTTGGGGACGTAGATTATCAAATTTTGTCAGAATTCAATAAGATGAAGGAATTTCATGAATGACTTAAAAGAACTAAGTAAAAATATGAAATAATTTCTTCAATTGTTTGACCTAGGTTATTCCTTGAGTAGCAGATTCAAAAGCTTGCTGCGAATATAAAATAGCTAATCTTGGCTTTTGAATTTGCTACTCACAGAATAACCAAGTCAACAATTGAAGAATTATGTTTTCTTTTTAGTGCATTTGTATGAAAGTTGTCTCAATTTTTTTTTGTTCTCTTTCTGAACACGGCACAGTTTTTGAATAACAATTTGCCATTTCCGGAGGAGAAATAGTTCGTAGGAATATTTTCAGATGTTCATAGTTCCGGTGATAATGCATTATGGAATTTATGCTAGAGAAAAACAAAATAGCGGATCCAATATGGCGACGAGTTTTGTGATATAGCCCGATTCCATTCAAAATTGGTATGTGGGTTTTTGGGGTCGGAAATCATGATATTTTGGTTAAAACTCATGAATTCAAAATGGCGGGTCCAAGTGGCAACTGTTTGTTATTATGGACCGATTTCATTCAAAATTGGTATGTGGACCGAGATCATGTTTTTTTTTCAAAATTCATAAATTTAAGATGGCGACACCAAGAACCTGACGAGTTTTGTGGTTATAGCCAGATTCCAATAAACATTGGTATTTGGGGGTTTTTGGGGACGGAGATCATGTTATTTTTGTCAGTATCCATGAATTCGAGGTGGTGGCTCCAAGACGGTGACGATCTTTTTTTATACTATACTATTATATTCTAAGAATCCGGTGGAGATGTTTTCCTCAAGATGAAGTAATAAAAATCGAAATTGTGTGAAACTATGGCAGTTGGTAAGTGTTTTTATCTACGTAAATGCCTTGAAAATATAAGTTTTCAATTAACTATGATGTTTATTTGCGATTCATAACTATGGAGAAACTAATCCGAATAGAATAAATGCAAAGTCGCTCTTCCAATTGATGATTTTCACGAATATCAATTCTTCTAATTCGATTATTTATTCTCATCGATCAAGTTCTGCACGTGTGGACTATAACTTCAGGTGCAAAACAAAATCTCGACAGATTTTGCATACATTAATACATATTATAATCCGCTTTTTCGTTTTGGATTGTTGTTGTCTTTGTAGTTTCACGTCATTAATATCATTCGTTTCACAACTGTTGTTTACCAACCCGGATACTGGAATATTTTAATGGATTCGTCAATAGCATGGAGTTGAAAGAAGTATTTCTCGCGAATTATCGATTATTGCCTGTAAATATGAACACATGCCGTTCGATATTATGTTTGAGCAGATTTTCATAAGGAGTACAGTAGCATTCAGATCGTACATTATACTTCAATATTTTTCCCGTTGACTGAATGTTCCGATTCTGGAGAGTATATATAGTTATAGTTTTCCCAATATCAATTTCAGAAGCATTAAAAAGTCTTGCGGTGAAATCCTGTGAGCAGCAGTGGCGGAGATAGCTAATTTTATTTAGATATTTTAAGATTTTAAAAATACTTCATAAATAATGAAAAATGAAAAAAAATTAAAGACAAGCTTTTATTTATACAAATACATTAAGAAAGAAAAATAATTTCACTCATTGTTTGATGTAGGTTATTTTATATCCTGAAACGTATTTCGATCAGGCACACACCAAGACCATAGATGCTACTGGTTTTAATCTTTCAGAGCTATTAAAACACAAATATAACGCGTGATTTATGACCTCCCATCGTATAGACACACCTGCCAGCAATGTTGTCCGACTTGATTGGCCCAGACGAATCGGTTGTAGAACAGACAGCCGTCACTCAAGTCCACGTTGACTATCGGCTCTTTTGATCTACCGTTTGCCGACGGCGAATGTTTACGTGTAGTACAGATTATTTTTCGTTCCGTTTCTTCGCATATACGCTCGTGTTAGCGAAGTGAGTTTTCATTTGCTCCCTATAGAAACAGCTTCTGCAATTGATATTGGATGGACTATACAGCAAGCACGTAAAAGTTGGAATAAATTCGATAGTCTTCACATGGGCCCGAAGAGAAAAATTGCTCGTAGACGTCAATTTATTTGTAACGCGCACGTTTTGACATACAATTCTTTTAGATGACGTAATTTTGCCAGTTATGACGTCATTGGCATTTTTTTTAATAGCAACCCTCGATGATAGTGTCATTTAAAAGAAGATATTTCTCTGCATATACAATGCGTTGAATTTTATGCTTGAGGAAATTGCCGAGAAGGAATCAATTTTAAAAGCACGCACTACTTATGATATGACTCCTGGTAGATATAGGCAAAGAGTTGGCTTCAGAAAACCGGCCGATCGAGTAACATATTGTTTTCAAAATGTTAGTACTCACACCAAACATAAGAAAATATGAGGAGTAAGGAATTCCCAGCACCACAGTCGGTCTGAGAGCTTAGCACCCAATACTTGATTGTCCATCCACATGAGTCTCTAGGAAGTGCTTCTGGCCTCCTTCTTCAAGATAATATGGAGGGGTCATAATTAGGGGATTTTCAGGTGAATATCATTCAACGTTCTGCGTGGTATTTGCTAGGAAAGTAGTTGTTTTTCCCCTGTGATCTACCATTTTCTGGTTCAATTTATTGAATCTTTTATGTGAAGAAGACTGTTACTTCAATTTTCTATTTTTATTTTTATTCCACTTCACACATGGCGTTTATTGTTCATAATTATGTTCCGCACTACAGTCGGAATGGAAGGCAAAGCATCCGTAATGATCAGGCATGTTTTGCTCCCCATACCGCTGGAACACTTTGGGTAGTAAATTGTAGCGCTCAGATATTTTTTTAAGCAATTTGATAAGTCTTCCATTGGTTAGCTTATTTATTTATTTTATTTATTGGTGAGCTAAAGCTCATTTGCCCGATCCAATGACAGTGCATTGTTGTCTGGTAACAAAAAATTGGTGCATAAACAACAAGTACACTAAGGTTTTGTTTTGTTTGATCTAATTGAGATAACAACTTGGTTTTTGTCTTTAAATATTGGTGAAATTAATTTTTAAATGAAAAAGTCAAACCTACAAAGCTATATAAAATTGCTTTTTCCTCATGGGTAATGTGATAGTTCAACAAAAATCCCACAGTTGGAATTTGAATAAGTTTTCAGTTGATGCCTTCCTCAAAAATACTAAATCCATGATCACAATACACAAAATTGTTATCGTCTTGTTAAACCCCGTTTAAACACATAAATGTCAGAGGAATTCTCCCAATCTGCATTTTGGACGACTAAAACATTTAAAAATCATACCTAACTTTTTTCTTAGGGTTCTTTTATACATGCTGAATTATTTGAAATTTTTAACTGTTTTTTTATATTTATTTTTTCCAGCTGACATTACAATTTTTTTGTTTTACTTTTTTCCTTGATTTTCATCAAGTAATGGTTTGTGTTCCTAATATTTTGTCAAATAAATGTATCTATGATCTATCTACTCTAGTCAACTCACCCTGATTAAATAAGTCCACGTCCTCATTGAGACATCGCATTTTGTTCAAACTTCAAAGTATGTTGACGATATCATAATTTACATTTAGCTAATGCAGTAAGTGCTGAATTATGTTTGCGATAGTGACTATTGAATCATTATAATAGGTAAACAACTTGTATTTTACAAAAACTCAAATCAGTACATTCACTTAGAGCTTTTGGGATTTTAGCAAACGAGTTGTCTGAGATACTGTACCTTTGAGAAATTCCTTTCTCTCAAAGCTTCTTACAAGGATTTTTCCCATACTTTTTCATGTACTCGAAATTCGTGCAGATGTCAGATAACCTTTCGGCATTCTTTTATCGCAAGGTATGGTCATAATAAGTAACCACGACCTTCCCATTTTCGGTACGATTATCTCGCTCTCAAATCTTCAAGGTGTTATTGTTCGGTAGTATGGCAATAAAAAAGCGTAAAAGGTGGTCCGAAAGAATTGGACCATCTTTCACACATTCGCTGCTTTGTGGAAATATAATTGTCTAAAACGTTTAATGGTCCGATTCTTGGGGATTTAAACTTTTTCAGAAGTTAATATGAAAAAACAGAAAAATGGCGCTTCAGTCGAAAATTTAGTTTTTAGAAAACGATTGCTGATAAATGGATGACGTTCTGACTTGACTTGGTTTGTCGCAGATTGAGATGCTTTTTGTTTTTTTTTATTTACACTACTTAACAGATTACATCCAATTACAGAGTAGGGGTAACAGGCCTCAAATACAGAAGTAATATTGTTCTAATAACTAACACAAAAATATAAATAATATGTATACACATACAGAATAGTGGGAGAGTCATGGAAAAGTCAGATTTTTTATGGATGCCACATTGCAGGAATATATATATATATATATATATATCCGATGGGATACATGGACGTTATGTAGGTACTTCGCCCATAGTATGTAGTGGTGAAAATTTCAATAGATTTAAGCGAGGGATGGGTAGATGGAATAGAATATTTTGTCTACTTGTGATCCTGGGTATGTGGAATTCGATCATATGAAGAATACTTGTATAACAGTATGCCCATGGAGTATTTTCCACAGAAATATTTGTTTTGCAATCAACCTGGGATTTTCTAATGTGCTTATATTAAACCTCCGAGTGAGCTCGGTCTGGGGATATCCAATGTGGGGATAAGCCCCATTTCTTTAAAAACAATAAATTTCAGAAAGCGCCTTTGCACTCGCTCCAATGTTTCTATATAAGTACAATGATACGGAGCCCAAATCACAGATGCTTTGACCTGACATAGGAGAGAAAAAAAGGAGTTTATATGTGCTGATGTCTTTGAAGGAAGATGAATTTCGAATAACAAAACCTAAGATGATTCATAAAAGACAGTTTCTGGTCAAACGTAACGCCAAGGTCACTTATGGTAGAGGTTCTCGGCACATTATGTTATCAATAATGTAGTCGAAATGCAAAGCAATGCGTTTTAAGGAAAATGAAACCACATTTCATTTATTAATATTCAGCAGAAGGCCGTTAGTCATAAATTTTTGCCAGGTCTTCTTGGAGAGAAAGGCAATCATTATGTTCTGTGATTCTAGAGAATATTTTCAGATCAATCAATCAATCAAAATATACTTTATTGTCTAAGATAGTTTCTTGTTGACAAAGCTTTGTGGAAGGGACATAAACAATTAAACAATTATTAATAATTAATAATAAAAATACTTACTCATAAATACATACAAATATATACAAACACAACTAATAACACTTCCAAAACATGGTAAAATGTTATTAGTTGATTGTCATACTACACGTTAAAATTTTAACAATACTCAACAATTAAAAATTACTTACTCATAAATACAAATCATAAATACAAATATATACAAACACAACTAATAAAAAACCAAAACATGGAAAATGTTATTAGTTGATTGTCATACTACACGTTAAAATTTTAACAATACTCAACAATTAAAAATTTAACAAATACAATATATAATAAAATAAAAAAATGTAATCCATCAAATAATATCTAACTAAGGTTGTCACTATAGAACTCCTGAAGGTTGTAATATGCCTTTTTGAGAAGGATATTCTTAATTGAATTTCTAAATGGTGCGAGATTTACTGTATTCTTGAGAATGCCAGGTAGGTGGTTATAAATCTTCCTACTCTCGAATATAAGGCAATTTTTTGTCAAAGATGATGTTGGTATCGGCATACTAATATTATTGTGTTGACGGGTAATATAACAGGGTCTATTATTTGGCTCTTTTGATTTTGTATTATGTATTAAGCACACTGTTTCGAGAATAAATATACAAGTTAGCGTTAAAATTCGATGTTCAATAAAAAGAGGCTTACAATGAACCTTTGAACGACATTTACAAAAGTACCTCAATGCTCTCTTTTGAAGTACAATTATTGAGTTCATCAACTGGTTAGAGCAGGAACCCCAGAAGGAGATGCCATATCTTATGTGAGATTCAACCAGTGAGAAGTACGCTATTCTGCCTGAATTGAGGCCAAGTTCATTGGTAATCATCTGCCTATATTAGGCAAACAGAGTTAATATTAGATAGATATGATATCGTTGATGAATATGTTGAAAAATTAAGGTCCCAACACGGATCCCTGAGAGACTCCTAGAAATTGGTGAGAGCTCTATGGACTTATGTCCACTACAGTCGACAAACTGTGATCGGTTTGTTAGATAAGGAGTAAAACAATCAAGCAAGTCAAGTGAGAATTGAAAATTGTGTTATTTACTGAGTACGTGATCAAGTTTGTCAAAAGCCTTAGAGAAGTCGTAAAGATCACATCCACGTGAGCATCTCCATTAAATGCATTACTTACATATTGTGTTAGGCAAAATAAGTTCGTTGCGGTAGATCTTCCTCGCATGAAACCATGTTGGGATTCTGTGATTTGATTTTGCACATGATAGAAAATGGGCTGGTAGATCGCTATTTTGAAAACTTTCGAGAAATTATACATTATTGTAATGGGTCTGTAATTCAAATTACAATTTAGAAATATAAAGACGTATGAGTCATTATAATTAACATGAACGAAAAAACTTCATAAACCCTATTTCCCATAACTTTATAATTTTAGGAACAAAATCAAATTCGCTTAGAGCATTACAAATTCTCTTAGGATAGGATGCGCCGTATCTTTTTTTTAATCAACTTTTTAAAAATGAGTGACAAGGTCGTTCTTTAACCGACCGTTTTTATTACTTTCTTTTTTAGTCTTTGACTAAATTTACAAAAAATAATTTAATGGCTTCAAAAATGTGTTGGAATATCGCGGGGTTTCAAATTTAAACGCAATCCTGGACACTTTCGAAAACAACACCCAGTAGAGTCGGTGGTCTTCGAGTGTGGGTTTGCCAACTCGATCAACAAATCAGCGAAAAATCCGCTCTTCGTAATTTGCAAAGAAAGGTCGCAAAGAGCGCCGCGAGGTGTGCAGGTGTTCTACAGACGCTGAGGCGCCCATCTGCATTCCTCCTCTCACCTCCGCGCCGTCACGGCCGCCTAGGATCCATTCGCTAATTATATTTTTTTAGTTTTTAATGATGCTGGACCGACTAATCAACGAAAAAACTGATAAGACCACTGCTTCAAGTTTCCTCTATAAGAAATAATAATTAATAACAATTTCTTCCACAGTATCGATGATTTTCAGATAATTGCATGTTTTGAAGTATGTCGTGACTTCAAGATTGAATAAATAGAAATGCCTTTTTTGTTTAGATTCATTATTTTCACTATTTAATTTGTGTTGAATATGTATTAATTTATTTTTCCGGCGACCTCGTATTAACGAGTCTGTTTAATTTGCACGAAATCGATCGTTAATGACTCCAATTAACCTTCAATTTATCTTTTAATGCATAATTGTGATATATGCAACCAAACATACAGCGAAATCGACCGTTAATAACCTGTAAATGGTCGATTTGGTCCATTAATGTATAATTGTGGTATAGGCAACTAAACATACACGAATTCGAATATTATTCACATGTCAAATCATATTACCTTCGCGCTGTCAAATTTATATATATAAATATATTAAAATCCAAATATTGTAAGTTTCCTCCTAGTCGAACATTAAAATATCTCGATCATTAATCGCCACCATTAATACACTAATTGATTAAATAACTATTAATAATTCAGAATTACTGAATGACACGATATCTTGTTTCTCGATGAATTTTTCAGTTCATGCATGCCCCCTCAAAAAGGTCACAAAATCAACGCAAAATATCTCTAGAACTGGCAGCAATAAAAGTACTATAGTCCGTAAAATAAAGGCGTGGAGTAATAAACCCTTATTTCG
Source organism: Gonioctena quinquepunctata (assembly GCA_018342105.1). Lineage (NCBI taxonomy): Eukaryota > Metazoa > Arthropoda > Insecta > Coleoptera > Chrysomelidae > Gonioctena > Gonioctena quinquepunctata. The sequence continues at coordinate 649,891 of JAFIRS010000503.1, read as the reverse complement.
TCCAAAGGAATAAGGAATGTGAAATAAAACAGGGCCAAGAATATAACCTTGTGTAACTACAGAAAACCATAACTAAACACCAATGAAATATAATAATGTGCATACGATATAGGTTGAATTTATCAGCAAATAACACTCCTTCTGAAAAAGTGATGTATTTGATAAAAACATTGATAATTTTTTTTTTGAGAGAGTTTAAAAAAAATATATATTTGAGTTAAAATAATTGTGTATATAATGGAAATGGTACATATAAATTTAAAAATAGAATATTCTGTATAACCAGACAGTTATTAACTGGTAGAAGATTATACATGGTTTTAGATTAATTTTTAATAGAAATAAGTTTATTGGAAAATAATAATATATTAACCTAATAATAAATATTCAGACATTATTAATATAATTAAATAATGAAAAAAATGAATAATACATTTGAAATTGATGAACATAGGATAATAATAAAAAGGAGAAATGGAGGTTGTAAAATGAATGGAATCAGTTATTTCTTTGTGATAGAATGTATGTTTTCACTTTAATTTTGAATTGAAATATATTGTTACATTTTTTTAGATCATCGGGTAGATTACTGAATTCTGAGATTGCCTCATATGTAAATTTTTTCTGACCTATTGTAGAATTAATAGCTTCAAGATGGAACCAGTCATATTGTCTAGTATGGTGAGTATGAGTTTCGGAGTTTCTTGTTAATATGAAATTAGATTTCAGCCTTTTATTAATAATATAATAAGCAATTTTTAGAGTGTTGATTGTATATTTCCTCTAAAGAAAATGTATTCGTTTTATCAAACAGTTGATTTGTTGGTATATCATATGGAAGACGATACAGGACTTTTAATAATTTCTTATATAATACAGATATTTTGTTGAAATTATTTTTTGAACTAAATCCCCAAATATTTATCAAATAGTTTATTCGACTGAGGATATGAGAATAAAGAATTAAATTTGCTAAATGTGTATTGAGTTTGGGACATCTTCTCAATGCACCAATAATGGGAGATATTTTTGGTTTGAGAATATCAATATGCTTGTCCCATTTCAGTTTCTCATCAATCCAAATACCAAGGTATTTGATTTGGGACGTTTGTTTCAAGCAATTATTTTTTATACGGATATCTAGATTAATAGTTTGTTTATTTCGTTGTTGGAAAATCATATATTGAATTTTATTGGAATTTGCAGAAAGGAGGTTAGAATATAGCCATTTTTCTAGTTTCTTTAGGTCTTCGTTTATCGTATATTCTAGAATTGTAGGGATTCTATTTGCATATAAAAGAACTGTATCATCTGCATATATGGTATATTTACTAGTTAAATTTATTTTAGAAATATTTTGAATATATAATAAATATAAAATTGGAACTAACACAGATCCTTGAGGAACACATTTATTTATATATAATTTTTTGGATTCAAAATTATTTACTTTAGTTCTAATGGTTCTATTCTTAAGGTAAGATTTCAGTAGATTATTTGCCATTCCTCTAATTCCCATTAAATCGAGATATTTCAAAAGAATTATATGATCAACTGTATCTATTACATAATTTCCTTTGTCAAGTTTGTCTTGTTTAAAATTAATTACTTGTAGGTTGAATTTATCAGCAAATAACAATCCTTCTGAAAAAGTGATGTATTTGATAAAAACATTGATGAATATGATGAGTGACTATCTTGGGAACACATATAACAACATCAATATTGGCAGCATTCAAGATAATCAATTATATAGCGTAATGTGATCAAATTAGCACCTGTTGAAATCTCTTAAAAGTTACATCAGGCGATCGTCTTGTTGCAATTAATTATTATAGAATTGCACATTGCATATAAAGATTGCGTAAATCTTAAAGAGCCTTTAGTTTTTTCATGGTATAGTGTTCGGTTATCTGTATTCATCTTGACAGAAATCCATATTCATTCATAGAAAAAGACCATTTACGCAAAAAAACAACATTCAACGCTAAAAAAACGCAAAAAACATCAACTAACGCAAAGAAAAACGATAATTAACGCAAAAAAACAATTAGCCCAAACAAACAACAATTTACGCAAAATAAAAACATTCAACACAAAAAAAACAAGAATCAACACAAAAACCAAAACGCAATACTTTTCCCAAAAAACCAATAATACACGCTAAAAAACCAAATTTAACAAAAAAAAATAAACGCAAATGAGCAACATAACGCAAAAAAGAAATTAATCCAAAAAACACAATTAACGCAAAGAAAAACAACAATCAACGCAAAAACAACACTTAACGCAAAAAAACAACATTACACTCAAAAGAATAAAATTCAACACAAAAAACACACTAAACGCAAAAAAACAACATTCAACAATGAAAACAACAATTGAATGCAAAAAACAACAATAACATTTAACGCAGAAAACAACAATTAACACAGAAGACAACAATTTACACAAAAAAACTACAATTAACCCAAAAAACCATAAACGCAAAAAAACAACATTTAATGCAAAAAACCAACATTATGCAAAAAAACAACAATTAAAACAACATCACACGCAAAAAAAACAACATTCAAGGCAAAAAAAAATTAACGCAAAAAACATCAATTAACACAAAAAAACAACATTACACGCGAAAAAAACAAAATGTAATGCAAAAAACAACATTACACGCAAAAAAACATCAATTAACACAGAATATATTTATGATAAGAACTTTAGATATAGGAATGGACAAAAAACCTTTGGCTTATTTCAAAATTTGTTGCATTATGATGATGAAGGCAACAACAGGTTCAGTAAAATATTCAACGACGCTTCTGTCGATTTTGAAAAGACATTCAGAAGAATCAGCATGAATTGTTCGAAAATCGATAACCGGATCTTCCAGTAATTTTTTCAACTAGCCCGCCGACCGAGTTGAATATATAATTAGGTCACAACATTGCGTCAATAGATTGTTGACTAGGTGTTAAACATGCAACAAACGTCAATAATTTCTCCGGGAACATTGATGGATGAAGATCGACTTGGCCTCCGACCTCCTGTCAGGACTGACACTCTTCAAGGCGTTCGACATTATCATTTATCGGTTGGATGGGCGCGTTGGGTGTGTACTAGGAAAAAAAGAAACGCGGATGGAGTCAAGCTTGCGGAAATTATTTCATTGCTTTTGAAACATGTGGGTTTTTCAAAAGTCCTTTATTGATTCTTCGGATTCATTGAGCAAATAAAGAAGACTATCAATCAATCAATCAAATCAAAATATACTTTATTGTCTAAAGATTATAATTTTATTGACAAGTCTAAAAAAAAATCAGGTATGAGTAAGAATAAGATACATAAATACATTTAACACCAACAATTATAAATAGCAAAGAGCAACAGGAATGAATATCAACCCCTCTAAATCAACCATAGTAGATTTTACCAGAAGAAGTAAACTAGAGGGCCAGGGTCCTCTAACCCTCCAAGGTACCAAAATCCAGCTGTCGGGGGAAGTTAAATATCTCGGGGTAGTCCTAAACTCGAAATTAACATGCAACCAACAACTGACAAAAGTAAAGAAAAAAGCTGAGGTGACACTAAAGGTAGCCAGACGAGCACAAGGAAAAACATGGGGGCTAAGTCGCAAAATGGTGTATTGGACATGCAATACTGTGGTGAAACCCATGATCACCTATTCATCTCTGGTATGGTGGACACGGGTAACCCAAAAAACAGCCGTGGCTGATTTGAGCAAGGTACAAAGACTTGCCTGCCTCACCATAACGGGGACTATGAAAACAACACCAACAGCAGCACCACTGGACCTTCCACCGATTAACATAGAAGAATGTTTATTGACTACGGTATATAAGGATACGTTAGTAGCAAGTCAGTGGTACAAATAGTTAAAAAAAAGTAAACAATGAACAAGCAAAGATCCAAAAAAAATATAAATAGATTAAAATCTATATACAATACATAAAATCTATATACAATACATGTCAAATACATAGGAACAGTTAAAAAATTGTTTGCACTGAGGTAGTGGCAACATATTCCTCTGTACAATAGAAACATTGTTCAATTAGGTATTCCTTGATGTGCTTTTTGAAAATTGGCGATGGTAGGAATCTGATAGTAGACGGTAAAATATTGTATAGATTGACATCGAGTGAGTTCTTTGAGGATTTTTGTAAATTGAACCGGTGGGGTCTTAAGAGATTAGCCTCACGAGTATTATACCCATGAAATTGCGAGTTGGTCGGAAACTCAACTTTATGCTTATGTATTTCCAGGAGGGTTTGATATATGAAGGTAGAAGATGCCCAGACTTTTGAAGAGGGGCCTGCAGGAATCACGGTAACCCGCATTTGATATAATTCTAACTGCGCGTTTTTGAAGCATGAACATTTTTCAAACGTGGGAGGAGTTTCCCCAGACCAGTGTTCCATAGCTAAGATGAGAATGAAAGAATGCATGGTAAGCTGAGAGAAGAGTTTCTATACCAGCAAAGTTTTTCAATTGCCGAAGTAAGAAAAAATATTTAGAGAACTTCTGGCTTAATGCTTGTATATGAGATTACTAGTTCAGAGCGTTATCAAGTGTGATTCCCAATAAATTGACAGTTTTTCCCCAGAGATATTATGATTAGTTGAGATTATTCTTTGTGTTTTGTCTTTATTCAGTTTGAGAAGATTCGAGTTGAACCACGATTCAGCTTGACTTTCTGCAAGTGTCATGCAGGCGAGTAAATTCTGACAGTTGTCGTCTGAGAACAGGATATATGTGTCATCAGCATAGATACAACAAAGAAACTGTAGCTGTCAAAGGAGTACCAAAACATGTCACTCTTCATGTTTGCAGAGTTGACAAGAAAACTACGGTTGCATCTCTCACAGCGTTACTCAATGAGAATTTTCCGAAAGCAACGTGTGAATCCATGAATTCACGTTTTCCTGAGATCTACTCATCTTTCAAGGTTCGAATTCTGGAAGAAAATTTTAGGAAGGCAATGAACCCGAACATGTGGCCCTATGGTGCTTGTATAAGCCGTTTTTTAGATCGCAGGACGACGACCAGGCGAGAGGTATGACTGATTTAGTTTTCGATCCGAATCTTTTATTATTGAACATTCAGTGTTTAAATGATAAAAAAATTGATGTTTTATTTGCAGACATTAATGAGTTTGATTTGAACTTTATTTGTATTACTGAAACATGGTGCAAACGAGAGTCAGTTAACTCATTTCATTTCAATGGCTTTTCTCTAAGTAGCAGTTATTGTAGGGGTGAAATGAAGGGTGGAGGTGTTGCTATACTGACAAAAAATATAATGGGCATAAATAAACTTGATCTAGATGAATACTGTACTGATAGAGATTTCGAAGTTTGTGGTATTTCATATAAACTAGATTCAGTTAACACAATTATTATATGTTGTTATAGGTCCCCTTCCGGGAACATAAATATTTTTTTGAATAGGATGTATGACCTACTTGTTGATATTTTCGAACCAAATTTCAATTTGTTGGTATGTGGGGACTTTAATTTGGATAGTTATTGTAGTCATCCTTCTAGAGATCTTATCAAATTATATAATGTATTTGAATCCTTCAATATGAATCCCATAGTTCATTGGCCAACGACAGTAACGCAAAACACGCTCACAACTCTCGATCAAATATTTAGTAATTTCATAAACCACGGAACATGTTGTGTTGTGGATAATACGATTTCTGATCACAAATCAGTTTTGTTCGATTTCGGAGCGATAAAAAATTCCAACCGGATAACTGTACAACCTAAACGTATATATAGTAATGACGCGTTACAAAAATTTGTCACTGATATTGAAAGTGAGAAATGGACAGGACTTTCTGGCATAAATGAACTAGATCAAGCTTTTGAGTTCTTTTTTGGAATATTTTTATTTTATTTCGACATCCATTTTCCTAAAAAGTGTCATAAAATCGATTCTCTGAAAAACAAATGGATAAATGATGAAGTTAAATTGTCCAGCCAAAATCTAAAAGACCTACATATGTTGAAAAAGAAGTTTCCGGAGTTAACAGATAAGTATAGAACAGAAAAACAAAAACATGATCATTTGATTACAAAAACAAAAAAAGAGTATTTTCAAAATAAAATCAATAAATCTGACAACCCAACAAAATCGGCATGGCAAATAGTTGCTGAACTATCAAATAAAACAAAAACTGTTCGTGATGAAATTGAAATAAAAGTGGGGGATTATTTTGTGAAGGAACCAGCGACTGTAGCAAACTTATTTAACAATTATTTTATAGAAGAACCCCGAAACATAGTCAACCAAATCGACTGTAAAGGTCCTGATTCAGATTTCTTTATTCAAAAGATCGCAACATCATGTGGCTCCTTTTTCCTTACTCCGTATGATCAGACTGAGCTATATGACTTACTACGAATTGCCTTGAAAACTTAAGATGAAGTGATGGGTTCGAGAAATAAAGATCCAGACGAGGTAGGTTTGAGTTTATTATCCAGTGACAATCATGCGTGAGGCAAGAATGGGACTTCTAAGGCTACAAAATACGAGTAACAGGTCGGATCACAACAAGATAAAGGAAATAGTGGGAGGCAAAATTCTTGAAATGAAACCAACGGACCACACAACTCCTAGATACCTTTTTGACACGAACTTCGAGGTGCTCATACAAGACCGAAGGGAATGGACAGACGACACCACCAAGAGCGAAGCTGGAGAGAGGATCTGGTACAGAGATCCAAGACCAAGGAAGGAACTTGTGCTGGTACATACAGTGGAGGAAGAAACTCCCAAATGAGCACTTCACTGGGAATAAATACTCCCGAATTTCGAGGGGAAATGTACGCAATCTTGCAATGCGTGACAGAAAACAACATGAGGGAAGTGCGCAACCCACGGATCAAAACAAAGAGAGCGCTGGAAGGGAGACCCTCTCATGCACCACGAGAAAACATATATTACAGAACCGTCGAAACGAAGAACTACTCAAGATGAGTAGGAACCAAGTCAGAGCAATAACGGGCCACAGCCCAATGAGAGGACACCTGCACAAAATGGGGCTGTACAACGGAGAACTTTCCTGCAGACAATGTGGCAAAAGGGACAGAAACGGACAAACATATATTGTCAGAATGCGAGCACTAGACCGAAAAAGACAAGCAATATTCGGACAGCCAAGGCTAACAACCAAAGAATACAGCAGCCAACCGGTGAAGAACCTGTACAGACTAGTACAGGGGACTAGAGTTACGGAGTGGGTGCTGTAAAACAAAAACCGGAAGGCACAAAAAGCCCAAAAGGCTGAGGTGCAGCTGGCGACGAGCACCTGAGGAAGAAAAAAGAACAGTAAAAAAATATATAAAAAAAAAATAAAAAATAAAATTTTAACAACCTATGCTTTTATTCAGGTATTCCTGAACGTCATAAAATCCATTTTTTTTAAGAATAAAAAGAGACAGAATGGTGAGGATTTTCTGTTTTTTGAATAGTTCCCCATAAGAAACTCTAGGCTCCACGTTACAGTGCTATCGAATAGCACGTTTTTATTGGATGAAAATCATGTTGAGGTGTTGTTTATTGCAGATTATTTTGTTAGGGGGTCGATATGGCTCTTTAGCCTCTCCCTACCTCGACCTATGAGGTCTTTTGTACATTATAGCTTTATTGCAGGTTCCCCAGAAAGGAATGCCATACCTGGCATGGGACTCGAAAAGGGCATGGTATACTACTTTCGCAGTTGCTATCCCCAATTCATTTGAAATCACACGCAAGGCGTAGCACCATGAGGATAGCTGTTCACTCAGTTCATCAACTTGATTTTCAAAACTAAGATCACAGTCTAGATTAGTTCCTAGAAACGTTTTAGGTAATGGAAGTATAAAATTAATTGTCACATCTCCAAAGTCATAATTCTGGTTTAAAAACAATTTTTGAGACCAATAAATCTTCCCCATAAGAAAATTGCATAGTAGGAAGTCACTTGATTACTCCCGTTTCGGACATCTATCGTCATAATGGATTTGAAAGGTTTTCACGACGTTTCGAATGCTTGTATCTGCAATCGTCTTCAGGTGAATAGTATTCCTCCAATTTTAAGGAAAAAATGTATCTATGTATACCCTCATATGGTCAGGGAGTAAAGAAGTCGATAAACAGATGAAATATGTACTTCTTTGAAACGGAACTTGCAGACATTTTATGGATTTATAGGTCCAACGTAAAACGGACTCCATATTTATTTACGCTATTGAATGAAAAAATCAATAATTTCCACGAACAACAACCACATCCCAATGAGTATCTGTCAAAAATTATATAAATGACACATTTGTGAACATAGTGCACCTCTCAAAGTAATTTCATAGAAAAGTTGATGGAATTTGTACCTATAATGTTTGTTGGGTTAGGAGTGATTGTACATTCTGTTATTTACCTTCAAAATAGAATCAGAACGTTATGAAAGTGATTTTTCAAAAAAGTTGTGGTTTTTAAGAAATTAATTTTCTAGATCGAGCCCGCCATTTTTTAATACTATTTTTCCATCTTTTGTCATATTTTTGATATTTGCCAAGAACGGATTGGAAAAACTATATCAAACTATATGTTTTCGTGATCAGAGTAACGTTCCGATTATTTTGGTTCTGACATGGACTCGATCTGAATATTTGGACTTCCAGACATTTTTGTGGGTCTACCACTTTAGCGATTTTTTTGAGAAAAAACAATTTTTCAAGAATTTCCTTGAAACTCTGCATATATATTAATTCGACCTCTCTGAATCGACTGGCTCTCTCATATTTTCTCTATATTTCACGGTTTCGGAGTTGACACACTATCCCGCTTGAAAGCATCAATAATTTTTTTTTTTTTAAACGATAACGCATTATTGTTTTTCGATGAATTTTACGTAGACTCAACCAATTTTGAATAATTTGGAAGTTATTTCGTGACACTATCCATACCCTTTGTCAACTAAGCTATAACTGAGACAAGAGTAAAGTGAATTTTCGTTTCCAATTCGGGATTGTCTTCAAGTACTCGAGACATACATTTTTTTTTAATCCTGAATAACTTCTAAATACTGCAGAAGTCATCATTTACAAAAACATTGATTTATTTTCGAATTCAATGCCAAAGCGACATCTATATACTGAACTAAATTCAATAATTTTTCCAGGGAATAACAACAATCCCTACTTTTTTATGGTTTGCGAGAAATATTATTAAATGGTGGTTCCACATTCGCTATTTGTCATTTCGCTATAAAACTCCATTTTTGGGATTAGGGAGTGATTTTTTATTTGGATATTTCTAGAATGAACAGAGTATGAATAGTGAATTTCACAAGGAAAATAACCAGATGTTCGAATACAAATTTACTAGATAGAATGACTTATTTACACTTGATTTTCGAGAATAACTGAGAGGTGAACACATGAAATATGTACAAAAATCCCCCACTGATATCATAACTAATAAATTGAATTCACTTCGAAGAACAGAAGAAAGATAATTCAATTACATACAAGCAATCTTTTTGGAACGAAGTTCCTTTACGCGATTTAGGGTAGGTGTTGACTGGTAGAAATCGTCACGTAAGAAAAAAGCGTTATGTCCCTTCCATGCGACTTTATCTCTCTCTCTCTCCCTCTGTCTTTTTCTATTATATACGAGTCTATGTGACAAGCATCCAGCTCTTGCTCATACGATTCCGAAAGAACGATATTATCGTTGGGTGGTAATACGTGGAACATATTTTTGTTTCTTTTATATTTCTATATAACGTGTATAAAGATGATTATACTCTTTTTTTGAACATAATTACTTGTTTTTTGTATGCCGAAGTTGAATTAATGGTTTGCATTGAATATATGGCACATCAATTAGCTATAATACAACGAATAGTATTATCAGGAATAAAATACCTTTTACTGTGGCGGAGGAGTTTGGAAAAAGGATATATAGGTATAGTATTGCTTGGTATTACGTGACGATTTCTACCAGTCAACATCTACCGCAAGCCGCGTAAAAGAACTTCGTTCCTGACCGGGGCCTCCCAAAAGAGAGGGAGAAACAACTTTGGTGTTGGGTTAAATCTTGAAAATGTACCATGCCTCGGAATAATAAAAATCCTTGATTTATTTCTCTTCTGTCTGTCTCTTCTGTCAAATTTTTACTATTCTCCTTTAAGTTTTTCAAAATACATTCAGTTTAGTAGAAAAAAATTGCTGAAATACCTTAGTTTATCCCCTTCAAAGAATAAACACAGAGTTGAGGTACTTCTAAAGAAATATTTTTGAGCTTTTCAAGTCCTCTGTAATTCTAATTCACGTTATTAATTGAACCGTAACCCTTGCCTCCGCTGTAAGAGTTAGCCACTTGCTCCTTTTTAGGTTTGTTAATTTAGTAACTTTCAAAAACTAATAAAATAAATAATAGTTTAAAAAACTAAAATACACGCTTTTATAGAAAACCAGACTGAAAAAATAGAAAATAAGAACAAAAATTATTTTATTTAAAAAAAAAAGCGTGGGGTGCATGGTATCGCCTCGGTGTGTAATGTACCTACTATATAATTATTGATACCATGCACCCCACGCTTTTTTGAATTTTTTTTCTTATTTTCTATTTTTTCAGTCTGGTTTTCTATAAAAGCGTGTTTTTGTTTTTTTAAACTATTATTTATTTCCTACTTTTTAGTGTGGTTTATTTATAAAAGCGTATTTTTTTAGTTTTTTTTAAACTATTATTTTTATAATTTTTTTGCAAATTAAAAAATGGAATAATCTTATCAAATTAGGTAATCATAATCTCCGACCCCAAAAACCCCCACATACCAATTTGAATAAATCAGACCATAATCACAAACTCGGCCGCCATTTTGAAGCCGCCATTCGAATTTTCAATTTCAGAATCAATATCGACCAAAACCCACATACCAATTTGAATAGAATCAGACAATCACAAACTCGGCCGCATTTTGAAGCCGCAATCTTGAATTTTCCAATTGTCACAAAAGAATCATAATATTCGACCCCAAAAACCCCCACATACCAATTTTGAATAGAATCAGAACATAATCACAAAACTCGGCCGGCATTTCGAAGCCGCAATCTTGAATTTTCCAATTGTCACAAAAGAATCATAATATTCGGCCGCAAAACCCCCACATACCAATTTTGAATAGAATCAGAACATAATCACAAAACTCGGCCGGCATTTTGAAGCCGCAATCTTGAATTTTCCAATTTTCACAAAAGAATCATAATATTCGACCCCAAAACCCCCACATACCAATTTTGAATAGAATCAGAACATAATCACAAAACTCGGCCGGCATTTCGAAGCCGCAATCTTGAATTTTCCAATTTTCACAAAAGAATCATAATATTCGGCCGCAAAAACCCCCACATACCAATTTTGAATAGAATCAGAACATAATCACAAAACTCGGCCGGCATTTCGAAGCCGCAATCTTGAATTTTCCAATTTTCACAAAAGAATCATAATATTCGACCCCAAAAACCCCCACATACCAATTTTGAATAGAATCAGACCATAATCACAAAACTTGTCCACCATTTTGCAGCCGCAACTTGAATTTTCCAATTTTGACAAAAGATTCATAATCTCCGATCACAAAAACCCTCGGATACCAATTTTGAAGCGAATCGGACCATAATCACAAAACTCGTCCGCCATATTGGAGCCGCCATTTTGTTTTTTTTTCACACAAAAATTTCTTAATGCATTGTCACCGGAATTATGTACATCTGCCAAATTTCAAATCATTCGGACGTCTGGAAGGGGGTCAAAATCGCGCCCAAAGGAGTCGGTTACAAACAAACAAACAAACATACAAGTGAGCTAATATAAAGCGTGTAAAAAGGTTATAGTCGGAGAAGACAACATTGTCGTTATTTAAATCTCCAAAATGCAAGTTCCACACTGTAACGATGCGGTTCCGCTGTCACGTCTTCCGAGCGAGAAATATTCCAAACATCATCCTAAATGATGATAGTCGAGAGGATATCTCTCAGGTGGTTGGGACACCTGTAGACACAGGTGCGGGCGGGGCATAGGTCAAATAAAGCAAGGAGCGTAATGCACGAGAACCCGACAAATGAAACTTTTCGAGTACATGAAGCTCGCATTCCGACCGGTACCATAGAAGGTACTTCATCATTTTAACGAGTCGAGTGGTTCGTTTGTTGGTACCGTTTCTTTTAGAGGAACACGGCCCCTTATAAGTCGGAATATCAAGTTTTCGGAATTTTAGGTTTTCCAGCCAATGGAAAGGGACAATTAAAAGATATGTCGTTTACTGTTTGCAATATTGTTGGAAATAAAAATGATTAAAAAATGCAAGAGAAGCTCTTAAATAAATGCACTAAAAAGGAAAAAATTATGTCTTCAATCAATTGACTTGGGCTATTCTGTGCTTGCCTCAAATATACTACTGTTACTCACTAGGTCAAACAATTAAAGAAATTATCAACGTTGAGATACGGAATATGCTTGTAGGATAACTCTACTTTTATCCAATGACGTATTTGTTGTTAAAAAAAAATTCATAAAAATAATCGCTGGCATGAAACAGAATGAATCTTGCCGAGCAATATTTAGAGAGTTATGTGTTTTGACTGTCCCGTCCCTATTGATACTGGAACTTTGTTTATTCGTTTTCAATAACAAGAAACTTTTCAAAGAGAAACAAACTTTTTAACAAAAAATTAAACCGACGAAATACGGAACTGAAAAGTAAAAAATAAAATAAATATTCTTAGTCTCAATAACTAGGCTGCTAAACTAATGTAAGTAAGTAACTAATTTTGAGTCGGCGCCAAACAAACAAGCAAATGAATTAGGTAAGGCGTAAAATGATGGCATCGAGTTGCGCGGTGACATTCTGATAATTGTTTTCAAGTAATTTAATGATCTTCGTTGATTGTTCGTTTGGCGCCGACTCAAAATTAGATACTTTCATTGGTTTAGGAGCTTAGTTATTGAGACTAAGAAGGTTTATTTTATTTTTTAACCGACGAAACCAAAAAGGAGGAGGTTCTCTAGTCGACGCGTATATTTTTTTATTTTTATTTTTTATGTATGATCACGCATAACTCTTTACTGAGACGGCCGATTCCGATAATTCTTTTTTCAGTGGATAGGGTGTACTTCGAAGTTGGTCCCATTCGAATTTAAAAGATAAAATCCACCCCTAAGGGTAACATAATGAAGGATATTGATCACTCACCCTCTGAATTCTGGTCCGTTAACCGATTCTATCAGGCATAACTTTGTACTGGGTTCTTCGATTTGGATGATTCTTTTTTTAATAGATAGGTGCTTCATATTTGGATTTCGAATGAAATTATCCACCCTTACGGATGGAAAAATAGGGAATAATTGATTTTTCACTTGTGTTGTGAATATTGGCACACACATATGTAGTTGACAATGACAGATCGCTACTGTCATTATTTTTGTTCCTCATCCGTCATAATAATTACATTCTATGAAAGGTTGGAATTATATACAAAGTGATGAAATAAACTAACCAGAACAACAGAAATAATTCATAATACAACAAATAGTAAATGTAGATAATCATCAAGTAAGGTGGGTAAGTATTTTGGAAGTTATCAAAAAACAAGTAGGTAGTAATTGGTAGATTTCAGCCACAAAAAATTGAAAAATAAAAACTTTTTAACAAAAAATTAAACCGACGAAATACGGAACTGAAAAGTAAAAAATAAAATAAACCTTCTTAGTCTCAATAACTAAGCTCCTAAACTAATGTAAGAAACTAATTTTGAGTCGGCGCCAAACGAACGATCAACGAAGATCACTAAATTCTTCAAAAAAATTATCAGAATGTCATCGCGCATTTTACGCCTTACCTAATTCATTTGCTTGTTTGTTTGGCGCCGACTCAAAATTAGTTACTTACATTAGTTTAGGAGCTTAGTTATTGAGACTAAGAAGGTTCATTTTATTTTTCAATTTTCAGTTCCGTATTTCGTCGGTTTAATTTTTTGTTAAAAAGTTTTTTAACTTTCAGTTCCGTATTTCGTCGGTTTAATTTTTTGTTAAAAAGTTTTTAGTTTTCAATTTTTTGTGGCTGAAATCTACTAATTACTACCCATTCGTTTTTTGATTACTTCCAAAATACTTACTTACCCACCTTACTTCAACTATTACCAGTTAAATAATATGATTATCTAGATTTGTTGAAAATATGAACAGGATGTTCATGAAATCACATGTGGAATCATCTGCGACTGAAAGATAAACTTTAGTCACTATCTTCCATCGTCAAGAACCTCTTGTGGGGTATTCATGTTGAAAAGGGAAACGTTTTCAATTAAATATTGATAGAAAGATTTTTCTGTGAATTGAAAAATCACCGATAAAAATGAAGTTATTGTTTGGGAATGTCTAACAGAAAACAACTACTTCCCCGGCTAAAGCCACGCTGTACATTGAACTATATCTGATAGATATTCTGAAAAGTCCCTAAGTCAAAAGAAAACATCTGAAATTGAAAATTTGCATTTTCAGTCAGATAGTTATTTCATTTCTATCGGTGATTTTTCAATTCACAAAAAAATATTTCCATCAATATTCAATTGAGAACGTTTCCCTTTTCAACAAGATTATCTACTTTTACTATATGTTGTAATATGAATTATTTTTGTTGTTATGGTTAGTTTATTTCGTTACTTTGTATATCATTCCATTCTCTCATAGAATATAATGATTGTGACGGATGTGGAACAAAAATAATGACAGTAGCCATCTGTCATTATCAACTACATATTATGTGTGTGCCAATGTTCACAAGTGAAAAATCAATTATCCCCTATTTTTCTACCCGTAAGGTCGAAATCCAAATAAGAGGTATACCCTATCTATTAAAAAAAGAATCATCCAAATCGAAGAACCCAGTACAAAGTTATGCCTGATAGAATTGGTTAACGGACCAGAATTCAGAGGGTGAGTGATCGATATCCTTCATTTTGCTACCCTTAGGGGTAGATTTCATTTCTTTTAAATTCAAATGAAACCAACTTCGAAGTACACCCTATCCACTGAAAAAAGAATTATCAGAATCGGATGTCTCAGTAAAAAGTAATGCGTGATCAAACATAAAAAAAAAAATATAAAAAAAATATACGCGTCGACTAGAGAACCTCCTCCTTTTTGGTTTCGTCGGGTAAAAAAGACATTCACTCCAAACCAAACGAGACAAAAAAAATATTATTATATGCCTTATTTTGAATACAAAATTGCAGGACGCTACTTCACACCTTGGCTTACAAATTTTCAACAGACTTCCATGTTAAATAAAACAAGAGAAATGTAACTCCTATGAGTTCAAAAGAAATCTGAAAGAATTTTCAATCGAAAAAGTTTTTATACATTGTTCGAGTTTTATGCCGAATGTTCAGGTTTGTGTTTTTGTGTTTCATTTCTTTTTTTGTGTTAATTTTTTTTTGAAGACTTAGGTTAAGTTAGGTTTAGTTAGAAATGCAATTGACTTTTCTTATACAAGGTATATTTGTTTAAAAAAAAATGCTACTTACTTCTCACGTTAATCAGGCAAATGTGTGTCAAAATTCACTTGCAAGATTTGAACTAAACATACATACATACTAAGTGAAGTTAAATAAAAATGTTTTCAGTCTGTTTTGTATCTAGGTTTTTTGAATTAACTAACGTGCCTTTCAATAAACTCTTATTGGATAAAATATACTCACGATTGAACCTCTATTTTCTTGCATATTATTTTCTGTAATTTGAAACTCATGTCAGTAGGATCACTGTAACTGTTATTTTCAAAAGTATAAATTCTATACCTCTTATAAACAATATGTACTACATCTTAGTATCGATAAATATGCTTCTATTATTAAGAAAAAAGTTAAAGTAATCCTTGAAAATGCTGACGCATACTTAGGCTGCAAAAAACATCTGAAGAGTTTCAGAGCGGCTTTATTTATCATGGTCTAGGAAATTTTTTAGAACCATTTTCAGGTTCTATTGGGAGAAACCATTAAAAAAAGTTGATAACCTGATATTTAAGTAATGCCAGGAATTTTAGCTTTTATTCAACTTCACATTTGTTGGTATGTTCAAATCTTGCAAGTGAATTTTGATCCACTTCTAGGTGTTCATAATTCCGGTGATAATGCATTATATATTTTTTTGCTAGATAAAAACAAAATGGCGGCTCCAATATGGCGGACGAGTTTTTATTATGGTTCTATTCTTTTCAAAATTGGTATGGGAGATTTTCGGGAAAAGAGATCACGAATATTATGTCAAAATTCATAAATTCATGATGGCGGCTCCAATATGTCAACGAGTTTTGTGGTTATAGCCCGATTCCAATGAAAATTGGTATGTGGGGGTTTTTGGGGTCGGAGATCATGAAATTCGGTCAAAATCCACGAATTCAAGATGGCGGCTCCAAGATGGCGACGAGTTTTGTGATTATAGCCTGATTCCATTCAAAATTGGTTTTGTTATTATGGCCCGATCCCATTCAAAATTGGTATGTGGGTTTATTTGAGTTCAGATATTATTGTCAGAATTCAATAAGATGAAAGATATAATAAATGACTAAAATGAATTGAACGAAAATTATGAAAAAAATAAGGCAAGCTTTTTTACAAATGCACTAAAAAGGAAAAAATAATTTATTTAATTGTTTGACCTAGGTTATTCTGTGAGCAGCAGATTCAAAAACTTGCCGCGAATATAAAATAGGTATTCTTTTGCGCGGCAAGCTTTTGAATCTGCTACTCACAGAATAACCTAGGTCAAACAATTAAAGAAAATTTTCCTTTTTAGTGCAATTATAAAAAAGCTTTTCTTGATTTTTGTAATTATTTTTATTGGTCATATAAGTCGAATATAAATCATAAAAAGCAGTTTTCAGTGGCATTTACCAATATCTCGAATTCGTTAATTTTTCAGCATATTTTTCCGTTTTTGTTTTACAATTGGATGTTTCAAAATTAAAGGACGGCTTAACATGAATAGTCCCGGTTTATTTAAGTGGAAAACCATGACAAGGTTTTTATCAAATTTACATATCCGATATCTTTGAGATTACTTTCGTGAAGCCGATATTTCCCACTGCGTTGCAGTTGTATTGATTTTTATCGTATAACGTACTATCGGGGAAACCATCAAAGATGAAATAAGTTCCATTTTTGGCTAATCATTTTTAGAATCTAAAATTCTTCAAGGCTGAATTTTCAAATAATTTGTACTGACAATTCGTTGCATGAATTGATTGCTGTAAAAGGATTAGTGGTGGAATTGATATATTTTATGTTGGTAATTTGAGGAAGGTGTCATACACAAAGCAAAATTCCCAACAATGAATCCCGTGAAAAGGAAGTGTTGACTTCAATGTCTAAAATTCAATTATTTTAAAATGTTCAAGTCAGCGGAGACTAGAATCAGATAATATTCAAGAAACATGGCAAGGCGTATTCCAGTATAATTCTTCACGGTTTGGGTAACTCGTGAAATATGAATCCAATGAATAATACATAATACAGAAGGTTAAGTTACGAGAGTATATCACAGAGTGTGAAAATATCGTATATCTTCCGTCGAAGTGGAAACTGAGAACTATAGCTTGAATGTCCTGATTCCTTGGGGAATCTTTGTATTGTGTAGTGTTTTTATCACTCAAATCTTTCCAATAATTCATTTTAAAATATTAGGAATGTTGGACTATTTTCAAAACTGTCGCGAAGCCTCCAATGATGAAAATATAAGGTTATTGGCTATGTACACGACAGTGGCGAACGCCACATTTTGCGACTCGGGAGTTATTTGACAGTTAGATGACAAGCCATGTTTTGATAATTTCTATTAAAATCAAGTTAAAAACTGGAAAAAATATGAAACATTGTCGATATATGAGAGCAATTTATTATATTTGTAAGAATTTAACGTAAATGAACGTGGAATTATTTATCAAAACAAATTTGACAGTCCCGATATTGTTTCACATTTCTGCCACAGCACACGCTGCGATCGATTTGACTGTCCCAGCAAGCACTGTCATTTCTCTATTATATGATTGATATATTATCCTGCTTCCCTTTTTCCGAAATACTTAGTTAATTCTTTGGTTTTTCTTCGGAGTTTTCTTGTTTCTTCTGAGTCATAATTTGTTTCAATGTATTGGTCATTGTGGGATGTATATGGGGTTTTTGTATTTGTATTGGCTGTGCCATTTGATTGTTTGCTGCATCATTATTCGCAAATACAATATATCGTGTTCGTGAGGTGAAAGTTACACAAGTAAAACGTCAAGACCATTAAATGTACGGAAAACGGAACATCAATTTTACGGAATAAATTATCGATCTAGACTATCAGAACACGTTTTGAAATCCAATAATAATCAGCGAGAAGAATGGAACAGCAAAACAATATCATGTGAAAAAAAATCAAAGAAGCAGCTGACTTCCTTTACTGTGACGAGAAAACATCAATACAGTTCCCCCACAAAAAATTATAATTCAGTAATACTAGTTATATATGAATAAAACGTAGAAAAAATTTTAAATTTGTTTTTTTTCTATTTTGAATTCTCGTAAGTGAATATGTTGTTTTTTTTCACATTAGTTTGAAAGAACTATGTATGATATCATTCCCATCGTCAACAAGACACACTCCATGAACGTCCGGAAGATATACGTGACTGATAGGAAGTTCCAAACTCAATACCACTCTCTACTGAATAATTGAAGGAGTTAATGGCGTTTTCAATTCAGCAAAAAGGAAAGGCATGTTCTATGGACAAAGCCCAGATGGGCTGGTTTAATTGCCGGAGTGTGACGTGGGTGTGCAGATTTAACTGATAGTTAAATTAGAATGGCGAGGTGAAGGAAAAAGTATCGAAGAACACAGTGAGTCAGAAGAATGTACTGCGTGTTCATTGCGTAGTGAAATGGGTTTGTTACTGGCATGATGGTCTATAAACTCATAGTCACATATTTTTTGGCAACCCTGAAAAGAAGGTCTTTCAGACAACCGGTATGAATGAATACAATCATGACAAGTTGGAGTTATATATATATATATATATATATATATATATATATATATATATATATATATATATATATATATATATATATATATATATATATATATATATATATATATATATATATATATATATATATATATATATATATATACCGGGTGTCCCAGATTTTTTCATACAGCCAATATCTCAGTTATGCTGCTTAGGAATTAAAAAAAAATGCACTTATATCAAACCCGTATGACTTTGAAGCTGTTGTGTCAAAGTCAACTTTTGTCAAACTACCCCAGAGAAACCACCCCCAACCTCAACTTTTCAAGTAGCACCCTATATTTTATTTTTTTGAATTGTGAACTGTAGTCAATTCTAACTTCAACGATGTATCACACTTGATATTTTGACAGATGTCAAAGTGTCAGAATAAGCGATTTTGAACAATAATGTACAAAATTCCATAACAGAGAATTTATTGATAACAAAAATTATTATTTTTAAAAACAATATTCAATTGCGGATGTTTCCCTCTTCAGTACTGTTCGAGTTTTTTGTTTCTTACAAGTTACTGTAATAATTATGATAAGTGCCTCAAATCAGAGTATGAAGTCAACTAGTTCTGACTTTATCACCGGTTTGGATATAACAAGGTTAGTTGTTTTCTTCGCTTTGAAATCGAATATCTATCTCACGTAGCCTGCAATGTATACATTTACTACACAATCAGTTCAACATTCTACATTATTCAAATGTCGAGTTAAATGTTTATTACATTTGGCAATTGTCAAAGTTTTTAACTGAGTGAGGTCACCTGAAATTAGGCGGGTGGCGCTACCCAAAATTTTGTCGAATTTTACAAAGAACAAAACATGTTTTAATTTTTTTTCAGATTTTCTACCACACTTCTTCAACTGTGAAACATCGGTTTTTGGATTTATAAAACTCTTCAAATGATCGGGCTCTTTTTTCACAATCAATGTGATCAAAAATAAAATATTATTGAAAAATATTTTTGTATATGAGTAGACTGTTCATTTCCACAGTTTTTCAATGTCTACACAAAATAGAGAAGTAGAGAGCCAAACTTCATGTACTGTTCAATTGTACTAGTTGATCCTTTTCATTTTTTGTTTTGGTTGTGGTAATGATTTTGTTGTCCATCAGTTGAAAAGCAATTTCATTGATCTCCTTCTAATGAATCATTCCTTTTAAATTATTGAATTCGAATGAAGAAAAAAATATATATATATATATATATATATATATATATATATATATATATATATATATATATATATATATATATATATATATATCTAATTTGTGAAAAACGTTAAAACAGAGATTGAAACCTTCAATATACTGATACAATTGTATTATACAAGGATTATAAATGGTTAATAATAATTGAAACATTTGGTTAACCTCAACCTTGGTTTTGAAAGTAACACTTTTGATATTTCAAAAAACCCAAGTAAGAACTGTCTACATACTTTTTGTTTTTGTCCAATCGAGGAATTCAGATTTTTTTAGGGCTGTAATTTTTTTAATTTTGTGAATTTTTCAGTTGAAATGAAAATATGTGACATTTGATATGTCAACTTGATTGAATTTCAGATTCAATAAATACATTGTGAAATCTTCCTTTCCGCGCCAACGGGTTCCAATGAATCCAACAGCTTCAGCGTATGCTCAGATGCCCCACACATACTATTTTAGGATAGGATGAATTAGTTATGCGTGAAATAATTATTTTGTGTGGAACAAGAAGCAAAGTTTTTGTTATTGCTCCGAAACGAACTTGCTATAAAAGGGTATTGCTATCATTTACCCCAAGCGAAGATGGCAGGCTTTTTGATCTGCCCTAGGTATGTACTTTCGTATAACCAAAACGGCTCATTCAGACAAAAGCTTAGGTTTTGGTTGCACTAGAATCCACCAGGTAATCTCTACTCACTTCAGAATTCCCCGCGATTCTCATTCACACTTTTAACCTCTACGAAGAAGTGAACCAGGTTTTTGATTGAGCCAACAGGTCGTTGGTGAATTATCAGACGTCATAATAGAGCCTTGAGGAATGCCTGGGTTGATTTAAAATATTTTTAACCCCCGACGCAAACAGAAGTTTAACGTGTGTCTGTCTGTGGCATCGTAGCTCCTAAACGGTTAGTTCTTTTTTGTTCGAAAGGTGACTTGATAGAGAGTGTTCTTAGCTATGATTCAAGAAAATCTGTTCTGCTGTTCGAAGATCGTCAGCTTTTCTCTAGTTTATGAGGGGATGTGAAACTTTGTATCCTGTTAGTCCAATGATATTCCAAGAACATGGTAACCTTGACTTGATGCTGCAGCATCTCCTAGAACTTGCAGGATACCCAACTCCTCACAAACTTACAGCTCATTGGAATGGTCTAAATAAATAGGTTATAGATAGATTGTGATCAGAGTGTGATGATGAAGCAGGAAAGAGTAATGAGAATAAATTGGTGAGGGATCCTGAGCTACTTCCACTTGTTCAATCGATATAAAATTTTGGTATACGATGCAGTACCGTTTGTGGCGAATTAGTGTATGGATGTCTTAAGTGTTAGACAACGCATATTTCGGCGAGAGAAGATCTCTGGTCAAAATTTCGTGTTTCATCCCGGAAAGAAAATTGTGTGAGTGTGGGGGATATAGTGTCAATCGTAGCGTGTCTAGTAGTAATATGTAAAGTTTCAAAAGCATGAAATGAAATTTTCAGACAAATCAATCAAAACAACAATATCAAATCGTTGAGTCTAAGTCTTAATTTACTACGAAAAAATCGCAAAATAGACACAACCGTCAACGACGTCTGACTTAGCGGTTCACCGATAAAATATTACTACTTGAACTTTAAAGGCCAATAAATATAATTTTTTTAATTTCTAGAGGTTTTTTTGTGCGGGGGTTTTTATATTATTAATTTAAGTGTTATGGTGGAAATATTTAGATATATTCTGTTTCGCTGAGGCAAAATACACGTTATAATACCACACCTCAGGATAATCTCTGCTTGTGTTTCCTTGTACACTTTCATCGACTAGTTTTTCCATTTCTGATATGAACCGTTATTAAATCAATAAATTGGCCGTACCTTATAATTACATTTACCGAATTTATGTCTCTATCGAATCGAATGTTAATATGATTTAATGATATTTTGATTCCGTATGTTGCGGTCAGTAATTTATTGTCGAGATTGATGTATAATTATATTCATGAATTACATTATTAACATAATATGTCATCGTGAGTGCTGTGTTATGTACGTAGAGGATGGTAGTCATTATTTCTGGTCGCCCAAATTATTTATTGATTCAATTGCTCGTCTGTTTCTGTTTTCTCCTTAAACACTATAATTTCGATCTCGAATTAGGAATAGGAAAGAGATAAAAATATTTTTCGAATGTAATATTACGGCTGTCATTTTTATGGATGAACATACATCATAAAAATTGCTGGATGATGGTTATATTTCTGTTTTCAAGGTTTGTGTTGTTATTAGGAGGCCTGACATCAACTCTGGTGAATGCATTATCTGTTATTCTGCTATTTCGGGATTTATTTCTCGGGAAGTGAAATTTGTTGTAATTTTCATATGTTCTCAAAGAGAAAATTCGTACATTTTTTCGAATAAGTTACTGCGTTTTTGTATATTATATGTTGGATATTATAATAATAATAATAATTTTATTTGCTCAAAATACAATAAAACATTGAATCGTGCAATACATTCAAAGTATAGCAAATAAATAGAGTAGAAAACCCATAAAAGGTAAAACCTTGTGCATGGGTATATTACTTATGATATATAAGCCTAAACTATAAAATATATATAATATAATAGGATAATGTTAAATTGTAAAACAGTAGGTAATTTTAAATTCATTGACAAATACATGCAGTATGTTTATTACAGTTTGAATAAGATAAAATAAGTAAATAAATAAATAAAATGTTTCTGCCATTTATTGTTTTGGTTTTCATCTTTGTATAAGAGCTATTTTGGTGCAGAGCTGCGAAAAATTGAAATTATTTCGTAACCTTATGTCTCAAATGGAATACATGACTCGGTTTATAAAATATATATATTTTGTTGTGTTATATAGGGTTTGATTTATGATTCTCTCTGAAATATTTGAAGAACCTGGTTGGGAGCTAAATTCAAGAGCCATATTTTTTTTTATTTTTGAAAATGACAGAACTATTGATATTTTTTATTTCATTTGGGTATACAGTATAAGGGTACACAGAAAATTTCAACATGTCATTATCATATTTTTAAATCCATATTTTGATTAAAAAATTTACAACGAAAATTTAAGTGAAAAATATTTTTGGTATATATAGTAAGTCCATTCTCGGTTGGATGGAATGATAACGGGACGATAAACATAATAGGATTTGCCGCTTTATCGAACATGCCGACCATAGGCGGAGATTTATTCTTTTACTTTGACTGTGTTTGTTTAAATATATTCAGTTGATCGTGCCGAAAAAATCATAATGCAACTGATTTTCCACACATTCTAATCCTCTTACAATAGAAATAAATTCAAATTATTTTCCCAATGATTAGGAATTTGAACATTTTTTGATATATTTATATAACGTTTCAGAAAACAATCCCATTTTCTTTCACAGGCCTCCTAAAACTCCTGAAATATCGTTTTTTATTAAGAAATTAGCAAAAAAATATTTCGCATATCCCACGAGACACAGAAATCCTAAGAATATGACAGAATTCTTTACCGAAATCTAACTAAAGATGCTGTATGTTTCATTAGAATTTTCGATATTTTTATTGCGGATTAGTTGGCACAAATATTTTTTAAATACGTTACCGAAGAAAATTCCTTTATTCATAACACCCTTTCTCAATCGCCTTCAATACATATAAGCCTTCGACCATGAGAGAAAAAGGTCGGCACTTGTTTCAATTGAAAAATGTTTGCGCTTTTCTTGGATTTTTTTAGTCTGGTCTTGAATATGAGCAAAGCTTTTTTTTTGGAACGAAGTTCCTTTATGCGGCTTGCGGTAGGTGTTGACTGGTAGAAATCGTCACGTAAGAAAAAAGCGTTATGTCCCTTCCATGCGACTTTCTCTCTCTCTCTCTCTCTCTGTCTCTCTCTCTATTATTCTATGTGACAAGCCTAGCCCTTGCTCATACGATTTTGAAGCGATAGGATATCTATATGAATACAAATCGGATATTATCATTGAGTGGTAATACGTGAAAATATTTTTGTTTCTGTTATATTTCTATACATTTTTCTATTATTGGACATTGAATATGTGGCACGTCAATTTGATATAACCAATAGTATTATCAGGAATAAAATAGCTTTCACTTTGGCGGAGGACTTTGGAAAAATGATATATAGGCATGATATAATGACAATTAAATGTAATAGAATAGAAAACTTCAACTTTCAAAGGGACAAATATTGAGAAAAAAGAAACACAAAATGGTGGGTACATGACATTGATGGCAACATATTCTGGTACCTCGATATTAATTGATTTATGGGATCGTTTGGAACCATGTAGGGAGCATAACGTTTTTTCCTTACGTGACGTAAATACACCAATATAAAAAATCTAAATCTCCACATCGAATTACATTCAGAGTTGAAGAAAACTTGACCGATCGAATAACCGAATTAAATGAGTTTAAAATGTTAGTACTCACAGCAAACATAAAATATAAATAAATATTTAAAAAAAATGATCCAGCGCAGTTCACAACAAAATATTGTACTATAGTTGATCCTGTTTGTTCGAGATAAGTACTTGGAAAAATTGAATCTCAAACATATGTATCTTATTACAGTTACCATAAGCCAATAATTACCATGATACAATATGATGATAACATTTTTTTTACTTAAGATTTTTTTATATAATTTATAATTTACTATTTTATA
Source organism: Gonioctena quinquepunctata (assembly GCA_018342105.1). NCBI lineage: Eukaryota > Metazoa > Arthropoda > Insecta > Coleoptera > Chrysomelidae > Gonioctena > Gonioctena quinquepunctata. The sequence goes on along the minus strand of JAFIRS010000503.1, from coordinate 624,859 downwards.
TTAATTTTTAATGAATAAAACATTAAATGAAACTTTTTGATTTGATACCTTACTTTACATTATTGCATTGAAAAAATGATAGAAAATAAAAAAATAAAAAATATACAGAGAGAGAGAAAGAGACAGAGAGAGAGAGAGAGAGAAAGAGAGAGAGAAAGTCGCATGGAGGGAGCATAACGCGATTTCCTTACGTGATGATAAATCTCCACATCGCATTACATTCGGAGTTGAAGAAAAAATCGTAAGGAACTCGTTCCTGACGTGGGCCCCCCCGACCGCACATAATAATGTTTTTCATCTTCTGTTCCTCTCAATGTCTTTCTATCTAATATTCCATAGCCATTTCAATTTCATGAGAGGGTACCCTTAAAACACATACGTAATGGTGTAACCAGAATATTCTATTTTTCTTCGCATATTTCCCCTATTCTATGAAAAAAAAAATCCGAAGATGGTTTTTATAAAGACTGTATCAGAATGCGGATTTGTTTTTCGAAAATGGCAAAAAAAATTGTTAAAATATTCTCACGAGGTAGATTGCGAATTCTCTTTCACGAAGAGCTCAATTTTCCTCACCTACTTTCTTTTTTTTTCGAACCCAGTTTTTCAAGTTTCGTAACGCACAATGGTATAATTACCTGCGATGAGTGACCACCAAGAAAACATATATTTAAACATCTGTTCCGCAGTCCTTAGTACAATTTTAACAGTCATGTCTAAAAACAGCCCAAAACTCATAAAATACATACCGAAATCATTCACGAACAGATTGTTAGTGTAATAAATATACTCACTTAAAATATGGGAGAGTGGTGCTTCGAAATTTTTGTAAAAAACAACAAATGGACCCGGAAGTACTTTTTCTTCGACTTTATATCCATCAAGATAATTACTGTCCCATGAAATCGGTTATGGATTGAGCTATATCAATTTCAGATTAAGGAGCAAAGTAGCAGTTTCAACTGTTCACATTAAATAACCATTACGATGATTTGCCATAAACATATAGAGCACGTAGTTTAGCCTATCATGGATAATCAAATATTAATCGAAGAAAGTGTGGTATAGAAAGGTAGTTCATTCAAATACCCGTTCGAAATATCTAGGAAATCAGTAAAACTTTTTACAAAACAAATTCAACAATGAAGGATTATTGAAAATTATATGACCTTCCAGTGAATATTCTGAGGAGTAGTTCAAAATCATTATCAAAGAAATGCTTTTCAGTCGAGAGATGGGTATCAATATTTTTTTATCGATTAAACTGTACCTATGTTCAATTATTCGTACTCAAACAAATTCTTAATAGTTATTTATGCAACAAGTGCAAAAAGTAAGTTGGACAATACGTCGAGTGCAATTAACACTGTTTGCACGAGTTCCATTGCATGCAATATTTTTTCATGCAAAAATAAAAAAAAGTTTTATTTAACTGGTACTAAGGGTGTGAAAATAAGAAGCGTAATTTAATAGCAAAATATTTTATAATTAATTAGCACTATCGATTTGCATTGAGAAAGTTAGGAACTATTACCTATGTTAGGAACAATTCAACTCAAACATTATTTTTGGTAAATTGCATTATCTAGTAATTCCGTAATCCAGTATGCAATGAATATGATTGAAAATAATATAAAATATGTTTAAGATTTAATACAATATCACAGAAAATGGACTAAAAATGTCGTCAATATGAACGTTTATGTTTGTCATGATCACAAAACGCTGTAGTAGAATGACAGATGATTGCGATAAACATTGTATTGCACTAGTGCAATAAAGAACCAGTTTTTTCACTAAATATCGTTCAATAAAGTTTTGTTTTTTGTATGAACTTAGAAAAAAAAATCTTAGCTTTATAACACTCTAATATAATAATAACCAAAGTGGTTGCATTTATTAAAAATACTGACATTTTCATCAAAATATTTGGTACGAACTGTTTCTCTTCCGGAAATGGCAAATTCTTATGCTGAAAACTGCCTTATTCAGAAAGAGATTACAAAAAAGATGATTTTTTGACACAAGCTTTTATACAAATGCACTAAAAAGAAAAAAATATTTTATTCAATTGTTTGACATAGGTTATTCTGTGAGTAGCAGATTCAAAAGCTTGCCGCGCAAGAATATCCATTTTATATTCGCGGCAAGCTTTTGAATCTGCTACTCATAGAATAATCTAGGTCAAACAATTGAAGAAATATGTTTTTCCTTTTTAGTGCATCTGAATAAAAGCTTGTCTTCAATTTTTTTATCATTTTCATTCAATTATTTTTAGTTATTCATGAAATCCGTCATCTTATTGAATTTTGACAAAAAATTAATAATCTCCGACCAAAAAACCCACTTATCAATTTTGAATGGAATCGGGTCCGAATAACAAAACACGTAGCCATCTTGGAGTCTCTATCTTGAATTCATGAATTTTGACACAATCATCATGATGTCCCCAATAATTGATAATCTCTGACGCCAAGAAAAAACACAGACCAATTTTGAATGGAATCGGGCAATAATCACAAAACTCATCGTCATCTTGAAGTCGCCATCATGAATTCATTAATCATTAATCATGATCTCTGGCCCCAAAAACCACACATACCAATTTTTATTGCAATCGGGCTATAACCTCAAAACTCGTTGCCATATTGGAGCCGCCATCTTAATTTTGACAAAAAAATCGTGATCTCTGTCCCCAAAAACCCCCACATACCAATTTTGAATGAATTTAACTATAATCACAAAACTCGTCCGCCATATTGGAGCCGGCATTTTGTTTTTACTCTAGCAAAAATTCCATAATGCATTGTCACCGGAATTATGAACACCTGCCAAATTTCACGTTAATCGGGCAACTAGAAGTGGGACAAAATTCACTTGCAAGATTTGAACTAAACATACATACCTACATACAAATGTCAAGTTGAATAAAAGCTTGTAAAAAAGATTGAAATCTGAATATTTTATGATTCAAAGAAACTCGGTTTACTGCTCTGAATTTTTTAAGTTGTTATTTCATCACCTAAAATTTTTAACTTACCTGTTGAAAAATATTGGTTTAAAACAAATGAACGCCATTCTACTTTGTTTCAATAGATTGAAAAATTTTTTTTTTACAAAAAGCTGAAGTTGTCGAAGAAATTTGGTTATTTTCCACCAATGTTAATGAAATACCTCAATTTGGGGCAAAATGTTACCACGTTTCAATGAAAACTATTGAAATTCAAAAATGAGGCATAGACATTTTGTACCCCCTGCGTGACTTTTGACTTTTCATCATGTTCTACAGATTACTATTTTTATTCGTATCATAAATATAAATAGCACCCACTGAAAAGCCGATATTAACTTAGATTTCCCGAAAATCATCGGTAAAGAGTGTATTAACTATAAATCGTTTGAAATATTGTGATTCCTACCTGGGAAAGTGATTGCCTCAAATCCGGAAAAACAAATAAGGCTCCACTTACAAAAACACAAACCTATGATTGGGACGCGCAAAGTCTAGGATCAAATAAAAATCTGTAATAATAGCTAAAATAATTCGATTAAAGTTGATCGGAATGATTGCACGAGAAAAATTCTATCAGTTGGACAAACCGTTGAGAATTCGCTGTTTGAGATGAATTTCGCAATCAAAATTATGCTGAGCAAGTTTCTCGTGAAGATTCAAAAAATTTCTCATTTAAAATAAGTATTGCCTATAGAAGAAAAGGTTAAATGTAAAAGTTGTGTGGTTATGATAAAATACAGTAGCGTGCAGATTTACGGGGATACAAAAAAAAGGAAACTATGAAAATGACAACTTTATTATGTTTGTTCAGTAACATTTCTTTAATGAAATAATCAAAATGGTTTACAGCAACGAAGAGAAAGTTAAAATATTTATACAAAATAGATAACAATGATTTATTTAGGAAATTTAAATAACATGATAGAAGATGTTCAATGTGTCCACCATTATTGCCATTGCATAATTGATAACGTATTCTTCAATTTATAAGTGCATTGGAAATTGCTTCATTATTGACATTCAGATTCTCTATTTCAAGTCGTATCGTGTGTTTAATGAATTGAATATTATTATTAACAATGTCTTTTAGATATCCCCAGAAAAATTAATCCATAGGAGTCAAATCCGGACTGTTGGCTGGCCATTTAATACTTCCATTATTTTCTATCCATATTGGGAATACATTATTCAAATATTCTTGAACAGGTGGGACACTTCGCGGGGTTGCTCCATCTTGCATTCAAATCATACTGGCAAGCTCAGCTTACGAAAAATTATGTGAGATAATATTTTCTACTTCTGGGATGAGTATTTCTTGATAGGTAACTCCTGTTAATATATAATCATAAAATATAGGGCCACCAATTTTCCTGTTTTCTTTATTTGTTTTACCAATCTTTTTCTGTTGTCCTTTATTTCCCACGACCTCCGATTTTTCCTATTGAAAACTCCTGCCGTAGAAAAGGATGACTCATCAGTCCATAATATTTTATTTAAATAATCGGGATCTTCATTCAAATTTTGAATCACTTTCATTCAAATATTGAGTCTCTGTTAAAACTTGTACGGGTAATATTTTATATGATTTGTAGTTGTTCTTTTTCAAAGTACCTACGTTGGATTTTAGAAAAACTTTTACCTAATTGATCGGCTACCATTTTTAAACTACACCCAGAATTTCCCAAAAAATAATACATTGATTCGAAAAAGTCTATTCGCGAATTAATATGGATAGGCTTCGTAATGAAGCTGTATATCTAGCTGTTCTTCCTGGTCTTCTTGAACTAAATCGACAAGAAATTCTATAGATTTGAATTTATTCAATCACTTACCTAGGAGTATCAGAACATTAAATAATACTGGAAAATTCAAATCCATAATAAAAAAGACATATTTTGTCTCATTGTTTCTATACAGTTGAAGAATATTTCCACACACCATTTGTTGAATTTGAACGACAAAACTATCAGGGTAACCGCTATGTCACCGGTGATCAGAAGCAGAAAACAATTTTCGAGGTTATTCAAAACACTGGATTGTTCAATGGTTTTAAATTTTATATATTGAAATTTTAAATTTTAAGTTTAAAATTGTACATACTTATTTTATATTTTATCTTTCATGTGCATGTATTTGTAGCTAGACTTTTTATCTGTTTTATCTATTTCTTTTTCTTTGCCGAAACTGACTCACCGTAAACAAACTGGAGTGTTTAACGGTTTGAAATTAGAAATTTATATAATTTCTCATAATATATTTTGTAAACTTCGAATTTGTAAACTTCGAAAGAACATATATACTGAGTTTCTTCTTTGCCAAAATTGACTTGCCGAAAAAATTTTTTAAGGGTTAAAAAATTTTTTTTTTTTTAATTTTTTATAGCTTACTTTAAAAATATTAACTTTCATAGAATAGGTATTTACAGTAACAACTAGTCTAAGTTTTTCGACGTTTAATAACTTAAAAACGGTATAAGATAAGGCTACATATGTAACATATATTTTTGTGCATTTGTATGAAAGCTTGTCTTTATATTTTTTATTTTTCACTTGATCGTTACTGCTTTATAATACCTTGGCAACGGTTGCTATTAACAGACCCATAACGCCCGGGGCGTTATGGAGGGCATTATGAATCATAACGTCCGCTAAATGTTTTTTTCTGTAGTTCAATAAATTAATTACTCAGAATTTTTTTATTTATAACTGTACATAAAAAAGGGACTAATTGTTTACCTCAAATAGAAATTACAATTTTCAAATGTTCCTGAAAAATTAGTAGCAAGTTTGAAGTTCTGTGAGTTGACCGATGATGAACTCCTCAATGTGCATTCGGTTTCGTTCGGAACGTTAACATTTTCTTTTTCGGAAACGGAATGGGCTATCATTGTAGCAATTTTGTTCTTCGAGGGGATACTTTCTTCAATATAGCTTTCCGCTACCGTACTATTCTTCCATTTTCCATGTAATTTTAGTGTTTCAAAGGAAGCACCACCTTGAACAAGAAGCGTTGACGACGTTCGGCGTAGACAATGTCCGGTGTAACCTTTCAGGTTTTCCAAATTTAGGTATTTCGCTATGATAGAAGGAACACTTCCTATAGTATTTTTACCTACAGGTAACTCAATGCATTTATTATTTCTGTAGGTTAAAAAAAACCTACGTTGTTTACATCCTTTTGGTCTTAGTGCAATGTAATTTTTAACTAAGTTCAAGGCTCCTATTTCGCTTTCTTCAACAATGGTGAAACTTTTTGAGGTGCAGGTCTTGGTTTCTGGTACCTTGATCAGTAAAACGGCTCCTCTGTCTTCAATGTCATCAACTGTCATCTTGACCATTTCATCACGTCTTAAGCCTCCAAATACGCCCATTACCAGAACAACTTTATGTAGCAGAAAAATATCATCTGGAGCTTTTCTTATGAAAAGTAACACTTGTCCACCTTCCAATACCTTTGATTTTTTAGGAATGTATCCTTCTGAATTAACTTTTAGAAATTCAGTTGACTGAATGCTGATATATTAATATTTTCTTTAACAATCAATATTGATTTCAGCTGTGAGTATTTGGTCCATGGACTATTCTCACTATATTGTTCAGACTGAAATAATGTAAAATAAATAAAAAATATTAATATTTTTCATGAGATAAACTCACCAGTTCCTGGAAGTATGCCATTAAGACAGTTTCATTTACGGTATTCACTCTGTTTTCATCTTTCCATTTCAGAAAATGGTCATACTCCTTCTCGTATAAGTGTTTGGATTTCACAGGCAGTAAATTTCCTAACGCTTTTTCAGCTTTGAGCGACACATTCTGTGGGATCTCCATAATTATTATAAACACAACCGTTTTTAGTTTCCTCCACTAACAAGCTTGTCAATTCTTACAAAAATGCAGCGTCGTTTTATTAAATAAACAACCCTTAGCAACCTCTTCAATGTTTCCATGGCAATTGCATAGAAGCTCACTTGTGCTCAGTTGCCGACCAGAACGCAGTAAATACTATGAGAAGAAATTTATGAAGTAAACAACGTCGTTTAAGACAATTTTTTCGTGAAAAATGAAATTTTGTATGCACCACGAGCGTTACTAGATCCTAACGCCCATCGGGCAACATTCATCCCTCGGGCCAAAGGCCCTCGGGGGAATGTTACCCTCCGGGCGTTAGGATCTATATAACGCACTTGGTACATAAATAACTATTATCTTTTTTTTCCAATTATTTTTGGACATTCATAAAGTCCGTCATCTTATTGAATTCTAACAAAAAATTATAACCTTCCATAAATAAAACAATTAGGTTAACATTTGCTTAAAAAAAACTTGAATGTTCGTGGGCCTTGAAGTCATTTTGCTGATGAGCTTCAGGTAATACCTAATAAAAACTATCAAGCTCCCGAGGGAGTGTGAAGTTGAAAATAAGTTATTTTACCTATGGAGTTGAACTTGAAGCATGACTTTGGAGTTATGAGGATTCAAAAGTAAAAATATTTGTCGGAAACAATTAAAATTTGGCTCTCCAGATAGTTCAATTTTTCAGGTTTTGAAGTCCAGATTAGAAAAAATCTGTAGAGATCGGAAATACGCGTCAAGACACGAAATCTCTCAATGTTTAGATATGTTTCCAATGTTTAGAATATTCACTATGTATGTAATACACTGTAACATAGAACGAATTCACGCGATACCTGTCCTTCGATTCAATGATAGAAAAAAGTAACGGAGTGGAATGGATGGATCTCGCCTTGCTCCGCTTTCCCCTAGGCGAAATCGCAGTTAGCCCATATTTTTTAGTTAAACACAGACACCTGCGCTGTGTTTCGTAATGGCAGTGATTTGAAAGAGTCTTCGCGTGCAGGTGTGTTGTTCGTTGGAAAGGATGTCCACCAAACCATGACAATGTGCAATTTTTAAGTCGATTTGGGTGGATAACTATCACGGACGTAACACATATACATTATTAGGAAAGAACATTTTATATTCCAGCTTGATGCTTCGTTAACCGGAGGAATTTCAAATTGCCGGACGATGACGAGGCTAGTTGATGAGCTGCACGACGATTCGAAAAATAATTGACATCTTGGTTGAGTTGAGATAATAACAATAAGTGAATAATCCGACAGATTCGCCGTGAATCCTGAAAAATCTAGATAAAGGCGAGGGAAATCATAGATGGCGCACCATCGACTTTGACATATGTCAAATGAAAAAACCATCGGAGCGCAATCTGAAAATAACTTTTCTATACGTGGAAAACTCCGCAGAATCCAAACAAGTGACCATATCTCATCGATAGGACATGAAATGAAGAAGCTATTACCATCTTTTCCGCCAGCGCACCGACGTTTCGAGACTTTGCGACATCATAGTTCTCTTAGCTCCAATCCAAAAAAGTGTATATTATTACATTTCTGAAATCCACATAATTTTTTGAATCCAATGATACCACATAAGTGTTATTTCAAACGTCAATATTTTTAATAATTCAATTTTTAGTTTTCCATTTAAGTGTGCCATGATGGTTCCGATTTATTCCAATTCACCCGTCTAATGCTAGAAAAATCGAAATCCCGTCAAAAATACTAAATTGCGTTTTTATGAGCAAATAAAGTTCATCGTAATCGATTTTGGGGTAAAACTCAATTTGTTCAAATGGAACCATATTGGTACCGTGCTACCATTTATTACTACTATTAATAAGGAATTGATTCATACCTGCTAATAAAATGTGCGATAAATACAATCAAAATTAGAGCTAAAAGAAAATAAGATAATACAATTACTTTGTTCTAATTTAATGCTAAGAAGTTACTAAGGTGGTTTTGAAATACAAAAAATGAACACAAAACATTACAACAATTGTTCGAAATGCTGTCCATTAATGCACTTCTGAACTCGCATAGCTGTTTCTTGAAGAACGTTCGCTAATTGCTGGGCCGTTATACTATTAATTGCGCGTCTTACTCCAACTCCAGGTCTTCGCGGGTTGTAACGACGGTTGCATGGACAATGTTTTTTAAATGGCCCCAAACAAAGAAATCAAGAGGTGTCAAATCAGGTGACCTTGGAGACCATCGCCCAGGACCATTTGTCGAAATTACGTTTTCTCGGAATGCCTGTTGAAGGTAATCAGTTACTATTCTTGAATTATGGGGAGGAGCTCCATCTTGTTGGAAATACATTCCCTGTCGTAGATGGACAGGTAATTCAGTTAACCTGTCTTCAATTTCATTTTGCAGAAATCCTAAGTATCTATCTCCAGTCAAGCGTCCTTCAAATATTATTGGACCAATGATTCTACGACCGAGTATTCCAAGCCAAACATTGAAACCGAACCGCACTTGAAAGTTACCCTCCCTCAATAAATGTTGATTTTCTTGTGACCAATACCTTGTATTTTGTCGGTTAAATAATCCCATATTTGTAAGCCTAGACTAGTCCGAAAATAAAATCCTTCCCAAAAAAGCATTGTTTGGCTGCACATTATTCTGCAAGATCCAATTGCAATATTCCATCCTACGTTCATAATCATTTTCGTACAGAATATAATATTCACTTTTTTGAATTCAGCGTACCTTTTTACGTCAGAAAAAGTTATATTCCGGAAACCCTCTTTCTCATTTCGTTTTTCGATCGTCAACATCCATAGGGACGTCATCGAAAATGCGTTCTATCATGCTGCTGCCGTGCAGACTTCTCTTCGAAAAATCGTAAATGAATCAGGGAGGCAGATATGAATGAAATGAATGAATGAATGAAATTTATTCAGCAGCATCATACAAATTGGTTACAGAATGATAATGTTCACATAAAATCTGAATAAATTGAAATTACCACAGAAGGAGGGAAATCTCCTTGTGCGTGGTTCAATACAGAGTGTTACAAAATATATCTTAAAATAAAATCTTATATATAGTTTTAGTCATATGTCATGCCATATATACATATACACATGCATACATATATATTTACAGATCACATTAGAGTTACTAATAAAAAAAAAAAAAAAAAAAAAATAATAAATATAAATAAAAACGTTTGGAAGGCCTTCTTTTTATTTGTTGTCAATCAGTTTATGAATAGACAGAGGTTTTTGGAATTTTTTTTGTTTATGTATTGAATTTAATTTTTGTATTTCTTGGGGTAGACTATTGAATGTTTTTGGCCCTAGAAATTCGTGTGATCGTTGTCCAATTGATTGGGTAGCGTAAGGTATTATGTATTTTGGTTTTTTTAATTTGTTCAGGTTGTGATTATTTTGTTTAAATTGTTTTAGAATAAGATTTTTGAAATGTAGTTGTCTAATATCGAGTAGTTTTGCTTCATTATACAAGTTCTCAGTTGCATATCTTAAGTTTTTATTAAGTATGAGTTTCAGAAATCTCCTTTGTATCACCTCAAGTGGCCTCAGGTAAGTTTTCGTAGCCCCCCAGCCTACCACACAATAAGTTATGTGGCTCTGGACAAGGCTATAATAGAGTGTTTTTTTTGTTTCAAGTCAAATATATATTGGAATTGTCGAAACTTATATAAGACACATCTCAGTTTCCTAACAATGTAGTCAATATGGTGATTCCATCTTAGATGGGAGTCGATCATGACTCCGAGGTATTTTATATATGTAACTGATTTAATTTGTAGCTGATTCTGAATTGTTAGGAGGCTGTAGTGTGGTAGAGAGGAATGGTAGTTACAGAATGGCAAAAAATATGTTTTTTCTATGTTGAGAGATAGTTTTTTATAGTCGAACCAGTCTTTTATGATTTCCAAGTCTTTTTCTGCTTTTTGTTTTACCGCGGCCCAGTTTTCTTCTGAATAAAATATGGCTGTGTCATCGGCAAAGCTGATAATTCTGCCAGTACTTTTGATTGAAAATAACCCATTTACATATATACAAAACAGAATTGGTCCCAGGACAGTTCCTTGTGGTACTCCACATTCTATTTTTTCCGAGGTACTTGTGACATTTCCAATCTTAACTACTTGATCTCTATTTTTAAGGTACGATGAAATTAAATTAAGCGCATTTCCTCGTATGCCATTATTTTCTAGGGTAGATAATAGTATTGGGTGGCTCACTGTGTCGAACGCCTTGAAGTCTATAAACAAGCCTATTGAGGGTTTACTATCATCAAGGGCTCTATAAATGTGTTTGGTGAACTCAACCAGTGCATCTTGTGTACATTTTCCATCTTGAAAACCGAATTGTGAGTCTGAAATGATGTTATGTTTTTTGAGGAAAGAATTAAGTCTATTTTCAGAAGTTTTTCAAAGATTTTACATATATTTGTTATTAGAGATATAGGTCGATAATTTGATGCCTCCTCCCTGCTTCCTTTTTTAAATACGGGAATGACTATCGATGATTTTAGACGAGATGGAAAGTGTCCAGCTTCTGTTGCTTTATTGAATATATATACAATGGGTTCAGCTATATGTTCTGCTATTAATTTCAGGACTTCTGCTTTCAGGTTGTCCATTCCTGGTGCTTTGTGGTTTTTGAGTTCTTTTATCGCATTTACGACTTCTATGTTATTGGTTGGTGAAAGGAAGATGGAGTAGTTATTAATATTTTCTTTGAAGTTATGGTTTAGTGTCCTGTGTATTTTTTGTGCCAGCTTTTTTCCAGTTTGAACATACATCTTATTGAATATGTCCACAATTTTTGTTAGATCAGTTTCAAGTTCGCCATTTCCGTTTCTTATACTATTTATTTCTACTTATTTCTACTTTTCCACCATGGCTATACATTTCATTGATAGTTTTCCAGAGAATGTTAGAATTGTTTGAGTTTTCATCGATTTTATTGCGGTAGTAGTCTCTTTTGGTTTTTTGTATGAGTTTTTTAAGTGTTTTTTTATAAGTTTAATATTCGATTTTGAGCTGATGATCATTCGGTGATTTCTTTAGTTTCTGAAAAATATAATTTTTTTTATTAATCGAGGTAATCAGGGATCCGGTAATCCATTTTTTACGTTTCTTTTCATTCGCTTTAGCTGGTATATAGGATGTACATTCTTTTAGTATTTTTTTAATTGTTTGAATTAAGTTTTCTGCACATGTGTCGATATTGTTAATGGAATATATATTCTGCCAATTGAAATTTTTCATTTTTTCTATGAATTCTTTTTCTTTAAGTTTTTCAATATAACGTCTTTTGCTTTGGAAGTTTTTGTGATTTTTAACATCAATCAGTTGGAATAGTACTGTGTGGTGATCTGTTATATCTGTTGGAATTATTATAGGTATTATGTTTTCAGTTGTTTGGGCGGTGGTCTTTATAAATATGTGGTCGAAGCGAATTTCAACATCTCTGTCTCTGATGGAATCGGAGTACGGGAAGTGTTTTTTTTCCCGCTCCAATGTGAAAAAAGTGATTGTTGCTGAGGCACCAATTCAATTCAATTCAATTCAAAAGAGTTTATTCAATGTTGTCTTTCTACATAACCTATTCTACTATTTACGACTTAAAAACTATATATACAGATCTTCCTATTCGATAGGGTATATGGGCCTCCTGCTTGCCGTTCCTGTATGGTAGGGGAAGGGGATGTCCTACCTGATGTTGGGCTCGGGTTTGGTAAATTTTAGGGTAGGTTTTGGGGTATGGGGAGGGTTTTTTCTTGTCTCCTACTATTGTTTATACGGGAATTTTATAGGGGGTCGTTTTTTGCGGTCGTTGTATTTGATTTTTAACCGACGAAACCAAAAAGGAGGAGGTTCTCTAGTCGACCTGTAATTTTTTTTTTCCATCATTCTTTTTTTAAGTATGATCACGCATAACTTTTTACTGAGGCGTCCGATTCCGATAATTATTTTCTGAGTGGATAGGGTGTACTTCGAAGGTGGTCCCATTTGAATTTAAGAGATGAAATCCACCCCTAAGGGTAGCGAAATGAAGGATATTGATCACTCACCCTCTGAATTCTGGTCCGTTAACCGATTCTATCAGGCATAACTTTGTACTGGGTTCTTCGATTTGGATGATTCTTTTTTTAATAGATAGGGTATACCTTATATTTAGATTTCGAATGGAATTATATGCCCTTGCGGGTAGAAAAATAGGGGATAATTGTTTTTCACTTATGAACATTGGCACACACATATGTAGTTGACAATGACAGATCGCTACTGACATTATTTCTGTTCCACATCCGTCAAAACCATTTTATTCTATGAGAGGATGGAATGATATACAAAGTAATGAAATAAACTAACCAGAACAACAAAAATAATTTATATTACAACAAATAGTAAAAGTAGATAATCATATTATTTAACTGGTAATAGTTGAAGTAAGGTGGGTATTTTGGAAGTAATAAAAAAACAAGTGGGTAGTAATTAGTATATTTTAGCCATAAAATTGAAAAATAGTAAAAGTAGATAATCAATTTTTAACGGATGAAATACGGAACTGAATGTAAAAATAAATAAACTTCTAGTTCAGTAACTAAGCTCCTAAACTAATGTAAGTAACTAATTTTGAGTCGGCGCCAAACAAACAATCAACGAACATCATTAAATTACTTCAAAAAAATTATCAGAATGTCACCGCGCAACTCGATGCCATCATTTTACGCCTTACCTAATTCATTTGCTTGTTTGTTTGGCGCCGACTCAAAATTAGTGACTTACATTAGTTTAGGAGCTTAGTTACTGAGACTAAGAAGGTTTATTTTATTTTTTACTTTTCAGTTCCGTATTTAGTCGGTTTAATTTTTTGTCAAAAAGTTTTTATATTTACTTGATTGGTTGCTGAGGCACCGGTGCAGACTTCTGTTGGACGAATCGCAAAAAGATCAGGGACAGAACGATCGGTGTGAAATTCTGGCAACTTATCCAAAAAACTATGAAAAAAAACTATTTTTGTTTTTTTTCGAGAAAAAAAACATTTCCTGTTTTTTTCCGGAAGTTCGGATTTTTTTTCTAACTCTGGAACGGTAAAAGATAGAGCAATTCTGCGAACTCCAATCGATTCAGAATTGCCGAATTAGTACGCGTGCGCCTACCGTCTTAACTACATATCATACTATTCATACTCAAATTTCAAACTTTTATAAAATGACGTAGGTCTGGCGGCTCTGGGATCTTACTCTATAATTTTTTACCCGACTGCGGGACCCAAAGGAGCGTAATGTGTTATAGTTTTCCCAATATCAATTGCAGAAGCATAAAAAAGTCTTGCGGCGAAATCCTGTGAGCAGCAGTGGCGGAGATAACTAATTTTATTTAGATATTTTAATATTTCAAAAATACTTCATAAATAATGAAAAATGAAAAAAAATTAAAGACAAGCTTTTATTTATACAAATACATTAAGAAAGCCAAATAATTTCTTTCATTGTTTGATGTAGGTTACTGGAATATCCTAAAACGTATTTCGTCGGCACACACCAAGACCACAGACGCTACTGGTTTTTAATCTTTCAGAGCTATTAAAACACAATTATAACGCGTGATTTATGGCCTTCCATCGTATAGACACGCCTATACAAGCATCGATGTGCGACGATTGGCCCAGACGAATCGGTTGTACAACAGACAGCCGTCACTCGAGTCCACGTTGACTATCGGCTCTTTTGATCTACCGTCTGCCGACGGAAAATGTTTACGAGTAGTACAGATTATTTTTCGTTCCGTTTCTTCGCATATACGCTCGTGTTAGCGAAGTGAGTTTTCATTTGCTCCCTATAGAAACAGCTTCTGCAATTGATATTGGATGGACTATAATCACATACATTTGTTCCTTTGTGGCGCTCTAGGGACCAAACGCATGGGCCGATTTTAATGATTCTTACGTCAATCGAATTGTCTTAATCTTAAGAGTGTCATTAAAGTCATCAAAATTCAATATGGCGACAACCGGACGCCATATTGTGAACAAAATTCAATATGGCGACAACCAGACGCTATATTGTGACAAAATTCAATATAGCGACAACCAGACGCCATATTGTGAATGACTAAAAAGTGTAAAATAAAAAAAGTAAATTAAAAAAATTAAAAATCCGACTGCGTAAAAAGTTAAATTTAAAAAAGATAGAAACAAGATGACCAGAAAATATTGTCAGAAAATTATGTGTTAAGAGGTTAACTACTAAACTTAATACTGTAAACAATCTCGTGCAGTCGGAGGCAATAATATATCTTCATTGTTAAATTAAAGAAGATGCCTCCGACTGCATGAGTTTGTTTATAGTATTAAGTTCAGTAGTTAACCTCTTAAAACATAGTTTTCTGACAATATTTTCTGGTCATCTTGTTTCTTTCTATCTTTTTTAAAGTTCGTTTATTACGTAGTAGGGTTTTTGATTTTCTAAATTTTCTTTTTTTTTTGTTTTCCCCGAAGAAATACCTGAAATCTTATCTACATAAGGCATATTCATTATGCTTTTTCAACGTGAAATTCCAAGTGAGAAATATTTTGACACAAATTGGAATTCAATTCTTGACTCAATTATTTCTACAAAACTATATGAGCCATTAGACCCCGGTGAATTAATGGGGCGGGCGTAGCTTTTTTTATTTGAAAAGATAATAATCGATAACCATATTGGTGAACCTCGTGGAAAGTTATTACCTCAATAGATTGTCCATTCTCATGTTTCCTACGCGGAGAGTCGATTTCTAAATACCTTGTATGTATTTATAACGAGTTAACTCAATATTTTGCTATATGACGCCAATTCAACTCTTTATGCTTTCCGTAGGAAGTGAGAACACCGTGTTGAAATGCCTTATTACAGCCACATGTTCCGTATATTTTATCAATTCAATTTACTCTATTGACAACATAATAAAATTCATAGCTGAAATAGTTCAGTCAGCCTCAGAACTTCCTGCGCCTCCAGCTAGGCAGAATACAGTAGCGAGCACGTCAGAACACCCGCTGGGTGTTCCACAACTGCTAATTTATGATTATGGAGGCATATTTACCGCCATTCCTTGCAATTTGACGGTATATGCGACATCGAAATCATTAACAGATTGAAGGAATTGGTGGAATGAGATTTTTTCTTGCGATTGGTCGTTAAAAGGTCGAATACTATTAGACCAGTGCATCGAACAGCAAAATCGAGATATAAGGCTTATTTTCGTGATGATAGTACTTGCATGAAAACTTATATTCACAAGGTTTAGGAGAAAGAAAACAAAAAAATCCCAAGAGCCAAGCTGCATGAAGTCGTAGTGTAACGTTCGGGCTATAAATTTTGGTCAGCAAGATAGAAAAAGTGTTGAACTAGAAAAAGGCTCTGCTTCAAATAAACATATATTCCATTTCCATCATCAGAGAGAATATTTGTTGAGATTGGTTTCAATGATGTTCAATATTAAATAATTCATAAATTGTGTAAAACAATTGTGAGAAAGAAATTATCATAGTAAAAACACACGTTAAGAGTCACGAGTTGACATCAATAAATTAAAATATAAATAAAATTGTCTGCTACATGTGGCATGATTGATCAAACTGGCCGGTTAGAAATATAATAATAGTTTCTATTATCTTGCTTAGTATTGGTTATGTGGAAACTTTCATTTGAATTCGTTAAATAGTTTTCGAGAAAATCGCATAAAACACCCACAGTGGTCGAAAACAAGACCTTTTGATGAGTGCTTTGTTGTGTTTTTAATAATTTGCGCAAAAGAGAAATGTTGAAATAAGAAATTGTGGAAGATGGATGGATGATTGATTTGTTGAAAATATGAACAGGATGTTCATAAAATCAGATGTGGAATCATCTGCGACTGAAAGATAAACTTTAGTCACTATCTTCCATCGTCAAGATAACCTCTTGTGGGGTATTCATGTTGAAAAGGGAAACATTCTCAATTAAATATTGATAGAAAGTTTTTTCTAAAATTGAAAAAATCCACGATAAAAATGAAGTTTTTTTTAATGTCTAACAGAAAACAACTACTTCCCCGTCTAAAGCCACGCTGGACATTGAACTACATCTGATAGATATTCTGAAAAGACCCTAACTCAAAAAAAAAAATCTGAAATTGAAAAATATTTCTATCAATATTTAATTGAGATTGTTTACCTTTTCAACATGGATGGATGAGTTGGTCATGAATTCTTCCATATTATTAGACACTTAAAATGCTGTTAAACGTGGTGTAGTTGTGTGGTTGGAATTGTCTGCATATTGCTTTTTCTAGATAGCCAGTCTACACTCGGCTCTTCAGAAGCCGTTTTTCAATTTCCTGAGAAGAGTAAAAATACATAGCTATCAACCATTTTTTATTACGTTTTTTTTCAAATACCACATTGTTTCCAACATTTGAAGAAATTAAAACATTATAAATTTTTTTTAAAGATTTATCAAAACCAAAAAGGAACAAATATTTTTTTCGTTTTTTTGATCTAGGAAAGATTAAAATCTTGGGGCAAGATTTATTTTTATCCCAACTTTTTACAGAAAAAGAGATCAAACAATGAAAAAAAAATTTTTCCCTTTTAGCATTTGATGAATAAAAGGTCCTTTAAAAATTTTTTTTATTTTTTTATTTTTTTTTATTCTGAATTTTTAAAACCAATAAACCGTTTGAATTATTTTTTCGCCTATTTTTTTTTTTTTTTTTTTTCTTTTTTTTTCCCTTTTTTTTTTTAAAAATTCTTTTCTTTTCCCCAATCCTTCTTATAAAACCATCATAACGCAAATATCTCCTGTGACTTCCATTTTGTTCTATTTCTAACAAATTCTAATCATTGTTAGTGAATTATGTACCTGCTCAAATCAATTGACGATAAGAAGTGATCACCACTACAGATTTGGGTCACAGACACACAGTATCCTTCCACTCCCACTCCTTCACTTTTCCCCCCTTCCATCCTTCATTCCCACCCTTTCCCCTCCTTTCACTTTCCCTTCCTTTCCTCCTTTCACTTCCTTCACCCTTCTTCACCTTTCCACCCTTTCACACTTTCCCATCTTTCACACTTTCACTTTCACACTTTTCCCACTTTCACCTTTCACTTCCACACTTTCACCTTTCACTCTTACACTTTCCATCTTCACACTTTCCACCCTTTCTTTAACCTCCCTTCACACTTTCACACTTTCACATTCACACTTTCACACTTTCACTCCTTCCACTTTCACACCCTTTCACTTTCCCCTTTCCACTTTCCACTTTCACACTTTTCACACTTTCCACCTCTTCTCTCCCCTTCTCCACACTTTCCACTTTCACACCCTTCACACTTTCACACTTTCACACTTTTCACACTTTCACATCCTTTCCCCCTCTTCACCTTTCCACTTTCACCTTTCCACTTTCACTTTCTACACTTTCCTTTCACACTTTCCTTTCACACTTCCCCCCCTTTCCACTTTCCCCCTTTCACACTTTCTTACACTTTCCTTTCATTTCACTATCCATCGTATTCACTTCATCCTTTCACCTTTCACACTTTCACTTCTCCACTTTCACACTTTCCACTTTCACACCTCTTCACATCCTCCCCCTTTCCACTTTCCACTTTCACTTTCACACCTTCACTTTCACACTTTCCTTTCCTTCACTTTCACACTTTCACCACCACTTTCACACCTTCAAATTTCCTTTCCACCTTTCACTTTCACACTTTCACTTTCACTCCCCCTTCTCACTTTCACTTTCCACTTTCCCCTTTCACACCCTTTCCACCTTCCTTCACCCTTCCCTTTCCACTTTTCCTTCACCTCTTCCACCTTCACATTTCACCCCTTTCACCTTTCACCTTTTTCCCCACACTTTCTCTAATTTCACACTTTTACTTTCCACACTTTCACTTTCAAACCTTTCACTTTCCCTTTCCTTTCACACTTCCTTCCACTTTCCTCACCCCTTTCACACCCTTTCACTTTTCACCTTTTCCCCACTTTCACTTTCACCTTTCACACTTTCACTTTCACACTTTCACTTTCACACTTTCCTAAAATTTACCTCCCCAACTTACTTAACTTATTTCACTAACCCTTTAATTTTCTTCCTATTCCTTTCCCCCCTTCTATATTCATTTCCAACCCCCTTACATATTCAATTCCTTTTGCCCTTTCCCTTTTCCCCCACATTTTATACCTTACCTTCACCATTTCCTTCTCATTTCCTTTCACCTGTTCTTTAACTTTTTTCATTTTTTCAAACTCTCGCTAAACCCCTGCCTAGCCTTTGGAACCCCGGTCTCGCCCCCTTTACCGAGTTGCCCATTCTTTCTTTCCAGTGTCTTTTTAGGTTTAACCCCATTACCCTCTCTTTTTTACACTTTGACTCTCTATAGAAATTTGATCATTGAGTTTCTTGAATTTTTCGGCTTCACTTGGGGAAAATTATACACTATATCGCATCTTTTTCACGCTGTTTTGATCAGTTTCGGTGGTTTGGTTTGGTGAAATAATGTCTTTTCCATGGTTTTTGTCACTGGGCTGTAGTGTGGCTTTTTAATCTCAATTTTTCCACGCTTTTGTTGCGATCTGCACTTCCATCGCTGGATTCTTCCATTGGGGGTCATTTATTGAACTCTTCCAGCAATTCAGCTGTGGTTGTTTTCACTTTTTATAAGGGAAATTGTTTTCACTTTCGTGGGTTTTGAAATCCCAATCTCACTTTTTCACTCTGGCGAAACAATACGGTCGAAATTCCTGTACTCGGCGGTTATTAAGAGTCGCAATGGCCTGCAGTTTTCCAATGGCCCGATATCGTGTTAGGAACACTATTTTTACTCTTCTCAGGCATTTAGATCACTTTCAGCACACTGTTTTATTGTGTTTAAGTTGACGAAAGAGTTTATAATTCACTTTTTCAACACTTTGGGGTTTATACGGCACTTTAAACTACTGAATTTCACGAAATTTGCCGCGCACATTGAAGCTCTAACAACTACAAAATGACACAATTAAATTATTCATTGCCTTACTAGAAAAACTGAGGCTTTCTAACATGCTAAAAAAGGTATATTTGAATTCAAATATCAAATCACTGTATGTAGTGAGTTCAAAATCCCTTATTACATCAATTTTGCATTTCCTATTTCTCTATATAGGAATTGAATGCGTTGACATTTAATTCTGACAGGACCAAGTGTAGTTGTCACACATACTCGTATATAATAGAAAGAGACAGAGAGAGAGAAAGTCGCATGGAGGGGGCATAACGCTTTTTTCTTAGGTTACAATTTCTACCAGTCTACACTTTCCGCAAGCCGCTTCAAGGAACTTCGTTCCAATAATTTAGAATATCCGTCCTCAGTTTTCATACTCATAACTAAAACAAAATGTGTCCGTGAATTTTTAAGTTTATGTTTAGGTTAAAAGTATTTTATAAAATGCTCATAATTGTTTTTTTTAATTTCTTCTGTTTTTTTCTTCTTTTCTTACCCGTGTAGTCCTGTCCTTATCGTTCGCAGTTTGTTTTATATTAGTCAATATTTTGTTTATATGCATCATGTTTTGTGGGTACGTGTTTCTACTTCCCAAACAAGAACTGAACTCTTAACATTTTGTGTACCGCAGAAGCAGAATAATGAATGTATTATTAGAATCATTACCAATTCCTCCTACATATTTATTTACTCTCTGAACTGGTCTATCAGAAACGGTGTTACATATAAAGAGGAATGTGTATGTTGATTTCAAAAATCGTTTAATAAAGTTGGTATACGAGTTTGTCAACTTTAATAGTCGTTTTTATGATCGTTAATTTTTGCGAGAAATATGAATAATTATGCTATCAAGTTTGGCGCCGTTTGGCGTGATGAAACTGCCCATTTCATTTACTAATAGGTAGAAATACAAGAAGAAACAGCCTTGAGATTATAAATATGTTTGGTGAATTATTCATTCGAGATAAATATCAGGTGTTCAATATGTTGCCATTAATCAAGGATATATCTGATGAGTATGATTGCGAAATTATTTATTACTTTTCAGAATCGAATGATGTCAAGGAGTCTGGAAATTATACTTATTTTTTTCTTCAATTTTTTAATATTATTAGGACCAAGATATCAAGACATGACATAAAGTACGTACCAAAAGTTGGCAATATTTATCATTAATAATTCTTGATACCTCTTAAAAATAAAATAAATAATATCGGCATTATTCAAATGGGGTTGGGGAATTATTAATTAATATAAATATAAATAATAAACACTCCTTAAAACTATGGAAGACTTTAACATTTAACTAAAATAAAAATTCTAATTTTAATTATAAATATAATTGAAAAGTAAGTCATGGTCAGTATAATCCTAGTCTAAAATAATTTGTCGATTATAGTTGAGTAATACAGGGTCGCTGATATGCATGGAAACGGTCGATTATCTCCTAAAGTAAGATAGCTAGCGAAAAATTTTAGGACACAAAAGTTTTACGGTTTTTTTTAAATCTATTATTAAGTATACAGAATCAGTCAAAAAGTCATGACGAAACAAAGTTGCTTTTTCTTTAATGGAACACCCTGTATATTATTCCATATTTGAATTCTTCTCAAGATTCTAAATGAAATTGATATAGCACATCATATCCTAAATTCAACGTTTTCGAGATATCGAATTTTGAAAATAACTTTTTAGTACTCTCAAATTCATTAAAGAAAAAGTCCGAAATGATGGATATTTATTATGAAAATTACACAAGGTGGAGTATTATGGATATGATTAAATTTCAATTATAATTTTTTTAGGGAAAATAAAAAAGCATAATTGTTCAGGGTTCATAAAGATGCATGAAACGAAAAAAAATATTTTTTAATTAATGTCCTGAATATTTTAAATTTTATAAAAACAATAATTATGCCAGACAAAAAAAGAGAGAAAACATGTTTTAATACACAACAAATATTTTTTTTGGAATTCTATTTAATAAGGTGCTCAAAGTGTTTACCATTTACCTCCTGACAGTAATGAATTCGCTGAACAAAATTTTGTAGTAAATCTAAAATCATGTTGGGAGGAATGGTGGAAATTTCATGCTTATCCTTTCTTGTAACTCTTCGATATTTTGCGGCCTATTTTTGTAGACTACATTTTTTATGTAACCAGAAAAAAGTTAAGTGGGGTCATATAGGGAGACCTTAGCTGGCCATTCAGTTGTCCCCCTGCGTCTAATCCATTTATCGGGAACAGTTTCATCTAATTAATTAATACCTACTTTTATGGACACTTCGCGCCACAAGCTTTTTAAAACCAAATAATTCAACAAAAAATAATTAAATCATTGTCAGCGATGACTAAAACTTATTTTATACGTTTTAGTACACGGCTTAAAAGCTTTTCTTCAAAAATGTTTTTTATTAGTTATTTTATTTCAAGTTCAGAATAGCTTGTAAGACTCACATTCCTTGGTTCCTTCTAGGAAAAATGAATTCATCATTCTGATTTTAGGGTAATTTTTTTAGAACTAGGCTTTTTTGTATTTCATCCGCCATATTTTTACCAACTTTGGTGATATATCTGACGAATTCATTGGCAATCTGTTTGAATTCATGTTTTTCATTATTAATTTTAATCTCTTTGATTTCTTCTGTGTTGCTTTTTTGTTTGTGATATTTTTGTATCGTTTTTATTTTTATCTTTTTTTTTATCTTTATTTTTTGTTTGTATTTAGCCTTCATTATTTTATATAATATATAATGAAAATTAATGTGTTGTGTTGGTAAGCCCATAACTTGAGAATGGCTGGACCGATTTGTCTAATTTTTTTCCGGAAAACGGAATACGAATGGAAAATCGGATGACGAAGAAATGGGATAACGGAAAAACGGAATTACAGGAAAACGAGAAAAAGATAAAACGGAATAACAGGGTAATGGGCTAACGGAAAAACGGGATAACGAAAGAAAGCATAACGGTATAACGGGGAAAACGGGTAATGGAAAAACGGGATAACTGGAAAATTGGATAACACGGGATAACTCAGTAATGGAAAAACGGGATAAAGTGATAACGAGAAGCAGTAAACAATTCAGACATGAGTATTTTACCAGACAGAAATCTAATTATATTGTTCCTAAGCATAGATTGAAAAATACAGAGAATAGGTCACATTACGCTCGGACGAAACAAACTTTTAAAAAACAGTTTTGATCTGTTGTGTAATATTGAGCCATATTCATTACGAGAATTCATGGACTTATAACCTTTCTCAGTCTGGATTAAATTTTAAATTTCCTTGCTACTTCAATATTACATAGTACTCATTATTCTGTATATGAGATATACTTCTATTATTTATTCTCCTTTCATACACCCATTATTCTACTTATACCACGTGATATTTTTTTATTTATTATTTATTTTTCATTTTATATTAAGAGACATTTGTATTGTTAATGTAATCACTTTTCTGACTTGAGTTGTATCAGTTGTTTAGATTGTAAGCTCCAATAAATCTATCTATCTATGTAATAAGATCTTATCAATTATTGTCAAAAAATGCAAAGTGGAAACACTGCTTTTTAATTATTTCAATGACTAATTGTCAGAACAACAATTACCTATGTATTACATCGAAACCCAGAATACGCACAAAAGTTGTGTTGCCAAAATATCCATTTTATCATTTTTTGCCTTCAAAAACTCTGCTGTAAAAGAACTTATTTGAAGATGTTCCGGAATAGTTTGGAAGTTTAAATTTTGGTAAAATTTTTCTTTTTTATTGATCTATAAATGCGCAAAATCTAATGACGGGGAGCATGGGACCCAGAAAAGCATACCCTCCTTTATTGACGGCAAGACAAGAAACTTGTCAGAAACTGAATATTTTTCTTGGCAAATCAAGACAATAAATAGGTGTACAAGAAATCTTGTCTTGATGCATCCCTAGCGTTCGTATTTCAATGACTGAAGGCATGTTCGAGCATGGATCGTTTGCAGTTTTATTGCCTCTAATCATTTCTAACAGTTACTTCGATTCATTTGATGGCTTCTCTGCAACACTAATCGCTTCTCCTTTGTTCGAATTGATAGAATTTCCGTTGTTAGATTTAAAACTATGATCGATTATTGTTGTCTACTAAGTCATCGACAATGCGTTGAGAAACAAACGTAGGGAAATAAAACATATATAATAAATTCATTACATTATAGACGAAGAACATAACATGGCATTTCTCATGGTAAGGCTAGAAGAAAGGTTGACGTTCACGCATTGTTAGATGTCATTTTTATGCTGACTTAAGTACCCGGAGAAATCGTGATCTGGCATTCTGAGTTGACTGGTTATGTGATCAGGAAATGTTTCCAAGATTTTTCAATTTGTACTCTATCGGAAGCAGGTGCATTAGCCGAGCAGAGAATAATGAGAGGAACTGTTAAATTTTTTTTCGAGCACATTATAATAAGATTTATCAAAGAAAATGAAAACTTATTTCAAGCCCTGAATGAGAACATACTTCAAATCTCACTACATTGCGTAGATCAACAAACTGCATGAGGCATTTATTTTATAATTGTCTTTTCACATATCTCTCTTGGTACTGTGGAAAACAATTCATAGAAGTATTTATGGTACAAAAAACAATTGGGAAACTCTTTTATGACAAGGAATATTGAGAAGTCAGTCAACTAGTCTTGTCCGCTCCATGAATATATCTTAACGATTTCATCGTTCAATTTTCTATGTTTCTATGACAGTAAAACACCTCGCAGAGTAGATAGGGATAGTCGGATAATTGTAATATCTAACACGGTAAATCATTTAAAAAAAAATGGTTTTAAAAAATTAAGGTAGTTTCGCCACGAGACAGTTAAATTAGGAAATTATTTTCGACGGAATCGAAAAATTTCAAAAAACTTTTCTCGATTTGAAACGCCAAAAAAAATTTGAAGGGGGGCACTTGCCCCCCCCCCCAATCGACTCTAGAAAATTTCTTCGTTATAGAAAGTCGGCGACTCAAAAAATAGATGTCCCCGAAAAGCGCAGAAAAAACAAAATTCAGACCCGCTCCCCCCTCACTAGAAATCATACGTCTTGGGAAAAAAATATCGTTTTTCGGTAAAACTTCAATGGACTTTTTTATTGTACTCTTTTGGAACTTTTTTTTTTGGGAGAAGGGGGGGGTATCGTTAAAATCGATGGGGTCAACTAGGAGAAGGAGTTTTTTTTTCGCGTTCAGACCCTCAAATGGTCCCCCGTCCTTCTTTAAAAAGTCCCCTGGCACAATCCGCATTTCTCTACGACCCCCCCCTTTAGGCTGTGCGCTTCCCCGTGGACTATTTTGAATAACGAGAGTAGTTTTGATTATATCTGTCAAACTAGATGGTCAATCACTTTGTTTTTTTTTTCACAATATCTGTGATATCCTGCTGATATCCTCGTTTTTCATAAACTTCTTAATTTTAGTTCTACCGGTAGAATTAATAATGTGCTGTTTGCCTATGCATGGTCCATATGTTACGTGTTAATTGAGTCAACTTCAATTATATATATCTCGGGTTCGGGATGATGAAACTTGTTAAAATGTGTTGTTCACATATTGAACAATACGTATGCCAATTTTTAATAATTTCCCAATTCAACTGTCTCGTGGCGGAACTACCTCAAGACAAGCTTTTATACAAATGCAATAAAAAATAAAATAAAATAAAATCTTCAATTGTTTGACCAAGGTTATTCTGTGAGTAGCAGATTCAAAATCTTGCCGCGCAAAAATACCTATTTTATATTCGCGGCAAGCTTTTGAATCTGCTACTCACAGAATAACCTTTACTCTGAAAAGGGGAACATTCTCAATTGAATATTGATAGGAAGATTTTTCTGTGAATTGAAAAATCCACGATGAAAATGAAGTTATTTTTTGTGAATGTCTAACAGAAAACAACTACTTCCCCGGCTAAAGCCACGCTGGACATTGAACTACATCTTCCTATCAATATTCAATTGAGAATGTTCCCCTTTTCAACATGAATACCCCACAAGAGGTTATCTTGACGATGGAGGATAGTGACTAAGGTTTATCTTTCCACATCTGATTTTATGAACATCCTGTTTATATTTTCAACAAATCAACCTTTACTCTGTTTTCTAATGTAAGAGAGTAATTAATCATTTTTGAACTGTAAAACCGAGTCGTCTTCGCCGTATTCCATAGGCGTACGAGGTTAAATCTAAAGTTGATGTAATTGGATACCTTATCAAAAACTAAGAAAGGAATGTGCATGAATGAAACATGTCTAGAATTTTCTGCAATAATATACTGGGTGTCCCACTAGAAAAACAAAAGTTTATATGATAAGTTTATAATGCGACGTTCCATTGTTTTTCTATTTACCTTTCCTAGCGGTTCAGAAAAAAAGCTACAACTTTCCTAATTTAACCATTTTTTTTAAGCTCTTCAAATTGGTCCAAATATAACCAATAACCCTGTAAAGTTGGTTCAGCTGGTTCAAAGATAATTCACACCAGCTTAGTGACTGTTCAGGTGATCAGCCCCTGACAATGGACAACGCTTAAGTATGCTCTGTAATTTACTGTTCCAGGTACAAGAAAATAATAAATTTACAATCACCTACCTGATTATCTTTTCCTTACTTCAAAAGTTTTTTTTTAACAAATAATATTATGTAGATATAAATCGGTCCCTGCGAAAAGAGATAACAATATGGTCGGATTTGTTTCACGAATGGAAGGTTTTCCTAAGAAAACGATTTTAAGTTCAGATAGAGGCACAGATAGTTTACCGTGTTTCAAAATGTTTAAATGTTTAGTTACTTTCCGGCAGTTGTTGGAAAAGTTCGTGTCAGCTAGTGTTTCTGAAAAACAGATTGGTAATAATGCGCTTTTAAAAAATGAAAAAATTATTATTCTCAATGTGTTCAAAGCTGTTCGCTACCAAAACTCAACATTCCGAGTTACAAAAATAGTTTAAATGTATTCGAGGATAAACGCGGCCGCATCAGGCCAAGGAAGAAAAAAACTAAAAATGGATGAAAAGACTTTACTTCAAAAAATAATTACCTACCTTGAACAAAATAATGTCTGAAATGAAAAAGGTATTATTGTGAGTAGGAAGAAAGTGTGGAAAACTATGAAGGGAATAAATTTTCGTTATGAAAAAATTCAAAGCAGAAAATCACTTTTAATAGAGGAAGACGAAATCATCTGCTGGCGACGACGATATTTTTTGGTTAAAAATGAAGGATGGTCCACTGGAATAAAAGCACCCTCGGAAAAACGTGAAAGATAATAATAAATACTCATATTGGTAGCAAAAATGGATTTGTCGATGGTGGCTTACGCATTTCAATCAAATGAAGACATGAACACTGATGTTTTTGAAAAATACTTCCAGCACATGTTAGATCTTATCCCTCCTGGGTCTGTTATAGTCATGGATAATGCCAGCTACCACTCACGAAAATCCGACAAAATACCAACGCCTTCTTGCAAAAAAATGACATCATTCATTGGCTTACTTTAAATGAGAAGTCGTTTCACAAAGATATGCTGAAAAAGGAGCTACTGGAGATTGTAAAGTGGTACGAAATTTGTTGTAGACGAAATCGCTTCGAAACGGAATATAACGGTACTTCACCTTCCGCCATATCACTGTGAATCAAACCCCATAGCATTGGTGTGGGGCGCAAGTAAAAGGGTTTGTAGTAAGGCATAACAATACTTTAAAAATAAGAGAAGTTGAAAACCTTTTGCAAGAGGGAATAAAGGCAGTGGATTGCGAAAAAAGGAGTCGAACATGTGATTGGAATAGAAGAAAGAATGTGGGGAGCTGATAACATGCTAGAAAACGCTGTAGAGCCCCTTTATTATTTCTCTGGACCCCAACGACGATAGTCCATCGGACTACTCGAAACACGATGGCTAGAATTTAAAAATCAAGTTGATGTATTGCAACTACTAGATTTTTTTATAAATATTAATATATATTCCAATTTATCTATTTTCATATTATCATTACTTTTATATAAGTTTTTATCTACTTAATATTAGAATAATTAATATCTCAATTATCTGCATATCTCTATAATTATAATAATGTATAATTATTATTATACTTATTATTCTAATGAACTACCTGTAGTTACGCCGCTGTCACATAAATTTCATTCAGAATACTCCTCTTTCAATTGTTATGCAAATTAAGGTGACCCTAATTTAG
Organism: Gonioctena quinquepunctata; assembly: GCA_018342105.1. Taxonomy (NCBI): domain Eukaryota; kingdom Metazoa; phylum Arthropoda; class Insecta; order Coleoptera; family Chrysomelidae; genus Gonioctena; species Gonioctena quinquepunctata. Next base: position 596,737 of record JAFIRS010000503.1, on the reverse strand, counting down.
GACCGATTCGGGGTGTGTACGTCTTAAATAACTGAAATACGGAATTTTTAGAAACTATCATTGCAAGTATTGAATGATTGTGATTTTTTGTCAAGAAAACAAAATAATTGCAAGTATGCAATACAATCAAGTTGTCCACCCTGTTTAATGGGTACTGTCATTGCAAATTTTATCACTCTCTTACATTAGGAAACATAGTATAGGTGAAACAATTAGAGAAATAATTTGTTCCATTTGTATAAGAGCTTGTCAATTTTTATTCAATTCGCTTAAGTCATTCATGAAATTTTGACAAACATTGATAATCTCCGACCCCAGAAGAACCCACATACCAATTTTGACTGGAATCTGGCCCATAATAAAACAGATCACGTCGCCATCTTGGAACCGCCATCTTGAATTCCTGAATTTTGACTAAAATATCATAATTTTGAATGGAATCGGGCTATAATCGCAAAACTCTTCGCAATCTTGGAGCCTCCATTTTGAGTTCGTGGATCTCCAGCCCCAAAAACCCCTACATACTAATTTTTATTGGAATCGGGCTATAACCACAACACTCGTCGCCATATTGGATCTGCCATTTTGTTTTTTATCTAGCAAAAATTCCATAATGCATTATCACCGGAAATGAACACCTGCTAAATTTCACGTTAATCGGGCAACTAGAAGTGGGTCAAAATTCACTTGCAAGATTTGAACTAAACATACATACATACAGATTTGAAGTTAAATAAAAGCTTGTAATAATAAAAATCCCATGTTACCTACTGTATATACACTAAACCATATTGACCTTCAGTTTCAATATAATTTCAGCATTTCACTTCCTCAATTTTGAACTCGTTAACGGATGATAAATTCAATTAATTTCTCTCAATTAATTTTAGACCGGTCGTATGAATTTTGTTGTTTTGGCGTTCAATATCCTGATTTCATGATGTAACGCTTTTTATATTTCGATGGGAATCAACGACTAAATTGTTTCACACACGCACGCCGAACGAATATTGATTATTTATCATCACTTAGGTATCAATGGCATTCATTTCATTTATAATACGTGGGCCATAGTTTCGGAATTAATTTTTGGAGGGTTGCTTGGAAAAATTTTTGTTACAAAAGTAGTTCGTAATAACAGAGAGAGGGCCATTAACTGTAATTTGGTTCAAAATTTCAGTATGTTTCTCAAAAGTCCATCGCAAAGAAAAATTAATTTAAAAAGTGTTTGATTATCAGAAGTCAGGAATATTAAAACTCTTCAAGTAGTTTTATCTTTTAAGTGTAATCAGTCCACATTTAGGATAACCCACCTCGTAAAAATAATAATAACAAGTACGCGAAAGCCATTTGCGTACGTGTTGCATACAATATTTTTTTCGTATAAGCTTTCCAAAATTGATAAATTCGTTATTTGTGCCGAAAATGAATAAAAAAAAAGTTTAATAAGTGGGTAGGAGGAAAAACCATATGTATTACACGGGAGTAAGGTGCATTTTCCTTCCTTGGATGTTTACTTCTGGAGGAAAAGAGGCACTTTTCTCCCTAGTAATAAAAATAGCTATTACAGTTCAGAACTACTAGCGTGCAATGTATAGCAGCCCTAACAGGTATACGTGCCACAAAAAGGATTAACTAAATTCTTAGCGTCCAATCTATGGACGCCCCAAAACAATATATATAGTCCATTTGAGAACTTAAATTTCCTATAGGTAAGAGGGTAATACCAACTCTTGAATATAATAGAATAACAATGTTTCCTAAAACTCAGTACTACTTTGCTCTCTGATAGAATATATATTTTTACCATCTGAGTGCTTCTTTCAAAACTCTCCTTGGCACATGCCTATTTGACAGATGGTTGTGGTATTACAAAATACCTAAATCTTCGCCCTGCTACCCCCTACTCTAGCACTTTAATCCATTCTAGATCTGATACAGTTGGTACTTTCAATAACATGGCTAGATGATTATGAATCCTAGGGGTGTATGTATCGAGGGCGGAAAAAAACTCTCCTTGCCCAGGGACTATAATCGTCAACGAGTTAAATAACCAGGTCCAGTTGGTATACGAATTTCGAACCATTAATGACATGAAGAGGAATAAATACAGCTGTTAATTAATCGGATCACGATGTTTGAAATTAAAAAGTGCTCCATTAAAATGACGTGGAGTGGTCTTAAACAAGCATGGTTATGAGACAGTGCAAAAGATAAGTTCTGCAATTCTGGCACGATATTCATTGGAAGTGGAGAAAATGTTTGTTGATTGAAGTTGCGATATTGGTATGACACTGACAATAAGCGAGATCACAAACTCACAAATTTGTTTTATATGTGCTTGAAATTGAAATATAGTGATAAAATATTATGCATGCATAGTTTTTTCTAGAAGATATTGTGTAATATTCGAATAAACACTGCTCTGAAACCCTCAAATTCAGTGATACATTCAAACACACCGTTATTGCCGCTTCTTTTGACGACATAAATCCATTGATTTGGCATTTTACCGAGTTGCCAGTGTCACTATTTTGCGGAACTTCTGAGAAAATGTTATTCTGTTTCATCCAATGAACAAAACAGAACTTGTGTCAGCATGTGTTATATTGAAATGAAGACTTCGTATTGGAAAGCTGTTCTTGATTTAGTTATTCTTGAATAACATGTATGTATACCGAATGCTATGTCATTAATTTTTCGGCCTACTCACATTGTAAGGAAATATTATGAATAACGCTTGGCAACGCTGTAATTCCTGGCATTCCTGGCGATCGACGAGTTGCCAGTATTACTATTTTGAGGAATTTCTGAGGAAATGTTATTCTGTTTCATCCTATGAATGACACACAACTTGTGTCAGCATGTGTTATATTGAAATGAAGATTTCTCATTTGATATCTGTTCTTGATTCAGTTATTCTTGAATAATATGTATCTATACCGAGGGCTATGTCATTATTGTTTCGGCGTGCTCACATTGTGAAAAAAAATTATAAATAACGCTTGGCAACTCTGTAATTATCTTACGCTCTCGGCGATCGGCGATAGATCTGAACTTGTTACGTCACATCCTGACGCGGTTTCCGCAGTGTTCAAACAGGAACATTTCTTTGGGAAATTTTTTTGGAAAAACTACTTCGAAAAAAAGAAAAAAATACACTTTTCTCATCGTTCTGGACATTGTGGTATTTTTTCCAGAAATTAGTGATCTCCCCTATTTTTCAATCTTAACATACCTCTAGAACGAAAAACCGTAGAGTTTGCTTCTTGCACAGTCAACTGATACCTTGATTTTTTCCACACCCATCATAATACAGACCTTCATTATTATTAGAATAGAACAGAAATTGTTGAGGTTAAAAATATACCGCATTGTTTTCCACAGGTCAAAAGTTTCGCTGGCCTTTTTGCAAATGTAATATCAGTTGATTATCAGATTATCAAAATGAGTTTGTCAAGTTGATTTTGTATCAAGCTATATTCCTAGTGACTTCACAACTTCCAAAAATCAATCTTTTGGTTTTTATTTGAATTTTATTTATTGGCTTTGAACCAATCTGATGGGTTTTCCACGAAAGATCTCACATTTGTACATCTACTGATCCGTTATCAAAAGTTGTGTCATCCGAAAATAAACAATTGAAAATCAATGAGCTATTCAGTAGGTCGTTTATATAGATCAGAAATAGTAGAGGGCCTAATATACTACCTTGTGGTACACCGTCAGATGGGTATGATTATAGTACGTTTTTCCTCTCAGATTATAGTGCTCCAATTTATTTAAGAAAATATCTTCGGAAACACAGTCAAAAGCTTTGCTAGAATCTTAATTCGGCGTGTCACGGCGCGAGACTAGACGAGCTAGGCTTGCTAATTGTCGAGTCTCGCGACGTGAGAACGGTCGACTCGTGTAGGATCGTGACTTGTCAAACGTAAGCTCGAGCACGTTCCCATGAAAAGTCGGTAAATTCTCAAACATTATAGACGCGAGGCTCGACTAGCTGGCTCGTGCTGTATGGCTTGTTGAGCGGTCACGCGGTGCGAGGGAGCCTGTCCCCAGTGTTGGCTACGACTGGAGCCCGGTCACTTCGAAGTTTCTTGGTGGCAGAGCATAGTTGAGTGTTGTTTTTAATATTGTGTATCAATATGGAATGGAATTCAGAAGCAATTGTACTTTTACATGTATATGAGAAATGAAAAATATCTATATAATAATACGCTGCTGCACATGCTCTCCTCTCTTCGGCGATATCTATAGCTACTGCACTAGACAATGTATGCCTTCCTAGGCTCGTGTACCAACTTCTAGTCACTGAAAGACGACGAGTCGGTGACATAATACACGCCGTGAGAGCGGTCAGGCTCGGGATTGCACAAACCTCACGCCTGTGCAGCAAGCACAATCTTCCAAGCCAAGCTCGTCAAGTCTCGCGCCGTAAGACTCCGGCTTTAGAAAATACCTAGTGTGGACATTCTTGGGTGTGTTAGAAAAGTTTCAATAATGCTTTCGAAATGCTTTTTTCTGAATACAAATTGGGCTTCTGAAAATAAATTATATAATTCTAGAAAATTCCCTATTCTATTGCAATAACTTTTCCTACAATTTCTGTAAAATAGTAAAAATAACAGATAATTATTGTAAGAGGTTTTTCTCATTTGGATCAAGAGAGTCATTGTTGTCCACATGAATTGAGAGATCAACTTGATCCAAGTTTCTCAATAAAAAAATTAAATAATTTTAATCGAGAAAATGCCCATAACATGCTTTTCAGGACACTTACCAACTACATACAATCATCATTGGGAAAATGTTCATATAATGAATAGTTTGAGTACTTCAATCAGAATCTGCAAATACTTCTTTCTTGCTACTTTTATGGATTCATGTGTATTTTTCTGGTTATTTTGGAAATAGAAATTATTGCAGAGAGACCTTCCTCTGGGTTCTTTTTTTTTATTAAAATTACTTAAATAATCTGCCAATTGGAACTCGGCCTATTGAAAAATAAACGCATGACAAAATTTACGTAACTACTTATGAGATTAATGGTCCGTGAGTAACAGTTGGTTCATACAAAAATGACTGGAACATATGCAAGCAACGAGCAGGTTATTAATTATATTTGAACAATTATAGCGTACCACATGTTAAAAACTGCAACATTTCAAGACATCATTAAATCTGAATTACTTTATTAGGCATATAACACGTTCTTGCCCAATAACCTGGTGCGAAAAGAAATTACTAGAAACCCTGACATTTGCTGTAGATCCCGTGCATTGAATGGTAGAGCTGGGAGAAGGGTATTCGCCATCAATACGAAGTTTTATTCGAATTTTGTAACAGATGGTCTGATAACTCGTCCACTACTAGTTATAAATATTTCATCATTCGTTGATATTTATTCGATATTATTTAGTTTGGAGTTGGAACACAAATGAAATCATAGTGGAAAAGAGCATATTTCCAGGACTCTACCAAAACACAATAAAAAACTGAGTTGAAATTGATAATAATAATAATAATTGTCTTTATTGTTCCCAAATTTTTGTAATACAAGCGTATGCTATTGTCAAAGTCCATGTCAAAGAAATGCATTCCGTAAAATCAAATGAGGGCAGATTTGTTCCTGTCAGTCTCAAAAAGACCGAAAAGATTATATGAGTAGAATGAATCGTGGTACAGTGATCCAAGTACTTTTGAGGAATAATTGAATTTCTTTTAGGTCAATGAAAGTTTCTTACACTTTTTCTTAAACTCCGAATGTAATTCGAGATTGTTTATATTTGTACATTTTCGTCGTAAGGAAAAATTCCCTCCATGGTGTCAAACTCAATTAATATCGAGGTAGCAGAATATGTTGCCATCAATCTCATGTATCCACCATTCTGTGTTTCTTTTTTCCCAATATTTTTCCCCTTAAAAGAAGAACTTTTCTATTCCATCACATTTAATTGTCATTATACCATGCAATACTATACCTATATATCCTTTTTCCAAACTCCGCCAAAGTAAAAGGTATTTGATTCCTGATGATACTATCCGTTATATTATATCAAATTGTCGTGCCACATATTCAACTTCGGTATACAAAACACATAAGAAATTATGTCCAAAAAAGGATATAACCATCTAAACATACGTTATATAGAAATATAAAAAAACAAAAATATCTTCCACGTATTCAACGATAATATCCGACAGATATCCTACCGCTCATGTATCATTTTAAATTTCCCGCAAGTAGAACAGCAGTTCGGATGGTTTCGTACACCTTCGGAATCGTATGAGCAAGAGCTAGACGCTTCTCATACAGACTCGCATATAAAGAAACAGAGAGGAGAGATGGTCGCATGGAGGGGGCATAACGCTTTTTTCTTACGTGACGATTTCTACCAGTCAACACCTAGCGCAAGCCGCGTAAAGGAACTTCGTTCCAAAAATAATAAAAATCCTTTTCTATCGGATAACTAATTTTGTTGGAGATTTTTCAAATTTTTTATAAGGTTTTTATTTTATCATGTGAGAAAGCAAAAAGTTTTCTTTACTATCTAAACACAAAAAATTTTAGCTTAACAGATTCTCAAAATGGTGTCCTTATTCTTATTTGAAACTACAGGAAACAACAAAATACAAAATTATATACATCTTTTATTTGTCAAATTTACGAACCATTTTACTTATCGCTTATCACAGTAGTTGTAATGAAAGCAAAAAAAGCAGTATTCTCGATATATTGGAGGATGTCATCAGATCCGGAAAAATATCATTTATTATAAAAAAAATTATTCAATTAATAGATATCATTATCATAATTTTTAATGAAAATGACAATAATCATCTTATATATTTATTCACATGCGTTGGTTTGAGACCGGAGGCGGTAAATCTTATTGAGAGTATTTCGGATTCATTTTAATATATGTTCATATTTTAATTATGAGGACAGGAAAACCATGATTATAATTATGATGTTCATATCTCATTCACAAAATCGATTGAATTAATTGTATCTTCCTTGTTATGAAATTTTATCGACTCAAAAAATATAGAGAAGCATGTGTGTAGATTTACATCTACATTCATTTTCGTTTATACAGCGTTTTTGATTACCCAGAAGCTAGATTTCAGGTAGGTCTAAAGCTTTGAATTGAATTATTATTATGTTGATCGGCTTTCTAGTTGGAATGTGTTTCATATCGGAATTGAAGATGTATTAATTTGTTTGTATTTTCTATAAGGGCGAATTTTACAATTTTGAAAGAAGATAATTCCAGAATCGCATTCTCATACGACAACACCGTTAGTTAAAAGTTTTTTTCACGACAAAAAACAAAAACCCCTACCGATGTACAATTGAACGTCATCTATAAAATTAATTGTAACAATTGTACTAATTGCTACGTTGGTCAAACAGGCCGATATTTAGAAAAACGTATATCTGTACACGATAGGACCTAAAAAGCTTAATGCCCAAAATTCCACTGCTCTAGTAGAGTAATACTTTTGATTTCACAAACCTTATCATCGTCTATATAATAAAAATGAATCTCGATTCTTTGTAAGCGCCAAACGTGAGAACGGCTGGGTAATTTTTTTATTAATGTTCCTAATAGCCCAAGGGTGTAATCAACATCGAAGAACTCGAAATGATTTCAGACTACATGCAACCCCTATACTCATTCGAAAAACCATTCGAAACACGAATTGACGGATCTAGATGGGCCCCGAGTATGGAATCATAATCAACTGCTGACATAGTCTGGTATACAGACGGTTCAAAGACAGTTGAAGGAACGGGAGCAGGAATACATGGGGTAAGGCCAAGAAGGGATTACATAATACCACTTGGCAAATGCTCCACGATATTCCAAGCTGAAACACATGCTATTATGGTATGCATTCAGAAGAATCTAGAAAGTGGTTATAGGAAAAAACACATCTACATTCTATCTGACTGTCAAAGTGCTATCAAAGCACTCAACTCTGTACAGATAAAGTCCAAACTGGTCTGGGACTGCCTCCAGAACCTCATCGAGCTGGCAAAACACAACAAGGTCACCTTGATGTGGGTGCCAGGTCATAGAGGCATTGAAGGCAACGTCAAAGCGGACCAGTTAGCTAGACAAGCATCTGAAACGCTATTCACAGGGCCAGAACCTGTACATGGGATTAGCAAAAACCGATGCAGGACCCTGATCGACGAGTGGATAAAAAGAAGACACCAACAATATTGGGATCAAACTGTCGGGCAAATGCACAGCAAAGTCATGGTAGGGCATCCAAACCGGACCTTGACGGCTGACCTTCTGAACCTGAACAGAACGAAGGCTCGTATAATAATAGGTCTGTTGACTGGACACTGCGGCCTAAGAAAACACCTAAACACCATGGGAGTACGCAGGGAAACAGTGGAGTGTAGGCTATGTGATGAAGAGGAGGGAACAGCCTCTCATATTATCTTCGACTGTGACGCCCTAAGTAGTAGGCGACACAGAACCTTTGGAGATATCAGCCCGGAAACAGGCATGAATCCGAAGAACCTTATCAACAGGCTTCTAAACCTAATTAAAGGCACAAACCTGTTTGAATGAGGAACCACTGATGACAGAGTGATACAATAGACCCCAGCTGGTCGCAGTGTCAAGGGAAGCTAAGTGCCAACCCTGTCTCTGGCTCGTCAGCTTTCAACCAACCAACCAACCAATAGCCCAAGGATGGTTGCCCAAATATTAAAAAGTTCGGGTATATTGGAAATTTGGAGGAGAAAAAGACTATCGAGTTATTTATTACCAACGAGGAAATAGCTCAGTAGGTACACTATCGCCTACCAAGCAGAAGGTCACAGGAACGAATCCCGGTCAGAGTAACGGCTAGACCTATTTGGCTAATTGTATTTTGAAATGTTCGTAATACTCCGAATAGGGTTTTTAGGGAAATGAAGGATTTTTAGAAAAGTTGTTGAACATTTCTTTGTCCTGGAAAAATTTTCGGGAATATATATAATAAAAATGAATGGTAAGCTCATAACTTGAGCACGGCTGGCTAAGATTTTTCGGGAAAACGGGATAACGAACGGAAACACAGGATAACGGGATAACGTAAACACGGGATAACGGGATAACAGGACAAAAGGAAAACGGTATAATGGAATAACAGGAAAACGGGAGGAAGCGATAACGGGATAGCCGAAAAATGGGAGAAGGGAATAATTGGAAAATGGAAAAACGGGATAATGAGAAAACGGGATAACGGGAAAACGGGATAACTGGAAAACGGGAAAACGGGATAACGGGATAACAGGACAAAGGAAAACGGTATATGGAATAACGGAAAACGGGAGGAAGCGATAACGGGATAGCCGAAAAATGGGAGAAGGGAATAATTGGAAAATGGAAAAACGGGATAATGAGAAAACGGGATAACTGGAAAATGGGATAACGGGATAACGGAATAACTGGATAACGGGATAAGAGGATAACGGGATAACTCGTTAACGGGATAACAAAAAAATTTAATAGAGGAAAAACGGTATGACGGAAAGCGGTCAGCGTCAAAGGCATAACCTATATGGATCAACACAAAAAAACACGCGGACAAGAGTTTTCAGGAAAATAAATAGGGAATATAGAAATCTGGACGGGACAAAGTCTGTCGGGTTAGCTAGTCCATGATAAGAAACCCTTCCTGTCAAAAATACTAGCGAAATGATAGAAATTCTCTACCAAGACATCGTCAATACCAGAAGAGACATGGAAGGATTAAATACGTCCTATTTCAACTTGATTAAGTCAGATTCCGAAATGATTTGTAAAAACTATATGTTTCACGGATATTTTTTGAATTTTATCTCAGTATTGTACCGTGAAAGTTATTTTCTTGTATCTAGAATATCTGTTTATGTATTAAGTTTAATTTGCATCAAACTCGGAAGAACTAAATGTTGGTCCCTCTTTATAATATTTCAATTCACTGCAAATGTTTCAATTCCTGTGGCTTATTGTCACTAATTGTTCTTCTTCCTATTTCCAAACTAACAATAACTCATTGTTACAGATCCCTGAAGATGAATTTAAAAAAATTCGAAACGTCGACAAGAAAACGATAGTGTTTCTCCAACCAAACTTATCCAAATCCCAAGAAATCTTCTGATTATAACAACTGGTGAGTTTTCTATTTCTGTAGCGATAAATCAATGGGGTAGATAGAATTAAGTGTGACGAAAAGTAGATGCAATCAAGACATTCACTGTAGAAGTCCCAATTTGTTTGCGCATCGATTCAGATAAAAGAGACATGTTTCGGAGTTAATCCCCAAAGATAAGCTCTGTTCACATAAAGTTAGTGTATCAGATATGATTCGGAGGGTTGTCTATTGGGCGTGCACCCTAAAACGCAGGGTGGGCCGCATTCACCCTCTATAATAACCTGCTAAAAAGCCTGTTATTGATCATAGTGAAAGCATTTAATCTTGGGTCGTTGTTGTTGTTTTGTTGGTCATGATTATAGAGATTACATTGCTTCTTTTCGTTTATTGTTGGTTAGGTTGTTTATTGCCTGGATTTTTTGGCTATGGTGGTTTTGAAATCTTTTTCTGTCATTAGAAAGTCATTGGAGGATGTTTATTTCAGAATATGGCATTTTTTTTAAATTGGGTTGCAGCCCAAATAACCCATTTTAATAATTATTGTAATTACGGTTTTGTTTCCAGTCCCTAAGAGGCGAAAAAATGCCGTGAGTTTGATATTAATAGTCTTCTTTGGAAAAATAGAATACAAGCTCTAATTCGAAATGTACGAAGCGTTTTTATTTTTTCGACTTGAATCTCGGACATTCCGAGCTAAACACCAAATTTTTCCTACTTCAAATTTCGATTTTCATAGTTTAAAATCGAAAATTTGTAGTTTTTAGTCGGAAGCTTTCATAGAAATACACTAAGAAAAAGGGAATAAAACATTTTCAACTTTTGATTGACATACCATTCGTGAATTATGGCTTGCATGAGATAGTGAGAGGGCATAGTTAGATATCGTTGTCCTCATTATCGATTTGACCAAATAACAGATGAAATGAGAAAATCTCAGAAGGTCCGATGAATTATGTCATCATGGAAAAAACTGTTACAGAAATTATATTTACTTATGGAGCTCTTTCAAACTGTGTATGTTTTTTTATAAATTGTGTCCACTGAAAATTTAAAAGTTGAGGTGATCCAAATCAGATTATCAGTGTTTTAGGCATAGCAAGCAAAAATAATCCAAATAGAAATTAAAATTATGTATTTCCTGTATATATTGAAGCAAAGCACTTTCGGACTACGGCCATCTTCAGTGCTTATTTGTCTCGAGAATAAAAAATAATTTTTATAGAAACATGTCTATGATTTTCCCACTGTAAAAAATAGTAAGTCCCATATATTCTAATTGGAGACATGAAAAAAAAATTATTTAAATGTACCTGGCTCTGAAGGATTCGGCAACCCAAACTTTGTTCGTGGACTTTCAGCTCCTTATACATGTTTTTTCAAGCTCAATATATTTGGAGAATGAATAAGTGATTTTGAAAACAATATTAGCAATCTACAAAAAGTTTTAAATCACTGCTACTGGTGTTTTTATTTTTAATGGAAACATCCTGTTCAAGATGATTACATAATAATATTGTAACAACAATATCCATTACCTAGAATCACCGTGTCATTCGATTATGCTAATTTAGTATTTTTTTAGATATAAATGTCTAATAACTAAGAGCAAGTAATTGTAAAAGTATTCTCAGCCATTACGTCCATAAATAGAAACCGGATGATAATAATAAGGATAATGCATGCATCAAGCAGCGTGGTTTTCCTACACGAATTAAATTGTGCTTGATACTGGGTTTATTTGCCCGGACAAATTGAGAATACAGTTGCAAGTATGAGTTGAATGTTAAAATATGTACAGGGGTTATGGAAGACAATACGTTTTCAGAGCGTTTCTAAACAAATTTCCATATATGACTGGCGCAAATATCCAGAACTAGCTCTTTCAAGTAAACATTTATTTTTCAAACATTGATTAGTTCTGAAAGTTATGTGAAACAAAAAAGTATAGGTGTGTATGGAATTGAAAAAACAATCTCAGCTACTGGTATTTCCGCATAATTTTATTCGCATATTTTATACAACCCAGTGGGATTTGAATATTTACTCTGCACCAACTCTAAAAAATCCTGATATAATTAGTTACACGCAATTATTTTTTACGTTTTATTGCATACCAATAAAACTGGAAACTTGGTATGATCTCGATATAAATACATACAAATTAGATTATAATATAAATTACAAGCTATATTGATATGGCCATTTCAGTTTTATATATCTGCTTGAGATTCTTGCGATCGACAGTTTTGTTTTTCTAAGAGGCTAATATACAAACAAGTTGGCTAGTCTAGAAACGTGTTGAGAGAAAACTTGTTTGCACAAAATTTTTTGAAGAATACCACTTATAACATTGATTATTGCGAATGGATTGACTCTCTGAGAGAAGAAAATTCAGTGTTATCTATAAGATAAAATAAATATTAAATATATTATAGAAAATTCATCTTGCGTTTGCAGGCCATATTTACGAAACAATTCATCAAATGAAACGGAAAGCTCCCCACATTTGCGGTATTTCATTTTGAATATGTATTAAATAGAATTTTATACAATTTTCGGGGATAATACCATAAGTGCTTTAAAAATTTCCGATAATTCTGAAAAAAAAGTGTTTTTTTTTTAAATTGCACGAGTTTCTTTTTTTCGTTGTTCCAAAGCATAAATTGCCCTCCTCCTTCGGATACGGGCAATTTTTTGAAACAACGAAAAAATAACCAAGTGCAGTTTTAAAAAAAAACACGTTTTTTCAGAATTAATTTTTGAAGCACGAATGGTATTCGGTAGAAAATTTCAAGAATACAAAAAGATTCATATTATTTATTTTTATAGTTTATACTACAATTATTGTAAGTAATATTGTCACTGCAGTTGAATTGTCACCTACCTCGATAATCCACATAGTAGGTAGATTACCGCTGTAATTCAGCGATAATTCCACACCTCTTATGGACATTTGAACACATGAGTGAAATTTTCAGCATAATCTTCAATTATTCAAATGCATAGGGGAAATATTCAAGTTAATCTAGCCAGTAAGTAAATATTAGAACTTTTCGTTATTTCGTATTAGTTCAAAAACGTTATCAAATCAAGGTTTTTAAGTCATTTGTTTTACCAATAATAAAACTGTTTCTATGTTCGGATATTCGTTTTTCGAACTGTTCAGAACAGTTCAGGCCAACCTTATACGCAGGATAATAAATCTGTGTACAGTAGATTCACTGTTTTTAGAGAGAATTGTTGTGCCTTAAACGAAACTCAAGTGTTCTTTTCCTTTGACATACAATACAGAAGTTTTGAAATAGTCCATTAAAGTGTTTATTATTTTAATATTTAACAAGACATTTTTTGAGAAAATGGCGTAGAACATTAAATAAAAAACTTTTGATTGTGAAAATCACAAATTTAATTTTTTTAGTTACGAGAGCCCAAATTTCTAGAACACAAATTTTATCGATGCATTTGAACCCAAGCAGATGTCTTACTTTGGTAAATCCCATAATCCACAAGAGAAAGAGTTACAGAAAATGTGTGAAATTAGTGTTCCAAATCTTCTTTGTGAATTGGAATTCCCAATATTACACACCTGCTTTGTTTCGAATATTTCAATAAATGATGACAATTGATTGGGATTTACTTTTTCGACTAAGTGCATTGATTCCACTTGTAGAGTTTCATAGCGATGTTAAAATTTCATTTTCCTCGCGAAATAGACAAAATGGTGAGTCAAAAATTCTATTCTAATTCAACTTTTCTTCCATGATGAAATTTCAGTATTTGCAGATGGAAATTTTCAATATTGTATTTTAAAATGTCGGCACTTTCCTGAGACATAATAAACAAAATGTAAATAAACAAGCGGTTGATATTCTATTCCATCCATTGAAAAGAACCCTTAAATAATTATTCGGTGTGAAGTTAGCAACGAAATCTCATCCACGAATTCTGACACATAGAAAATTTTATGTGGGATTTATCAATAAGTCATAATGGACTAGTCGAAAGCATAACACGAGTTCTACCAATTCTGCAGATATGCACGGTACCACAAATGATAACTTCTACTATACTATCAGGTGGTATCAACGAAATAATTACCGACTTCCAAGTTTTTCAGTAAAATTTTTAAAAATTTTAAAAAGTGCTATAAAACATGTTTCACTAATTATGCACGGTAAATACAATTATTGCATATGATTCACTTATAACGTGGTGATAGCGAAATGATTATCACCCCCTCAGTTTTTTCGTAATGGAGGAAAAACTTTTAATAAACAAAGTGTTATAAAACAAGTTCTGCATACATACACGGTAGGAGAAATAGTTGCTTATGATCCATTCTATAACGTGGTATTGGCGAAATGATCATCACCCCCTCAGTTTTTTAAGGGGGAAACATTTGAAATAATTGATATTTTCAGAAAACTTTGAATGAACAAAGTGCTATAAAACAAGCTCTGCATACTTGCTCGGTAGGGTTGCTTATGATCCATTCTATAACGTGGTATTAGCGAAATGATTTTCACCCCCTTAAGAGAATAACAACTTTTTTTGCATATTAACATTAATTTATGAATTATTGATCCAATTATTTTGATTATAAGATATTGAAAAAACTGACGGGGTGATAATCATTTCGCTAATACTAAATCGTTGATTGAACTTTCATGTAAATTAAGCTCGAAAAAAAAATGCATGTGCTCCTGATCATATTGGACTCAAAATATTTAACAATCTTTCGGAAGAACTGAAGGGTATCAACATATTTTCTTCATTCAAACATGAGTTAAAGAATTTTTTATTGAAAGAATGTTTTTATAGTATCAGTTATTTTATACAAAATTAGACTTTGTGATAATTATGTTTGACAAAAGTGTTTCTTTTTTAATATTTTTCAATATTCTATTGTTGGTTTCTCATATACTATGCATGTCATTTTTTTATATATACATTTTTCTTATTTTAAGTGTAATTTTTTATTTAGATTTACTAATGTAATTGTACTAACTAAATGACAATTCCAATACATGGAAACTATGTCGCAAAAATGGAAATAAATATTGATTGATTGATTGAATAGTAAGCAACGATTTGATACCGCGTGCAAGTCTGCAGAAATGGTAAAACTTGTTTTATAGCACTTTGTTGAAAATTTCGTGATTCAATCAGATTTTAAATGTTTATTGGAAAAACTGAGGGGGTGATAATCATTTCGCTAATACCACGTTATAGAATGGATCATCAGCATATATTTCTCCTACCGTGCAAGTATGCAGAACTTGTTTTATAGCACTTTATTTATTAAAAGTTTTCTGAAAATATCAAATATTTCAAATTTTTTCATTGCAAAAAACTGAAGGGGTGGTAATCATTTTGCTAATACCACATCGTAGAATGAGTAGTAAGCAATGATGATTTGATATAGAGCGCAAGTCTGCAGAAATGGTAGAACTTGTTTTGTAGCACTTTGTTTATTGAGAATTTCGTGATTTAATCAGATTTTTAGAATGTTTTTCTCTCTTATGAAAAAACTGAGGGGGTGTGAGCATTTCGCTATTACCACGTTAGATAATGAATCATATGTAATAATTTTATTTACCGTGCAGAATTGGTGAAACATGTTTTATAGAATTCTATAAAAAAATATTTCACTAAGAAACTTGAGAGGCGATAATTATTTCGTTGATACGACCTGATAGTATAGATCAGAAGTTACCATTTGTGGTATCGTGCATATCTGCAGAATTGGTAGAACTGGTGTTATGCTTTCGACTAGTCCATTATGTCTCATTGATATATCCCACATAAAATTTTCTTTGTGTCAGAATTCGTGGATGAGATTTCGTTGCTAACTTCACATCGATAAAAAATAATTCCCATTCTCAAATTTCACTCAGACTTTATTATCGAATCATTGGAATCGTCTTCGCCCCAAACCATTCAATTCCTCGCCTCTTTCATCCCATTGTTTGCCAACATTCGGGTTTACGTAACCGATGCAAGTCCGAACAATCGCCGGCAAATATCAACACTCGGCGTAAACACAGACCTGTCGACATGAGAATGTGACGGTTTCCGATGGGGTTCGTAGGTGTCGGTATAATTCTAAACGCCGCCAAAGGTAAAATAGGATTTGCCGCATTCCCCGACAATCTGTCGCCATATCTCCTTCTTCTTCTCTCTCGTCGCTCTCCCATTAGACCTTTCACTCGGTCACACAGGTGTATTTCTGTGCTGCTTCAGTTTTGCCTTCTTCGGCACACTAATAACATACTATATAAAGCTATTTCTTTTTTACGCCCATACAATTTAAACACCTGAGGATTTCATTTCAACTTTTGAATACAGCGGCTCGTATGATGATCTCCGGCTTTCAGGCCCGAGGGTTCGGTTTCTGTTAACGAAAAACGATGGTAGGGAGGTTTTTTGTACACGTTTCGTGGGTGAATGTGTGGTTATTGAAATGTCGATTCGAACTTAATTGGGTCGATATCTATCTCAAAATAAAGGTTATTAAAAAATAATTATGAATATTCAGGATCTTCTATTTTCTATGCGAAGAAATACTAATCAGGCATAAAGTTTATCAAAGAAAGAAGGAGATTTATTAGTTTATTAGAATCATACAATATACAGTGAGGACGTAAAAAGTCTTTAACTTTTGAACGGGACGAGCTGTCGAGGTCGGGTAAAATTCAGGTAAAAAGGTACCACTTTTGGCATAAAAATGATTGTGGTCACGTGGTCTAGTGTCAATAGGGCACCATCAACTTTTTTAATGTAAAGGGGTCACGTGGCTCCTGGTTTTGAAGGCCTTCCGATTCTCTATCCAACACTGCTTCGTTTGTGAAAATCGGCCAAGCCGTTTCAAACTGACAAGCGTTTGAAATTTGCTTCAAATATTTTACAAATAAATTAAAAACCTAAATAACTTTTAATTGCAACAGAATTTTAAGTAACAATTGCGACTATTTTAACAAGTGCTCGAAATGTTGACAGAAAAAAAGTCGGTTGTGAAATTCATTCCGAACGTTATTAAATGTTTCCGGGGTAATACTGTAACACACATCTGTTATTCGGTCCATAAGTTCCTGGAGTTACTGTGGCTACGTGACGTACACCTTAGATTTTATGTACCCCCACAGAAAAAAGTCCATAGTCATATCAGGTGACCTAGCTGGCCATTCAATGGGGCCTCGTCGGCCTATCCACCGTCCAGGAAAATTCTCGTTAAGCCATTCTCGGAAGGTCTGTAGTAGTGAGAGGGTGCACCATCTTGTTGAAAGGTGACATCCATGGTAAATTCATTTGGGTTTGTCCCAACTACTTCTTGAATACTGTGATGGTTCTGATTTTGAAGCATATTTAAATACAGATGTCCAGTTAAATTTTCTGCCATAAATATTGGACCTATGATTTGGTCACCCAAAATACCAGCCCATACGTTGATCTTCTCTGGAGTTTGAGTATGACCCTCTCGAAAAACATGCGGATTTACGTCTGACCAATAACGCACATTCTGTCTATTTACTGTTTCATTTAGATAAAACGTACTTTCATCACTAAAACAAATAGAGTTAATGTAACCGGGATTTTGGGTTATGCGGTCAGACATGACCTCACAAAACTGCAGTTTTCTATCCGGGTCGTCTTCTGTTAATTGATGCAAAATTTTTAATTTATATGGGTGAAATTTGTGTTTCTTAAGATATTTTTTCACAGTGGTCGTAGATACGTCACAAGCTGTGGCTGCCGTTTTCGTTGTTTGTTGCGGATTATTAACAACAGCTCCCAGAACGTCGATTTGCTGTTCTTCTGAAATAGATTTTCTTCCAGATCTTTTTTCCCTCGTTACGCAACCAGTCCTTAGAAATTTACTAACCAATTCCCTTAAGTAGGTACGAGATATTGGATTATTTGGGAAGCGCTCATTAAATATTCTTTCTGCTTCATGGTAATTACGCCTAGCTTCAGCGTAAATTAAAATTGCTTCGGTTTTTTCTTCTAAAGGACTAGAACGAGGCATTTGAAAATTTTTAAGAAATGCTGAAACCTATGACAACTGTCAAAAGTATCGATATGATTAACGTCACTATTAGACTGAGATTGAAATGAAATTCCTGTCAGTTTGTTGCAATCTAACTCCTCAATACATAATCCTTCCAAAGACTTTACTCGACTCAGTGCCACGTACGCTTGACCTTCTCCAAACAATTTTGATCCTAAATACACAACTGCGTGGTCCACAGTGCTGTCTTGCATTTTGTGGACAGTGGAAGCCCATGACAAAATTAAGGGCAACATCCTTCTTTCCCTCGACACGATACGAAATCTTGACTTGAGTGGAGGATTCATGCTTGAATCACGACTCTAAGTTGACAAAGTCCTTTGTTCTGATTAGATACCTAGATTTCAGTTTTAATGTATTGACTGACTAAACTCTATGATCCTCTATTTTGTTTCGGACGCCATCTTAGATTGGGTTTTTTTTATGGTGTATCTATATTGAATTACTAGATTTAAACTACATAAGACACAAACAAGGCAAGCTAAATAAAACCGTTTAAAATAGGACACATAAACTAAAAAAAAGAAAAGAAAAACTAAAACATTTTAACATTTTAGAAATTACTTGACACTGACACTTGGCTTTCAAATCTCTATATTAATAATTAAAAAAAAATAACTGATAATTTCGTATACAGTTAAACTTTGAATTCGAGAAATGTCAATGAATGAATGAAACTTAAACTAAAAATTGTTAAAACCCCCGACACAAAAAAACTTCTGAAAATTAAAAAAATTATATGTATTGGCCGTTTAAGTTTAACATAAGTAGTAATTTTTGTCGGAGTTTAATTGGGATTGGGATCAGTGTGCGTTGAAGAAAGAACTATTGTTTTTTTGCCAACGTTTCGAATTTAATTAAATTTATCCCCAAGGCTCTGTAATGTTCCTCATATAATAAAGTATAAAAAGTAGGTGTTACTTGCCATGATATACTATTATACTAAGCGACGGTTTTGTAAAATATTTGGGAAGTACTCACAAATATTTTACAAAACCGTTGCTTACAATAATATATGATAATAATAATAATAATAATAATAATAATGTGTTTTATTTAGTTTGAGCAATACAACAATTATATAAGGCAATCTAGATAGAAGAGTAAACTTAACTAAACAAAACCGTGGGTAAGAATACATTAAACTTACAGCTAAGTATATATAGGTACATATAATTTGATCAGTGCACCCATTAAGACCGTCAAGGTTGAGCATGGGGTACACTGACCAATATTGAGATTATATATATATATATATATATATATATGTTGTACATCTTTTATTCATCGTGTATATATATATATATATATATTGTTTTTTTTTCTAAATTTTTGTTTTTGTTTTTTTTTATTTTTAGAATTCGAAAAAAAAATAATGTTTCCGGCATCAAGAGTTTTTATATATCCTTTAAAGACGGTTTTTAAGAATGATGGTGAGTTTAATTTTCTTATATAGGTTTTATACATTTCTGGAAGAAAATTAAATAAATGAGGTGCTATAAATTGAAAATGTCTAGTTCCTATAGACTTTTTAGCTGGGTTTGTTTGTACAAAATCTTTGGACTTATTTCTGGTTTGGTAATGATTATCAAGTGTTTGCAAGTTACAACGATTTTTAAATAGGTAAATTACCAAACTAAAAATATACAGTTGCCTCAAATTCATAACATTGGCTTCTTTAAACAGTAGCTCTGTGATGTATTTCATATCTTTAAAATGAATAGCTTTTAAGAATTTTTTTTGGGCTATTTCAACTTGTTTCAAATGACTAGGCATGGTTGCTTCCCAGCTGACAATTATGGCAAGTAACACCTATTTTTTATACATTATTATATGAGAAACCATTTTTCCCTAGTCTTGAGAATGAATTTGATTAAATTCGAAACGTCGGCAAGAAAACAATAGTTTCTTCTTCCGCATGCTGATCCCAATCCCAACTGAACTCCGACAAAAATTACTACTTATGTTAAACTCAAAGTGTCAATACATATTATTGTTCTACTTTCAAGAGTTTTTTTTTTGTGTTTCAATTTAAGTTTTATTTCATGCTTTTTGCACTTAAATAGTGGACACGCTACGATCGACACTTTATCCCCACATTCACAAAAATACTTTCCGGGACTGGTTGGTCAATGGTAGCATGGGCAAAAAATTCGAATGGAATGAACTTCGCAGAGATCCATTGGAAGAAGGGGAACTCCCGAAAAAGATATTAATAGAATTCGACGACAAATCGATTGGATTGGACTTTTAAAGACGAAAACGGAGGATTCCAATACAGCCACAAAGTTTGACATTTCAAGGTCCTAGAGGGTATGGCAACATCTAAAGAATAATGTTTCCCATGATTTCAACTTGGGCTGTTACTGTCCATAAGTTGCAAGGGACAATTGTAGAAAAAGCTGTCATTTACTTAGGCAAAAGTTCTTTTGCAAAAGCCCAAGCTTACGTGTCCTTAAGTCACGTGAAAAGCTTGCAGGGTCTTGCTATTTGTGAACTCAATCGAAGAAAGATGTTTAATAATCCTCATGACATATCGGCTTTAGCAGAATTGCAAAGAATGAGAAGCAGTACTTCAATACTTTAATTTTGTTCTAAGTATCGTACTTTAGTATTTAAAAGTATTTTCACATTTAGAATACTTTGCAATTATCACTCGAAGCTACTATTAGTAATCAAAATGCATTAAACACTATCATACCATTGTTTTATTTTATTTTCTGTACCGTATACACCATCCATACCATCTGTATTCAGCACCCTACAGTATCATGTCATACCAAATCGCAATCATTCGTTCACGTAATCCCATTTAATCAGCTCCCACGTTTGTATCTGTATCGTACCCCACCATGCCCCATTTGCCCCTCCCCAATCGACTCTGGAAAATTTATTCGTTATAGAAAGTCAACGACTCAAAAAATTAAACTTTTTTTTTTGGGAAGGGGGGGGGTATCGTTAAAATCGATGGGGTCAACTAGGAGAAGGAGTTTTTTTTCGCGTTCAGACCCTCAAATGGTCCCCCGTCCTTCTTTACAAAGTCCCCTGGCACAATCCGCATTTCTCCACGACCCCCCCTTTAGGCTGTGTGCTTCCTCGTGGACTATTTTGAATAACGAGAGTAGTTTTGATTATATCTGGCAAACTAGATGGTCAATCACTTTGATTTTTTTTTCACAATATCTGTGATATCCTGCTCTAGCTCCTCCTCGTTTTTCAGAAACTTCTTAATTTTAGTACTAACGGTAGAATTAATAATGTGCTATTTGCCTATGCATGGTCCATATGTTACGTGTTAATTGAGTCAACTTCAATTATATATATCTCGGGTTCGGGATGGTGAAACTTGTTGAAATTTTATTGAGGTGTTGTTCACATATTAAACAATACGTATGCCAAATAATAATTTCCTAATCCCACTGTCTCGTGGCGGTACTACCTTAAGATCATTATTACAGTCTTGGTCGAAAAATTGCGAAGTAAGGGGTTAAAATATACTTCGAACATCATCAATAAATATCAGAACTTCGAATTCTTGATCAGTAGTTTTCTGAAATTTACAATTTTTTTTTCAAAAATACTTGGGTAGACCAATCTGTGTATATTTAAAATTCCAAAATTCTTACTGCAGAAATTCAGTTTTTCGAGCATCCATGATATTTTTTCCAATTCATCAAAAGTACCTACATTCTTAGAATCGAGTTGTTATTCAATTGTACAACACTCTGGCCTGTATAACAGATCTCCAGTTTCACCTCCAAAACTCGTTAGGACTAAGAAATAGTGATTTACCTGGAGACATTTGGCACTGATCCCGGCCATTACCTGTTAGTCATAATAGCTATCATCAAGAGATACTCAAAATACTGCCTAAAAAGTTGGCAAATACCCCAATTTAAACTCAGTCGAGTTTTCCTCTTCTTATTGTGTTCACTCAAATGGGATTCGAAATTCACGTGAGAATATGTATACCCGATTGTCGCGGAAATTCTTCGAAAACCAGGTATCTTCAATGGGTATCATATAAGGCATTATTAGGCTACTTTAACCGAAGTTTTTTTGTGGTATTCATGGATACGTCTGTGGAACCATTGACCACCCTAGTTCTGAGATTTAATAGGATTTCAGATAGATTTTGAATAAATTAGATTAGAAAGATTTGTTATCTTAAGTCCCCAGTCGTTTGTTAGTGGAAAAGGTGGGTATTTGGTTTCTCAGTTGCTTGTATTTAGATAAGACTGAGTTCAACAAACTCATTAGTACAGGAATTGTCTCAAAAGTTACCTAGATGTGGAACTTTCTATGGTGTTTAAAGCAGGTAATTTTTACGTTTCTGATCTGATTTTAAAAATAATTTTAAAAAATCTGAAAATAATGATTTAAAAAACAAGTTATTTGAGAAATTTTATTATATTTAATTTCATGTATCCCGCGGAATTGAAAAATAATTTTTAGTAGCAGTGTTAAGCCTTTCCTTTTCTTAAAAATTCAAAACTACACGAAATTGCTTTGATAATATCGACGTGATGATGCACTCGTAATTTGATTTATTGGCAATGAGTATATAGCCATAATTGGAAAAATTCATAAAAAAAATGTAAGACGAATTTTCATACAAATGCACTGAAAAGGAAAACATAATTTTTTTAATTGTTTGACCTAGGTAATTCTGTGAGTAGCAGATTCAAAATCTTGCCGCGCAAGAATACCTGCTTTATTTGAGTCTGCTACTCCCAGAATTACATAGGTCAAACAATTAAATAAATTATATTTTCCTTTTTAGTGCATTTCTATAAAAGCTTGTCTTAATTTTTTTTTTATCATTTTTGTTTTTTAGTGATTCATGAAATTCGTCATCTTATTGAATTCTGACAAAAATTAATAGTTTCAGGCCCCAAAAAAGGACCCACATACCAATTTTGAATGGAATCGGGCCATAATAACAAAACACGTCACCATATTGGGACCGCCATCTTGAATTCATGAATTTTGATGGAAACATCATGATGTTCGACCCCAAAAACCCCCACACACCAATTTTTAATGGAATCCAGCTATTACCACAAAACTCTTCGCCCTATTGGAGCCGCCATATTGAATTTTTGAATTTTGACAAAAAAATCGTGATCTCTGTCCCCGAAAACCCCAACATACAAATTTTGAATAGAATCGAACCCTAATCACAAAACTCATCCGCCATATTGGAGCCGCCATTTTGTTTTTTCTCTAGCAAAAATTCCATAATGCATTGTCACCGGAATTATGCACACCTGCCAAATTTCAGCTCAATCGAACAACATAAAGTGGGTGAAATTTAACTTGTAAGATTTTATTGCCCTCAGCCAGACATCCGTACAGGCGAAACTAAATAAAAGCTTGTAATGAAAGGATATAAGTTTATTCTTAGTACATAAACAAAAATTAATTGATGCGGCCGATACTCAAAACGAAAAAAATTATTTTGAATTTATTACATATTTAGACCATTAGACCTTTTTGAGTAAAAATAACATCAATATCGCATATAAAACAGATAATAACTTAAGTAAATTTATTAAGAACAATAAAGATGAAACTGAGAAATCGGATAAATCTGGAGTATCTAAATTAACTTGTGGCTCTTGTGCTAATTTTTTAATAGGCCAAAGAGGCAGAACATTTAAAAAACGAGTATCATAACATAGGAATTGTTTTGTCAATTGAAAAACAAATTCAACTTTCGCTACTCACCTCTTTACTGAAAATTTTTGTTTTTTTAACGATTTCGAAATATTACATACAGAAATGAAAGGTTATAAACTCGACCTTCTAGAAAGTTTATAAATTAATAAATGCATAAAGTCGCAATATGACCAGATCAGCTTAAATAATTATCCTTTGTTGAATTTGTTCTACTGAAGATTAAACAGATCATGTATATAATATCCGTTCTATTTGGCCGCATTCCTAATAAATACCTAATGGATAATCCTTAATATTCCTTATTAGATTCATATATATACCTACTAGGACCTGTCTTGACTATTTAACATGATACATCGTGATTGATGAGTTAGGATTATATCTACTTGAAAAAGCTATTGTATAGCGAAACACGTGTCGTGGTTTTGTAAACCCAGTTTAGTGAAAATCATTTAGTGAAGTGAGTGTCTTTTGTTTCTTTAATTTTTTATTTGTCTTGTTTTCTTTCCTAACATGAATATGTCTGCAATTTGATAACTGGTTGTGGCAAAGGCAGATATCACAGTAACAAAATGTTCATGTTGAAAAGGGAAATATTCTCAAATAAACATTAAATAGAAAGTTATTTTTCGTAATATCTAACAGAAAACAACTACTTCCTGGCTGAAGCCACGCTGGACATCTGATAGATATTGTAAAAGGAGCCTAACTCAAAAGAAAAAATATGAAAGTTAAAATTTGCATTATTCAAATAGTTATTTGATTCTCAATTAAGAACTCATCTCGATGAGTGAAGCAAAGAAGAATAAAAGTGTTTCCTATGTTGCACTGAAAAGCAAACTTTCTAATAAGGCACTGTATATGACGCTACCAGCACGTCAGTTCCTTTTTTTATCTTCCGAAAGCCTCGAGTCACAGATGCATCGTGCATGACTACATAGAATCGTAACCTGAATCAATATCGATATCACATATAGGCCTAGTAAAAACGTTATTAATTCCAAACATCATGTACGAAAATGACCACCTACCTAGGCTCTCTATTCATCCTTGCCGCTCCTTCGATGATAGTCTATGAGATAACATTATAAAAGCAATCAAGAAACAGGATGTTTTATCTACTTGTTTATTTAATCCAACACTTGCTACAAGCTACGTAATTTTTAATAATTTACAGAACAGGATCTAATATCGGGGTATCTTATATCTTTCTCGACAATGATAATTAGTAATGTTGTCCACCCTACAGCGATATATCTGGAATTATAACGACCGTCGAGGCTGTTGCAGATTGCAGTTGGAAAAATAGAAGTGGAATGTGCTTCATCTAGTATATCAGAAAATATTGCCGCTGGTTTATCGATGAGGTGTTATCTAACTCCACAAAAGGTAAACAAAATCGAGGCGAAAATTATGAATCTACAGTTTTTTATATTTTCAATGTGCTAACCAGGGCCGGATTAAAAGGTGTGGAGGCCCTGGGGCAACAAAGGAGTGGAGGCCCCTAATTATTTTTCAAACAAGTTTTTTTATTTTTTTATTTATTGCGGAACAAATCAAATTATTTCGACACGAGCATACGTAGGTATAATAAAATACAAGAAATAAATTAAATTACAGCGTAAACAAAGGGATTCTCGCGAGCTTTTTTCGACGAAAAATCATTGATGATTTCGGTCAAATCCAGCATCCACAGAAAATCATTCTCAATGCTAAGAAGCGATAACTTTGATAGGCGGCTTTGTCTCATCGTAATTCGCCTATTTTTTTCATTTTGGAAAATGAGCGCTTTCCAGTGCAATTTGATATCATCACATTCTCAGTTATAATATCACAAGAGAGTGAAAATAATTCGACAGATTTTCGAAAACTTGTTGCCAGGCAATAGACAAGAGAGACCAACTGGCTCGAGTGGCTATTGCCAACAAGTTGAGAAAGAAATCTAGATAATTATTTTCTACTATATCGAACTCTCGTGTGGTATTCTTTAGATTATTTTTTGATGTTACGATCATAAACACATTTTCTTGCAAAATTATATAATGTACTAAACCGGATTTGATTCATTTCACACTTTTCATGCGACAGACGTCAAATTAAAAATATAGGTTGTCAGACAATAAAAACAGAATACCTCAAATTATGCCCGCGACAATTTTCTAGGTAGAATATTCCCACTATTGATTGGCCAAAACGTATATGAATTATTTGAATTGAACGTTTCCATTGGTTTCTAGCAATGTCAAAAAATAATCACTGTAATTTCAATGTTTGAGAATGTAGCTCTGAAATTTTGGTTTTCAAGAATTTGATAGTAGAACATCTTAGATAGATAGATAGATAGTCCTTTTCAGAAGGATTTACATTTGTTGCGGAATGTCATCTTTCTCTTAGACTCACACTTTTAGATTTCGGGGATTTCTCTGTTACAAGCGCGCCACTCAGCGGACACTTGTCAACGCCAATAAATAGGAAAAACAGGTATAGACAAGCAAAGTGTTTGTAGAATCGGCAGAAAAATAGTCAACAGAATTTGAACTTTTGTTCTATTATGGAATGCGCACAGGGCTCTTATAAATAATTTGATGCAATCATATTCATAAATTGAAATATTATTTTCTCTTGCATATGATTATTGAATTTCATTGTGTATCTAGATCGCTTGTGTCAGTAGAAGAATACATCGACAGAAAATCCTTCATTTAATAAAAAAAAATGTATATTTTTTTTTTAATTCAATCGTTCTTGTTTTTACAGATAATTTCGATACGATATAATATTTTGTATAATAGTATGATGTTTTACTTGGTGATTGTTTCTCGCATATACACATGATTCATCAGATCTAAGATTAATATTAACCATGGATTTTGACAAGAATACGAAACATGTTTTTGAATGTTTAAAACGAAAAATGAGAGGAAAAAGTGGGAGAACTGCTCTTTCGTTGTCAGAACATCAAAGAAGAAGAACATCAATGACGTCCACCATCACCTACAGACGGAAAAACCGGATATTCTGGCTCTAACAGAAACACAAGTAAACTCGTCCACCAACAAGGTCCATATGCTTTGTCCTGGTTACGAACTCCATTCTCGATTCAGGTTCAAAGGTGGAGTTTGCCT
The DNA here is from genome assembly GCA_018342105.1 of Gonioctena quinquepunctata. Taxonomy (NCBI): domain Eukaryota; kingdom Metazoa; phylum Arthropoda; class Insecta; order Coleoptera; family Chrysomelidae; genus Gonioctena; species Gonioctena quinquepunctata. The sequence continues at coordinate 569,713 of JAFIRS010000503.1, read as the reverse complement.
TCACGCCAAGGCTAACCTTTCATGCCAGCGTGAAGAGAGTTTGGAACCGAAAGACTTTGATGTGATGTGGTTCAAGCTATCTGATACCAAACTGACTAAGTTCCTCTGCTGCCTTTATCTATCACCTAATGAACCTTCATATAACGACCTCTTTGAGTTTTTATCACTCAAACTGGACTACATTCAGGAGAACCATCCAACAGCTGAAACCATAATCATGGGAGATTTTAATGTACATAACGCTGCCTGGCTCAAATTCTCTAACAAAACAGATGATGCAGGTCGTCAAGCCGAGGCCTTCGCCATCACTCATGGCCTAGAACAACTGGTCGAGCTACCAACCCGCATCCCTGATGTCAACAACCAGTCTGCCAATACACTAGATCTTTTCCTCACCACCAATCCTGACCCGTATAGAATAGAAGTTTGTGCCCCACTTGGAAACTCTGACCACACCCTCATCTCCACAACATGCTCTTTCCATTTACCATCGAGCTGCACAATACCACCCCGTCTCATGTGGCATTACAATTCGGCCGACTGGGAAGGTCTTCGTATGTTTTTCTCAGCGTTTCCATGGAAGAGAGTTTGTTTCTCTTCAGTAGATCCAACACGATGTGCTGAGACAATTTCTGAAATCATCATGTTGGGGATGCAAACTTACATACCGAATACCGAAAGAAGAACATCATCCGATAAGACCTGGTTTAACAGAAACTGCTCTAGAGCTGTGGCTTCCAAACAGGCAGCATACCATCGATGGCTAAAAATCCGGGCCCTGAGACCAGAGCAGCATATGTCGAGGCTAGAGGCATATGTAAAGAGACAATAGAAAGCTCAAAAGATGCCCACAAAGCCAAAATAAGATCAAAACTTGCTGAATGTCCTAACGGATCCCGTTCATTTTGGTCTTTCGCAAAGCTGTGGGAAGAAATTTCACTTCCAGCTCATTTCCTCCCTAACCAAAGAAGATGGAACACTAGCAACGACTGCCCAGGAAAAAGCCAATATCTTTGCGCACCTATTTGCTGGAAATTCCACTCTGGATTCATCGGGAAAACAACCCCGAACATTACGCTTATTGACAGTCACATGCCCGAGATCACCTTTCGCCAACGTACTATCAGAAAGATTTTGCTGGGTCTCAACACCAACAAAGCCTGTGGATCTGACGGAATCCCGCCGATTGTTCTCAAGAAATGTGCCCCGAACTAACACCTGTTCTTTGCAAGTTGTTCAACCACTCTTACAATTTGGGGTATTTCCGTCCAATTGGAAAATTGCAAGAGTACAGCCAGTCCCTAAAAAAGGCAAAAGGCCCTACCTAGCAACTACAGACCTATCGCACTGCTATCTATTATTTCAAAGGTCATGGAAAAGCCATCAACATCGAGCTCATGAAATATCTGGAAGACTCAGGAATTGTCAACGATAGGCAATATGGCTTCCGCCATCAGAGATCAACTGGTGACCTGCTCGCTTACGTCTCACATATATGGCAGCTATCTATTGAAAAGCATGGAGAAACTTTAGCTGTGGCATTAGATATCTCCAAGGCGTTCGATCGAGTTTGGCACCAGGGACTCCTCGCCAAGCTTCCGTCTTATGGCTTGCCCCCTCAGCTGTGTTCTCTGCTTGCTAGTTTTACCTCAAACAGGTCTCTCCATGTCAGTGGTCGATGGAGTTTCATCTGACACTCTACTCATAAATGCTGGTGTTCCGCAAGGATCCATTCTCGCACCAACACTATTTCTACTTCACATCAACGACCTGTTGAAAGCAACTTCATGTCCAGTACACAGCTTTGCCGATGATAGTACCCTCCATACCGCTTTCTTCCAGGGCCCCTATATCAGCCCGTGAAACCAGAAATGAACGAGGAAGAAATGTTAATAATATAAATATGGACTTGGCAACAATTCTCGAATGGGGATCTAATAACTTGGTAGAATTCAATGCAAACAAAACACAAGCATGTCTTTTCTCTAGAAAAGCCGATCTCACTGTGCCTAACATAACTTTGTCAGGAGTAACCATACCACTGAAGCCATCCATATCGATGCTTGGTATTACTATCAGCAATAACCTTTCCTGGGAAAATCACGTGAGGTCCATTGCCAAAAGTGCATCCCAAAAACTTGGTTTTCTGTTTCGTGCCAAGAGCTATTTCACCCCCAGTCAGCTGCTTATGATCTATAAGGCACAGATCCGACCTGTCCTGGAATACTGTTCCCATCTTTGGAGTGCGGCACCTAAACATATCCTGAGGCTATTGGATTCTGTCCAAAAGGGCAATTCGTCTCGTCGGTGATGCTCGCTTACAAACTCGCTCACTTGTCTGGAACACCGTAGAAAAGTTGGCGATTTGTCTCTATTTTATAGATATTTTCATGGGCGATGCTCTTCTGAAATATCAACAATCGTTCCTGCTTTGGCAGTCTCTTCGAGATTAACCCGTCAAGTTCAGTCATCACACCCCTTCGTGGTCACTTTGGAAACCTGCAGAACATCACTTTCCAAAGACTCGTTCATCCAACGAACAGCGAGGCTTTGGAACTCATTGCCTAGGGAGGTGTTCCCCGAGGCATACAACCTTCAGAAATTTAAGAAGAACACCAACTCCCACCTTCTTTCCCTAGGTTCCCACGATGTTCTCTGAACATTACAGGATATCCCTTTTCGTGGGAACCAGAACATAAAAAAAAAAAAAAAGATTTTTTATATATAATTTTGCATATCCTTCGGTATTTGTTAGGAAATTTTACCTAAAAATTTATATTGTGGAGGCCCCTCTCTTGTGGAGGCCCCGGGGCTGCAGCCCCGTTTGCCCCCTCTTAATCCGGCTCTGGTGCTAACAGTTTTTATAAAGGGTGTTTCCAAGGTCTGTGGCATTTTTGTTACAGGATATAATAGTAAAGATTTTGCCCGAATAAAAATTAATACAGAGAAGTATAGCAAATGAACGTGCATAAGTCAATGAAGTGTGTATGTATAGCAGCTGTAAGCCGTTATGTCACTTGTGCGTGACTATTACACAATTAATTCACAATTCATTTGAAAAAATATACAACTCATGAAATGTTAATGGAAAAGAGTATATACAGGATGAGTCAGAATAAGACCGACAAAGACTACAGATTCCTCACCTCATTTCGAGGTGAAAAGTTGCTATCAATCCTAAAATTCATCCCCTCTGAGATACAGGGTGTCGATGATATTTTCCTAGATAATTCAATCAGAAATTGCTTTGATAATGATACTCCAACATAAACTTCAACAAATTGCCTCTTATCTAAGTGGAGTATTATGAATTTGAGGTTGGGTTTGTTTGTCAGTTGATATGTCAAAACAATCATATGCAAGAAAACTTTTTAACAAAAAATTTAACCGACGAAAACTCAACTGAAAAGCAAAAAATAAAATAAACCTTAGTCTTAATGATAATTGAGCACCTAAAATAATGTGACTAACTAATTTTGAGTCGGCGCCAAACAAACAATTATCGAAGATCATTATATTACTTTGAAGAAGTAATCAAAATGCCGATGTGCATATCGCTGCCATCATTTTACGCTTTACCTAATTCAATTGCTAGTTTGACTTGAATCCAACGAGGGTTCACATCAGACCAATAGTGAGAATTATGTTTGTTTATTATACCGTTGTTATGGAAACGGCTTTCATCACTCCATAATATTTTGTTCAGAAACTGATCATCATGAATACGGGTGGACAACCATGCAATGAAGTTCAATCTCCTATCAGCATCTCCTTAATATGGGAATATATTATAGTTATGAACAATAAACGATAAATATTATTACCTGGCTGTAGTCCTTGAACCAGATGTAATTTGTAGGGATGGAATTTGTTTTTTGACAAAATACGTTGTATTGACGATTTCGAAATATCACAATACATTGCTACTTGTCTGGAGAACTATGTGGTTCCAATACCATTTGACCTAGCACTGCAACAGTGTGATGCTCATCTGTAGCCGTTTTTTTTCGCTTCTTTTCATTAAAACATCCATTTTGTGCCAAAGATTTGGCTAAGCTAGTGAATGTTTTGTCTGACGGTAATCTTCTGTCGGGATACCGATTAGCGTATATTCTCACTGTTTCTTTTGCATTCCTTCTTGCTTCGCCATAAATACATATCAATTCCAACTTTTCTGCATTCGAAAATTGAACCATTTTTCAATTTTACGAAAAACCAACAGAAAACTGGATACACTTTCGTAAAATCTGACAGGTTTTGTGGCAGATCGATGAATACTCGTATTATTGCATTTATTTTGACGCTTTCATGGCCCTCTTTATAATATGCAATAAAGTTGCTGTTTTTCATCAGTATTCAAGGGAAACTATGAGTGTGCTATATGGCAGAATTCAGAATTCGATGCAGAATTTGAACGACCCCCTAACGGATGACGCCTAGTGATGGATCTCTACGTAAATAAAGGATCCTTTACATCAAGATCATCTGCTTTCACGAAATATGGATATCATCTTTCATTTCCCAGATATTTTCCCGCGGAGTTTTCGCATAAAAAATTCATTCATTTGCATCTTGCTATAGTTATATTCTTAAGTCAAAAAACGTATCTAAGAATCCTGAATTTAAAATCGCCGTGTTTACTGTGCTTGGCCCAATTCTCTTTTTAATCTACATGGATGATCTAGCCGCAATAAAGATTACGGGAAAGTTTACTCAGTTCGCAGATGATACTACCATACTTTGGAATAATAGAAATGACGTTAATCTGCATCTACAAATCAATAATGATCTTATAAAGGTAAAAAAATGGTGCGATGCCAATCTATTATCGTTAAACATATCGAAAACGAATATCCTCACCTTTAAAGGTCATCTGCCAGAACTGTATCTGGGTAATGAAGTTATTAGCAGTACAAGAACAACGAAGTTTCTTGGCTTGTACAATGACGAAAAGTTAAAGTTTGACGACCATATAAAAAAGCTGGGCAAAAAAATAGCCTCTGGATGTTTTGCAGTGAGAACGACCTCGTGGGAACTTGGTAGGGATATGGCCAAAAAGGTATACCATGCGGTAATTGACTCTCATCTGAGATGTGGAATCTGCTTTTGGGGGTCTTGTAGTGGATTTTTATTCGAATCTATTTTCGTATTGCAGAAAAGGGCAATTAGAACTTGTGCAGGGCTAAATTCAAGGATTCTTGTAAGCCCTTGTTCATAGAACAACGAATCTTGACCTTACCTTGTATCTATATACTAGAAACAATTTGCCTAATTCACAGTAAGTTTAGGGATCGAGTGTATGGCACCGCATAATATATCATAAGACAAACCCTAAATATAACCTTACCAATTCCAAGATCTGCACAAATAAAAAATTCCATTATATATAATGGCATAAAAATGTTCAATCACTTACCTAACGAAATTAAAACGATTATGGATAAAAAAAAAAAAAAAGTTCTGTGAGAAATGTTTTACTCGACAGAGCATTCTACTCGTTGGACGAATTTTATTCTGTGAAATTTTAGATTTTTATTTTGGTTTCTTTTTGTTTGTTGTGCTTTTTAAATCGACTGATACGTATGGGTATTCACTTTGTATGTGCTATTCTGTTGATTCTATTTTGTTCTATTTTATTCCATTTTATTTTTATCATAATTTAATTAATTGTAAAGATCAGAATTCTGTTTTCTGTATATACCCTTCTTTTTTATGTATAACTTTATACTATAAATAACACCTCCAATTTTTAATAAACTGACGTCTAGTGACTAACATTAATTTTGTTAATATATATTTTTTATATGTATAAAAAATAAGCATATATTCAATTGCTATTGATGTTCTCTTTTTTCTTTTTTACTGTTTTTTCACTTTGTCAATAGGAATTTCATTCTTCAGACAATAAAGTAATTTTGATTTGATTTGATTTGATACTGTCAGTGAGCCACAGCGTACTATGAATTTCTTATTCTTAACTCAAAAAACGTATCTAAGAATCCTGCAGTTAAAATTTTTATTTAAAAACCTAACGTTGAAGTAACATTCATGTTTAATTTTTACCAGAATACAGGATATACAAGATGTTCTAGAAAATACGGAAACAATTTGAATATAATAGATTCACAAGTTTCATCATTTACAACATAATTAAAATGAGGGGGAGGAAAAGTACTTTTCCTACTTTTGAGTTCCCTCTCTGATGAGGGAGGAAAGTGACTACTTTCTATAGGGGTAGGAGAAAAAAACATTCTTATTCGTTTATCAAAGGTGTCACTTTTTCGCAGTGGTACATATATGTGACATATTTCGATAAAAAATTAATATAAAGATGCTGTCATTCATCATTTTTGGGAAGTTTGTTTCATTTTAAGAATTGAACATACTAAAACTCAAGATAGAATCTCAAAATACCATAATATACCATACATGCCAATGTGGCGAGTAGTTATAAATAAAAACAAATGCCAGTTTTCAGAACTTCTAAAATCACACTGTATAAGGCACTAATACACTCATAGCTGACGGGGTCATCATGTTCCGCTACATTTTCTAAGAAACAAAGAATAAATGTCTGAGTCACGGTAAAACATTGGCAATCTGTTATAAATGGATAATCGGAAAATTTCACGTAATCTTCGGCGTAAAATACCGAGTTTAATTAATATCCGAACGAAGTTCTTTCCCACCATTTTTCAGATAATTTTACGGTTTTTCAAGCACTGATAAAATCCAATTGATTGGTTCCGAAATGTTTATCGTTTATGGTCGCATGGAGTGGCAGGCCACCAAGCTGTTCACTAGATACGCTTTAGGAAAATATTTTCTTGCCTTGCGGTTGAAATAATTTAGTTTAAATAAGCCAATACAACATTAAAACAGACATTTGTTACTTATAACATTTCTTGGAATTGAATATTTAACCGCAGTCTGTGACGAAATTATACACCTGTAATAGACAATTATGGGTAATAGACAATTATTGTTATTCACCAATATTGCCAAAATCTGTAAACAAAATATGTCAATATCACATTCTGTTCATGAACGCGATAGCTATTGATAATTGCTAAATACGTATTAAAAATACATCATTTGATGAAACACAATGAAAATTTTTGAATGGGCTTGTGTCCACTGAGAATAAATCGGATCGATTGGAGTTTCTAATGATTAATCATGATATGGAGATAACAAAAAGCAAATTATTCATTTAAAAGAATAAATATTATTATTATTTTTTAACCAACGAAACCAAAAAGGAGGAGGTTCTCTAGTCGACCCGTATATTTTTTTTCCATCATTTTTTTTATGTATGATCACGCATAACTTTTTACTGAGTGGTCCGATTCCGATAATTATTTTCTCAGTGGATAGGGTGTATTTCGAAGGTGGTCCCATTTGAATTTGAACGATGAAATCCACCCCTAAGGGTAGCAAAATGAAGGATATTGATCACTCACCCTCTGAATCCTGGTCCGTTAACCGATTCTATCAGGCATAACTTTGTACTGGGTTCTTCGATTTGGATGATTCTTTTTTTAATAGATAGGGTATACCTTATATTTAGATTTCGAATGGAATTATATATACCCTTACGGGTAGAAAAATAGGGGATAATTGATTTTTCACTTATGAACATTGGCACACACATACGTAGTTGACAATGACAGATCGCTACTGACATTATTTCTGTTCCACATCCGTCAAAACCATTATATTCTATGAGAGGATGGAATGATATACAAAGTAATGAAATAAACTGACCAGAACAACAAAAATAATTTATATTACAACAAATAGTAAAAGTAGATAATCATATTATTTAACTGGTAATAGTTGAAGTAAGGTGGGTAAGTAAGTATTTTGGAAGTAATCAAAAAACAAGTAGGTAGTAATTAGTATATTTTAGCCATAAAAAATTGAAAAATAAAAACTTTTCAACAAAAAATTAAACCGACGAAATACGGACCTGAAAAGTAAAAAATAAAATAAACCTTCTTAGTCTCAGTAACTAAGCTCCTTAACTAATGTGAGTAACTAATTTTGAGTCTGCGCCAAACAAACAATCAACGAAGATCATTAAATCACTACAAAAAAATTATCAGAATGTCACTGCCCAACTCGATGCCATCATTTTACGCCTTACCTAATTCATTTGCATTTGGCGCCGACTCAAAATTAGTTACATTAGTTTAGGAGCTTAGTTATTAAGACTAAGAAGGTTTATTTTATTCTTTACTTTCCAGTTCCGTATTTCGTCGGTTTAATTTTTTGTTAAAAAGTTTTTATAGAAAATAAATTCGCCAAAATTAGGCATTCTGTCAGGTGACAGTGAACACCAATCAGAAAGTGTTACGTCACATGATACAATTTTCGTCTTTAGCAATTTTTGTCAAGATGATACCAGTTGTTCTCAATGATCTTGAAAAACAAGTATAATCCGCTATGGAATCACATTTTAACAAAGCAAACAGTAGTAATTTGCCCAAAATTGACGCTGTTATGCTTGGCAGAGCTTTCGCGTCAAACAGTGACTTTTGCTCATCCGCAATGTTGAAACCTCGATGTAAGTATACACAAGTGTAAAATATATATTTTAAGCTTAAGTATTAATTTTATGAAGAAGAAAAACACGAAGTCGTCTCCACAATATATTGTGCTTATATTGTGGAGACGACTTCGTGTTTTTCTTCTTCATAAAATTATACCACTCCACTTCGAGATACAATGGACTTCTACCACAGGTTAAGTATTAATATTTCAGTTTTGTAGACATTAACATATTTATTGTTTTGACATTAGTGATGGGCAGAATCGAATATTTGGGAATCGAATACAACTCAGAATCGAATTGATAATCGATACAATTTTTGAGCCAATCATAACTCACCATCGAATATTTGAAATGTTATGATTGGCTCAAACAATTGAATTTGACATTTGCGTACTCTGCGTTTCGCTTAACCTCAACTCATACATTATTATTTTATCAATATACTTGAAAAATTAGGATTCTGCTGAATTCATCATTTTTGCTTTAGGTTTAGAAATAAATTGTGTAGTGTGAAACACTTACATCAAAATGATCTTCACAAAAATACATTCTTGAATCGGTTGATAAATTATGAACATAATTCCTCCTTGCAAGTTTTAGCCACTTTTTCCGGACCTGTTCATTGTTTGGAACATATATAAATAAATTTTTTTGGCGTTTTATAGTTGGGCTTTTACACTGGGGCACTATACAGTTCTTGTAATACGAGGAATTCATTTTTAATTAAAAAAACTAACTTCCATAATTGCTGTTACAGTACCAAATAGTTTCTCAAAGGTATTAGAGTATGTTTTTCTAGACAGACTCAGGTCTTTTTTGGAACAATTTGACATCATAACAAGTAAACAGCATGGTTTTCAGTTGAAAAGATCAACTTCAACCGCTATGTTTTCATTTTATAAACAGGTTGTTGATTATGTAGATGCAGGCGAATGTCCTGCTGCAGTTTTTGGTGATCTCATCAGGGCATTTGACTGTGTCAATTATGAAAAACTGTTGGATAAATTGGAAATGTATGGCATGAGGGGTGCATCCTTATCTTGCATATCATCTTTTCTACAACACCGTAAACAATTGGTTTCATTAGAAGCTCTCTCGGAAAATAGAGTTCAACAATTCAAATCAGAGAATTTGATATTAGAAATTGAATTGACAAATGTTTTTACAATACGAATGAATTCTTTTCGAGCACTGTTAGTTTTTGTATGATTTGTCTCTGTCTTTCTCACTCTATTATATTATTGTATATAAAACCTGTGAACTGTAAATAGTGTAAATAATGTCTTCCTCTTCTTCTCTATCAACTGTTGTATATACTTTATATAAAAACTTTTTAACAAAAAATTAAACCGACGAAATACGGAACTGAAAAGTAAAAAATAAAATAAACCTTCTTAGTCTCAGTAACTGAGCTCCTAAACTAATGTAAGTAACTAATTTTGAGTCGGCGCCAAACAAACAAGCAAATGAATTAGGTAAGGCGTAAAATGATGGCATCGAGTTGCGCGGTGACATTCTGATAATTTTTTTAAGTAATTTAATGATGTTCGTTGATTGTTCGTTTGGCGCCGACTCAAAATTAGTTACTTACATTAGTTTAGGAGCTTAGTTACTGAGACTAAAAAGGTTTATTTTATTTTTTACTTTTCAGTTCCGTATTTCGTCGGTTTAATTTTTTGTTCAAAAGTTTTTATTTTTCAATTTTTTGTTGTTAAAATCTACTAATTACTACCTACTTGTTTTTTGATTACTTCCAAAATACTTACTTACCCACCTTACTTCAACTATTACCAGTTAAATAATATGATTATCTACTTTTACTATTTGTTGTAATATAAATGATTTTTGTTGTTGTGGTTAGTTTATTTCATTACTTTGTATACCATTACATCCTCTCAGACAATATAATGATTGTGACGGATGTGGAACAAAAATAATGACAGTAGCGATCTGTGATTGTCAACTACATATGTGTATGCCAATGTTCACAAGTGAAAAATCAATTATCCCCTATTTTTCTACCCGTAGGGGTGGATGGATTCATTCGAAATTCAAGTATGAGGTATACCCTATCTATTAAAAAAAGAATTATCCAAATCGAAGTTATGCCTGATAGAATCGGTCAACGGATCAGAATTCAATCAATCAATATATTTATTTGCTTATTATCAGAACAATAGATTTAGCATCGTCAAGGTAAGTAAATACAGTAAAAAACAGACACATTAAAAAGGCAAAGTATTATACAGTACAAAACAGACACATTAAAAAAGCAAAGTATTAAAACTTGCAGTTGAGAAATTCACTAACGTTATAAGGGCAGAGATCAACCAGCAGCCCTTTTATACTTTTTTTGAATTTATCCAAATGTAAATTCCTCATATATGGTGGTAGATGGTTGAAGAGCCTTATCGCCACAGTAAGGAAGCTTTTATGAGTAATTACCAGTCGATGCTGTGGCATAAGAAGATTATGGCCATTTCTGGTCAGATATTCGTGGTTGTGATTAACTTTAGGGGTGTTATTTTATGTTTTGATATAGACGAGACATTGAAATATGTATAGAGCCGCAATGGTTAATACATTAAATTTTTTAAATAGAGGTCTACAGCTGTCAGTCCGTTTTGCCCTTCCCAGGATTCTAATAGCCGTTTTTTGGAGAATAAATACCCTTTCCCAATCAGTTGAAAGTCCCCAGAAAACCAATCCGTATGACAGTTTAGAGGGTGAGTGATCAATATCCTTCATTTTGCTACCCTTAGGGGTGGATTTTATCTTTTAAATTCAAATGGGACCAACTTTGAAGTACACCCTATCCACTGAAAAAAGAATGATCGGAATCAGACATCTCAGTAAAAAGTTATGCGTGATCACACATAAAAAAAAATTATAAAAAAAAATAAATATACGCGTCGACTAGAGAACCTCCTCCTTTTTGGTTTCGTCGGTTAAAAATGACTGTACCAATACAATGTAAATTGTCCTATGGAATTAAATAAATGATGATGATGAAGTGCAAGGAAATGTTGACTTTTTCTTCCAAAGATGTTATCGAAAATGTCAATATTTCTGATCGAGTTTCGGAAAAAATATGTTTTACAGCTACATTAATAAAAGTAGTAATTGTTGCTGAGGAGCATTTTTTGAATCATTCTCTTTCCAGGCAAATCAAGTCGTGGCGACTCTACATAATATTTATATAAATATAGAGTACTCGCTTCGTAGAGCATTTAAAAAAATAAATATAGGGTACTTGGTACTAGATACTTGAGTTCTCTCTTTCGGTACTGGCAACGGATCTGCCATTACCCGAGTAAAAGTTGTGCGACTCATCACCGCCTGCTTGCGCTTGTATCCGCGTGAAATCGATTGGGCTCGGCCGTGAGTCTGTCATTTTCTCCCTATTCTAAACGAAACAAACGAATGAGAATGAACCGTGGAATGAACAACAACAAAAGAAAAGGTCCAGCGAGATGAAGGCCATCGAGCACCTCGAGACTTTGGCGCCGGTGTGTCGCCTCGTTGCATACTCAGGTGCACTCGGCGGTGCAGGCTCGATCGACGAATTTCCCACGTGTTTTGTTCTCGGTGTTCGGTGTGCTTCGCCACCCACGGACACCGGCTAGAGCTTGAACTTTGATCGTCATAGCTGGACACGAATACCTACATATGAATGCTAGAGAACGCGTATGTTACTGTTGCCCTACCGAGGAATTTCACTAAAAGTCAACGCAACCAACCCGCAGTAACAGGGCCTTTTTTCATATGACGTAAAAAAAACTGTAACCCGACTGCGGAAAAATAAAATCTTCTAATATATAAAATTCTCGTGAAACGGTGTTTGTAATTGAACTCCTCCGAAATGGCTCGACCGATTCTCATGAAATTCTGTGTGCATATCGGTTAGGTCTGCGAATCGCACAACATCTATTTTTCATCCCCCTAAATGTTAAGGGTGGTCCACCCCTTAAATTTTTATTTTATTTTTTAGATAAGAATAGTTTTTTTTTTATGATACAGCATTCAAAAATACATACAACCCTGAATTTTCACCCTTCTACGACCAACCCCTATTTTTCCATCGCGATTTTTATTTTATTTTATCCACAGATCCGCAATAGGGTTACAAGAGGGCAATCGATGGCAATAATTGGCAATAATTGTAGTAAGATAAATTGATAACGGGATAACGGGATAAAGAAAAAACGGGACAACAGGAAAACGGGAAAACGGGAATAACGAAAAAACGGGATAACAGGATGACAGGATAAGGGAATAACGGGATAAATAAAAAACGGGATGACAGGAAAACGGGATAACGAAAAAACGGGAAAACGGGATGACAGGATAAGGGGAAAACGGGATAACGGGATGAAGAAAAAATGGGATAACAGGGAAACGGGATAACGGGAATAACGGGATAACGAAAAACGGGATAACGAAAAGGAACGGGGAAAACGGGATAACGGGATGACAGGATAAGGGGATAACGGGATACCGGGATAAAGAAAAAACGGGATAACAGGAAAATGGGATAAGGGGATAACGGGAATAAGGGATAACAAAAAACGGGATAATGGGATGACAGGATAAGGGGATAACGGGAAAACGGGATAGCGGGAAAACGGGATAACGGGATAAAGAAAAAACGGGATAACAGGAAAACGGGATAACGGAACAACAGGAAGCGGAAAGAGTCAAAAGCATAGTCTAGATGGAACAACATAAAGGAAAACATAGAAAAATAGAAATTCTACGCGGACGAGAGTTTTCCATAGAATTGTTATTATAATAGTCAGTATATTATAATTATAATTCTATGGAGTTTTCGGGAAAAACATTTTAGGGAACATAGAAATTTGGACAGGGCAACGTCTGTCGGGTCAGCTAGTAAACTATAAAGTAAGAAACAAGTTAGGTGTTGATTGTTAGACCATTGCCAATTCTTAGATCATTTAGAACAATAATTACAATAATAGGATTAATTAAATGATTTCATTTATAGGAATTCAAACTTTTAATCCATTAGAAATTCCCCTTCTAAATACTCTAATTCTTTTAACTTCTGGATTATCTATGCTAGATGGTAGAACTTTACTGCTATCAAAGAAGAAACTTAATTGAACATTTTATTGAATGTAATGAAAGTTCCCTCTGTAACTTACAATGACAAAATCAAATACGTATCGCGCTTCATAGACCACTCAAAAGAGATAATGAATGAAAAGTTTGAAACGGCAATGAAAGGAATGAAAATAATGAAATGGAAAGTTTAAAAAACTGTGATCCGACTACATAAAAAATAAGAATAAACTGAAAAGTAAAAAACATGGAATAAAAAAATTATAGAAGAGGTGAAGTACATGTGTCAAAAGACTCCCTCCCCTCTTTGGAATGATACATTGATGAATAAAAACTTTTTAACAAAAAATTAAACCGATGAAATACGGAACTGAAAAGTAAAAAATAAAATAAACCTTCTTAGTCTCAGTAACTAAGCTCCTAAACTAATGTAAGTAACTAATTTTGAGTCGAGCCCAAACAAACAAGAAAAGATTTAGGTAAGGCGTAAAATGATGGCATCGAGTTGCGCGGTGACATTCTGATAATTTTTCTGAAGTAATTTAATGATCTTCGTTTGGCGCCGACTCAAAATTAGTTACTTACATTAGTTTAGGAGCTTAGTTATTGAGACTAAGAAGGTTTATTTTATTTTTTACTTTTCAGTTCCGTATTTTGTCGGTTTAATTTTTTGTTAAAAATTTTTGATTTTTAAATTTTTTTTGGCTGAAATCTACTAATTACTACCTACTTGTTTTTTTATTACTTCCAGAATACTTACTTACCCCTTACTTCAACTATTACCTGTTAAATAATAAGATTATCTACTTTTACTATTTGTTGTAATATAAATTATTTTTGTTGTTCTGGTTAGTTTATTTCATTACTTTGTATATCATTCCACCCTCTCAGACAATATAATGATTGTGACGGATGTGGAACAAAAATAATGACAGTAGCGATCTGTGATTGTCAACTACATATGTGTATGCCAATGTTCACAAGTGAATTATCCCCTATTTTTCTACCCGTAAGGGTGGATGATTTCATTCGAAATTCAAATATGAGGTATACCCTATCTATTAAAAAAATAATCATCCAAATCGATGAACCCAGTACAAAGTTATGCCTGATAGAATCGGTTAACGGACCAGAATTCAGAGGGTGAGTGATCAATATCCTTCATTTTGCTACCCTTAGGGGTGGATTCTATCTTTCAAATTCAAATGAGACCAACTTCGAAGTACACCCTATCCATTGAAAAGAATTATCGAAATCGGACGTCTCAGTAAAAAGTTATGCGTGATCATACATAAAAAAAATTATAAAAAAAAAATATATTCACGTCGACTAGAGAACCTCTTCCTTTCGTCGGTTAAAAACCACAATTTTTTTTCAATCTAACACTCTCTAGTCTGACATAAACATGATCAAACTATCCAGTGATCACAAAAAACAAGAAATTGAAAATTATAGAAGAGGTGAAGTACATGTCACAAGACTTCCCCTCTTTGGAATGATACATTGTAAAGAGTACAGGTGTCACAATCTTTGGATTGATACATTTTTTTTTCAATCTAACAATCTCTAGTCTGACATAAATATAATCAAACTGACATCAACTTAAGATTTAATCTCGTACGCCTATGGAATACGGCGAAGACGACTCGGTTTTATAGTTCAATAATGATTTATTACTCTCTCACATTAGGAACAGAGTATAGATTGTTTAATTATTAAGTATCTATTACTCACGCCATCATACCATCCTTCTCTTTGTTGTCGCATCAAAGGTTAAATAAAAAAAGTTTGAAATAAAATAAAAAGTTTTAAAAACTAACCCGACTACGGATAAACTAAAACGTAAGGTGTTGATTGCTATCATTTCCTTATTGAATAGACAAGTCTTTTGATTCGATATGTTAGATATTCCTGTTTATTTAGTTGTATTGAAGTCTTCTGGCAGTTTCACATTAATAACGTTATAATTCAATGAGCCTTTTTCCAGAGAATAGTGTGGCAAATTTGTAAAGAGAGGCAGCACTTGTGGTAGGGACAAACATCAAACCTTCTTCATTTAAGATAGTGTTATTTAAGTTGAATTATTTAATTTAATTAAGATTTTTTTTTTAATAACCACAATGCCAACAAAACATTGCAGTTTTGCGAACTGTACTTCGGATAATCGATATCAAGAGGAAAACGTGTTTTTTATACCATACGTAAAACCTCACATTGATGAGGTTAGATGTAATAAATGGATCCATCCATGCCTCGAGAGTGGATTTAACAAAAAAAAACTTGAGAGGTGTCAAGGGACACCCGGATGGAACGAAGTTTCTTTCAATTAATTAGTGAAGGAATTGTAATATTTTTTTTTTTAAGTTATAATAATATTTTTTTTATTATTAACAAATATAATGTAATATAAACTTAATCAGTAGGCTCAATTTTAGTACATACGCATTGATATTGTAATATTAAAATATAATTTGCTTTTAAATTTATTAAAGTTATGACGCGTACACTTGCTAAACACACAATAATGGAGAGATTATAACGCGTATGACTTGGTTAGCACAATAGTAAAGAGAGGTTATAATGCGTACTTGCTAAAAATACATAAGCATTTATTATTGTCTGTATAAAATCTCTACTTACCTAACTCCATCAGCAATATCCGGAACTTGTGCAGAAACACTTTCGGATTCATTATTGTTATTATTTTTTATTATTTATTATGTACAAAAAACCTGTATACACTCAACAAAAATAATCGTCGCGACACCACACTGTTCAATGCGAAATAGAAAGACGAAACGAAAATAACTGGCTTGCTTTCTATGAGAGAGAGAGAGAGAGAGAGACAGACAGAGAAACACGCGCACGCCGCACGGCTTACAACTACAGCAAAAAGTGTCGTTACAACTTTTGGTCTTAATTTATTCCGTCTAGCCCCCTTTCGCAACGCGCGATAAGGAACTTCGTTCCAAAAATTAATAAATATTTTATTGGTGGTAAAGGTCCAACTGAAGAAATTTCAGTTTCTGCAACGATTAGTAAGGCAGGTTAGGTAAATGTTTGGGGGGTCGTGCTCATACTCCCTGAAAATAGCTGTTTTTGCCTCCTGAACACAAATCCGAACACAACACCGTTTTAGAAGAAGGAGAAACAGTATGAGACCGCCGCGTTTTTCTTTTTGAAAGGTCAAACAGCTATTTTCAGGGAGCATAAGCATTATTTTAAATAATTCAACTGTATCACTTAAATAACACTATCTCAAATGGAGAAGGTTTGATGTTTGTCCCTACCACAAGTGCAGCATCTCGTGACAAATTTGCCACACCATTCTCAGGAAAAAGGCTCATTAGTGGATTTTGACAAAAAATCCGATCCCAAAAGCACCCACACAAGAATGGAATCGGACTATAATCACAAAACTCGTCCCATCTTGAATTAGTGGATTTTGACAAAAACTACCCCAAAAACCCCCATATACTGATTTTTATTGGAATCAAGCCATATTGGAGCCGCCATCTTGAATTTATGAATTTTGACAAAATATTTGTCATTTCTGTCCCCGAAAAGCCCCACATACAATTTATTATAGGTACTCAAGTTGAATTACGACTTACGTACATCATCTGTTTTTGGGGTTGGTCTACATTTGATTGACTACAAAATAGGTGTGTAGAACTTCCACTTGAATTTCCCTATTGTTTGTCTTATTTATTGGAAAGTAGTTAGTCATCACGAATTATTTCGTATCGAAGTCCGAAACTTGTTTTTTCTGCCATGCAACACCAATCAAACTACTCAAAATATCCGCCATCAATCATAACAAACACCGATAATTGAATTGAACGACATACCTCATTATCTGCATGATCAATCACTGTATCACCGTGAAACCCATTCATTAAATTTAGTCCTTAAGCTCAACTGGACGCTAATTACGTATTCTCATAATTACTGCAATTGAATTACGAATAATGAAATTATCAACACTAAAAACACAAGAGCTTTTCCTTTTATCGGACATCGGATATATTTCTGATTGTTTGAAGATTGTAGTCGATGTGGTAACTTGATTACTCTCGTTTCGGACATCCATTGTCTTAATGGGTTTGAAGGTTTTTCGCGTTTCGTTCGCTTGTATCGTCTTCAGGTGAATAAAACAAATTACCATTAATAACGGTTATCAAATCTTTTCATTATATTAAGATATCAGCACCCCACGCTTTTTTTACATAACAGAAAATTTTTTGGTCGATGACTTTATTCTTATTATTTAAAACTTTTTAGTCCTTATATAAGCGTGTTTTTTTTGTTTTTTTTAACTATAATTTTATTTTTGACTTTTTAGTCCATATATTGCTACAAAAGACTAAAAAAGACTTAAGGGAGAAAAACTCGATTAATTCATTCACATGAGATGGAAGTTAATACTAAATTGTGGCGAATGTGCTGAGAATGGCCAGTGCATTCACCATATCTTTGAAATGAAAATTATGCTGAGCACGATCAGTGCATTCCCCATATATTTGACTCGGGGGCTCCTATCACTATTACTAGAATTTCAGGGCCGACATGCAAAATACGCACCAGGGCTGATTCCGCTCCTGCACTGAAGCAAAATTGCGAGCATTTCATCTTCTGACATGGATGACAGTTGTTCAGATTTGTTCGAAATTTTCTTCAAGCTGGCATTAGGGAGTACAATTCTACAACTTCTATGAAATGCGGTACGAGGAATTGCTGGGCTTAAGTTACCTTCAGGCAGGAGAGTAGGGAATATATCCTTTTTCTGCCATTTGGCAGGAGCATGCTCACTTGGGCTATCGTTCTCTTTGGTTCTAGCTGATAATAGAGAACATACAGCTCGGATTTTGATCAGGTCATCTCCATTGGAGGCAAGCAAAGTGCCCAGTACTTCCAGTAGATTGGCTCTCTCGAGAGAACCGATCCCTACAAGCACCGATTCCTTGCAGGCCAGATTGCAATTTCCAGCGGGTTGTCGACTTCTATTAGGTTCAATCTTCAATTGGGTATGCACAGGGAGGGGGTTCGTTCTCCACTCTTCGGGGGAACAAGACCTATTTCGGACTGGGCTGTCCAGATTATAGGCAGGACCGGAATCTCATATCTTTGAAAGATAAATAATTTTTTTCTGACGATCTTGGTGTATTTACAAAGTTTCCATTACCTACATTCATACATACATACATACAGGTGAAGCTAATGAAATTCTAAGCGGACGAGAGTTTTCAGGAATTTTTTTAGGGAATATAGAAATGTAGGGTCAGCTAGTTGGAGATAAATTTCCGTTCTATTGAATCGCCTATTATACCATCCCCCTATTACCTCATTTATATGTTTATTACAAAATACTGCAATTGTAGGTAGTTCAGTTCATCTGTGATTTAAGAAACTATAGTATATTGAAAGACGTGTCGTTGTTTTGTAAACCCAAATTGGTAAAAATCACATAGTGATTCTGAATACAATTTTTAGCCGTGTTTTTTTAAATATCAACTTTCTCTAAAAATACTTTGAAAATTAAGAATGTCAGGAAATTCCAGATTGTGAACTTTCTGCTGTATACTGTATATTATGTTATGTATGAACAAATACAATATGTCTTCGCCTAGAACACCTGTATTATCAGTAATTGCACGATAATTATAAAATATTTTATTGCTATTTCGAGATACCATACAAGTGAAAAATACGTCCGAGATTTAATTTCATTTTTTTTTTATCTCAAGGATAACCACAGTCAGGTAAGCAAGCGCCTGTTAAAAATTCAAAGCCAACAAAAAATGCCATGAAAAAGCAATTAAAAGTGAACAAGTGTTATAACTACCATTCTTTTTTATTGTGTACGATTATGTTTACTGCTGTGAAGTGAATACTAATTTAAGAATTGACGAAAGTATGCATACTGACTGATACTTAACGAGATGGAGAGAATATGTTGATGTGGTGGTAACAGACAAAAATAATGGTCGGTTTCCTTACCAAAATCACAGTTTATAGCTAAAGAAGCAGTTCGCTCACTGTCCAAGGTAACATCCACTCCAGGGAAAAATGCCCGAATTAGTAACACAGAACACGTGGTATGCGCGAGGGATACAAAACGCCAAGTGAGCGAACTGATTATTTAGCTATAAACAGTGCCAAAATGCTGTACACATTTTTTTCCGCCAGAACGTTGGTGTATAGAAAATTATGTAGGCGAATGAAACAAAATTAATTTTGGTAAATTCCTAAATAAGGAAAAATTAAAAAAAACAGTTATATACTAAATTTTTATAAATTAATGTGGAATGCCGACTTGAAAGTTGTTATGGAGGTCCTATTCGTGTTTTCTCGAATTTTATATACCTAGTTGTACATGTTTCTAAAAAATTATTTTTGCAATTTTCAATTGAATGTATACTTTTCGATATTCTTGCATTATGCAGGTTAATATGACTTTTATGTCTCTATACTCTGTTTCCTAATGCGAGACAGTAATAAATTATTATTGAACTGTAAATTTGAGTCATTTTCGCCTTATTCCATAGGCGTACGAGGTTAAATCTAAAGTTGATGAAAAACTAAGATAGGAATGTGCAAGTAGATATAGGACATCAAGAATGAAACATATCTAGAATTTTCTGGAGGACCCAAAAATGAAATAATATACTGGGTGTCCCATTAGAAAAAACAAAAGTTTATATCATAACTTTTTAATGCGGCGTTCAACTGTTTTTCTATTTACATTTCCTGGCGGTTCAGTTAAAAATGCTACAACCTGATTCAACCATTCTTCTAGCTCTTCAAATAAGGAGGATATATATTGGTCCAAAAATAACCAATAACCATGTAAAGTTGGTTCAAAGATATTTCGTACCAGCTTAGTGACTGTTAATATGATAAGCACTTAACAATGGACAACGCTCTCTAATTTCCTGTTCTAGGTACAATAAAACAATAAATTTACATGCACCTACCTGATTATCTTTTCCATAATACAAAAGTTTTTTTTAACAAATTATATTATGTATATATTAATCCGTCCCTGCGATAAGATATAACAATATGTTCGGATTTGTTTCACAAATGGAGGGTTTTCTAAGACAACTATCATAAGCTTAGGTAGAGGCACAGGTAGTTTACCTACATGTGCCTCAGTGTTTCAAAAATTTGATGTTAAGTTACTTTCCGGCAGTTGTTGGAAAAGTTCGTTCTTCAGAATGGCTAGTGTTTCTGAATTAGTTGCTGAGAAACTAGTTAGTGAAAGGGCGTTTTATAAAAATGGGAAAATTATTGATTTGTTGAAAATATAAACAGAATGTTCATAAAATCAGATGTGGAATCATCTGCGACTGAAAGATAAACTTTAGTCACTATCTTCCATCGTCAAGATAACCTCTTGTGGGGTATTCATGTTGAAAAGGGAAACATTCTCAATTGAATATTGATAGAAAGATTTTTCTGTGCATTGAAAAATCCACGATTGAAATGAAGTTATTTTTTGTGAATGTCTAACAGAAAACAACTACTTCCCCGGCTAAAGCCACGCTGGACATTGAACTACATCTGATAGATATTCTGAAAAGGCCCTAACTCAAAACAAAGAATCTAAAATTGAAAATTTGCATTTTCATTTAGATAGTTATTTGATTTTCTATTCCAGTCTTGATTAAGAACTCATAAAGATGAATGAGGCAAAGAAGAATGTTTTCCGAAAGAGAGAACTCACCAGAAATCATTCGTAACATTGACGCAGAATAGAAAATCAAATAACTATCTAAATGAAAATGCAAATTTTCAATTTCAGATTTTTTGTTTTGAGTTAGGGCCTTTTCAGAATATCTATCAGATGTAGTTCAATGTCCAGCGTGGCTTTAGCCGGGGAAGTAGTTGTTTTCTGTTAGACATTCACAAAAAATAACTTCATTTCAATCGTGGATTTTTCAATTCACAGAAAAATCTTTCTATCAATATTCAATTGAGAATGTTTCCCTTTTCAACGAGAAAATTATTATTCTCAAGTTACAAAAATAGTTTAAATGTGTTCGAGTATGACTGGAGTCGGACAGTCAACAATATACCGACTTTTGCAGCAGGACAAACGCGGCCCCACCAGGCCACAAAGAGAAGTACAGGAAGGAAAGACTGCCATCAGAAGAATCATACACTCTTTTTACTTAAAAAAAGAAATACCTACCTTGAACAAAATAATGTCTGAAATGAAAAAGGATGATTTTATTCAACCCGTGGGAAGAAAGAAAGTGTGGAAAACTTTGAAAATAAATTAATTTTCGTTATGAAAAAATTCAAAATAGAAAATAACTTTTAATAGAGAAAGACGAAATCATCTGCTGGCGACGACGATATTTGAGGGCAGTTAGACAGTTTCGAAGGGAAACCAGGACTATCCATTATATGGACGAAACTTGGTTGAATGAAGGATATATCGTTGGTAAAATATGACAGGATAGAAAAATACAATGTGCGAGGTGAGCTTTCATGGAAGGATGGTCCACTGAAATAAAAGCACCCTCGGGGAAAGGTAAATCAAAACGGACTGGAGACTATCATGGAGACATGAGCGCTGATGTTTTGAAGAATACTTCCAGCAAATGTTAGATCTTATTCCTCCTGGGTCTGTTATAGTCATGGATTATGACAGCTACCACTCAAGAAAATCCAAAAAAATACCAACGTCTTCTTGCAAAAACCTGTCATCATTCATTGGCTTACTTTAAATAAGAAGCCATTTCCCAAAGATATGCTGAAAAAGAAGCTACTGGAGATTGTAAAGTTGAATAAACCTCTTTGTACGAAATTTGTTGTCGAC
Organism: Gonioctena quinquepunctata; assembly: GCA_018342105.1. Classification (NCBI taxonomy): domain Eukaryota; kingdom Metazoa; phylum Arthropoda; class Insecta; order Coleoptera; family Chrysomelidae; genus Gonioctena; species Gonioctena quinquepunctata. The sequence goes on along the minus strand of JAFIRS010000503.1, from coordinate 547,244 downwards.
GAAATTGCTTCAAAACGGAATATAACGGTACTTCGCCTTCCGCCATATCACTGTGAATTAAACCCCATAGAATTAGTGGGGGCGCAAGTTAAGGGTTTGTAGCAAGGCATAACACTACTTTTAAAATAAGAAACGTTGAAAACCTCACGCAGAGGGAAGAGGGAATAAATGCGTCGAACCTGTGATTGAAATAGAAGAAAAATGTGGGAACTATAGTTTTCCCAATATCAATTGAGAAGCATAAAAAGTCTTGCGGCGAAATCCTGGGAGCAGCAGTGGCGAAGATAACTAATTTTATTAGGATATTTTAAGATTTTAAAAATACTTCATAAATAATGAAAAATGAAAAAAAATTAAAGACAAGCTTTTATTCATACAAATACATTTAGAAAGAAAAATAATTTCATTCATTGTTTGATGTAGGTTATTATTATATCCTGAAACGTATTTCGATCGGCACACACCAAGACCACAGACGCTACTGGTTTTTAATCTTTCAGAGCTATTAAAACACACATATAACGCGTGATTTATGACCTCCCATCGTATAGACACACCCCCAAGCATTCGATTCGATTGGCCCAGACGAATCGGTGACAGCAGTCACTCAGGTCCACGTTGACTATCGGCTCTTATGATCTTCGCTTCGCCGGCGGCGAATGTTTACGAGTAGTACACATTATTTTTCGTTCCGTTTCTTCGCATATACGCTCGTGTTAGGGAAGTGAGTTTTTATTTGCTCCCTATAGAAACAGCTTCTGCAATTGATATTGGATGGACTATAATAACATGCTAGAAAATACTGTAGAGCTCCTTATTATTTGTCTGGACCCCAACGGCGATAGTTCATCGGACTACTCGGAATATGATGGCTAAAATTTAAAAATTAAGTTGTATTGTAAATAGTAGATTTTTTGATAGATATTAATATGTATCCCAATTTATCTACCTGTGGTTACGCCGCTGTCACATAAATTTCAGTCGAAAACTCCTCTATTGTTATGCAAATTAAGGTGACCCTAATTTTGGACCGATTCGTCTTGAATAACTGAAATAAGGAATTTTTAAAAACTATCATTGCAAGTTTACAATACAACCTTAAAGTTGTCTACCCTGTTTAAATGGGTTCTGTCATTGCAAATTTACATTTTATGACTCTCTCGCATTAGGAAACAGAGTATATCTACGTTATTCAGTTGATTTGAATTAGAGATGAAAATAATTTACCTCAGAATCTAGAGACATACCCACATGTATTGCTAGAATATATTGTATAAGCAAAGATTATCGGATATTCCACAGAAGCGAATCATCAAGTTTAGATAAAAAAATCACCAACTACGCGACAACCAGTTGATAACATATTGTATTTCTTCGTTGTGGTAAAGAACAAAACAATGACTGGTATCGAGTACAAAGAGTCAAGCCAAGACAAGTATAGACAAGAAAGATGGTCTCAGGGGATCCCGTTTTCTTGAAACCAAATACAAAATAAGAAATACACGTGCAAAGAGTTCTTAGGCGAGCCGACTTGACATACAGCCATATGGTTTATTACAGTGTTGTCAAATGAGAATTTTGTTCAAGACGATTTTTGATTTGGAATTATCTTATTGAAACAAAAAAATTCTTGCAGGAAGAATGTAAATAAAATGTATACGGCCAATATTTATTTATTGGTTTAAACAGGAAAGCTCGCATCTAAACAAAAAAAAATATACTCGATAGATATCCTCAAAGTATTTTGTTTTTCGAAAAAAAATGCGTTGTCTACTTTGTGGCTATATCTCTTCTTGAGAATCTACCTAGAAAATATTTACAAAAGTAGTAGAGCAAAATTACTGATATTTATAGAATGACTATGATCAATTGATTTGTTGAAAATATAAACAGGGGAAGTAGTTGTTTTCTGTTAGACATTCACAAAAAATAACTTCTTTTAATCGTGAATTTTTCAATTCATAGAAAAATCTTTCTATCAATATTTAATTGAGAATGTTTCCCTTTTCAACATGAATACCCCACAAGAGGTTATCTTGACGATGGAAGATAGTGACTAAAGTTTATCTTTCAGTCGCAGATGATTCCACATCTGATTTTATGAACATCCTGTTTATAATTTCAACAAATCAATCTATCATACCCCATGACAGGTTTTAATGTCAGAAAACACTAATTTCAAAGTGTCTTTCTAAAAGAAATGATTCTAACTTTTTCAATCTTTGCAAAGTGAGATTGCTTCTTGAAAATGTGTTTCCCATTTCTTCCGGTCTTCCTGATGATCGTGGAAGCGTGAAATAGATTTTCGTCGACAAAAATGTATTGAAGACCTAGTGAATGCGATGTCTCTCCTGCGTCAATGTTACGAATGGTTTCTGGTGAGTACTCTCTTTTGGAAAACATTCTTCTTTGCCTCATTCATCTTTATGAGTTCTTAATTAAGACTGGAATAGCAAATCAAATAACTATCTGAATGAAAATGCAAATTTTCAATTTCAGATTTTTTCTTTAGAGTTAGGGCCTTTTCAGAATATCTATCAGATGTAGTTCAATGTCCAGCGTGACTTTAGCCGGGGAAGTAGTTGTTTTCTGTTAGACATTCACAAAAAATAACTTCTTTTAATCGTGAATTTTTCAATTCATAGAAAATTCTTTCTATCAATATTTAATTGAGAATGTTTCCCTTTTCGACTATGATCAGTTCAATACAATATTGCCATTATTCAATTGAAATTCAATCTCAAATAGCCTGCGAAGAAACTTGGTTCTTCTGCAAAAAAACTCAAGCAATTAATGTTTCCTTACTTCTTGAGATTGGTTTGGAATATTTTCATATACCTACTGCGTTTGTGCAAGAAATGGAGAATATATGATCACTTCGGCAACGTCGCATCCATTTTACGGTAACAGCATCACTAGAGAGTTGCACACCTGCATTTTTACAATGGACTTGGACACCTGAGATATTTCAACATTCCGCGATTCCTCCTTGTGGCTGGGCCCAACTGGGCCTTCCGATCTTACCGTACTCTCCTTATAAACCTTTACTTTTATTCCCTTTTCTTTATTCTCGGAATTTAAGAATGAAAAATGATTTTATTCGTCCCAGCTGTTACTGGAATTATGTCGCACAGGAAGCCGACTTTTAAAGAAGGTAGAAAGCTTATTTTTTCAATGGATTTTTTTATAAAATTTAATTTCCAATAGGGAATTGTGCAGTATACCACAAAGTCGCCTAGCCTAGCTAACAAGTTACTTGACAGCAGATATTTCTGTATTTAGAAATTAGGAATATTTTAAACATTTTATCTTGATTTTTTCAATGGGAGATTAAAATCAAATTAAATTCAAAAAAAATGTATGATACTCGTATATCATAGTTAATAGGTAATGTATTTTTATTTCTAATTGGACAATATAATTTCACAAAAACTTCTTCGTCAAGCTGTTTTTTTTGTTACAACTCTTGTCACAAATAAATGAAGTGTTAGCTTTAATGTCGATAATTACAGCTGGAATATATTTTCCTGTTTGCTCAATTTTTGCTCTAATTTTTTACTTTTTTTTTTTGGCCAAACACATATTTTAGTCAATACTTTTCATAGATAAATGAATTCTACATCGAGATATTTTTATGACTCAATTCCTCAAAATAAATTCCTTTTTCCGAAATACAATATGATTATTTTCATCAGTTTTCAAATTTTAGAACCATAACAAATTTTTACTTTTGTGTTAACATGTTGAGATTATTGAAAAAAAAAAGGATTATGAAACTGCGTTCCTCTCATGTATCAATAAGCGCCAACCCATCTATGTCCAATTAATCCAATCATGTCCTAACACGTTTTCCTAATTAGTGTTATATCATGATGTAATAAACCGTAACTGTCCCACAGTCAACACATCATATTTCTACCCCATTGATTAAAATAACCTAGACAGCTAATGTTACACTCGACTGCCTACCCGGATGTCTTGATTTAGAAATGGTTATGCTGACATTCCAAACAGGTAGATAATATGTTGTTTGTTTTGAAGTCCTAGAATTGCATTTATTGACAGAACAAATCGTTTTTGATGACATTGAGTATCAAGATTAGGGACGAGTAAAACTGCTGACTGTGCCTCTCTTTAGAAATGTGTTGGTCCCTAAAATTTGACAAAATACATTTTCAATTACTTAATTATAACCTCGCAAAAATAGTAATTTTAAATTGCTTTGGTCATTTTGTTTTTGTATAAGATATTAATTTTTATGTTTCCTAAGCTTCCACAATTATTTGTTCTCCTATGGAAAAGCTTTTCTTTTCTTTGGACTCTGAATATTGGAGATTAAATAACCCAACCCTGAATCAAATTTAAAGTAACCAGTATTTTAATAGTTGATCATTTTAGGTGTACATCTCTCTGACTTTCGTTTTAATAAAATTATACGTATTTTTTTCGAAAGCTTTTGTTTAAAAATATTGTACTAAAAACTAAACAAATACTTTTTTCCAATCATGGAATGACATTCATTATTGAATAGAAACAATTGAAAATTCTTCGGTCATATATTTTTATCATTTTTACCAGCTTTTACTTAACTTCACATTTGTATGTATGTATATATGTATGTATGTATATATGTTTAGATCAAATCTTACAAGTGAAATTTGACCCACTTCTAGTTGACCGATTAACGTGAAATTTGACAGGTGTTCATAACTCCGGTGACAATGCATTATGGAATTAAAGAAAAAACAAAATTGCGGCTCCAATATGGCGGACGAATTTTGTGATTATGTTTCGATTCTTTAAAAAAATTTATATGTAGGGGTTTTAGGAATCAGAGAAGTTTTTGTAAAAATTCAAGATGGCGGCTCCAATATCGCGACGAGTTTGGTGGTTATAACCCGATTCCAATAAAAACTGGTATGTGGGGGTTTTTGGGGTCGGAGATAATTTGTCAAAATCCACGAATTCAAGATGGCTGCTCGAAGCTGGCGACGAGTTTTGTGATTATATCCCGATTGCATTCAAAATTGGTATGTGGGTGTCTTAGGGGTCGGTCATCATGATGTTTTTGTCAAAATTCATTAATTCAAGTTGGCGTCCTCAATATGGCGATGTGTTTTGTTATTATAGTCCGATTCCATTCAAAATTGGTATGTGGGTTTTTTTGGGGTCGAAGATTATCAATATTTGTCAGAATTCAATGAGATGACGGATTTTATAAATGATTAAAATTGATTGAATAAAAATAATTAAAAAAAAATACAGACAAGATTTTATACAAACGCGCTAAAAATAAAAAAAAATCTTTAATTGTTTGATCTAGCAGGTTATTCTGTGAGTAGCAGAGTAGCAGATTCAAAAGCTTGCTCGAATATACATAAGATATTTTTGCGCGCCAAGATTTTGAATCTGCTACTCACAGAATAACCTAGGTCAAACAATTAAAGTATTTTGTTCATTTTTGCATTTGTATAATAGTATATTAAAGTATAAGTGGATAAAAAGGGCTTTAAAACAAGCGCGATTTTTCGAGCACGACGGCGCAGCCGGAGTGCTCGAAATAGAGCAAGTGTTTTTAAGACCAGTTATCCACGAATACTTTACGTTATTTTTTTTTATTGGTGTACTTTGAAATCATATATACTGGTATTATTACTACAAAGAATAGAAATAAGAACTAATAATGCAAGAAGGTTGAATTCGTGATGTGACATCAGTATACCTTTCGTTGTCATGGAAATGAGAAAAACATGCATTTGCAATTTGTTACCAAAGATCAATATTTGTTGTCACCAGAGCTCAAAAATGAATTATTCTAATATCGATTTTTTGAATAGTGAGGCAGAATCGCGGTTAATACCGCGAAAATCCAGTGATATATATAAAATAGAATATGAAAAGTTCATCAAATGGATGGAGGAGCACATATAAATGAACGAATTGTGAGTAATATTTTATATGACATTACAAGGTACTCCTGTCAGATCAATAATCAAAAATTTGTCATTTAGACTTCACGTTTCTCGATTTGTTGATGTTGTCATGGTTACCTTTAAAAAACGCGCGTTTTTTAAAGTTCGATTTAAACACGCTGAGGCGTGCTTTAAATGGGTAAAAAGGGGCACCAATAAAAAAAAAGCTTATAATTTTTTTTTCAATAATTTTTCAATTTATACACCTGGGAAAACTTTAGGAGCGATCAATTGATCAAAGTAACTATGCAATAGTTTTATATGACTGTCCACAAAGCTTTTAGTTTTCAGATGTTTGTATTTATAAATGTTGAGTTGTGTGAAAGAAGAAATTTCAGTTGTTTCAACGACGCACAATTTTATATCTATTCGACGATATCGTTCCATGATAGATAAATTCTATTTTTTTTTACTCTTTGAAATTTTTTCTTAAAACATATTTTTTTATATATAATTTTATTTTTTAATTTTCATTCTTTATTTATTTTGTTTTGTAATAGCGTAATGGATGTGATAACTATTGATAATTGCTAAATACGTATAAAAAATTCACATGATTCGACGAAACATAATGAAAAATTTGGAATTGGATTATCTTGTGATGCGATACGTAAATGAAATTGAATTATTTTATTTATCATCTTGAATACGGAAGCTAGGTACATTTTGTACCAACCAGATTGTGCAGATTTTATTGATTCTTGGTCATATTTACTAAAACTACTAGTTGGACACTTCGTTCAGTCAATTTCGTCGCATTTCTGCCGAAGCATTATTAATTTATAGCTTCTTTCCAGTGATCTTTGTACGGTCCAGTTCTTCAATGTGAAGTCTCCCAAATTCGTCCAGCATATTGATGCCATCATCTTTAAATTCTGAATTTTTATAGAAAATTTTAAATATGCTACTCCGAAAAACCCTTAAATATCGATTTTGAGTTGAATTGGACTCTAAACGACCAAATTCGTCCACCAATTGCAGGCGTCATCTTAAATATCTAAATTTTTATAAAAAACATTGAATCTGTAACCCTGAAATAAAAACATTAAAATAGTCATCTTCATCGGAACTATACGTGTATCCAAAATTCGTAATTCGTAATTTGTTGCAGACAGACAGACAATGATCAGGCAAGGTTTTTTAAAATGCTATAATATCGCATCATTTTTTTCTTCTGTTTTTACGCGGAAGTAATTAAATGATTGTGCTTTTGCACTCTTCTTTAGTTTTGCTCATTATTATCATTGTCTGATATCGAGTGAAAGTTACGATGGAACAGAGACGCGTTATGATTTCCGAACGGGTCACAGCGTATGAAAAATGACTTCACACAGGCCGAAACGTCCGAATAAATATATTCTCCGTAGAAGAAACTCTCTCTTATAAATGTGACATTCTCCTTCAGGATATTCCATTAATTATGCATAATTTTGCTGTCATTTGTCTCGTAAAAAGATAAGTTTGATAAGTACATATATATCTCCGATTTCAATGGTAGGTAACTTCATATCGATAGTAACCCGGAGCTTTCAATACCTAATAATAATGCAGGGATGTCATGTTTCAGGCCGCCCTAGCGTACCAGGAGCCACAACCTCCCCATAAAAGCCAATAAATTTATTAATATTTAACGCTGAAATATTCATATACAGAATATTCGAAATCCTAATGAAAAGTATTTGAATTTTTTGAAGTACATCAGATTCCAAATACAAAAATATTCCAAATGAAATAGTTTGATGAAATTGTGGGTGATCAAAGAAACACCCATAGCTCCTGAACAGATTTTTTTCAAATTTGGTATGGAAATACTAGCATATGTAAGAAGCTAAAATAGCCAACTTCGCTATCTATGTTTTAGACCTACAACCTGAATATTTGGGCTTATCAACCGACAAAAAAAGGTGGAGGTTCTCTAGTCGACGCATATATTTTTTACAAGCTTTTATTTAACCTCACATTTGTATATTTATATGTATTATGTTTAGTTCAAATCTTGCAAGTGAATTTTGATCTACTTCTAGTTGTCCGATTAACGTGAAATTTGGCAAGTACTCATAATTCCGTTGACAATGCATTATATAATTTTTTCTAGAGAAAAAACAAAATAGCGGCTCCAATATGTGTGGGTTTTCGGGCACAGAGATCACGAATTTTTTGTCAACAAAATTCATAAATTTAGGTTGGCGACGAGGTTTGTGGTTATAGCCTGATCCCAATTGTAGGGGTTTTTGAAGTCGGAGTGGCAAAATCCACTAATTTGAGATGGCGGCTCCAAGATGGCGACGAGTTTTGTGATTATAGCCCAAAATCCATTCAAAATTGGTGTGTGGAGGTTTTTGGGATGTGATGTTTTTATCAAAATTAATGAATAAATACAAGATTGCGGTTCCCAGATGTCGACGAATTTTGTTATGTTAAAATTGGTATGTGGGTTTATTGAAGTCGGAAATTATCAATTTTTGTCAGAATTCAATGAGATGACGGATTTCATCATGATTGACTAAGAAGAATTGAATACAAATGATTAAAAGACAAGCTTTTATTCAAATGCACTAAAAAGGAAAAACTAATTTCTTCAATTGTTTGATCTAGGTTAATCTGTGAGTAGCAGATTCAAAAGCTTGCCGCGAATATAATAAAATCTGTATTCTTGCACGGGAAGATTTTGAATCTGCTACTCACAGGTAAAACAATTAAATAAATGATGTTTTTCCTTTTTAATGCATTTGTATGAAAGCTTGTCTTCAATTTTTTTATCTCAATTTTCGATTCCTGAATTACTTCCGTTTTACCCCATATCGGTAAATCTAACGTAAATTTAATGCCGACCTATTCAGAGATCGAAATGACTTTAAATTTTACCTATTGTGTTCCTTGGGAATATATTATTTTATAGCAAATGACTAATTTTCGTTTTAACACTGAGTTTGAACCTTTTCAAGCGAGGTTTCATTTTTTCAGCACCAAATTCGGATTCTACTACATCGACTTTGATTCAGACGCCAGTTTGACGAGGGTGGCGAGGGACTCTACTATTTATTGGAAAAAAATATTTCCTCATTATTTTCCGGATGGTGATTCGTTTTTTCTGCATACATACCTTTCCACATCAACAACGTGGAACATTAATTCCGGTAACAGGAAACATAAATTCATGAGATATATGGACTGACCAATATCTCCTGTTAGCCTAATACATTATATATTGTACCGTTTGAAGCTTTTTTTTGTGGAATGATACTCCTCATGACATTTCTGATTTGGCATTTATAACCTTCCACAACCCGAAAACAAAATGAAATGAACTTTTGTGGCATATTGGGAGAAATTCTGCGAAACCTTGAACAATTATTTTTTATCATACCTGCACGATAATCCTTGTTTTATGAATTAAAAAGCGTGCGAAATCTCAAGATTAAAACACGCCGTGTTTTAAAGGTTGCTAGGTAACAAAAACAAGTCCAACTTTTTATTTATGTGTCAAATTACATCAAAAATATAATACAACTATTACAAGTAAATGTGAAATGTACAATTATGATTTTTTTATATTTGAATACCACTTGTCATTATCGTGATCTAAAATTTATTTTCAGAATTGTTATTGAAGTTATGATGCAGGTATAATAAAAAATAGAGTATGATACACGTGCATGAGTTCCTTTAAAGCTCCGCGACGTGCCCTCAAACTCGTTGCGCGTGCTTTAAAGGCTCACTTACACACTTGTATCATAATATACTATTATGTCATACTAGTTCATTATTTTGTTTTATTGCTTAGTTACTAACTACATAACATTGTAATTTATCACGCGCTGGTCATTAAGTGCACTTTATGGCCCGTGTGGACATAAAAACAAAAAAAACATTGTAGGATTAACTTTTGATTAAGTTTGTATGCACCGCGGGTTTATGCCCTCGGGCGTCTTACAGAAATCTCGGGCCAGAGGCCCGCAGGGCATAAACATCCACTTAATACCCTTGATACATAGATAACTGAAAATATGTCATTATACATAACGATACCGTTTGAAAAAAGGAATGCGGGTATCGAATTTCGGGCCGCTCGGCGTGCCAGTGGCCACAACTTTCCGTAAACGGCGACGCAAAGAGTGATTTACAAGAGCTAATTGCTATTCTAAGTACGCGACGGCAAGGTACCGCTGGCGCCAGATAGTCGCAAACAAACAATACCAGTCAAGACGTGACATATAGAATAAATACTTTTCTGCCTACCTGTCTGACGGCAATGACTGTTCCTTGTATATTTATGGTCGTCCCGTTTGGACTAGGTACCCTGTATGGTGATGGGTTCCGAGAACTCGGTGTAAATCTGGGTAGGGCGTAGTGACAATAAATAAATTATTTTTTTGCAGTGCGACTCGAAAAACGGTGCTTGGTGACTGCAAAATGTTTTGAAAATCAACCTTACGCGAAATATTAGATCATTTTTGGCTAACCCTGTACTTCAAATAATTGCGAGCCACTATGCTTGGTAAAAAGCCTTTCGAAATTGATACTTCATGACCTCTCTATAATGCAACATGTGTATAATGCATCCATCATAGCTTATACACAATTTGTTTCTGTACGAATGATCCTCGTACTTCTCCAGTCCGATTTGTTAACACTTTTGCCATCTATCGTTTAGTGTCCAAAACTTTTTGAATGTTTCCCGAAGATATCTAGTTTGAGATGACCTTCCATCTAGTGAGTAAAGTATGTTACTTGTAAAATTCGAGTCTCGGAAGTCAGGTAAAACATCGACATTTCGCCATCTCTCGATCAGATGAAAAAGTAGTGTGGGTAATGTGGAGGAATTATATCGGCAACCATTGTCTAAAGATACATAGTCAGTCAATCTCTATGGAAAAAGCATTGTCTAAAGATACATAGTCAGTCAATCTCTATGGAAAAAGTATTGGATGCAATTTGCGATCGCCATCTATTAAACTTTCAGGGAAACTGTGAAAATTGTATTCCGTAAAGTGGCGGCACCACCGGATGGCAAACAAAACTGAACTTCTGTTTCATTTTAGAAAAAGAGAATCGGTAACAAAATATAATTCTTGCTAATAATCTTGAAATTATGAAAAGTTGTGTTCTCCAGTATCTCATATTTGACATGTGACGTTTATTTGTCGGATAATAAATAAATCCTAATGATAAATTTGAATTCATGGGAGAATGGAGCAATTATTATCATCAGATGCAAATCTTCTGACTTAAATGAAAAATATATATAATTAAGAAGAAATGTGCCTTTCAGTTGAGATATTTTTTAATTTCTATTAGTGATGAGGTTGAAGGTGCATTTAGTCAACATCACTTTTAAATTGTGCTTAAATATATGTTAAAGTCGAAAGTTGAACCTGTTATATCAAATGGCACTATTTATACAACAATATTAAGTTTATGCTAAAAACATGTGACCCTGAAAATCCCAACTTTAGGAATCTTACAATTATGCTAAAAATACAGAATATGAATACATGTTCCAATTGGAGTAAATGATCGTACATCTCTTTGGACATTCTCATAAATTTGAAATGTTGATCAGAAACACTAAAACTTGAATAAAATAGGTTTTATACATAATTATTTTTACGCTTATGTTTATGACAATGCTTGTGCTAAAGTTACGTTTATGTTGACTAAATGCACCTTAAGTGGTTTTGAAAGGTCAATAGCCTTTTATTCCACTTTTTGTTTTCGTGCCCGGTTACAGAATTTGAATAAGTCGATAAAATAAAAAATATCAAGAACAAAAGTAGCACACAAGAATCGATGTACCTACCCACCACATATTGTAAAATTGTGCACATGTCAGTATTTTGATTTTCCTGGTCGAAGGATCCTGCTAAAAAATTAAGGAAAAGAGATCTATCTGGGAATTGTTTAGAGGAAGTCTTCCTGATTAAAAGTTACCATTACGCTAAAGTCCAATAACCAATAGTTTCGGAGATATTGGCCAATGATACTGAAAAATAAATATTTATATTTGGGTAAGAGTGTCGCATTTCTGTTTTGTTCACGGGACCTTTGCTATTGCGCTATGCAAGTTGTTCCATGTAGACAACCCCTATTTGAATATTTCAATATAGGTAATTTGAAAATATTTCTGGAGTAGGTAATTTATTTAGTAACTTTTAAGCTATATAAAATACACAACAGGTTTCTCCCTCCTTTATTGAAGGAGTACTTGAATACACTCTTGTTACAGTTTAACCTATTGGAGACCTGTGGTACTATTAGCTGGCTGATTAGAACCTTTAGAAGCTATGAAGAAAGTTAGGCGTGCAATTTTAGATTCATGGTGCATATCCCAAGTACCATAATATGGATGCAATACGACTGCAATATCTCAGAAACTATTGATTATTGGACTTTAGCATAATGGTAGCTTTTAATCAGGACAAATTATTCTGAACAATATGAAAAATTCAAGCAATTCCCACATAGAGCACTTTTCCATAACGTTTGAGCAGGGTCCTTTGGAGATAATTTTTCTAGGTGAACTGCTGTTGTAAAACCTCTTCCTAAAAAAGGCAATAAGCTAGATATATGAATTTTGAACCAATCAGTGAAGTATTTATCAAACATTTTGAAATATCAATGACTAAACAATTAGTATCCCTTTTGGTTACTGAATGTTTTCCAATCTTTAGTATGATTATTTGAATAATTTTGTGCATTCGCCAAAAAAAAAGGAGATCTATCCTATGGGATTATCGTGAATTCATCTGAGGCCTTCGACTGTAAGGATAATATTTTATTAGGGAAACTTAATATGGAATTTGTGGAAATTCTTATGACAGGTTTGAGTCATATTGGAAAAAAAATCATAAGTAGAACTTCGAAAAGCGATAGAAAGATCCATTGCCTTGAGAAAGTCTATGGAGTCCCATAGGGTAGTATTCTTGGTCTAATTTTGTTTATTATATTTATTAATATAAATAAAAATATTACAGATATATCATATAGACAAGCTTTGCACTAAACTATCTAGAGTAACATATGCCATAAGAGTTATCAAAAGTGTTGATCCTGAAATACTGATAACTGAGAATAGTCATTTGAGGCGAAGTGAACAGAATTTTTCTATCAAAAAATGCATAAGAGATTCCTGCAGAGATCTCCAAGTTATAGAAAGTACTGGCCATACTAGCAATCTATATTTTTGAATTAATTTCTTTTGAATCATCAGATCATTTTGAAATACACCGTTTAACTCATATTTATGAAACAATATATTTTTTTATCTCATTCATAAGAAATCCCTATATGAATGGAGCACCGTCTACAGTAAGATAAAATTTTATCTTCGGAAAATATAAGGAATATTGAAGTTTCAATCAGATTTCTGAAGTCTGTAAAATAATTATGTAATATGGAGCCCTATGATATCAAGCAATATTTTCTGACTTGTAGAAAATTTCAAATTTTATTTTTGTTTGTTGCATTGAGAAGTAATTTGAGAAAAATTTATTACTTCAAAATATTTTTTAAAATGTGTGTTAATTTTAAAATTATTCCTCGCACTATCAATCCGTTTGAATACAATAATTTGCATGGTACTCTCACAGACACAGAGAAAAGTCATATGCAATTTTTTATGTATAATATATTGAATTTTTGAAGATTGTAATGGAAACCTCACTATAGATTTTACATTTTGGGTTGTAGAAGTGATAAAATGATGGCAGAAAAACATCACCATATCATGAATTGATACAAGAGATGAATTAGATATTTTTTCATGTATGGTAGTTACAATTATGGATCCAAAATTTTTTTCATAGTTTTATTCAATTTTGTACACTTGGTCTGTATCGACTTATTTTTATGCAATTTATAAAACAGTTCTTGTTCTGAGCTACAAAAGATCTGGTTACACTTCTCACAGAAAAATTAGTTTTCTTGCTGCACTTCGAATTTGGACAGAATTTTTGAGGTCGAGACTTCAGTAGCGTAGGTGTTGCCTCTTCCTCGCACAATTTTCATGGCTCATTGGTGGTGGGGTAGAACGAGAAGATGATGCCAATGGAAGTGAAAAACCTCTTGTGTTTTTTCTGGTATGCATACTGAAAGAAATAGATTATTATGATAAAACTCAATACATGGGATAAGGGAACAATTATTAGATGCAAATTTTCTTCCAAATATGGTGAAAAAATCTATAATGAAAGAAAAAATATGCCAATTAGTTGAGATATTTTTGAATATTTATTAGTGAGTACTTGAATTCAAAAGTCATCAGACATATTTATTCCTCTATTAGTAAAAAAAGAAACAATACGTTTCCAATTATTCCACCAAAACTACAAATTTACATAAATCATTTCTGCCATATCTATTTAAAACAAATAAATCAAATGTAACATATTTGATAAATTGAAAATAATATGAGACTATCAGTACTACCCAGTTGTTCAGAATGAAATAAAGAGATAAAACCATTTTAATCGACTTACAAAGAAGGAGATTTATTCAATTTAGGTGAAAAATTGTAGTTTTACCGTTTCACAAACATTAGCATTTTGAATTATAACTGGCTATATTTCTTAATAATTCGTTAATGTTGGTAATACATTCAATTTTGTTAACATCATTTTGCAGCTCTTAGCCTTTCTAAAATTTATATGAACCCCGTCCACTAGATATGGACAAAATAAATTCAAGATTCTTTATTAACTAACAGAACGGAAAGTGTACTAGACAGGTTGTGGGAATAAATAAATTCAGTAAATTTCTTATGCAAATAGCTCAATATTTAAACTTGCCTGATCCCCATAAATATACTGGGCATTGTTTGCAGTAGAACTTCAGCAACGCTATTAGTGGATGCAAGAGGTGATTTACTTCAATTAAAAAAGCATGGAGGCTGGTAGTAGCGTTCGGAGGGATATGTTGATCAATCAGTTAGCAGCAAAAATCAAATACAAACAAAATTTTTATAATCCATACAAAATTCAACCCTATCTGATTCGAGCATCTTCATCTGGAGTGACATCAGTTAACATCATAACAGATGTGGCATCGTCTACCTCAATACATAAAAATCCTGATTGTAATACTCCCATAATTTTCAATAATTGCTCAAATGTAACAATTAACCAATATTTAAATCATAAGTAGCGTTTAAAAAATTCTGTTATTTTTAATTTAAAATAAAATATTTGTTCATCGTCCTTTTTAGACAATTTGGTAACTTGATTACTTTCGTTTCTGAAGTCTATCGTCTTAATGGATTTGAAAGGTTTTCCGACATTTGAATGCATGTATCTGCAATCGTGAATACAGTATTCACCTGAAGCGATTGCAGATACATGCATTCGAAATGTCGGAAAACCTCAAATCCATTAAACGATGGACGTCAACGAGTAATCAAGTAAATGCTTCTTGGAAGGCTTTAATATATTTCTACAATAATATTACTCATAATTGGAAAAGGGAGATATAATACCTGAGTGTAATATCCAACGTTTACATCTAGCGGTATCTTTCACTGGAAAATGGGATAGTCTCAACGAAGGATTATTCGGCTGAAAGCCCACAATTGTAGTAAGCACATTTATTCCCAGACATCTGAAACATACATGTATAAAATAGTCATTTACCTACAAATATTGTTAAGATAATATACACTACACTCCATAAGAAAAAGTATGAATGACCACTGGAGGGAATCTTTATTGAAAGTTTCTTTTGCTTGGGCTGACACCAATAAAAATTGTATTCTCAGAACTTAGCTTACACAGCAGATTTATTGGCAATAACTATTTGAAAATTCATTAATTTTGGGTCGTATCTCAAGAAGCCATTGGTTTGTCCAACAGGTATCAACTTATTTAGAATGAAAATGTTTTATAGCACAAGTCAATATTATCTGAGTATAAAGAGAACATCAGTGTTTGGAAACTCAATGAATATATAACATTTTCAGTAATGCAGTTTCGAGTAAATTCAATTCAAAATAGGTAGGCCATGGTCGATTGTATTATTAGAAATAATATATCCATTCTTCTACAACATAACCTTACTTTTCATTATTACTATTTTTGTTACTAAACATATTAGTTGATATTAAATCATACTCAACTTCACAATATAACTTCCTAAAGGGACACAGTAATTCCCCAATATCTCAAATAAATGAATATTTCGTTCTTACCTTCTTTTCCAATTTTTCTCACAAATGTAATTGTCTTATAAAAGTTTATACACTTGAATGTTCACAGAAAACACAGAACGACGATCACTCAATAATACCACAAAAAATTATCAAATCACTCCACGATTTCAAATTTCAAAATAAATACAAATGGCATGAGATATTGCGGAAAACAGAAACAAAATATTGTTATTCCAGTTTAACGTTTAAGCCCTCAAGGTCGGGTCGCTTGCCAATTGCCACTCCCACCTAAATTTCTTCCATCTCACTCGGATATATCATTTTTGGAGATCATTAGACTAACGCCATCTACGAATGAAATCCATTTGTATCCAAAAAATTTCCCGTTTGGTTGACTGACTATATATCTTTAGACAATGCGGCAACTGTATTATATATATCCTCAGGTCCATAGATGGCATGAGAATGCAAAAACTCGAACAAATGCATAGTTGTGTTGGAAATTTGTATATTTTTTATTGTTTCTGCGGCGAAAAATTTCATTTCTTTTTTTTAAAGTATTCCATGTTAGGTGGAGTCCTAATTAATTAACTAGAAAAAGTCTGATCTACAGTAAAGGGCATTTATTTCTAAAAAATAAAATGGCAATGCATTTCGGCAAAGTATTTTGCCATTTTCAGGCACTCACAAAACTAAACATAACATCACTGACAAACATAAACAGTGAAGTTAAAATGTCTGATATAGACGTCAACTCAGTGAGCCCAAGTGGCACACAGAGGTCATAATTCGGTTGTACAGACATCTACTAGACCTTTCGCAAAAGTCCATGACTTGTGTCTTGTAATATGCTAAGACGTCGCTATGTATGCCAATACGACAAAAAGGCACACTCTTGCGACGTCACATCGACGTTATAAAGTAGTGGTAATGAGTTGCCAATATAGACTTATATAAGCCAGTCGCAAAAGGGTCGTTCTGTGGTCTTAGTGTAGTCATTATGTCATTATGCATGAAGGTCATAATCTTTCTAATATAGTATTACAATATGTATACCATATCAAAAGATTTTGGAACGTAGTTCCTTATCGCGCGTTGCGAAAGAGGGCTAGACGGAATAAATTAAGACCAAAAGTTGTAACGAGACTTTCGCTATGGTTATAAGCCGTGCGGCGTGCGCGTGTTTCTCTGTCTGTCTCTCTCTCTCTCTCATAGAAAGCAAGCCAGTTATTTTCGTTTCGTCTTTCTATTTCACATTGAACAGTGTGGTGTCGCGACGATTATTTTTGTTGAGTGTATACAGGTTTTTTGTACATAATAAATAATAAAAAATAATAACAATAATGAATCCTGACAGTGTTTCTGCACAAGTTCCGGATATTGCTGATGGAGTTAGGTAAGTAGAGATTTTATACAGACAATAATAAATGCTTATGTATTTTTAGCAAGTATACGCATTATAACCTCTCTTTACTATTGTGCTAACCAAGTCATACGCGTTATAATCTCTCCATTATTGTGTGTTTACCAAGTGTACGCGTCATAACTTTAATAAATTTAAAAGCAAATTATATTTTAATATTACAATATCAATGCGTATGTATTTAGCAAGCCGTGCGTGTTCTAACCTATACACTGTTGTGTTTACGAAGTCGAGAGAGTATATATATATATATATATACACTCTGTTGTGTTTACAAAGTCCCGCGCATCTATGACGTGTACGAAAGAATAGACAGACAGAGTGCATATATATATATATATATATATATATATATATATATATATATATATATATATATATATATATATATATATATATAAAATATTATTATAACTTGAAAAAAAAAAATTATTACAATTCCTTCACTAATTAATCGAAAGGAACTTCGTTCCATCCGGGTGTCCCTTATTGACACCTCTCAAGTTTTTATATAATATATAAGTCAGCCTTCCTTTACATGTTCATGATACTCTGTGACCGTGATAGTTATCGAGATAGAAATGATTTTCATTTATGTGTCTTTAAGAATTGTTCTGAAACTCTAGTGACCAAGCAAATCCATTTTTACGATCAAAATCCAATTATACTCACTTAAAATTCATGCGCCTCGAAAATGAAGAGAGATACATATTTATTTTCATTTCAGAAAAAATATATTTCATCAATTTTTCTCATTAATCGTTGAAATATGTAGACCATATTACGAAAGATACTTGATTAGCACATCTCCAATGATTTTTAAATTGATATAACACCCAGGGTCCCATATTTTTTATTTTAAATATTTTTGTTCCAATATGGCTACCAGAATGATGTTATCAATCAATCGAAAAACATGGATGCCGTCCTTCTAGTGTCGAAAAGATGTAATTACTCCGGTATACTATCATAGAAAAGTTTACGAGTTTCTCAAAGACATGGCAATATCTTACATAAAAAAGTTGTAATGTAGTCTCTGTGATCACAAGTAGCAAGTTTTGTTGTACTAACGTCGTAACGCTATCAAAACAGAAAAAGATATACACTGAGTGCATAAGCATTCCGCTAGTTCCGCCTAATGGAAAACGCTAAAAATAACTGACATTTACAATAGAAGTTATGTTGATGTTGAACAGTTATATTTAAATATTTTTTATTTATCATTCGAAGTGCACATACATATTATTTATGTCTTTCCTTGTTGTGAAAACGATTGAAGGAACTGGATGAACTTGATTTTTTGCAGTGTCCCGATAGACTGATTAATTATTTCAGATGTTAATTTTGGGGTAGGCACTCATCCTTCCTCTTTATATTTTTCTATACGCTCCAGTTCTCTTGTAAGGCAGATTGGATTTTTGTTTTGGCATTTTAATCATTCATACGGAACTGAATATTCTACATACATAACACAATATAGGTACCTATCCAACAAAAATAACATAACCAAAAGAAAAAATCTAACCATAGATACATAATGTAATCATTACGACTAAAGTTCATCAGTTGATAAAACTACATTACTTGAGAACAATATGTAGTCGTAGAAACGTTTCAAAAATCTATTCATTAGAACCAATATGTTCATTGTCATAATAACCTCACAGCAACTGCTCTCAAGTTCTACTTAACGACACATACAATTCATTTACATGCAAACCACAGTACAACTTCATCTCGAGAATTCTTCATTGTACTCTCGTTATATCTAGTACACGACGTCATAGCAGCGCCTGAAGGTTATAAAAAGCACATTAACTTTTTGGTTTTAAAACATACAAATACGTGGTCTTTAAGACGGTATAAGAAGTCATTATGTTAATTTTATGACTCTGGGTCCTTTTGTGTAACGTTTTCACGATCGCTTCCAGTTTTTAGTTATATTAATGTTTAGGCCAAAATCAGTGGGTACCACCAGAAATATTCCATTTTTATTACCTGAAGTCTTGCCTTGGCTTTGATTAGAAATTATTACAATTTTGGCCAAGTAAAACGAAATACTGGTATTATTTCAAAATCGATTAAGATCCTTATAATAAAGATGAAATCGTGTTTTCCATGGCGGAAATTATTAAAAATGTTGGGTCTTTTGTGTACCGTTTTCATGATCTCTTCCAGATTCTAGTTATATTAATGTTTAGGCCAAAATCAGTGGGTACCACCAGAAATATTTCATTTTTATTACCTGAAGTCTTGCCTTGGCTTTGATTAGAAATTATTACAATTTTGGCCAAGTAAAACGAAATACTGGTATTATTTCAAAATCAATTAATATCCTTATAATAAAGATGAAATCGTGGCGGAAATTATTTAAAAAATGTTGGGTCTTTTGTGTACCGTTTTCACGATCTCTTCCAGATTTTTGTTGTATTAATGTTTAGGCCAAAATCAGTGGGTACCACCAGAAATATTCCATTTTTATTACCTGAAGTCTTGCCTTTGATTATAAATTATTACAATTTTGGCCAAGTAAAACGAAATACTGGTATTATTTCAAAATCAATTAATATCCTTATAATAAAGATGAAATCGTGGCGGAAATTATTAAAAAATGTTGGGTCTTTTGTGTACCGTTTTCACGATCTCTTCCAGATTTTAGTTGTATTAATGTTTAGGCCAAAATCAGTGGGTACCACCAGAAATATTCCATTTTTATTACCTGAAGTCTTGCCTTGGCTTTGATTATAAATTATTACAATTTTGGCCATGTAAAACGAAATACTGGTATTATTTCAAAATCGATTAAGATCCTTACAATAAAGATGAAATCGTGTTTTCCATGGCGGAATTATTAAAAAATTTTGGGTCTTTTGTGTACCGTTTCCACGATCTCTTCCAGATTTTAGTTATATTAATGTTTAGGCCAAAATCAGTGGGTACCACCAGAAATATTCCATTTTTATTAGCTGAAGTCTTGCCTTGGCTTTGATTAGAAATTATTACAATTTTGGCCAAGTAAAACGAAATATTGGTATTATTTCAAAATCAATTAAGATCCTTATTTGAACTCCAAGAAAAAAACCAAATCTGTTGGGGGCTGGTGAATTTTTTATTACAAAGACAAATCCTGCATTTGAAAGTATTTAAAATTGAATTGGTTTGTAGAGGTAAAATTTTGTTTGAATTTCTTGAAAATTGTAAATTTTTGACCTATGAAATGCCGTTTTTACGTAAATGCATTCTGAATAAATGTTCGTGTTCAGCAGGCCAGTATCATTTGGTACCACCGAAAATATTCGCAATTTATTTTATTACCAAGGACATAGTGTTTGTTTTATGTAGCTGAAATTTAAGTTATTCAAGAATAAATTGATTCATCCAATTAAATCCACCCACAAAGCATAAAAAAAGCTTGCCAATATTTCATTGAACCTGGAAGGGATATTATTTTTTGCCATGGCACTCCATTATGTTTTTATGAAAATAAAAAACGATATTCAATAAATTATAATTCTTAAAATTTTGATACAAAATTATCATATACACTACTTAAGATTATAATATCACATTTCTGATGTGGATATTACAAACCACTTCATACTTCAGAACAAGTAAGACATTTCCCAAGAGTAAATTGTGGAAATCCATAAAAAAAAAGAGGGGCAATACCAACGTAAGAACTTTGGAACCTGCTCTTCTGTTCTCTATTTCGATAAAAAATTAAAAAAATGGTATATTGTTTCAAGTTGATGTATGCTTATATGAAAAATTGAAAATTGTTTACCTTAAGGACCCAACATCACATCGAAGGTAAAATATTATTAATATTAAATTTATTGGAATGGAAATGGTTAAGAAATTGGTAACCACCCCAATTTTGATGAAACTTTCACATATGCTTTGAAACAAATTCAAATTTATGAAATCAATTTTGTTTGCAGAAATGATTTATTTTTCTAAATGACAAAACGTTATATGGTAACTACTGTGATTCTTATGAAGCTATCACGGATACTTTATAACACATTTAAAACCATAATATCAACCTATTTGTTTTTTTTTTCGAAAATGAAAATCGGTTTAGAGTAAAGTCACACCACTATGAAGCACCACTGGTGTTTTACAACACACCAAAAACTATCAAATCAACCAATTTTCCACGCGGTAATTCCTTTGAAGGTCAAATCAATCGATTTTTTGGTGGAATTCATTGACAGAATGAAAAAAGTTGAGAATATAGTAACGATTCGGATTTCGATGAAACTTTCACAGATGCTGTTGAACACATTGAAAACTATACAATTGATTGTTTCATACGCAAATGCTCATAAAGAATCGCTTCAAACTATTTTACTTCAAACAAAAAATAAAACCATTTCGATGTGTCATAAAACAAAAGACAAGGGAACCTATTTTCTGCCTTCTTTCTGAAGTGTGATGGGTCCTTCAGGTAAACCAGAAAATTATTTTTAAACTTTAATAACAAAAAGTTGCGCAAAATGACGAGATATTTTCTTATTTAATGGGCCTTCTTTCCCTTACCCAAGTATTACATCTTTAGTAATTTTAGATGATAGAAATCACCTCACCATCATCTGAAACCTACTATCACAATCCTAAACAATATTTTTAACGAGGCTCCCCAATTCTCTAAGTATCGTTTATCTAACTAAAATTCAACTACAAAGACAATCTTCACTAACTAAAAAATAAAAACCGGTAAAATTCAATAAATTAAGTATCGATTCTCAGAAGAAAAAAACAACTAAATTAGTTTCCACTATCGAAAATGAATTGTTCCATGAAAGTTATTCAAATATAATGGGAAGAAGGATGTCTAAACTGTAAAATTGGCAGTGCTGTTTTGTTCTGTTGAAATCAGTTGAAATGTGTCAAAAATCCCTTTAGAGGAACCCTGGACACTACCAAGTGAGAAAATTCGATAATTTAAAGTTAATGCTTCAGAATCCTTCATGGAAAATCCTTTTTGGTATTTAGGTGGTAATAATTCTTTTTTTCTCCAAATTAAGTTCATATGTATGACATTAAGTAGATGGATCAAGAAAGTAATCGACTTGTCATGGCAATTATGAAATATTTTTAGGAATGATATTAATATTAGCATTGCCTTATGAAATATACAGAGTGGTCCACATATAGATTCAACATCTGATTATTGCACAGATATTTTAAACATTCTTGATTTTTTGAACCAGTTAAATATTTTAATTAAAAAATTAAACATATTCGGAATGTTATTTTGACAACAAAATAAAAATAAGTAGCTCAATTCACGTATATTTACAAAAATATTTACAACTCACGTGAAATTGTACCTTCAAAAATTTTGCAAATAAAAGTTAAAACTCATTGGTAGACGACCACTCTGTATAAAGTTGTCACTTTCAACAAACTCTTCCTGAACACATTGTTGTAAATTCAAAGGTACTATCATATTTATAAATATAAATATCAAAACTTAACAACTTTTTTTAATACTTTATACAGTCACAGCCTATCTTGTTTAGATAGTTCCTAATAGAGCTCATCACCTTCCATGTTGTTGAGCAGTTTTTTCTTGTCTTCTTTGGGTTCGAAACAAGGCTAGAATGAAAAAAAAACATATACATCAAATATACTTCACCATTGAATGAATAAAAAAAATCTTATCAAAGGATAATAATACGATTGAAGTGAGGATGGAGAAAAAGTATCAAAACAAGATTCCTCTATCAACTTTTCCACCTGGATAATCCACAGAATCGATTTTGAGTCAAATCAGACCATATAATTAATATATGAAAACGATGATCTGCATCTTACTTATATGCCGAAAGATTTTATAAACCATTTGTTTTATGTAAATCTCGCATTTTAAAAATATACTATTGACATTTCATATTGAATAAATTCTATTTGGGATCTGCTTCAAACTTTTATATACAACAGCAATAACACCTGATACATTTTTTTTGCTTACTGCTTGCTACTAACCTATAGGTCATGTCGACTATTTAAACAAATTCTTTCTCTTCAAAATTCTGCGAAAATCACACTTTTCAGAAAATGGTCTCAAATGGGCGACATTTCTTGGAAATCATAGTGTGGGTTATTTATTACAATTTTTTCGTTAAATTCGGTCCCAATGTTCAGCAGATGGGATATCGAATATCGCTCCCAAAAAGGAACTTGGAGATAGAGAGCAATAATGAATTTCAAGGAGAAAACATGTATTGAATCTATTTGGAAACTTATGTAAATGAAATATGATTGTTATGAAGGATTTTCTGCATAGACAAATACAGGACATGTGTTGTGTAACGTGAGTTGAGCTGTTTTGGGCTGAAATAAAAGGCGAATTTTCCCGGATGATTTTAATGGTGCTGATTTCAATTCTCTCCACAAGTTATTTTAATGTGATTCTAGAAGAGTGACCGAATGCCAAGCCGTAACTTATCAATAATAAATTCAAGAACTAGTATAATTCTTCGGAGTTCACTCTCTAATTACAGAGAACGTTATTCATTGAAGTTTCGAACGCCAAAGATTCGAATCCTCGACTTCAGTCAATTTAAAAAATATAAAGACCCATAAGATGTGTGGTACAAAAAATTTCGCACCAAACTCTTCGAATTAACATCCTTTTAAATGATCAATTTGTCTTTTGAGGGTATACAACCTCCATTACATTTATTTGACGTTCTGGTTGCATAATTAGTAATTGTATATGATTGACAGTCAGACAGCATATTAGTTGATGAGAAGATAAAGAAAATAAAGCACTTTGAGGATAGTACTTATATGTAAAAAACGTCATAAATTACCCTTTCAAGTATATGTTTTACATTAAAATAGTACTTCGATTCATAAGCTAGCCAGATATGATCTGTTTCTTAATTTAAACGTGAAACAGCCCCTGTAAGGGGTTTCAATAGGTTTCAGAAAAAGAAAGACAGTTCATTCTAGTTGAAAAGGGAAACATTCTCAATTGAATATTGATAGAAAGATTTTTCTGTGAATTGAAAAATCCACGACTAAAATGAAGTTATTTTTTGTGAATGTCTAACAGAAAACAACTACTTCCCCGGCTAAAGCCACGCTGGACATTGAACTACATCTGATAGATATTCTGAAAAGACCCTAACTCAAAAGAAAAAATCTGTAATTGAAAATTTGCATTTTCATTCAGATAGTTATTTGATTTTCTATTCCAGTCTTAATTAGGAACTCATAAAGATGAATGAGGCAAAGAAGAATGTTTTCCAAAAGAGAGTACTCACCAGAAATCATTCGTAACATTCTAACTTTTTCCATCTTTGCAAAGTGAGATTGCTTCTTGAAAATGTGTTTCCCATTTCTTCCGGTCTTCCTGATGATCGTGGAAGCGTGAAATAGATTTTCGTCGACAAAAATGTATTGAAGACCAGTGAATGCGATGTCTCTCCTGCGTCAATGTTACGAATGATTTCTGGTGAGTACTCTCTTTTGGAAAACATTCTTCTTTGCCTCATTCATCTTTATGAGTTCCTAATTAAGACTGGAATAGAAAATCAAATAACTATCTGAATGAAAATGCAAATTTTCAATTACAGATTTTTCTTTGAGTTAGGGTCTTTCAGAATATCTATCAGATGTAGTTCAATGTCAGCTGGTTTAGCGGAAGTAGTTTTTCTGTTAGACATTCACAAAATAACTTCATTTTAGTCGTGGATTTTTCAATTCACAGAAAAATCTTTCTATCAATATTCAATTGAGAATGTTCCCCTTTTCAACATGAATACCTCACAAGAGGTTATCTTGACGATGGAAGATAGTGACTAAAGTTTATCTTTCAGTCGCAGATGATTCCACATCTGATTTTATGAACATCCTGTTTATATTTTCAACAAATCAATTCATTCTAGTCTTCCGTCAGAGAGAGCCATGAGAGTTGTACTTCTTAATTATTATCTCTTGACTTGTTTTAGTAATTTTAAACCACAATTTCAACTGAATAAATTTTGTGTAGCTAAGAAATCTTTTGAAATCCTTGTAATTTGGAATATTGTTAGATCACATTAGTTCAGAATTTTTATTGACAGAGTATTCTCATTCAGAACAAGAGCTTAATACAAAGTCACTTTCATTAACAAGCTCAATCTTTGTTTTATTTATATATTTACAATAAATGATACTGTCTTTATAGAAAAGGCCGTTTGGTACAAATGTCCATTAGAAAACTTTCCAATGTTGGTTGAGGAAAGTAGTTGTGCTCTGGCGGATATAGACATACCATTATCGATTGAATCATTACATTTTTATTACATGAGTTATACCTGCCTGATGTTAATGAAAGATTCGACTTACCGTTTCGCAGACATTCATGTTACAACAATTTTCGATGGTGATCTCGCATTGCTCAGTAGTAGGCTGTGGCCGATAAGTAAGCGGCGTTACGTTTTTGTTGACGATGATGCGCTTTTTGATTCGGGGGCGTTTTTTGTGGATTGTGCGTATGTAGATTGCCAGAGAAACGATGACCAAAACGCAGAACAAGATCAGGGCAAGATGGACGAACGGGTCCTTGACTATGGCGATGAATCCGTCCGAATCGGACGAGGTTGCTGTGAGGGGAGCTGAGCTTTTGTTTTGGTCGAAGTCGAAACCATCGGGACACCTATGGAAAAATTCTTAATGAACAAATGCGGATCCACATACACAGATATACGGTGGGAAAAAGGCGATTGAAATTATCTGTAGAGTATGGTCGGTTGAGCCAATCATAAAAAATGACTTCAACATGCCCCAAATACATTTTGAAGTATTTATTGGAGTTATTAGTATTAGTTCTTTCGACAGAATCCGTCAGTTCCAGTTAGGTTAGGTTAGGTTTTTTATTCCACTCTCTGAAACAACCACTCAACAGAGAGGGGTGTTCGAACTAGTGTTTCTAATAGGCGTTATTGACAATGTTCGATAGACCATTCTGACAGAGGTAAAGCTTTTACATTCCCCTTTTTTAGTTTTCTCAGTGTATATCTCTGGATGTGGATATTTCTTCACCCATCATGTAATGGAGTTAATATTGCCGTGAAGCGATAATGGTTTCTTTTGTTGGGTAATTGACATTTGAAAAAAAAATAAGGTAATATACCGATAACTTGTTATCCTTCACAAGTTTCGATAAATCTTAATGTGGTTCATTAGGATCACTAAAAAGACAGTCGTAAAGTAACTCTGAGTAAATGATTTAATTGACACATTTTTATATTTGTTTGTGAAAAATCAATGTTCCTTGCGGTTTTCACCTGAACAAGTAAAACAAATACAGTTTTAGAAATATGAATTTACAGATTTGTATTCATTATATCGAAACTAATATTTTTTTACACAAAAACGAAATGCGCTTATTTGTTATATTTGGAAGAATTTTCTCTCCAAGAAGTCTCATAACAATAAATTTGGAATATAATTTTGAATAGGGTTGAACTTTTTTTAACCCTTATTTAACCCCTTAGGGGACGAATTTTCAAAAATGTCATGCTTCTAGACTCACTGGTTTGAGCTATGCGTTGTCTGTCAGTAGGTATTACAGTTTTATTTAATAGATACTGGTAAGTATTAGTTTTATTTAATAGATACTGGATGTTGCGATAATTCCAATCAATGAAAAAATATAACCTATTGTGACGATTCATGATCGCTTTTATTTGCCAAATGAAATCAAACCAAAGGCAGCACATAAACAATTTCTTGATTACTTCATAAAATCTCACCTGCACATCAACTGATATTTTTGTGGGAACAGTTCTTTTTTCTCATTCTGGCAGTATCCGTCGCATAGCTGAATATCGTATTCACACCGGTCTCCGACGAAACCTTCAGGACAACTACAAGTCGGTTTGTCCCTACTAGAAGAATGGGGATCGCATTCCCCCCCGTTCAAACAGAATCCTTCACATTTATTCTTTTCGCATCTTTCCCCAACGAAACCTCGATCACAATGACACATAGGCTTCCCGACCGAAGAGAGATAGCAATTCCCTTGAAGGCAGAAGTAGCTGTTGCAAATGGAGTTCTCGCATCGATCTCCAGTGAAACCTCTTTTGCAAACGCAATAGTTCCCCAGGAGATTCCCCCAATTCAAGCATTCTTTGATGACATCAGTCTCTTTTTCTGAAATATCATTTTTGGGCGTGGGTTCTTTGTACTCCTTGATGGCTGCATCTAAAGACTTGCAGTCGCCCTGTTTCAAAATTATATTGTTGTTCGCTACCAGCCCCATGGGCTTTTGCGAGAAAGTCTTGAGCTTTGTTGGGTCTTCATCGGGACCTTGTGTCTTCAGGAACCTGTACAAAGCGTTGTTGTTGGTATCTGTGAAGTAAATCGCCTCTTCATCAGTGGCCAAACCGAATGGTTCCATGGTGTTTCTTTCGAGAACGATGTTTCTACCGCTCCCATTTAAATTGATGCTTTCTATTCTTCCTGCTACTGTTCCAGTGCGACTGTCGGCCCAGTAAAGTTTCTGCGCCTTATAGTCGATGGCTAAACCAACTGGAGACATGATGAGGTGGTCTACTAGGATTTCGCGTTCGGTTTTATCCAGTTTGATTCGTTCTATCGATGGTTTGTCTCCTGGATTTGTGAAATATAAATACCTGAAAAAATGTACTTGAGCAAAAATATTAAAAAAAAACCTAAAAACTATGTTACCGATTGCACGCGTCGATGGCAAGAGCATGAGGAACTGTTTTTTCGAACACCAAAAACTCTCTGGATTCTAGAGGTGTTTCGTTTAGTTTCACGTAGTTTATGGTATGGTTGATTGCATCAGTCCAATAAAGGATGTCTTCTAAAGGGTCAATAACTAGCCCCTGAAACAAGACATTCACAGTTCATCTGAAAATATTGCTTTTATTACACCTAACAATTGAAATGGGTATTTTTTTAATTTATACGTTGTATACTTTGTCCAATCTCGATTGTACAGTACAGTAACAAATAAATAATTTTTTACCTGTACGTCTCCTGGAAGATCTTTAATGATTGGTTCGGTAGTATCAGTCTCTTCGTAAAATTGTACAGTGTAAATGGTGTCATTTATCATATCCATATCACTGACGATGAATTGGTCTCTGACGTTGTCATAAGCTAGTGCTTTTAAGGAACTGAAGGGCTGACTTTTCGATTCTATCAACGTTCCATTCCTGTGGAACAACATTATTTCGTTTTCTACGACGACAGCCAATTCTGAAAAATAAAAACAAATAAAGCACGCGACCTAAGTTTACTCAGTTATGTAGGATTTCATATTGTTAGGTTGGCCAATTCAAAGAAAACACATTTTATACTGAGACGTACAGGTTTTGAACTGAGACGTACAGGTTTTTGGAACTCCCGAATATGGCTATTAAGCGTTTCTGCAGAAAATTTGAAAAATATTCCTTTCTTGTATTATGCAGTCTGCCATCTTGTATTGTTGAATTTTCACTTATAATCTCCCTAGAGCATGAATTATTGCCGGAAATTTTTTGAGTACATGAATTATCACGAGTCGCGAAGCGACGAGGGATAATTTTCTTTAAAAATTCATGTACGAGAAAAATTTCCCGCAATTAATTCAAGCACGTGGGGGATTCGGTAAGAAAATTTTATACCGGAATTATATTTAAATAGAAAACATTAAGTAAATATTTATTTTGACGTTTATCACAAATAAATAGAAGGCTGTGTGTAATGGGAGTTTTGGGGGAGATTTTTTCTGATTTTCCCCGTTCCCTAGTAATATATAATATCAGATAAACTATTATGTAAAATTTTGATTTCAACAATTTTCTTACTAGGTTTCAGGGAAAAGTTAATATTGACTAAAAATGAAAGTGGATACGTTCGTATTGCGGGAGATATTTTTTGATTTTCCCCGTGCCCTAGTAAAATAAAATATATAATATCAGATACATTTTTATATAAAATTGATTGTTTTCATACAATTTTCTTACTGGGTTTCAGGGAAATGTCAATATTGATTAAAAATGAAAGTGGATGTTCGTATTGCGGGATATTTTATTTTTATTTTTCCCGTGCCTAGTAAAATAAAATTTATAATATCAGATACATTATTATATAAAAATAATTGATTTCATATAATTTTCTTACTAGGTTTCAGGGAAATGTCAATATTTACTACAAACAAAGGTGATATACAGCAAAAAAATAAATTTATTCCTAAATAATTTAATATTATTAAAGTTAAACTAAAAAAATTAATATTAGCGGTAATAATTTGTTTTTTAAATAATTCAGGGAATCGGGATATTTTACTCTTTATTCTAAATAGAATTTGGTTGGCATATGTTGCCGGTTAAAAAAATATTTTGTAAAGTAAGCCATGGATTTGACATTCACTACTCCCGTCAATCAATATTTTATTTATAAGTTCCTCATAGCACTGTATACAATCATAAGTTAGTAAAAAAGTGATAATAAAATGAATTTTCAATCGTATGAATTGTGTTCCTTTTGCAAAGAATCACAGCACATGAAAATGTACCATAAAAATGTAAAATATCTAACATACCTGTGGAAGAATCTGGTTTAAAGCCTGAGCAAGAAAACTTATTTAAAGAGATTGGCAACATTCTGCGTGATATTGTGTGCCTTCTTTTGGACACAAATCTAATACTCAAAGAAATAAACTGGTATCTCAGTATTATTTTTATTTTATGAAACACAAGCATATTATTAAAAAACCACCGACCGGTTCTGTGTTTTATTTACCACTTAGGAAAGATGAGGTAGAAGTGGAATTTTTGAAGAATTTAAAATTAATTAATGATATTATAGAATGTACACCTTAATAAATTGTTGTAATACTTCCAACTTATAAAGTAAGTAAATAAAGAATATTGTCAATATTGTCTCAATATTATTTTTGTCTAATTATATGATAGCTGTCATGTGCCGGGAAATTTCCACTTATTAATTTTACGTCTGCATGCTAATATGGATGAAAAATTTTCAGAAAATTTGCTGGTTACCATAGTAACAATGTCGAAATAAAGCATCTGATTGGTTGAAAATGACTCGAGATAAAATTTTCATTGAAATCCATAATATGCAACATCAAAAACCCAATTTTGATAATTTCGGTAATTTAAGATACGTTTGTAAGCATAGAGACAAGTGAAATGATAAATCATTGTAGGAAAGGGTCGCGACCTCAAAAAATATGACTATTTTTTCACTCTTAATTGAAGTTTTTATTGCGTATTATGATTTCTGTATTTCTTTCATAACAATTTAGCCTTGTCTAAAACAATCATCATAAAACATTCAGACGTTATCAAAACACGTGTGGAATACAAAGTATGAGGAAAACATTAACTTAACATTATTTTCGATTAAAATTGTTTTATCTGCCCCGGGAAAATTAAAAGTGTACAACCCGAGGAATTATCTGAAGGTCAATAATAAAGATTATTCCATAGGAGCAGAATATGGGTCAGAAGGATTTTTCTCTAGAAATTTTTACAGTTTATGATTGGGACATACAAGAACAAATACATTGCAAAAAAGATAAATAATAAAAATGTTATTCGTAAAGAGTTAAATTTGAAGCTTAAATGTATATATGACATGTATTCAATTTAATAAATATAATCAACGTTTCTCCTAAATAGTAGTAATTTTTTTCTTAACCTCACCCAATATTAATATATGATAAGCTCTGAATGTTTTCATATTCATCAGCGTCAGTTTGATTCGTAAACAAACATCAATACTAATAATAATTGAAGAGATAAAGTTTTTTTTTGGAAAGCTGTTAAATATGAATAACATGACATGTTTTCATAAAAACAGCTTCTCGAATTAGTTCCCTGTTTGCTTCGAGACAAAAAATATTCAATATACAGGGTGTATCGACTTGGTCCACAACAGTTGATAGTATATAGAAAAATATTTTACTACGAAAAAACCGCGAAAATTTCATTATAAGTGAGAAAAAAATATGTTTTACCTACGTTTGACTACTACTGAAATAATTCAACTGTAGGTCGGTGAATTACGTTGTTGTTTTATGATGATTCGTGAATAGTGCTTTGAAATCGTGTTAATCTGAGTATATCTCTACGAAACACATAAGTTACCATTTATTATATTACTTTCGTCCATTTATTTTTCATTCATGATCATGAATATTGAAGACAAGAAGTCGATAGATAATTATCTCAACTAAAAGTCTAATTGCGTATCACCGGCCACCTAAACGAACGTTAATGCTCCCACAGGCGGTGAGATCTGTATCGATACATGTTGCATGATACCGAAAAAGCGATACAAATCTCATCGTATGTGTTGTTGTATGAGTATCACGGAATCAGTACCACCGTCTCAATCACTGTCGTGAAACGGCGATACCACGTGCTTGCAAATGATGTTTCGCGATTCCGTATCACCGTGTGTGGAGACGTTGATACAAATCTCATATACTTGTATCGCCACTTGTAACGCGACATGTTGCGATACAGATCTCACCGTCTGTGGGGGCCTATATAAACATATCGTTGTTCGTTGCTTTGCATTCATTTAAAAATATTTCTTGTACTATTTTTTTTTTCATTTCTCGAATAATCAGTTCGAAATTCCACATATTAGAATGTATATTGAAGCAAACAAAATATATTTTTATCAACCTAGGATACTGGACCTATCACAACTTTGCACAGCCACTGACTTTTTTACCTTCAGTTATTATGTAATTGTGGAGACGGTAAGTTGTATCTTGCATCGAGGATCTTGATCAGTGTTTTCTTGTGATCTATTTATATCGCGGGGCTCCAACTATTAGGAAGTTGAATTTTACGATTTTTTTTACAATTTCCTTTGTTATAAAATTGCATTATACACACTAGTACTTCACACGTCGCGAGAGAGAGAGAAAGAAAGAGCATTCGGTCATTTTTGGTCGGTACAGTGAATAACGAGAATCATTTCGAAGGGCTCTTATAGAAAGGCAGGTAGACCAAATAAAAACTATAATTAGAAATGAATAGAATTAATTTCTTGTAATATGAGAAGGATACAGAGATAAGCAGGTAAGGTATTTCTAGGATTTTGAACCCATTCAACCCGTACCATATTGAGATGCACCTGGAACGGTATGATATGGAGTTCATTGACTCGATTTTTATTTATGGCTCGTCATTATGAACATTTACTTAATTTTCCGCAAGTTTTGGGTTTTATATTTTGTTGCTGTTTCATTAAAATACAAGTTTTTTTTTTATTCATTGTCATTGATGGACCACCATAATCTTAATTTTCAACAATGTTCAACACAACAACTGCCAATAATAATTCTGTGAACAATGTTACGGTAAAGCTATTTTAATAAAACTGAAATGAAATATATTTAAAAACTCCATCCAGAAAATTATAGGTTTTGTTTATGGAACTCCAATAAAAAACGATAATTCAATTTGCTATCCATTAATGCAAAAAAATGGGATTTCTCCATTTCAAAAATAACAAAAGAATAGTTGGTTGGAATTAGGAAACAATACATTGATTTCTGTACATACTGTACAATGTTAAGAAACGGGTATTATTGAACTCACTGCTCAAATTTTAATAGAATGATTTTTTCAATTTTCGATATTCAATTCATCATTAAAAAAAGTACAGTTGGATAAATATTACTTTATAAGAAAATATATTATTTTTACGACTTTTTCCTAGAGGTAATCACATTTATTCCATTAACGTTTATATCGGAAACATTATTGATATTTTTAATTTAATCGTGCGAAATTGCTAAACTCACTACTGAAAAATGACTTCAGCCCCATTCACCTCCTTTAGAATCCTAAATCTAAAAATCCACGAGTTGTTTCTTGACAATAGTATGCGGAAATCTTCTATAGATTGATCAAATACAATAAAAGTCAATCAATCAAACAACCAATCACTCAAGAGAAATAATTTTTAGTGGGATATCGTCGTAAAAATAACAGTTAAAATGTGTCGCCATCATTGGGTCGCAAAAGTTTATTGGTGGAAATAATCAAAAAATGCGATACAAACCCAAAACCATGAGTGTAAAATTACTCATGTGAGATGTTCTAGAAACACGTTCTTATCAGATTTTGCAAACACCATGCATAAGCAGTTGAGATATGATAAGTATTATTATATAACGATTTAATCTTGTATATTATTTTATCTGAAATATCAATTTTTCATTTTCCTTCTTAAAACTAAAATATTTCTGCTTTCACATATTATATTCAATTTATTGTATGTAGTGTTGGCCAGAATCTTTCTCTGATGTTGCTCAAATATATTCTGTCGATGAGTAATCTGATAATCGATAGTCAGAAAAACGTTTGCTAATTTTAATAAAAATTATGGTTCTATTTTTTCGTACTATTTTCATGAG
Source organism: Gonioctena quinquepunctata (assembly GCA_018342105.1). Classification (NCBI taxonomy): domain Eukaryota; kingdom Metazoa; phylum Arthropoda; class Insecta; order Coleoptera; family Chrysomelidae; genus Gonioctena; species Gonioctena quinquepunctata. The sequence continues at coordinate 513,294 of JAFIRS010000503.1, read as the reverse complement.
ATATTGTTCTGATGAACTGCAAATCTGAAATAGGAAGTTTATGAAACTTTATTGGTATATTTGATTCCTTAATTTGCACTTGCATAAAATTAATACTATCATGCATCGAAGTTTTATAGCTAGACAACTATTGAATTGTAAAAAATTTCCTCCACATTTGGATTGATACCTTATAATTTAGGAAAAGACTGACAAAACTGATCAGACTCACTTAAAAGGATTTTTGTACAACTGCCATCAGCAAGTACAGTTTCAAACTTTAGTCAGTACCAAACATTTATCTTCAGACACTTGTTTTACAAATATTTACTTTCAACACTAGTTTTGAAAGTGACTATTTCAAAGTTCATATTTTAATTTTTTTCAATGAGAAATATAAGACATTTTTAATTGTTTTTATATTTTTTGTGAAATTTGAACAACCAGAAAACTGTATCCCTTCAAGCCCGATTGAAGTTGAAGTAATTGTTTGAGTATGGTTTCTCTATAAGGGGTGATTTAGCACTCATTCCTTCTCAATGCATACAATGCCGACAAAGATTTGGTCGGCATATTCCCCGGACCTCAATCCAATTGAACATGTCTGGGATATGCTGAGAACGACTAAGGTCAAGAATTACTGCTGTCCAAATATCAGAGGAACTAAAATCTACTCTAATTGAAGTATGGGAGAATGTGCCTCAAGAAACTATCGACGTCATCGGAAGCACGGGAAGACGGATGGCTGCAGCCATAAGCGCTAGTGGAGGAAAACTATTTTATTTAAAAAAAATATCCTTCTAATTTTGTTAGATCATTAATTGAATAAAAATGTATAATTAAAATGTTGACAAAATACTATTTTACAAGCTTTTATTTAATTTCACCGGTCCAGATAAGTGTATTCAAGTCTTACAAAATTTGACCCGCTTCTAGTTTCCCGATTAACGTGAAATTTGGCAGGTGTTTACAGTTCCGGTGACAATGCAATGTGGATTTTTTGTTACAGAGCAAAACAAAATGGCGGCTCCAAGATAGTGTTTATGGTCCGATTCGATTCAAAATTGCTATTTGGGGGTTTTCAAGGTTGAAGATTATTTTATATTTTGTCAAAATTCATAAAATTAAGATGGCGGCTCAAATTTGGCGGACGAGTTTTGTAATAATGATCCGATTCTATTCAAAATTGGTATGTGGGGATTTTTGTGGTCGGAGATAATGAATTTATTGAAATTGTGGACGAGTTTTGTGATTATGGACCGATAAAATTGGAAAATTCATGATTTCAATATGGCGGCAGCAATATAGCGACGAGTTTTGTGACTATAGCCCGATTCCAATAAAAATTGATATGTGGGGGTTTTTGAGGACGGAGATCAAGATTTTTATGTCAAAATCCGCGAATTCCAATATGGCGACGAGTTTTGTGATTATACCCCGATTCTATTGGAAACTGGTGTGTGTGGGGGTTTTTGGGGGATGTTTTTGTCAAAGTTCATGTATTCAAGATGGCGGCTTCAAGATGGCGACGTGTTCTGTTATTATGGCCCGACACCATTAACAATTGGTATGTGGATTTTTTTGGGGTTGGAGATTTTTGTCAGAAAAAAAAAAATTTGAGGAACTCTTATACAAATGCTCTAAAAAGGAAAAAATTATGTCTTTAATTGTTTGACCTAGGTTATTCTATGAGTAGCAGATTCAAAAGCTCCCGCGAATATTGAATAGGTATTTTTGAGCGGCAAGATTTTGAATCTGCTACTCACAGAATAAATAACCTAGGTCAAATAATTAAAGAAATTATTTTTTCCTTTTTAGTGCATTTGTACAAAAGCTTGTCTTAATTTTTTTTATTCATTTTAATTCAATCATATTTTTTCCACCACGGCCTAGAATGACACATAGGCTCTCAGTTAACTTTTCATTTCAAAAAGATCAGATTTGCAAGAAAAAAAATTACAAATTTACCTCCGTTCCTTATTGTCCGGTGTATGTATCGTGAATATCTGATAATTTGACATTTATAGTAAAAATCATATATTCCAAGTTTTCCCATAGAAGAGCGCCGTCACCAAAAAGAGAGAATATAATAATTATAAATAAATAATAATAAAAAAGTTTATTCACTAAGAAACAGGAGGGTTTATATAATAAAGGTGGTTATAGCAAATAAACATGGGGTACCACAGAAGCTTTAGTTCCGGGGAACTATCGTACGTGGTTTCGTATGTATACAATGTAATGCTGACAAAGGTAATAATAGCAAGGGTAAGTAATGTAGTAGAATAAATAATATAATATAAAAATATATAATTAAAGAGTGTTTTAGGTTAGACAAAGGGACATAGTAGATCAAACAGATTTTATATATATATATATATATATATATATATATATATATATATATATATATATATATATATATATCTAATATATAAAATTCTCGTGAAACGGTGTTTGTAATTAAACTCCTTCGAAATGGCTCGACCGATTCTCATGAAATTTTGTGTGCATATCGGCTAGGTCTGCGAATCGGACATCTATTTTTCATCCCCCTAAATGTTAAGGGTGGTCCACCCCTTAATTTTATTTTTTATTTTTTAGATAAAAATCTTTTTTTTTATTTTTTTATGATACAGCATTTTCACCCTTCTACTATCAACCCCTATTTTTCCATCGCGATTTTTATTTTATTTTATTTTATCCACAGATCCGCATTAGGGTTGCAAGACGGCAATCGAATATAATAATTGTAGTACGATAAATTGAGAACAAGATAACGGGATAAAAAAAAAACAGGATAACAGGATAAGGGAATAACGGGAAAACGGAATAAATAAAAAACGGGATAACAGGAAAAGGGATAACCGGAATAACGGGATAACGAAAAAAGGAAAACGGGATAAGAAAAAAGGGATAAAAGGAAAACGGGAATAACGGGATAACGAAAAAACGGGATGACAGGATAAGGGGATAACGGGATAAAGAAAAAACGGGATAACAGGAAAATGGGATAACGGGATAACAAAAAAACGGGATAATGGGATGACAGGATAAGGGGATAACGGGATAAAGAAAAAACGGGATAACAGGAAAACGGGATAACGGGACAACAGGAAGCGGAAGGAGTCAAAAGCATTGTCTAGATGGAACAACATAAAGGAAAACATAGAAAAAAAGAAATTCTACGCGGACGAGAGTTTTTGGGAAAAACATTTTAGGGAACATAGAAATTTGGACAGGACAACGTCTGTCGGGTCAGCTAGTATATATATATATATATATATATATATATATATATATATATATATATATATATAAAAGTACTTGACACTTCTTTTCACATGGGGAAATGACAGTCACCAGTAGAAATTGTAATTTCTTATTTAAATACTTAACTAGTTATTATAAACTGTATTATATCATCATTCATCCTTCATAATGTGACAACCATTATATTTCAACACCTGTATACTCATTCTCAACAAAGATTTTCCCTAGTTGCGATCTATGTCTGGTGTTGTTGTTGTGGGTCTCTTGTTCTGGAGTTTTTTGATATTGGTGAGCATGGCACACAGAACAGTTGTCTCACGTCGTACATACCAGACAATACGTATAATCGATCATTGGTAAATAAGAGTGGCTTACCTAATATTATTCTCAGAATCCACCTCTGGAGAACGTTCAAGTTTACAAGATGAGTATCATTTACTCCTCCCCATCTTATTATTCCATAAGTTAGCTGTGATTGTACGAATGCGTAGTAAGATGATAGTAAGATGTGTAGTGTCAAGATAGTCTTTTAGGTATTTGAGTCTTGAGAGCATGCCTCAAGATATTTTATTGAATGTACTTCAGGATAATGTTATTGGGGACCAATGTTCAACGGTCCCAGATTAGGTAATCAACTCGAGTAGTATATATTTTGTTTTTTCCAGATTGAGTGTGAAGGTTTTTATGTCTAAACCATTTTTCTATTATTTCTCCGCTAGCGATTTCAATGAATCCCATGATTTCGATTCATAGAATAAAGCTGTGTCGTCAGCAAAGCTTAAGATCCTTCCTTTTATGTTGAGATTCAATAAGCCATTGATATAGTGTGAACAGGAGTGGACCTAGTATTGTCCCTTGCGGCACCCAGTAAGTTACGAACATACTATTCACTTCACCTCCGATGTCAACCCTTTGTTCACGATGCTCTAGGTAGCTTTTCAGTAGGTTATAGGTATTTCCTCTCAATCCATAATTGTCCAATTTATTCAGCAGTTTTTTATGGCACACGGTATCGAAGACCTTAGCGAGGTCTACAAAAATACAGACGGCAGGCGTGCTTTTGTCCAATGACTTGTAGATATAACTTGTTAATTGCTGGATATCATCGTCGGTCGACTTTCCCTCTCTGAAGCCATATTGAAAGTTGGAAAGTATTTTATATTTGTTACAGAAGTTATGGATTCTGATTTTAATTATTTTTTCTATAATTTTCGAAATGTTTAAAATGAGTGAGATAGATAGATAGATAGATAGATAGTTCACAATTTCTAGTTTATCTCCATTTTTGTAAAGTGGCTTGACGATTCCAACTTTGAGGTTTCTAGGGTAGTAGCCTATATCAAAGCAGCAATTGATTAAGTGGGTTAGCGGATCTTTTATCTCGTTCGATAATTTTTTCTGCACGTATATTATCATGGCCTGGAGCTTGTAGGATACAGATACATCGAGTTTTTCTGTAGTTTTTCATATCCCCTATATTAATCGGGGCTTGTATTTTATCTGCGAATTTCTTTCCTAAGGTACTATTGTACTGATTGAAACTATTTGAAATGTTTTTTTTGTCTTCTATAAGTGTACCATCGGTTGAGTTTCTGATTTGGACCGTTTACAAATTTCGTCAACACATGCCCATAAAGCTCTGGATTGGTTAGCGTTATTGTTTACTAAGAACAAGAGCTGGTGAATCAATTGAATATATACAATGTTTGAAAATTCCCGCACTGACAAATTCCTTGTGGCTAAGTGGCTAATTGTACAGACTAATAAAACTCTATCCCAAGCGCCGTACCCTTTGGAGCTTTTCAATCGATACCGGGTAAAAGGATAAATGAAACGTGCAATCAGTCACGTAGGCCCCAGACATTTGAGCGGTTTGCGAAAAGTCACTGATATGCATAGGTTTTTGCATGGCTTCGGACTTCGGCGATATAAATAGTCTATATGAGTATTATTACACTGAGTTTGCAAATTCATTCATAGACGCCGGAAATCTCGATTCATTGATAAGTTCGTTTCGAATACGATAGCATACAGGATTGTGTGTTATAATAATAATTATAACAATAATATTATATAATATTTATTCAAAAAAAAACAGTACATTTCTTTCAAATTCTGAATCTACAGATATTTCTGGAATAAAATGTGGTACCTACTGAAATCAGATAACTGATTTGTGCGTAGGTATTTATTCTATATCTCCTGATTTGAACATATATAGAGTAAAAAAAAAGTTATATAATGAGAATTTTTCGAATAACTAATCGATCATAACAAATACAACACTATTCTACTATATTATACTATTATAATTGGAAAATTGCTCTAGGTGAATTCGGCATAAATTTTTGTATTAGATTGTTAACGACTTATAACGAAAATATAATAGTGCCAATAGTTTCTTCATTCTACAAATATTCACCATTCAAAAACAATACAATTATTTGCTTTATTCACGTATGCCTTCACAAGATATGGAAAGTCACAGTCAGAGTACCTAAATACTCTTTGTATTTACTGAATTCCAACAAAGTCTTTTTAAACTAGTTAGCAAAACATTTTTCCCTCGGCAAATCAGTTCCTAGTTTGGATATTCGCTTTTTGAATGTTCTACCTGTTGGGTCTGTGTAAAAACTTGACCAACTTGTTTTTATCTTTATTGTTCCTAATGAAAAACATGTTATTTGATAATTATACGCAACAATATAATGTTCTGAATTCAAAAAAATTTGGGTTCTTAATTGGGACAGAAAACTAAACAGCTCACTTGATACAACTCTAAAATTAATAGTTTTATTTACAAAAAAGATAGATTTTAAATTATTACATATTGAGTTCCAACTCAGGGAAAATCAGAAGAAACACTGCTTCCCGCACTGTTTGATAGGGAGGTAATGGGCAAAATTTTCAAATGATTTGTTCATCGAAAAAAAAAGGGGAAAATTTTGGCATGAAAACTATATCTGTTAGCACGTTATCGCTGAATTCTAATTTTCCCAGATTTATCCTAAAAAGTTCAGTAGTAGACTTAATTCTACAAAAAAAAACACTAGCCCGAGGTCAGCCTTTGGTATTTATGAGATTCAGGCATTCAGCCAAAATTGAGAGTTTTTAGGATTCCGTTCATTGAAATGGAAAAAAAACAAGTAGATTTCGCAAAGTATTACTAACAGATAAATGACGTTCTGACTGAAAAAATAAAGCTTGTTCGTTAGTCACAGATTAGCGGTTTTTATAATACCCTATTTTAGAAACAGAAAGGCTAATGAATATCTGTATCAAAGGAAGATAAGCTGTTATCAAATAGCCACTAATTAACACGAACCTTATATAAAAGAATACATAGCAACCAAAAATTATGTTAGAAAAGAGATGAAAATTTTGTGCTTTAGGAACTTTTTTAAACGACATTTTGCAAATATTGGTATGACATTTTTTTAATCTTTCATCAGCCGCCATTTTGGCCCATTTTCAACTCAGCCAAAGTACTGACACAAACTATTTTTGGGCCAAATTATGTTTCATTCGATTGGAAAATGTGGATCCCGTTTTTCTACAAATTTCGTTAAAATTTTAAAGGTCTAATTATCAAGCGGTTCTGAAAACATTGTTTGAAATATTCGTCAAAACACCTCTATTCCTACTGGAGCAAAACCGTGAAAAGATCAGCGTTTTTGAAATATCCATAATCCTGATCTTCCACTTGGATTGCCTTGGATGCCTGATCTTCCACTTGGATTATCAACAATCCTGCAGAAATATCTTTAAGGAAAAAAAACTCCTAACTTTCACTGGTATTTATCTATATAAACTTTTAACTCATACCTACACTCATAGAAACAGTCTCACGAAAAAATCAATTTTTCATAGCTACCAAACTCGCAAAAAAAACGAATTTAGATTGGAACTAGCCACCTACACAAACTACAAAAAATCCCCAAAATATGCAGGCGCAAATTTCTTCAATTTATTGCCCAATGAACTAAAAAACCAATCGAATTTGTTCAGATTCAAATCAAAACTGAAGTCTTTTCTACTCCAAAATGCATTTTATGATATAAAAGAATTCACGATGTGTTGTCAGCATCCTACAGATTGTTTTAATTCTGCTGGATGGTTTTATATATTAATATTTTTTATGAGGACATTAATAAATAGATTTTATCTTAGCACTAAGTATAATTTAACTGTGTAATTTGACTTGGCAATCCAATGTAAATTGGTGTCTGATTAATAAACTTCTATTCCTATTCTATTCTATTTCCGAGAAACTCAGCCGCCATCTAGTAAAGGGTAGTCAAAATGCAGGCGCCGCACGAGAGTTCAGAGTTAGATGGCGATGAGTGTTTAAGATTATGAAATGATTGTTCGGAAAAAAAATCATTTCCGGTTTTTTTTCCGGAAGTTCGGATTTTTCTTCTAACTCGGGAACGGTGAAAGATAGAGCAATTCTGCGAACTCCAATCGATTCAGAATGGCCGAATTAGTATAGAAACGGAATTTCGTTACGATACTGTTTTTTTTTCGAAAAGTAAAATTTTTGAACAACGCCTAAACCCCTAAATATTTTTTAAAATCCAAAGTGGTCGTATCGATCTCCAGTTTGAACCAAAATATGCGGTATCTCATTCCGACAGATTCACTGTGAATCCTGAAAAATCGAGATAACGGCGGGAGAAATCATAGATGGCGCACCGGTCGACTTTCACATATGTCAAATGAAAAAACCATCGGAGCCCAATCTGAAAATAACTTTTCTATACGTAAAAAACCCCGCTGAATCTAAAAAAGTCCTATCTCGTCGATAGGATATGAAATGAAGAAGCTATTACCATCTTTTCCGCCAGCGCACCGACGTTTCGAAACTTTGCGACATCATAGCTGTCTTAGCTGCGTCCGATCGACGAGATGGTCACTTTTTTGGATTCAGCAGACCTTTTTACGCCAGAAAAAGTTATATTCCGGAAAGCCTCTTTCTCATTTCGTTTTTCAATCGTCAACATCCATAAAGACGTCATCGAAAATGCGTTCTATCGTGCTGCTACCGTGCAGACTTCTCTTTGAAAAATCGTAAATAAATCAGGGACGCAGATATCGATGCGAAATTCCATATTCCCGTATTAAAAATAATTTCCTTTCGAATGGCGAGAAGCACGATGGAATTGGAAGTTGGGAAGTATTTTTTTTCCCCGCTTCAAAGTGAAAAAAGTTATTTTTGCTGAGGCACCAGTACATACTTCTGTTGGAAGGATCGCACAAAGATCAGGGACAGAGCGATCGGTGTAAAATTCTGGAAACGTATGCAAAAAACTATGAAAAAAAAACCATTTGTGGTATTGTTGCGAATAATTTGAACGAGAGGGTTACGCATTCAATAAAATGATACGGAACTTTTAGTTTGCCAGTCATATTCGCAGTTTCACTTTCTATTATAGATAAGAATTTTTACTAAAGACCAACACTAGAACAAAGTACAGACGATATCAAATACGGATCGATTGACGAAATTGATAAAGAATCACTGGTACTGGCTAACAAAAGAAACATTAAATAGATATAGATAAAAATGAAGTTTTCAGATTTTTTTTGTGCATATCTCCAATGTTATCTAGCGTAATATCTAAGTGCTTGTGATTTTATCGCTCATAATTTTTTCAAATTTTTGAGAAAGCATTTTACCTGGAAAAAACCACGAAAGCGAAGCTTGAGTGGTTCAATCTTTAATAATGCCGCAAATTGCTCGAGATTTCCTAGAGGCAAATCGCTAGAGGGATACAACTGATTTGACTGATTGTTTCTGAAAATTTTCAGGCCATTTTATTGGTTCAAAGAGTGCTCTTGTATAAAAAAAAACAGTTGTCTTAATTACTTTCATAAATTACCGGGGACTCAATATGGCAGCACCCAAAACTACTTGTAGGGGTCCACCACTAAGTGACTAGAGCTCATCCAGTATTGAAACGACCACTTTGGCCTTCCCCCACCTAATAACCAATTTTTATCAAATATACCCGAACCATTGTCTAACTATGGCTATTAATAGAAATTCCATAGGCGTACCAAATTATTTGGTATAGGCGATTCACGAGACGTAAAGAACTTACACTCCTATAACTTTCCTAACACTCCTATTTCTTTTTCCGCTACTGAATAGTACTTACCACTGGGCATTTTGGCAAGGTAACGAGTAAACTATTGCAAAGTTGAATAAATAACTGCACAATCTATTTATTAATTAAACAAACCTAACCTTTCAAACGCTGCATGCCAAGACACTGGTGAAGATTCGCCGTAGCACAGCAAATCGTATCCACTCGTGTTTTCCCCCTCTCTACCTACCAACAGGTCGTTTCAATACTGGATGAGCTCTACCACCACAATTCACTTGATTGCGGTAGGGGTTGACTGTTAGAACATGTAACGCAAGAAAAAAGCGTTATGCCTCCTCCATGCGACTTTCTCTCTCTCTCTCTCTTTCTCTCTGTCTCTTTCTATTATATACGAGTATGTGTGACAACTACAGTCGGTCATGTCTAAGATGTATAAAAACCCTGGTGCTTGCACTTATACCTGTAGAAGTTTGGGATCGACTTGGCCTACTTGATTATAGAAATTACTAGCGTGTCAGATGGCGCCAATTTCGATTTAGTTTCAATTCAGTAACAGGGTATATTTATTTACTCAGATTTCTTTTTGAGGCTAACTGTGCGCGGGATCTAATTCTAGCTTTGCTATTGGTTTAAAAGAGACATCTGTCAAACTTCACCAATAGCAAAGCTAGAATTAGAAGCCCCCGAACATTGCACAAAGAAAGCACTGTCGTGTTGTTTTTCGTATTTTGTACGATTTGAATTTGAGGTTAACTGCATTTTGACAGACGGAGAATTGGAAATGAAATTGTCATTAAATTGCAGACAATATAAAATTCAATGAATATAATATAATGAACTATAGAAATATCATTATTAGTCAATTCGTCAAGATGTGTACTTGCTTTTGGTACTAAATACAGGCGAAAATTCGAATCTGCGGCTTTAAACTGTACACACAAAATGCAAATGTGGCCCATTCTACAAAAAGTATCCTTACACACTACACTACCTGAAAATAAACAATTCCTCGCGCACTAATGAACTGATGAACGAGTGGTTTTTTTAAAGAACAAGCTCAGGAATAAGCTAAGCAAGATTTCATATCAAAGAGATGGAAAACGCATAGATACCGGCAAAACACTGAAAATAATTTCATATAAGATGCTGCAGATGTCAGAAATTGAGTTCTGACATTAAGCGAGAATATAGACAAACATTTTTGGACGGCGCCATCTACCACAGAGAGAGAAGCTCTGTTGAAGTAACAGGTGGTGTCCCCTCAAAAATCTAAACAATATCGAATCAGTTCATTCACCAGGGTTTTTAGACATCTTAGTCATGTCAGAATTAAATGTCAACGCATTCAATTCCTATATAGAGAAATAGGAGAGCTTCAATGTGCTCCGCGAATTTCAGTAGTTTAAAGTGTCGTATAGAGAAGAGAAATTCATTCAAATGTTATAATACATTTGTAGAAGGTCACTCTGGTAGAAGTAAAAGTGCATTACTAGGTCATACAATAAATTGACAACACATAAATAAACAAAAACAAACAAAAAATATTAAAAAAAGGTTTACACAGAACAAAGTCATTGTAAACGTACAAAGGTAGATATATAAAATTTGATATAAAAAAAAATTGACATGACGAACACATTAAAAACCTAGAGATAGGGAGCTTATCATACATCATCATTGCTAAATTGATGGGTTAAAAAGTCATTTTCCGAGTAAAAACACTTCTTCAGTAGACAAGATTTCACTACCCGTTTGAAATTGTAAAAGTTCATATTTCTTATTTCGAGAGGCAATTTATTATATAGACTTATGTTCAATGAATTTTTCTGTGAAACGTAAAGTCTATTTCTTGGCGTTCTCAAGAGGTTTCCTGACCTGTTAGGTATTTGTTTGAAGGTTATAGACGATGTGGTAACTTGATTACTATCGTTTCGGACGTCCATCGTCTTGATGTATTTAAAAGGTTTTCACGACGTTTCGAGTGCTTGTATCTGCAATCGTCTTCAGGTGAATACTGACAAGTTTAGGTGCTACTTACCAATTTATATGACTGTCGGCGCAATGATGCGTGCAATTCCGCCATGTGCAGCGGTGCATGTAATTTCGCGCGGTGTGGTGGTGCGTGAAGTTTCGCGCCTCTGCAGCCCGCCAGAAAGAGCAATCAGGGGTTTCCATACGTTCTTGATCTCAACGCTTGGTTGACTAAAGGCTTTGAACTTTCGTTTGAACCAATGCTCCTCTCTATGTAGAACACTGGGAATCGCTGACCACGCCTGGACTGAGCACCATCGAGTTCTATGGGACGACGCAAGTGTTCTACATAGAGAGGAGCATTGGTTCAAACGAAAGTTCAAAGAGGCCGCCTACATCGAAGCCAATAACGCCTTTAGTCAACCAAGCGTTGAGATCAAGAACGTGTGGAAACCCCTGATTGCTCTTTCTGGCGGGCTGCAGAGGCGCGAAACTTCACGCACCACCACACCGCACGAAATTACACGCACCGCTGCACATGGCGGAATTGCACGCATCATTGCGCCGACAGTCATATAAATTGGTAAGTAGCATCTAAACTTGTCAGTATTCACCTGAAAACCTTTTAAATACATTAAGACGATGGACGTCCGAAACGATAGTAATCTGTTAGGTATTGGTGAGTTTCCGATTGTTGAGCAAACTCTGATCTGTTTTTGTGTATTTCAAGCATAGTGGCGTATATGTAAGCGGTGGGAAGAGGCATGATCTTGAGATCAATAAATAGAGCATGGCAGTGGTCTCTGTAACCCGCCCCTGATATTGGATTGGATATTGGAATTTCCCCACAAGACTATTCTATATGTCATATGACAGTGAAACAGTCCAAACTAGCTGGATCTGCACCAACAAGATTTTTCAATCTGCGAATCAAGAACGTGACACTTGACAATTTATTCGACAGTTTATCCACATGACACATCCAATTAAGTTTGTCATCAATGGATATTCCAAGTAACTTGACACTTTCACCTCTTGTTGCCACTGGGTTTGAGGATATAATGAGACTCTGATTTTTAGGCGAATTGAGCAAGAGCTTATTAGAGCAGAATCATTCATTGGCCATTTTCACGGTGAGTTCGGAAGAGTCAATCAAAGCCTCCTAAGTTATTGTTTCGCTCTATTAGAGTATAAACCACAAAATGTTGAAAAAGTGAATTAAAAATAGTGTTTCTAACACGATATCTGGCCATTGGAAAACTGCAGGCCATTGTGACCCTTAATAACCGCCGAGTACGGGAATGTCGACCGTACTGGTTCGCCATAGTGAAAACGTGAGGTTAGGATTTCAAAACCCACGAAAGTGAAAACCATTTCGTTTATAAACAGTGAAAGGACAAACAGCTACAGCTGAATTGCTGGAAAAGTTCAATAAATGACCTCCCAATGGAAGAATCCAACGATGCAGGTGCAGATCGCAACAAAAACGTGGACGAATTGAAAACAAAAAGCCACAATGGATCACCCAGTGACAAAAACCGTGAAAAAGACATTATTTCACCAAACCAAACCACCGAAACTGATAAAAACAGTGTGTTGGCAAAACTCACATCGGAAAACAGCGAAATCGCCAGGTGTTCGGTACTAGAAGTCGAGGCACTCCGAAAAAGATGCGATATTGTGTATAATTTTCCCCCAAGTGAAGCCGAAAAACTCAAAAACTCAATGATTACATTTCTAAACAGTGAAAGTGTAATGGTGGATTTATGCAGCACCAATTAACAATTATCAAGTAACAATTATCAATTAACAATTAGCGATTATAAGTTCAACCATCATCCTACAATGGCCGTGTTTATGCAGACAAATAAGAATTATCAATTAACAAGTAGAAAGTTGGCCAACTTTTAACTTCTTACTTTAATTGAACCAAATTTCCTTCTAGTGCGCAACTATTACGCAGATGACCGTGGATTGGTCCGTGCAATGACGAAAGCTAACCCAACTTTCACTGAATAAAATATTCTGGTTTGTTTTTGTTGTGGGTTGTAGCGTATTTTGGAATTTTATTTGTTTGTGAAAATATACTGTAAAAATGGAAATTGATGATGCCATTTTGATCGACCTCGTTCGGCAATTTCCCGTGTTGTATGACTTGTGCGCATGCTTACTTTTCTTCCTTAATTGTTAATTGAATGTGCATAAATGCCATCATTTTCGTTACTTGTTAATTGCTAATTGTTAATTGTTACTTGATAATTGTTAATTGGTGTTGCATAAATCAACCATAAAGAAGAGTAATATTAAACGTAATAAAGACACTGGCGAACCAGGCACCGGGTCCGAGGCCAAAAAGACCGCCCGAGCCGAGGCTAGCGGCAAAAACTGAAAAAAGTTCAAAAACGAAATTAAAGTCGTGAGTGTAACCCATCAAAATGTAGGGAATGGAAAGTGGGCGAAGAAAAGAGGCTAAAACACCTCTGCCTAGAAGAAAAATTTTGTTCACCACACTTTCCGAACGACTTCGGACGAAAGTGAAGAAAAATCCAAACATTCTCAAAGTGAGAAAATAACGCAGAAAAATGGTGAGTCCAACACATCAAAATATGGGAAGTGATATGGACGATGATAAAAGGAGTGAAGGAACATTGTTCCTGACGTGGGTCCCCCGATAAATATATTCTCAATTATTTGATTATTTTTATATTTCTCACGAACAGTTTATTTCATTCATTTTTCGTTAAGGTTTTTTAAATGTAATTATCTATTGGCTGAAAACAATTGATCTTTGAAATGTTGCAATACTTAAGTGTACCTATTATTAATTAGGTTTTGACAACTCCAGGAAATCGCAGCCTTCATCAAATGATTAATGTACCGAGATAATAAGAAATGACACGGAAATTTCCTCACATTTGTATAAAATATACCTGTGATTGATAGGAAATGAAGAAATAGTTTTGTTGTGTTTTCACTCGACTCGCAAAAATAATTCATTACACTGATTTTGTAACGCAAGTATTCATGATTTATATCATGAAGTTTATAGTCAATTAAAGCTGACGATAATGGAAACAAATGCAGAAATGGTACGCTGAACATTAAAGACATACATGGTCAGTAAGAAAATACCACAATAATACACCCCCGTAAAGCTAGCAGAACCACCTTGGAATTTTCGATTTTTTTTCTGGCCATAATGTTAGGCTAATTTATTACCATAGGGTTACACATTTTTTGCTCTTCAGTTATGGGTGATATTGTAAAGCTAGCAGAACCCACCTTTAAAAAAACTCCTCCGAACAAATCATCAATAATTTTAGGCTCTATTCATGTGAATTTATTACCCTATTTGAAAATTTTTTGCTCAACACTCGGCAAATATTGACACTATTTGCATTCTGTCGGATTCCACATTACTGCCACTCGAATCCATTGATAACTTGTTATGAATTTAGATCATCCACCTTTCCCGTTTCGATTTTCTCAAAATGTTCGCGAAATAATCGTTTTTTTTTAATATACCGAGTTGTCCTAGCCTCATTTCAGGATATTCATTACTATTGAAAAAAAGATCAACAATGAGGGTCAATAGGTACATTATTTTCATTCTATGGGATTGATTCCACATACAACCTAAACCTTTTCACTTAAAAAAAACGTTATGAATTTTTATCATTCTATTTTCTCAAAATACTTCCGAAGTAATTGTTTTTTTTAATTCTCCTAACTTCAGGATAAAATCTCAAAGTATTCAAAAAATTGATTAGTTGAAAATATAAACAGGATGTTCATAAAATCAGATGTGGAATCATCTGCGACTGAAAGATGTAGTTCAATGTCCAGCGTGGCTTTAGCCGGGGAAGTAGTTGTTTTCTGTTAGACATTCACAAAAAATAACTTCATTTTAATCGTGGATTTTTCAATTCACTGAAAAATCTTTCTATTATCAATATTCAATTGAGAATGTTTCCCTTTTCAATATTCAAAAAACTTTCTACGTTATAATTGTTGGCTCATATCTGGCTAATTTATTACTATAGTCAACAAAAATAGCTCAACGATTATGGAGAATAACGTTTATTTTTTACCAGAATATGGGCACTATTTGCATTTTATCGGATTCTATTTCTACCACCTAAACCCTTTCATTGTAAAAAACATTTTTTGAATTTGTATCATTCACCTTACTCTTTTCGATTTTCTCAAAATTTTTTCGAAGCAAATATTTTTTTTTAATATACCGGGTGCTCCTAGCTTTGCGTTTAGGCTGACACAACCCCATTGAAATATCAAAGTATTCAAGGGAACTTTTTCCGTCATAATTGTTTGCTCATTTAGTGTTAAATTATTACTCTATTATAAAAAAATGTACTCTCCAGTTGTAGGTGAAATCTTGGGCTTTGCTAGATCCGCCCTAAGCTGGTACTTCAGGCTAATCGAATTTTTATGGAAAATCCGATTTTACCAAAATTTTGGGCTCACGTTTGAACCCAATGTCGATTTTCCTTATATAGGTTTTTTTTAAATCATGGGTTTTGCTAGCTTTACCGTAGCTAGCAGAACCCACCTTTAAAAAAAAACACCTCCGAACAAATCCTCTTGGACAATAATTTTAGGCTTAATTCATGAGAATTTATTACCCTATTTGGACATTTTTTGCTCAACACTCAGGGAAAATATGGACACTATTTGCCACATTACTACCACTGGAATCCAGTGATAACTTGTTATGAATTTAGATCATCCACCTTTCCCTTTTCGATTTTCTCAAAATGTTCCCGCTATTTTGTTTTACCTAGTCGAGTGGATGACTGGAATTGGTTTAAAATTGACTCAAAATTTGATTTAAACATACCGGGTGATTCTCTAAGGTGGCTCACCCCATAACTTTTTTATTATTGAAGATTGAAAAACAAAATTTGGGGGTTGTGTGTTATAGTTCGATTTACATTTTTTGACATATTTACTTGCTTTGCCGTACTTCATAACAAGTTGTCAGTGGATTCCAGAGTAGTAATGTGGAATCAGACAGAATGCAAATAGTGTCCATATTTTCCCTGAATGTTGAGCAAAAAATTTTCAAATAGGGTAAGAAATTCACATGAATAGAGTGTAAAATTATTGTACAAGACGATTTGTTACGAGGTGTTTTTTCAAAGTTGGGT
Source organism: Gonioctena quinquepunctata (assembly GCA_018342105.1). Lineage (NCBI taxonomy): Eukaryota > Metazoa > Arthropoda > Insecta > Coleoptera > Chrysomelidae > Gonioctena > Gonioctena quinquepunctata. The sequence continues at coordinate 496,793 of JAFIRS010000503.1, read as the reverse complement.
TCTGCTAGCTTTACGGTAAAGCTATATCAGAACCCATTTATATGAGGAAAATTGGCAGTGGGTTCAAACGTGAGCCTAAAATGAGCCTGAAATTATGGTGTGATCAGTTTTTTTATAAACATTCGATTAGTTCTGCTAGCTTAACGTTAAGCTAACAGAACCCGCGATATCTCCCATAATTAAAGAGCAAAAAATGTGTCAATAGGGTAATAAATTAATCTAAAATTATCCCAAAATTATGGCCAGAAAAAAAATCGAAAATCCCAAGGTGGTTCTGCTAGCTTTACGCGGGTCAATAATACATTTATAGCAGGAAAACACTAATAAACAAGCTTTTATTTCAACATGGACTCAAAAGTAAAAAATTACTTAGTTAAATGTAAAAAAGCTGTTTACCTATGTTCTCATTTTGGTAACTCTAAATTTACAAATAGTTAGCGGTCTCAAATTTAAGACTTATGTCGAGCACCCTACGCTGATTATTATCTTTTTTTCCCTCTTGAGAAAGAAAATCGATCTCTAAACCCATTTCACCTTGTGCTAAGAAAAAGATGAGAAACCAGGTTCTGGACGCCTACACAATGATAGGATATATCATTCAAAGTCAATATTCTCAGTTGTAATACCACAAGTGAGTGAGAATAAAGTGAAAATAATTCGACAGATGTTCGAAAACTTGTTACCAGGCAATAGACACGAGAGCCCAACGGGCTCGAGTGGCTATTGCCAAAATGGCAACAAGTTTGAGAAAGAAATCTGGAGAATTATTTTCTACTTTATCGAACTCTCGTGTGGTATTCTCTAGATTATTTTTTTAATTTACGATCACAAACAGCCTTTCTCGCAAAATTATATAATGAACTAAACCGGTTTTAATTCATTTCTCACTTTTCATGCGAATTGATGATTGTCAAATTAAAAATATAGGTTGTCAAAGAATAAAAACAAAATACCTCAAATTATTCCCGCGGCAATTTTCTAGGTAGATTATTCTCACTATAATATTGTTTTGATTGGCCAAAACGTACATGAATGATTTGAATTGAAAGTTTTCACTGGTTTCTAGAAATGTCAAAAAATAAACACTACAATAATTTCTTCTATAGATTGATGTCAGTCAGTTATTGTCAGGACATCACCATTTATTAACATTTATATTTATCCTAAAAAAAATTATTGATTGAACCCGAGGAAGTGATAGTGAAGGTATGTTTGATAATCAGATCACAATCAAATCCGATCGAAGGTAAATCGGAAGTTCAATCTCTACCTAATTCGTAACGTAGATTCCGGACCAGGAACCAAATTATCTAAAATATTTGATCAGTATTAGTCATTAAAACAATACACTGAATGTTTACGGATATCGAGAGCAGGAATGTGGTCCTTTCACTACACAATAGATTTTCAGGACGCAGACTGGGTTTTCAAGGTGATGATAACAAATTTTTTTTTTATTATTTTTTATTGAATATTCAATAGTTTTACCAGAACGTGCATTTAATTAATTGAAATGAGCGTATTAGAATTGATGCAGTGAATACGTCCTTGTAATGGATGCTTATCAAAGCGAATCGTTGGAAAAAATAAGATGAAAAAAGTGAGATTTCAATTCGATTAAAGATAAATATAGGTAGTTGTCATTATGTTTTCTTACACCTTAGCCATCAAGTTTACTTGGCCAATTATGAACTGATCGTTCACCTGCGACATTTTTTCTGGCAACGCGTGGTCAATGCCAGTGGCAGACCCACGATTTCTGCTTGAGGGGAGGGGTCACATATTCGCAACTCCTATCTAGTAAGGAAAGTCACTTGACAAAAAAACGTTCGTACCTTTGCCAGTGTTTGTCGAAAAATTGTCGTATAGTCGTCGTGAATGGAAAAAAAATGCACTTTTCGTTTTTTTTATCTCAAAAAACAAAATTCATTTAACCCAATAAAAATGCACCAAAACATATTTTATAGAATCAACGGGGTGTTTTTTAAAAACTTGTTATTAAGAAACACCCTGTATAACACTTTTTCATATTGCTTGGTGTCCATAAAAATGAGTTTTTTCAATATTGCATCTATATAAAGTAGCTACTTCTGTATTATGCCTTTTTCATAAATAGACAAAATATGTTTGCCAGTGCAACTTTCACATTTGGAAATTTTTTAAGGGCTGTATCGACTTTTCTTCACAAGGATAATCATTTTTCGTAAAAATTTGAGACGTGTTTTTCGGGTCGGATATATTCAATGATGTAATTAAAGAAATAAAGATGACGGAAGAATTTCTGATCATTTGTCCGATTCTATTCGAATCCGACATCTGCGAGTTTTTGAGGTGATTATTCAGTGATTCATGGTTAAGGATATAACTTACAAATGTTTCGAATTCATTGTGCATAATAAACAAAAATATATATTAAAAAAAAAACACGCTTGTATAGCAATAAGGACTTAAAAGTGAAAAATAATAGGTAAGAATAAAGTCATCGACCAAAAAATCTCCTCTTGTGTGGAAAAATTATTGCTACAAAAGACTAAAAAAGAATACTGGAAAAAAACTCTTCGATTGATTCATCCACATGGGATGGAAGATTTTAGTAAATTTTGGTGAACGTGCCAGCCAGCGCGTTCGCCATATCTTTGTAATGTTAATTATTTTTTTCTGGCGATGTTGGTGAGAATTCCCGGTCATAACTATGAAATTATTGTATTGTCATTGGTTCTCAACATGTGTGCAAAATTTCAAATAATTCGTACATTTGGAAGTGCGTGAAAATTTCAAAGATTCCGTTACATAATTTATAAATACATACAAGTGAAGCTAATAAGCGTGTTTAAACAGCCATAAACTAACATGGCCTGGAAATATTTGTATTAGGTAATAGTTGGGGATATTTTGAACTATAATAATTATTTCCTCATGTTGCAATGCAAAACGGAAGAAGTTGTATATTCAGACGACTCTACCACGCAAATCGAATGGATATTTTAGCATCAAATTTAAATTGTTTAATTAAACCTGATAAATATTCATGAGTAGCTGATCGAACCGAATATTTGACCACTTCACACGTGCTACTGACTACTACACAATAGTTAAATACTATAAACTACTGTACAAGATGATCGGCATGGTTGTTCCAATTGTTAACTAAGCAAACGTAAACCAGATCCATTTAAAGTCTGAAATGGAAATGTTTAATAAGATGGATGCCTCATGGATGGATTCTGATAATTTCTCGTCATTTTCTAGATATATATATATATATCGAGGAATGAAAGTCAAGAGGGTTATCATACGGTTATTTAGCTGGCCATGTCTCCTCATCTAATCATCTGAGGTAATTGTTGGTGAAAACTACAAATCATCCTGTAATTTCGAAGCAAATAAAAATTGATCTCTTAGTGTTGAATTCTTAGAATAGAATACGTCACACTGCCATGTTGATTCATATATTTACTCTAGTATTTTTTACTAGGTATAGACAGGAAAATACATAAAATTTTTGGATTTTAGATCTTTTATCTACGATTTTCAAAAAAGCTTGCGTAATATACATTTGTGGGTGAAGGTAAATATTTTTTATTTACATTATCTTTGTTGATAAAAATAATGGAATAATCTAAGATGAATGAGAGATGAGTACACAATCCTGGTTTGTGTAATAAATACACTTGTACTTATATCATTGATCATTGAGGCATTACTTTTTACAAATCTCATTTTGAAAAAAAAAATACATGTTTACACACATAGAAAAGTATACATTTTAGGGAGAATTTTGAATAATTCATGATAAAATACTATGTTTACTGTCTGACGTGAATCCAATTGGGTGTTTTATTGCGAAATTTCAATATGATGACGATAAAGCACTTAAGATAACTCATTTGTCAATATCTTGAACTTGAACTCAAATATAGAACGTCGCATTGGGCTTTCAACTACCTATAGCTTTGCAAATTACGAAGGAGAAATTGATTTATTGTTATGAAATACTCCAAAAATGTCATGTGGGCAATAAAAATAACTTGTATTGTATAATTAGCTTACGTAGATATATGACATCATTTACCTACATCGGATTAATAGAAGCATTAAGGACAAATACCCACTCCTATTTGTTACCAGGTAGAAGAAAAAATCCTAAGCCGTACCTAGGTACCCTTAAATCAATTTAAATTATTTTTTAACCATTTCTAACAACGGTAAAAGAAGTTATAAAAATCAACATACTGCAAATACCAAAATAGGTAAATTACAAACGAAACTTTTGTCCCTTGTAAAATTCAAGAAAATGATAAAGGGGGAAGGGGTTCTTCAGCAATATTATGAGTAATTTGGGGACTGCAGACAAGAAAAAAGCTCCATAATATTAGTTCTTTGCCGACGTTTGTTTCGAAGAGACTTCCAATGAATAAACTAGTTGATAGTTACATATTCATTAATGCATAATACCTACACACCATTGACGTAAACAAAATAGAGCGAACGTAAAACGATATTTATCACCTGAGGTCGTATATCTGAATACGTATTAGATATTCAATCACCCCACTTTTTTTGTTAATGTCAAATCACACGGAAAAAACATTACTTGTGACCATTCAGACATTGAAATTCTCATTATTGTCAATTATCTCAGCTATGTGGAAATAGATTTGAAAGATAGAAATATTGGATGAAATAATAGATAACACACCGCAGAGATAAAAATAAACTCCATTACGTAACGAACGCATTTTACTAGGGCAATTTCAGGCCGATAATTGGAATACTACTTATATCCCGCATGCTATGGTCTACGTGACGATTTCAAACCTCCTCATGGCGCGCGAAAATAAAATCGAATTATCAGAATCAAATTCCTAGCTTACCCCAGTCAAGTCTCTCGCTCCGAACATGATTTAGCCGCATAAGTAAGAAAATGGCACAGAGTTTAATAAACATTTCAACTAAGGTCTTTTTATGTCAAAAAAACTACGAGACTCCCGAATCCACCACACATGCACCTCTTTAGACTAGTACCGAGCAAAAGCTGACCATACTCCAAGATTTCCTTTCAAATATTATAACCCATTTGACTTGGCATCCTTGTTCAGCACGTGGTTGGCAATTCTACCTTTTTCATCAGAAGAGAATCGTCACTGGTGATGGTTCGACTGATTTTGTCCTTAACGCCTGGTCTATAAAGGTCTAAATGCACGAGCTACGGTATCCACGAGTGGCCTTACGTCGGTGGAACAGCTGGAGTGGTGCCATCTCTTCGCAAATCTATTCGACAGTGGCGTAGAGGGAAGGAGGAAGTGATGCGGATTTAGCATTGAGTTTTTAGAATGTATCTTTCTTTTTGTCGACTGATTCATTTCTTCGCTGAAAGACATTGAAAGATCAGTCTTTCGAATAATTGAATTCTGTATCCATTGGTTTTTGTGATATGCAATCTGCTCATTTATAGTTACAAGGGGGTGTTCAAGTAAGCAATCACAAACACTAGGGCAAGTATAAAATTTCACCAAAGTGAATTATTTTCGCCATCTTGAGGCACAAAAGAGAGCGTCCTTCAACTATAGCACCAATAGAATAATAATTAAAAAAACTTTTTAAAGACAAGCTTTTATTCAAATGCACTAAAAAGTAACAAATAATTGCTTTGGATGTGTGACGTACGTTATTCAGTGAGTTATAGATTCAAAAGCTTGTGTCGAGCAAAGTTTTCAGTTCGAGTACAAAAGCGATAAGCTTTTGAATACATAACTCACAGAATAACCTACGTCACACATCCAAAGTAGTTATTTTTTAGTGCATTTGAATAAAAGCTTGTGTTTAAAAAAGTTTTTTTATTAATTATTTTATTTTGTGCTTTTTAGGACTTAAGTACGCCTTAATCTATGCATTTTTGTAAAAGCATCGTTATTATGAGCCATTTTTCTGAGCTGAGCTATCTAGTCCTTCAATGAGGAGACCATCTAAAGATTAACTCATCGCTATCTTGGAGTTGCCATCTTCAATTTATGAATTTTAACTAAAATCAATAATCTTCGCCTAAATTCATAATCTCCGATCCCTAAAACCCCGACATACCATTTTTGAATCGAATCAAGCCATAATTACAAAATTCGTCCGCCATCTTGAATTTGCGAATTAAAAAAAAATCATAATCTCCGACCTCGAAAACCCCCTCATACCAATTTTGAATAGAATCGGACCATAAACATCATCGGCCATCTTGGAGCCGCCATTTTGATTTTATGAATTTTGAAAAAAAACATATTCTTCGACCCTCAATACCCCACATACCAATTTTGATTGAAGCGGGCATAAACCTAAATCTCGTCCGCATCTTGGAGCGCCATTTTGATTTTTTTCTCTAACAAAAATTCCATGAGCTGCCATTTCAATTCCATAAATTTTGCCAAAAAAAATCATAATCTCCGTCCCCAAAAACCCCCACATACCAATTTTGAATCGAATCGTACCATAATCACAAAACTCGTCCGCCATCTTAGAGCCGCAATTTTGTTTTTTCTCTAACAAAAATGTCATAATGAATTGTCACCAGAATTATGAACACCTGCCAAATTTCAGCTCAATCGGATGTCGGCATAAAAACTTTTTAACAAAAAATTAAACCGACGAAATACGGAACTGAAAAGTACAAAATAAAATAAACCTTCTTAGTCTCAATATCTAAGCTCCTAAACTAATGTAAAGTAACTAATTTTGAGTCGGCGCCAAACAAACAAGCAAATGAATTAGGTAAGGCGTAAGATTATGGCATCGAGTTGCGCAGTGACAATCTGATGATTTTTTTGAAGTAATTTAATGATCTTCGTTGATTGTTAGTTTGGCGCCGACTCAAAATTAGTTACTTACATTAGTTTAGGAGCTTAGTTATTGAGACTAAGAAGTTTTATTTTATTTTTTACTTTTCAGTTCCGTATTTTGTCGGTTTAACTTTTTGTTAAAAAGTTTTTATTTTTCAATTTTTTGTAGTTGAAATCTACTTTACTAGCTACTTGTTTTTTGATTACTTCCAAAATACTTACTTACCCACCTTACTTCAACTATTACCAGTTAAATAATATGATTATCTACTTTTACTATTTGTTGTAATATAAATTATTTTTGTTGTTCTGGTTAGTTTATTTCATTACTTTGTATATCATTCCATCCTCTCATAGAATATAATGATTGTGACGGATGTAGGAGAACAAAAATAATGGCAATAGCGATATGTCATTGTCAACTACATATGTGTGCCAATGTTCACAAGTGAAAAATCAATTATCCCCTATTTTCTACCCGTCAGGGTGGATAAATCCAAATATGATCAACTATGAGGTATACCCTATCTAATAAAAAAAGAATCATCCAAATCGAAGAACCCAGTACAAAGTTATGCCTGATAGAATCGGTTAACGGACCAGAATTCAGAGGGTGAATGATCAATATTTTTCATTTTGCTACGCTTAGGGGTGGATTTGTTTTTTTAAATTCAAATGGGACCAACTTAGAAGTACACCCTATCCACTGAAAAAAGAATTATCGGACGTCTCAGTAGAAAGTTATGCGTGGTCATACATAAAAAAAATATACGCGTCGACTAGAGAACCTCCTCATTTTTGGTTTCGTCGGTTAAAAATGGATTACAAATTTTGAACCGGAAAAAATGACAGAACGAATGACATACGAACGGAGCAAGCAATCAAACAGCTAAGAGGGGTACAAACAAAGCTATTTCCATTGGATTCGGTACTTATGTTTTTCTTTTGAATTTTCTGCGAAAAACGATATCCTGGAAAATATTTCTTGTTATTATTGTGATTGTTGAGTCCTTGTAAATACTGAGAAATTCTCCTGTTTAAAAATATGTTGACACGATGATAGCACACTTAAATAGTTTTCTGTTTAAGATTTTATGAGGTATAACATGAAGTTCTTTGTTCTTTTGGGTTGTGAACCGATCTAATCGAAACAAGCACTTGAAATGTTTCCGATTTTATATTATTATGACTTGTTTATTTTCATTTTTATTGTTATGTAGGTTTTATGTAGTTTTTATGTGATTTCACAATACAACTTCAGATTCTAATCTATGTTTGGATGAAGAAATATTGAACCTCGATTAATAATTTTATGAATATAGGGACTGTATTAATAATTTGTTATTTAATAAAAAATAAATTATTGGATATCACAAGGAAACTTTCTCCTAACTGGTATTCCTACCTACTTTTCTATTGATCCTTATTTGACACTGGACTAAATGTTTCTTTTTGGCTTTTTTCTATAACTTCAATTGCAGTGAAAGTACTATTTCACCATTTCCATAATGTTTTTCATAACTACTGATATACTTTTCCAAATGTTTCATGATTTGGCCATCAAGGAAGGAGCTACAAAACACTTTGCCCTTGTATTTCAGGAAATATTACGGAAAAAATATATGTTATTCAAGGAAAACTGAGCATTACAATATATTACCAGATAATATGTTCACTAAATTACCGCAAAGTTTATAAAAATCACAACAAACCACTAACAACTACAAAAAACAATGATCTTTTCATACTCAAATGCTTTGTTTTTCCCCCGATCAGCTGATGACCGCCTTACGACGTCGATTTTGAAAATGCATGTTTTGATCACGTGGCAGATATTTAAAGAAAATGCATAATTGAAGTAAACACTAAATTTGGTTTTTAAATCCACTAAGCTGTAAAATACCATGCAGCTTGGTTTCATCCTTAAGATATATATGTTTACTGTTAAGTCATCCTTGAGGGACGTGTAGTCATAAGAACAAATCAAATGATTGGGCATTAGTTAGTTTAGTCTGTTTGTTCAAATTTGCATTTTTTTGTGTTCATTGATTTCCAAACATTCTGAAAGGATTTTTTTCCAGATTTGCACCTGGAGTATTATTCTACGACAATTTTAAACTATTGCTGGTTTAAAATTGTCGTAGAATAATAATTTTGAGTTGAGGTGAGTAGCAGAAAATGGATTTGTTTTACTATTTATAAAACTGTTCCCATGTTCGGATATCCGTTTCTCGAATGTTCTCCTTGTTTGACAAATATAGTGATGTTATTTTGTCTCACTAATGTTTGACCTATGCAACGAATTACAATATACCTATAATTTATCCAAACTGATCAGAACAAAAACTAGATGTTAAAGAGAGGAAGGATAATATGTCATTTCAACAAATTCGAAAAATACTTGATAAGTGTAAATGATATATCCCCATATAAATTCCCAATAACAGGATGTTTTTAGGTATCTCTTTCAACAGGATGTAAAACTCGTAATAATAAATGATTTGACAAAATTTGCTAATATAAAAGATGCAAATTACGGAGATACTAAATATACCATTACAATTGGTCCTATTGCGGTTCTGGAGTTATTCACTGAAAATGTGTTCGTTTTACTCACATTTGATGATTTGCCTAAACATGTGTATAACGTAAATTATTTACTCCACTTTCTGTAAATAAGTATAAGTTCGTCTGTAGCAAAAATGTGTTTTGTAAAATTTGCGTGGTAACGATGTTGATTCAGAAATCACGGACAAAATCAAAATCTTGCGGAACGATTTTGAGATCGTAACGATTTGATAATGGTATGGGTATATTATTCCTGATTTATGGTATTCCATAATTTATTGCGGGACACTTCAACTTGACTTGATATAGACCTTTTGCTCCATGCAGAGCCGGATTAAGAGGGGGGCAAACGGGGCTGCAGCCCCAGGGCCTCCACAAGAGAGGGGCCTCCACAATATAAATTTTTAGGTAACATTTCCTAACAAATACCGAAGGATATGCAAAATTACATATAAAAAATCTGACAACGAAAGAGCAATTCTCCCACTTTTTCCTCTCATTTTTCGTTTTAAACATTCAAAAACATGTTTCGTATTCAAAATCCATGGTTAATATTAATCTTCGATCTGATGAATCATGTGTATATGCGAGAAACAATCACCAAGTAAAACATCATACTATTATACAAAATATTATATCGTATCGTAATTAGCTGTAAAAACAAAAACAATTGAATTTAAAAAAAAATATACATTAAGTACTTTTTTTTTTATTAAATGAAGGATTTACTGTCGATGTATTCTTCGAATGACACAAGCGATCTAGATACACAATGAAATTCAATAATCATAAGCAAAAGAAAATAATATTTCAATTTATGAATATGATTGCATCAAATTATTTATAAGAGCCCTGTGCGCATTCCATAATAGAACGCATTCCATAATAGAACAAAAGTTCAAATTCTGTTGAATATTTTTCTGCCGATTCTACAAACACTTTGCCCGTCTATACCTGTTTTTCCTATTTATTGGCGTTGACAAGTGTCCGCTGAGTGGCGCGCTTGTAACAGAGAAATCCCCGAAATCTGAAAGGATGACATTCCGCAACAAATGTAAATCCTTCTGAAAAAGGACTATCAAAAAGACCAATCTAAGCTGTTCTACTATCAAATTCTTGAAAACTAAAATTTCAGAGCTACATTCCCAAACATTGAAATTACGGTGATTATTTTTTGACATTGCTAGAAACCAATGGAAACGTTCAATTCAAATAATTCATTTTTAAAACTGAAATCATATACGTTTTGGCCAATCAATAATGGGAATATTCTACCTAGGAAATTGTCGCGGGAATAATTTGAGGTATTTTGTTTTTATTGTCTGATAACCTATATTTTCAATTTGACGTCTGTCATCAATTCGCATGAAAAGTGAGAAATGAATCAAAACCGGTTTAGTACATTATATAATTTTGCGAGGAAATGTGTTTATGATCGTAACATCAAAAAATAATCTAAAGAATACCACACGAGAGTTCGATATAGTAGAAAATAATTATCTAGATTTCTTTATCAAACTTGGTGGCATTTTGCAATAGCCACTCGAGCCAGTTGGTCTCTCTTGTCTATTGCCCAGCAACAAGTTTTCGAAAATCTGTCGAATTATTTTCACTCTCTTGTGATATTACAACTGAGAATGTACTTGGTTTTGATGGTGTCGAATTGCACTGGAGAGCGCTCATTTTCCAAAAGAAAAATGTAAAAAATAGTCGAATTACGATGAGACAAAGCCACCTATCAAAGTTATCGCTTCTTAGCATTGAGAATGATTTTCTCCGGGTGCTGGATTTGACCGAAATCATCAATGATTTCTCGTCGAAAAAAGCTCGCAAGAATCCATTTGTTTACGCTGTAATTTAATTTTATTTATTTCTTGTATTTTATTATACCTACATATGCTCGTGTCGAAATAATTTGATTTGTTCCGCAATAAATTATTCAAACACTTAAGAGAGAAAAAAACTTGTTTGAAAAATAATTAGGGGCCTCCACTCCTTTGTTGCCCCATGGCCTCCACACCTTTTAATCCGGCCCTGGTTGAGGTATTTTTTTCAACAGGATGTAAAACTCGTAATAATAAATGATTTGACAAAATTTGCTAATATAAAAGATGCAAAATACGGAGATACTAAATATACCATTACAATTGGTCCTATTGCGGTTCTGGTAGTTGTTCACTGAAAATGTGTTCGTTGTACTCACATTTGATGATTCGCCTAGACATGTGTATAATGTAAATTATTTACTCCATTTTCTGTAAATATTAGTTCGTCTGTAGCAAAAATGTGTTTTGTAAAATTTGCGTGGTAACGATGTTGATTCAGAAATCACGGACAAAATCAAAATCTTGCGGGACGATCTTGAGATTGTAACAACGATTTGATAATGGTATGGATATATTATTCCTGATTTATGGTATTCCATAATTTATTGCGGGACACTTCAACTTGACTTGATATAGACCTTTTGCTCCATGATTAATCGTTTTTGAGAATTTTCAATTCTAGTAACTTTGGGTGGTAGAGGTATTACCGCAATGTACCTCATGAATCTAGATAGATAGAAAGAGAGTAAGTGGGAGGACCAACCCATTAGCATGTAGGCCTCTCTATCGGGCTCGTTATGCACCCACCGCTGCTGGGAATCGGTTCAATTTTGAAGGTATCCTATTTCGCGAGCGAAGGAGGCCGATACCTTTCTCACACTCTAAGGCTTCAGAGCGAATACTCCCGAGGTGCGCTTCCTGTATTGTTGCCACTGCTGGGCATTTCTGAGGATGTGGGTGGCTTATTCCTCATCCTCCAAGCACCACCTGCATTCAGTATCATACGTGGTTCCTATGATGTTGAGGTGCTTGTTTAGATGGCAGTGCCCCGTGAGGAGCCCTACCACTATTCTGATTTCCTTTCTGCTCAGTGTGAGCAGAGTCTTGGTCCTCCTAGTTGAGGGTCCTCCGATGTGGAATTTTGATTGTCTCATGCCAGGAGCCTCTTTCCATGCCTCCAGGATTTCCTTTGTGGTTGAGACGCTCCATGATCTGGGAATTCCTAGTATTGGTTCTGGTCCAATCGTTGAGATTTTTGCACCTTGTCTGGTCGGTCGGTCCGTTCGTTTCCGGGCACACCTGTATGACCAGGGACCCACAGTAGCTTTACCTCATTGGCGATGGATAGCCTTTGCAGATCGTCAACGCACTCCGACACCAGCAGCGAACTGACTCTGTATGATGTGAGGGCCTTGGTCGCCCATTGGCTGTCCGTGATAGCCTCTGTTGACATTTTCTCTTATAAGTATGGCAAAAACTTCTGTCTGAAATACTGAAACAAACTTTCCCAGGGCATAGTAGAGTTCAGCTTTTAGGTGTTTCCCGTAAGCCCCAGCGCCGGCTGATTCACCCACCTTGGAGCCATCTGTGTACCAGGTGATCCCATTGGTGGGGATCAGGCGGTGCCCTATCTGCTCCCAGTCCTCCCTATTGGGACTTTTGCTGAATCGTATGGGAGGTGAAGAATTGTCCCCTGGCATCTCAAGGAGTGGACAATCCTTTAGTGTTTGATTCCAAAATCTAGAATGTCCATACATTCCCACGCTCCGCCATTGGTTGGAACTTCTCAAGGGAGCGATGGCTTTGCGTGCCTCGTGTTCAATGAAGAGATGCAGGGGAGGCAGTCCTATGAGTGTCTTCAGCGTCCTAGTAGGTGCCGTCCTCATTGCACTTGTTGTCGCAAGAGAGGCAAGTCTTTGTACCCTATCTAATTGGGTTTTTGATTTGCCGGATGCTATACCTTGCCACCATACGATGGCTCCGTACGTAATCATTGGGCGTATGAGAGTCGTGTAGATCCAGTATAGAATCTTGGGGCTTAGCCCCCACGTAATGCCCAGAACGTAGCTGTGGCTTTCCGAACTTTGTGTTCGATATATACAGTTCAGCTTGGAGTCAAGGATGACTCCAAGGTACTTGACTGAGCTTTTGTGTTGCAGGGACCTCCCATCGAGTTAGACGTTTGGGAGGTCCCCTGGTTTGCGTTTCCTGGTGAAAAGAACCAGCTTCGCCTTTTCAGGGTTCACACTCACAGCCCTACTGAACGGCACCATTCATCCACCCCGTTGAGGACTCTTTGTATCGTGCCCCTCACGAGGCCGGACCCCTGGTCATCGACCAGGATGACAATGTCGTCCGCATAGGCCTGAGAGTAGTAACCCAATTCTTTTATTTTTACTAGGAGGCCATCCACCACGAGGCACCATAGCAGAGGGGAGAAGACTCCTCCCTGTGGACTCATGAATTTAATATCCTTGTTCTTTTCTGAATATTTTTAAGTTTTACCAAACTAAAGTTATCGTTGATTATATTTGAACGGAAATCAAACTGCCTGTTTTCCAGATGAATGAATAAAAGCAGAGTAATATGAAAAATAAAACTCTTAGACACGTTGACAAACTAATATTTTCCTGAAGCCACAGTTTTCAATAATATCATACATTTAAATCATATCTACGCAATTGACTCTTCCTCTCCAGACTTTCAGAAAATATATTTTAAAAAGGAAGCTGTGGTATCTTCAGAATCATGTCTGTAGGGTCCACAAAGAGTTCTTCTTCCTCAAATTGAAAGATCGCAAAAAAGCAGATCTAAAAGTACTGTTTCCATTAGATTTTTTTCTGAAACAACCATTAATACCAATACTATATCATTTCGTAACCAAAAAACATGACGTTGGTAAATATTTTGTCCTCGCCTGCCTATTCAATCTATCATGTTCCATAACTGTTATATTTAAAATTGAAAAATCCATTATGTTGCTTTTGATCGATGTGTTTTATTCTTTTATTTTTGAAATAATAGAAAAACTTAAACATCTGCGAACTTTGCGCTCTAGTCTTAACATTTCGATAATTTGGTTTAATTTAGAAATAACAATTTCAGAAAAACACAGGAATTAATTATTTCCTAGCTGATATTTCTATTAGACTTTTGTATATTATAAACTGCGATATAAAACTAAGGAGCTTTCGAATTATGCCACATTAGTTACCAACATCGATAAAATTTAAGAAATATAAAAATAATCTCACCTTATTATTGACAAGAACTTGAAAGAGACTTTGTCGATCTACTGCCTAGAAGAACAAACATGACTGAGAAATCACACCCTATACGCCAGCAAGAAATCTAGAGGACCACAATCTGGCACGTTTCACTTATCACAATTATCTTTGATTTATTCAAATAAGACTCTTGAACTGGCTATTTGACATGATCATACAAAAAAATTCAATGTATTTTAATTCGGAAACTTCAACAACATTGTGTTTAGTCTGGTTTTGGTTATTTCAATGAGACAATCCCCTTTGTTATCACGATATTTATTGTTTATCAGTTGGTTATTGCATGGGACTATAGAGGAAATCATGTGATTGATTGAATCATTGCATTTCTTTGTTTGTATTTAGATCACAAAAGAGAATGGAAAGGAAAATGTTTATTGTACATTGGCGGTCCTACACGAGAGAGAGAGAGAGAGAGAAGAAGGTTTTAAATACCTCAGCAGAGATCTCACAGAAAAAAAAATTATGAACACTCCTGTTACTCGATTCGACTATCTGGAACTTTAGCGGCCACTGTCAATAATGCGATTCCTAATCAAGACTGGAATAGAAAATCAAATAACAATCTGAATGGAAATGCAAATTTTTACTTTAAGATTTTTCCTTTTAAGTTAGGGTCCTTTCAAAATATCTATCAGATGTAGTTCAATGTCCAACGTGGCTTTAGCTGGGAAAGTAGTTGTTTAGTGTTGGATATTCACAAAAATAACTTCATTTTTATTGTGGATTTTTCAATTCACTGAAAAATATTTCTATTCAAAATTCAATTGAGAATGTTCTTCTTTTTAACATGAATACCCCAAGAGGTTATCTTGAACGATGGAAGATAGTGCCAAAAGTTCATCTTTTAGTCGCAGAACACCTTATGCATATTTTCAAACAAATCAATCAATGGAAAGGCAGTCACGTCACAAAATTTGAATTATGATACAATTTCTACGAAATATATCAAACGATGCGATCAATATATGTCTATTTGGGAACCAGACGTTTTATTACATTTTTCAAGTATCACAAAAATAAGAAAGCCTCAAAAAATTATTATTCCAGCATACATGCGAAAATGATTAGCCAAGCAGCAGTGACTACAAATCAGTACTCTGTCGAATTAGAGGTGAATAAATAGTTTCACGAACAATTGATACAACTTATTAAAAATTTACATGTCTAATGTTGCAGAAAATTACACGAATAAAAAAACGATTAGAGAAATATGAATAGATATGAAAGAAATATGAATAAATATATTGAAAATAATATTCGATTTTTTACATACAAACATTTTCATATATTTTTCATATTGTTCGTTTACTGTCGGAATTTGCATTAAAAAAAATAAAAAAATTAAGGTGAATTACATACATAAAAATATGTTCCATCCATGTTTTTTAGATTACTGTGATCATTAGTATGAAAAAATTCAATTATTTATATCAAGGTGAAAATACATTAATGTCACCGAGTTTTTTAACCCAAATATGCACAAAGAAACTATGAATTGACTTTGAAAACTTCCAAGTATATACCGTACACATTAAATATCAATGTGAAAGACAGTTGGCGGCGGGCAGACGAGAATTTTTCAATTCTAGAAAAAAATATCCTCAGGCGGGGATCGAACCCACGACCTCATGATTACCAGTCAAGTGCTCTTCCAACTGAGCTACCGAATACGTACGTTCGCAACCGCGATCAGGATATCGCTTTCTAGAATTTCCTAAAAACACACTAACATTATAATTCATGAGATCGTGGGTTCGATCCACGCCCGAGGATATATTTTTCTAGAATTTAACTCTTTCACATTATATATCACAGACACAAAAATTTCCCTCCTTAAATATCAATACTTCATTTATTGCAATTTGTAAATAATTTTCAACAATAAAGTAATACTAGTTCACTTCACTAACTTCACTTCACTAACTACTTCCCTTTGTTCACGTTTATAGTTAACGGTAGAAAAACCATAAAATTTCTTATTCGGGAGAGCATTTAAACGCGTGTTTGTGCACTCTACATCATAGCATTTGTCACCCGGATTTTTTTTCACTTCCTTCACGTCATTTACATTTGATTCGAGGTTATTTGCGGCCGACTCGTTCATTGTCATTAATTTATTATACGCGCACTTTCGAAACGAAGCTTTTACCTGCTGAATCACAACACAAATGTCGTTTTTTGACGTTTGCGACCGAAAAATTTAAACTATCACACTTTGTAGACACCCTTTTCATCACATCGGTAAATGGGGATGAGTTATACTGTCTGGACTAGCTGTCTGATTCCGCCACTGCGGCGCTGCACGTTAAACTCCTCCCCCATGCTCCAAGTCCATAATAAGACTTCATTTTATTTTCCTCTCCGTAATTCAGAACGTGGAGAGTATTTTTATATTGAATAACAATCGTGATCACACCATTCGCTTTGAGGTTTATGTTACATTTACATGAGGACTCTTGTGGTTGTCGCCATCAGCTCGTAGCGACATCTACCACACTCGTCCCCATGAAATACATCATAAATCTTGAGCTCATGTCACGACAACACGATTATCAAATAACTCGCCCCTTAGTCCACTTGTTGCATAAACTACTATCATATTTTGGTTTTGTATTTCATATACTTTGCTAATAAACGAGTGTTTTTAGTTGTACATGCATATTCGAACAATTCATAAATTGAAGTGTCTAATAACATTTCATAACCACGCGCTGCCTTCCTAGCCTTAGTGGTTCATTTGTTTATTCGAGAATTGAAATTTTTGTAGATTAGTCCAGCATATATAGATACATATATATATATATATATATATATACAGTGTGACCCATTTAAAATGGAACCAGCCCTGTAAAATACGCATTTTTCAGTCATTCTCAAAAAAAATTTTTTTTGAATATTAAGCATCAAAAACTGTATCTTGACAAACATTTTTATAACTTTAGTTTCATTTCCAAGGCACTTGAAATTTGATTACACCACTTTATTTGTAGTCGTTATAAATGGAAACCATCAAAACTTCATAAAAAAATATTGGTTAACAACGAAGTTACAACAACTTCAATTTTGAAAACAAAGTATTTGATTATAATTTTTATTTAGATTATAGACATATTTAAAATCTGGCAACACTGCCGATACAAAGTAGAACACAAGTGAATTTGTACAGCGGAAATCTGAAGTCAATAGCTCATTCCGTTCTACAGTTATAACTCCTGAAAGTATGGTATGTTAGCGATTTGTGGTGGAAGCGATGTTGTAATTAAAATCTGACTACGCCACTGGATTATATTCCCTTGAAATCATTTATTTAAGTTCAGGTTATGAGTGTATTCGAAAATAACAGAAAATTAAAAATTCATTTTCAAGTTATGAAGTCTTCCATAGCCGATAAAAACGAAATGAACCGAATCAAGTTTTAAAGTATCAAAATTATTTATTCAATAATAAAACAGAAAGCAGGACAAAAAATGTTTCTATTAAATTCTGCAAAACTCAACTAAAACAAGCTTTCAGAGAAGGTATCAATAATTTGAGGAAAGCTGATTTAATAAATTAGGCATAGGTATTGTACTAAATCAATAGTTGGCTGTGATTTAGTACACTACAAATCACTCACATTACCATACTTTCAGGAGTTATAACTGTAGAACGGAATAAGCTATCGACTTCGGATCTTCACTGTACAAATTCACTGGTGTTCTACTTTGTATCGGCAGTATTGTCAGATTTTAAATATGTCTATATTCTAAATAAAAATTATAATCAAATACTTTGTTTCCAAAATTAAAGTTGTTGTAACTTCGTTGTTAACCAATATTTTTTCATGAAATTTTAATGGTTTTCATTTATAACGACTACGAATCCAGGGGTATAGTCGAATTTGAAAACAAAATTGCCCAATAAACTTTTGCCGTTTTTGACGAAGAAAAAAAGCATAGGGTGCCTTGGAAATAAAACTAAAGTTATGAAAATTTGTGTCAAGATACAGTTTTTGATGCCTACTATAAAAAAAATATTTTTGAGATTGACTGAAAAATGCGTATTCTACAGGGGTGGTTCCATTTTAAATGGGTCACACTGTATATTGTTATTTTTTATTATTATTATTTTACTATTATTTGGGAATAAACATTATTATTATTATTATTATCATTTGTCGTAGATCCAATACTTGTGTTTCTTCGATTAAATCATTCGTTGGATATCTATATACTTTATTGTGAATATTTTTCAATATTCTTTTTAAGAGGACATCTTTTTTTTCAGGTGTATTTTCGCTACTGACTCAAGCGTGATTCTGAGGTGAGTGATTTCCAAAATAGTTATTTACCTTTTTATATGAACATTCCATTGCAAATAAGAGAATCAATTGTTACGTCAAATTATCTAATATTGTGATTGGTATGTATTTGAATATGTTTTTTTTCAAATGAAACGTTTGGTAATTTGGGAGATCACTTCTCTAGCTAATTAATGGAACAAAATTAGTGTTTTCGAATTTGACGGTGAGAGTTTTTTTGTTGTTGTTGAAACCAATCAAATAATTTTTCAAGAGTAAAATATAAAATAGATTGTACAATCCATGGAAACAATAAATCGTCAAAGTTTCTGACAATAACGACGTAAATACGTTCCCGATATATTTTTTTCCCCTATACCATGTATGCATTGATACATTTCCACAATTTTTAACACATCATATATTCGAGGGAAAATACAATGAAATTCTGATAATAATAAAAAAAGCGGGTACACGTCAGGTTCCAAAAAAATCAGAGGCACTTAAAAGAACTAATTCTATTGAAATATCCACCGAGATAGTTTTGATACTATTTATTTTCAACGCTGATTTTCGAATGATTTATGACAAGCCCTGTAGAAATGAACAATAATAATTGTCACAATATTCGTAGCCGAATATTTCCCCAACAATTTTCTGAAAAACTAATGAAAAAGTCATTATTGCTGATTGAAAAAAAAATTGTTGACGTTATACAAAGGTTCAAAGAAACGCAGAATAATGAGCACCCAGTTTAATATTGGTGCGAAAGGAATTCTTATGGAAATATTCCCTCCATCATATTTATTCAGACTGTACCTATCGAAATGAGAAAGCTGATATATGCTTCATATGATGAATATAAAAAAACTATCATTTATAATTCGATTTCAGATATTTATAAAAAATAAAGGAAAAATTTGGTAATGTAATTATTTCATTATTAACTTTTGTATTCTCATTCTCTCAAGTAAATACATTTTTATTTTCCACTTCATAAATTTTACTTTTCCACATCTATATATTTTGTGTTGAACTAAATATAAGGACCGATAACCTATGTACTTTGTCTGGACGTGGATGAGCAATTTAGGCAAAGGTACAAGAAACTCAATCAAATTATCTGTTTTTTCCCTACTAACTAATGGGAGAAATATTGTTAAATCGTGTAAAAATGAGTTTATCCCCGAAAATATATATTTTTTGAAGCCCACTTGGACCACCACTGTATTCGATAACAGTCGAATTGACGCTTGCGTGTGACGCAGCGTGTGGCCATGTCATAACGGATTGAGCAGTAGTTCCAATTTCAACTGTCAAATTAGTGTAGTCCGTTATCTATTTTCCGTGGTTTTTAACTTTTTTTCGTAAAGTATTAGTGAATCGTGCGTGAATTGTTTGTAGTGTTGAAAATGGAAGTTTGTTTAAGGTAAGAGCTTTTCGTTAGAATAGGGCCAATAATATCATTTCTCGGTTTTCCAACCTGTTGTTTTGTGAGGTTATGTTTCCTCATCAAAACAGCCCAAGAATTTTTTGAATGAAAAAATAATTTTTGACCGCTTTCGAATGAGAAGCACAGTTTTTCGGGATAATTCTTCGAAATGGTGAACGGGCGGGTAGTTATAGTTTTTCTCCTAAAAAAAGTGTACGTGATGTACTGATGTGGTGATGGATCTCTGTGAATAAAAAGACAGAACATATCGCAGAAAAACATTCAGGTGAGTTTTTATTTGCTGAATTCCATTGTGTGTTGAATTGATGTTTTTTATGATTTCTCAAAATATTTTCGAGTGAAGGTAATATTATGTAGGTAAATAAAGGTTCAATAACCTGGATGATATACGGTCATAAAAGTTTTATGTATGTTTTTGATAATGAATGTTATATCTGATAACGAAAAGCAATTATTTAACTGTATACCAGCATAAAAGCAATTCGAAAATTAACCCAAAGATCATACGTTTTGTGATTTCATTTCATTATAAGCCTCGAATCATTCGTTCGTGTTCCAATAATGAAAAAAACATTACAAAAAAGTTATTTTGTTCCAGAAAATCAATCAATATAGGGAATATAAATCTTTTAAATCTAGTTATGCAACCAACGGTACAGCTCGCTGTATGGAGTGTTGCCTACACTGGCTGTGTTACGACAAATGTTTTGTATTTTAATTCTTTAGTTGGTTTTACGATGATTTTGCTGTATTGATTGTTGATAGGATATGTAGTCAAGCCTGTCAAGCAGTAATAATTTTATTAATACAAACTTTGTGCGTTGATGCAATGACAATGATATGAATACCCACCCTACTTACGGCAGTTAGAAAGAAACATTTTGGTGGATTAAACAAACAAAAACACTTATTGACAAATATGCCCAAGGGTGATTTGTTGGACGATATTTTTCTGTTCCTACTCTCCAACACAAATACGTGCTCAATCGAAATAACTTCAAAAAAACCTTTATTCTATTTACTATATTTATCGATTCGTTTTTTAAAATCCTGATTGTTCCCAATGTAATGATGAAATTCCTGGTATCACTGTTATTATTTATATTTCGAATAAGAAATCTTCATACCACACACTTCTTCGTCACTAGATCTTGAATTATATATTGTTATCGGAATACGGAAAATTTAGCTCATTTAACTTGTTTTTGATAAATACATTTGGGTCTTCATTTAAAAGTTACGAGGGTGATCACGTTGCTCCCAAAAAAGGGGACCCAAACTTGGTGGGGAGCTGCTATGTTCCCAGAAAATGTCATATAAAAAATTAATTTGCAGTAATTTGCTTAATATTTGCTTATAATGCCAATTTCAGATCTAGAGCTTTAAAATCATAGGAAATTTCGGGATGTACCAAAATGCATGGTAACCTGTGGTACCTATATGCGAATGTGTGTGAACCAGCTGCAGAGGTATTTTGCACTGTTACGCGGAAATCTTTTGAATTATTGTATTCATAACTTCGTTTATGAATCGAATGATTTTTTTATTATTGCAAAAAACAAAAGATAAAAATTACTCTTACTGAATTTTGAAGGATTATAACTCATTGAAATTTTGCACATTCTCTTGAGCAGGCAAAAATATGTCAGTAGGTACCAAAAAATTCATTTAAATCGGTGGTGGAATCTAACTAAATTTACGGGTTTTTTTTCTACTGAGGTTTATTTTATTTTCGTTATTTCCTTTAATCCAGAAAACAGTCCACAGAGTTTGACAAATTTTTTACGCAATGATTAATAGTTATTTAATCAACTAGTGTATTAATGGTGGCGATTAATGATCGAGATATTTAATGTCCGTGATCATTATTCGCCATTTTAATATACGAGTTGATTACAAAATTATTCCGTCTACCTTGTTCCTGGAGTCAACGTGAAATTTTCGATATCCATTTGCTTCAACTAGGAGAAAATTTACAATATTTGGATTTTAAAATACATACATTTGACAGCGCAAAGGTAGTTGCCTATACCACAATGGCGCATTAATAGATAAATCGACCTTATAGTTTATTAATGGTCGTTGTATGTTTGGCTGCATATATCACAATTATACATTAATACAGAAATTGAACCCTAATATGGGTCATTAACGATCGATTTCGTGTAGATTAAACAGACTCGTTAATATGAGGTCGTCGGAAAAATATTTTAAAACTTGTTTTTGTTGATAACAAATTGATGATTATTTATATAACGAGTGAGTAAAGGGGTGTTTTTTTTCATAGTAAAAAAGTACAATTTGAATCACGTGTTGAAATATACATAGGTATTAAAAATGTGTAACATGATATTATTGTACTGAGTGAAATAGTATTTCGGGTCATCTTGAGATGATTTCAACATTCGTCAGTAGGATTCAAGTAATTATAATTTATTTCCCAAACATTTTTTCACATGGTAATGGAAATAAATAGAGGGAGAAACACACAAAAATATGGTTTTATCGCTTTTTATTTCAAATGGAAAATATGTATTTGAAACAGGTATTTGATTTCTTAACATGTTTTTTGGGTAACCTTTCACAGTCTGAAAATGAAAATATAATCAGGAAAATCTATACAAGTGTAGAAAAGGGCAAACTAATTAGTTCACCCCGATAAGTTACTGCGTTCACCAAATTATATTTCCTATAGAAAAATGATTCGATTTGTCAGTAACTTCTCGTTCCCTGAATATGCCTATAAAAAAATGGTAAAAATTCAAAAGATACTTCTCTTTATAGTTTTTTATTGACGTTTCGGGGACTATATCTGCCTCGTTCTCAAATCTTCTAAATCTCCTTTAATTGTTTTAATAATTTGGATTTTTTCTTGCAGAGTCTTTTTCGCTTTTTCAACTGACGGATATCAATTGAGATCTGCCAAAAAAGTTGGAGAGTGACGTATTGCTCATTTGACATCCGTCAGTTGAAAAAGCGAAAAAGACTCTGCAAGAAAAAATCCAAATTATTAAAACAATTAAAGGAGATTTAGAAGATTTTGAGAACGGGGGCAGATATAGTCCCCGAAACGTCAATAAAAAAAGTATCTTTGAATTTTTACTATTTTTAGGCATATTCAGGAACAGAAGTAACTGACAAATCGAATCATTTTTCTAGAGGAAATATAATTTGGTGAACGCAGTTACTTATCGGGGTGAACTAATTAGTTTGCCCTTTCTACACTTGTATGATTTTCCTGATTATATTTTCATTTTCAGACTGTGGGAGGTTACCCAAAAAACATGTCAAGAAACGTTGTTCCTCCACAAAAAACCACATTCATTCAATACTTACAAGTAAGGTATTTGATGTTCAGCAATGATACAAAAAAAATCGCCTTGATATTTCTCTTAGATTTCATATATTTCTATTTTTTCATAGAATTTATTATTTGATTTTATGATTGAACAAATTCTATAATAAAATATACGCTTGTTTTTAAAAACACGGCAGACGTTAATATAATTGATTTTATATAAAAAAAAAAATTAGGTTTGTGATTTATTCCATTCAATATATAATTGGAACAATCAAAATTTTGGCGAATGAATCTGCATCTAAAGAAATTTGCCACATATGTAATTTGACACGTTTTCGTTAAGTATTGATCATCTAGTAATTATTATTTTTATTTTTCCTCATACAGAAAGGACATATTCTTGTATGTTGTGTTTCGCAACTCAAGTGTGATCAAATTTGGGAACATGCTGAAAAATGCAACATTTTTTTTGGCAGTTGTAGCTAAATTAAATTTAACTTTCATCAAATCGATTCATTATTTGAGATTATTTAACTGATAACAATATTACCCAAAATTTCCATCGTTTTGTGAGGCTTTCTCCGGCAGTGCACAAAAAGCTATTCCACAATCCGGCGTCTCTGGCGTCTGTCGACGTCGTCGAAAATATCTCTGAATATGCGCACAACTACGCTCGTCCGTCATCATTTTTGAACTTAAACCCGCGCTCTCAGTACACCACTAAATCGTTTTAAATGTGCATTTAACACGGCCGACGTACGTCCGAAAATAAGTTTTGTTGTAATAGTCCGACTCTTTTTTGTCTTTTTCTCCACTCCAGTGTCAGAGTGTTTTATTTTCGGACAAGGTAGTTCGTCAAGTGCCAAGAAGTGATACCTCCGATGGTTTTCTCTTGTTTTTTCTTCGTTTTGGGAAACGTTTGAATTTGTTTTTATGTTATTTAAGTGGTTCCTAGTCAGCTGTTGGGAGCGCTGGAATTTATGCCCTGGATTAGCTTGCTTCGATTAACGATGTAAGTTATTTGGTGTATAATGTATAAATATAACTTCATTTGTTATACTCGGTGTACATTCCTTGGGGTGTTTTCGAAAAACGCTGTTACTTTCGATGGATTGTTTGGCCAGCAGGATAACCCGATTTCATTGTAGTGAAACATTATTGCGGTGGAAGCCCTTTTGTATACTTAGATGCCACAAAAATTATAATTGTTTTTTTACGAGAAACGCAATCTGTCGTTGAACATTTTGCGGTTAGGTTAGAGGTTAGAATGAGATTAATTCATCATGAGCTGAATTCATTCCATTTAGATAAGATAATTAGATGCTGAGCTTAAATGTGGAGGATTCTGTATAATCTATTTCATCGTGGATATCTTAAAAACTATAAAAATCAAGAATCATCACTGCAGTCTAAACAGAAAAATTAAACTTCTAGAAATTCAATTTTTCCATGCTCATTTATAGCAATAGATCTGAACTTTTTTTTCTAAAAATATGAAAGTCTGTTTTACTTATTTTCATAATATAATCCAGTTAAAAGTACGGTCAATATTTCAAATATTCGTGTAATATTTTTTTAAACCCCCCAATAGAATTCTGAAAATGTTTTTTTTATCAATGGATAGAAATGTTGACCAAATTAGTTGTATTTCATTCTTTCTTCTTTTACATGAGATATTGAGTGGGTGTGTTCATTCATTAAAATACTGAATGAATCACAATTCACTGTTAAAATACCTTGCACGACCCTGCCCGTCTAATCTGAATCAATCCTTGAATATAAACTGTTCTATACTATACTTCCCCTTTTGGAACGAAAACTGGCTTTGCGCTCCCGTAGGTACATGGAATTATATAGTCGATTGGTAGAATCCTCCTCATCTGGTTTTTCTCTCTGTCGCCGTTTCTCCTCCTCCTCCTCCTGTCGACGATCCTCTTACTCTAGTTTTTCTTTCCGCCGTCGCTCCTCCTCCTTCTCCCGACGTTCCTCTTCATCTTGGTTCTTTATCCGCCGCCGTTCCTCCTTCTGTTGATGATCCTCTTCCTCTTGTTTTTCTTTCTGCGGTTGTTTTTCTCAATTCGTTTTTCTTCCAGCAGTCGTGTCTCTTGCTCGGCAAACTACTGCTTGATCATTTACCTATATGAAGTTAGCGAGACAACTCCGAAGAAGTTGATAACAGATTATTCCATAATTTGCCGCCTTTTTGTCGCTAATTAGTTGCGAAGAAAAAAAAATTGCCGCTCTTTTTTTTTTAAATATGTGACGTTTCGCTAACTTTATATGAAATTAGCGAAACAACTTCCGTAATTTCTGTTTTTTCACAGTTCCGAAAAATCCATAATTTGCCGCCTTTTTGTCGTTAATTAGTTGCGGAGAAAAAAAAATTGTCGCTCTTTTTTTAAATTAAAAATATGCGATGTTTGGCTAACTTTATATGAGGTTAGCAAAACAACTTTCGTAATTTCTATCTGTTCTCAGTTCTGGAGTATCCATAATTTGCCCCCTTTGTGATTTTATTTCACTTTTCTTCCTCCCACTCAAAAGTGTTTCAATCACTTATTTTTTCTGTTTGTTACCATATTTTCAATCGTTAAAGTTTATAAATGTCTTCAAAAATGAGAATATCAAAATTGCCCAACGCATCGTCACTACTACTAATAGTCTCCCCTCTGAAACTTACCAATTGAAACCTTGGAAAAGGATGGAAAAATCAAATGCCGTTTACAAAATTCCCTGTCAGACTTGTGACAAAGCATATATTGGACAAACATCAAAAACTTTGTCTGGACGCCTAACGTCCCATAAAAGTGATTGCAATACAAAGAAATTAACTTGGGCACTGGCTGAGAATGTAATCTCCAGTGAGCACATGTTGGATTACAACCATTTTGAAGTACTTTGCACAGAGAATAACTTACATAAAAGGTTATTTAAAGAAATGTTTTCCATCAAGAATGATACCAACAGTATAAACAAAAATACAGACCTCGATAATTTGAGCAATATTTACAATAACATTTTGAAACTAAAACTTTTTCCCCAAAATTCCCACAATCTGAACAAAACTCAACATAATCAAAGTTTCAAATTTCTCACTAATTATCAGGTTGGTCATAAATATCCATACAATAGGGTATTCGTGAAAATGACGAATACTTTTCGAACTCAAGGGGAATTTTTACGTGGTTGCGATATTCAGTTTCTGAATCTTTGTAACTTCCATGTCAATAAACAGACAAGAAAAGCTTATCATAACATGGTGAAATAATTCAAATGAAATAAATGAAAACGCATATCAGATGCCCCAATTTTCGACACCTGAAAAATATGAATAACCAATCGCCGACATATATGAGGACCAATTGTCGACACTGTGAGAAATCAAAAACGGCACCAATGCTATATTTATATTTATATCTATCGTGACTGAAAAGTATGAAAAAGTTATGCTCATATCTATAATGGGTAAACCTCGACAAAACATAAATTATTGAATAAATAAAAAAAAAAATTGCTACATAATCAATTTCTAGGAACCACTTTTCCCATTTCGGATACTTCATATACGCCACACAATAATTCTTCTCCCTGTTTAAGTATGGCTTCGAGACATTTTTTTTTTCATTTGATACCCATATTGAGGGAGTTGAACAAAATATGTCATCCGCCATTTTGTGGCGACGGCCATCTTGGATTTACAATGATACTGAATATACATAATTGTATTGTCAAAGGTGTGTACCAAATTTCAGATTAATAGCTCAACAGGAAAGGAATACAATTTCAATTACTAGATTCAACCCACACAAATAAACAAAACTGTAAGCTGAATAAGACCGTTTAAAATAATAAAAAAAGACGGAAGTTATCCCGCTAACTTCATATAAGGTTATCAAAATATTGCAAATTTTTTAAAGAAAGAATAGACGAATATTTTCTTTCCACAACTAATTATCGAAAAAAAAGCAGCAATTTGTGCAAAAAAGTGAGAAAAGATAAAAATAACGGGAGTTGTTGAAACATCGTAAACTTTTTGAGAAAATAGTTTTTTCTCTTCGCAACTAATTAGCGACAAAAAACCGGCAGATTCTGGATACTTCAGAACTGAGAAAAGATAGATATTACAGAAGTTGTTTCGCTAACTTCATATGAAGTTAGCGAAACATCACATATTTAAAAAAAAAAAAGAGCGACAAATTTTTTTTCTTTGCAACTAATTAGCGACAAAAAGGCGGCAAATTATGGAATAATCTGTTATCAACTTTTTCGGAGTTGTCTCGCTAACTTCATATAGGTTGATCATTTCCATTATGGTACCCATATCGCGGTTACGAATCTAGGGTTTGTGGCTATTAAAATACCAAATCAATCACAATTCACTCTTGAAAGATTTGGCACGACACTGCAACTCTAATCTGAATCAATCCTTGAGTATAAACTGTACTATGCTATACTTTCACTCTGCTCTTCTGTACGCGTCACTATATATTCATTATTCACGTGGTAGAAAGTACTAACGAAGTCCTGGAAAACTCTCGACCGAAACGTCAACCGGTCTGCCACGCTGCTTTCTTAGAATCCCGCGGCTAGACATAACAACAGGCAGTAGCGTACTGTATTTGTAACAATATAATCGCCATCAGATGTGAGGATGTTCTGATATATTTGAAGCAATTTTTTTTCGACTTCTTGAATAATTTCTATGTTCTACTCGGCGTAGGTGTCAACGGTATCGATGTTTTACCTATATAACTTCCATCAGAAGGAGGTTTATAACATACACATGATGTGAATCTAGTTAAAGTACTTCTGTTGGTTGTGTTATTTGGTGAATTGGTATTTGTAAGAATTGTTTTTTTCTTGAATCGAAAATTATTTGTGCTCGATTATAAATATATTTCACAATTGAAGACGCGATTGGATGAAGGTGTTTTCGGGGAAGATTTTTTGTCAAAATTCATAAATTCAAAATGGCGGCTCCAGTTTGGCGACGAGTTCTGCAGTTATAGCCCGATTGCAATAAACATTGTTTTTGTGCGGTTGTTGGGGTCGGAGAATCGACGAATTCAAGATGACGGCTCCGAGATGGCGACGAGTTTTGTGGTTATAACCCGATTTTATTCAAAATTGGTGGGGGTTTTTGGGGTCGAATATCATGATGTTTTTGTTAAAATTCATTAATTCAAATGGCGGCTCCAAGGTGGCAACGTGTTTTGTTATTATGGCCCGATTCCATTCAAAATTGGTATGTGGGTTTATTGGGGTCGGAGATTATCAGTTTTTGTCAGAATTCAATAAGATGCCTATTCAAGAAATATGATTAAAAAGAATTGAATACAAATGATTAAAAGACAAGCTTTTATACAAATGCACTAAAAAGAAAAACCGAATTTATTTGATTGTTTGACCTAGGTTATTCTGTGAGTAGCAGATTTAAAAGCTTTCCGCGAATATAATAAAATAGGTATTCTTGCACGGCAATATTTTGAAACTGCTTCTCACATAATAACCTAGGTCAAACAATTAAATAAATTATTTTTTCCTTTTCAGTGCATTTGTATAAAAGCTTGCCTTAATTTTTTGTATCGTTTTTATTTTTGCATGAATGAAGGTATTATGTACCCATCTTTTACATTAATGAATCGCTAGTGAGTGAAATTGTACGATCTTTGATAACAAAATTCAAATATATTTATTTTAACTATTAGTACGTACATTTCTCATATAACATTGTTTACACTCCATTCCATTCCCAAAAATATAGCATTTTTTCAGAACTTTAGAAAGGCCAGGGATTTAGGGGATGAAATGGACTTTGTGGGAAGAGTAAGGGTATTTTTGCACCCTAGGGCGTATACCTGTCCCTAAGCAGGGCAGTAGGGAATCGCCTCGCTGGTGTTGGCGATCTATCTTGTGCAATAATAATGTTCTGTTTAACCTAATTTAGGCCTTTTTCCATCTCCTGCTTTCGTGGTAATTAAAAACTTTAATTTTGTAACATAACCTCCATCCACTCGCGTCTTCAATTACAATTTTTACTATGGTGTGTTGGTTCGGGTTATAGTGGAGGTACTGTTTGATATGTGTTTTCTTTCGATAAACGTATTTACTTTCATAATATTAGGTCATTTTGTTCTGTATCGAAGGTAAATTTTATTGTTGGTTCTTATTTATTTATATACTCGGAATCCAGATAAGAAAAACATCATCTACATATCTCCACCATACTTTGCAACCATTATTGTAGGTAAATGCGTGAAAGACGTAAGTTCGTGGACCTCAAAGTCATTTTTCCTTAATATGGACTTTGAAGTTAATAATAATTTCTCAAAAATAAGTAAATTTCGCTTTCTGAGGTCATTTTCCTCTTTGTTGAAAGCAAAAATACAATAAATTAGAAATAAGTTGCAGATATGTTGGTAGTAATTGTGGGTAGGTGTAAAGGATCATTTTGACTTTTTTCTTCACAGTGTTGCGGGAATTTGCATTATCTATATCTGTTGATATTTTGAAGAAATATAATTTTGCTGTGTATAGGCGACTACTGACGTTATCTTGTAGATTGGAACAGAACAAAAAAAGGAACTTGGCAAAGCTTATGCCCTTTCGTATTATCTCATTATTTCAGTTTTTCCTCTCTTTATCAGTTCTTTGTCTCATGTCTCATATCATTCGCAAAATTGAGATGATGCAATCGACACGATGCCCATGAATGAATTTGTTTTGAAGGAATTCTTGCCTGTGACCTTTGACAAGGAATAATAAAAAGTCTCGAAATATCAATTTAGAATGCAATTATTATTAAGGTTAATGCCAACTTTGGTGTACGTTCGCCGGACTTATACATATAAAGCTGTTCGATATCGGAATTATCTTTATGTTTGACCCCATTCTGGTGTATACATGATGTAAGTGTGTTATTCGAACGAACGATCACAAAATTTGTCGAAGGTTTCGGATGTCTGAGAAGCCTAATCGCTTTGGAATGGAAGAATCCGATCCGCAAAATGGATCGAAACCGACAGATCGCTATACATTGTTTGCCAGGAAGTTTTGGCTTCATGAAAAGGTTACCCTGTGACATTTGTGAGGACATCAAATAATTATTATCTTTGAATGAAAATGTAAATTTTTACTTTCAGATTTCTTCATTTCAGTTGGGGTCTTTTTACAATATATTTCAGATATAGTTCAATGTCCAGCGTGTCCTTTAGCCTGTTAGATATTACAAAAAGAAACTTCATTTATTTATCATAGGTTTTCCAAAAAAAAAGTTCTGAATATTCAATTGAGTATGTTTCTTTTTTCAACATGAATACTCCCCCCCCCCCCCCTCCAAAAGGTTATGTCTATTTTCAAATAAATCAAGATATTTATTAACATTCTTCTTGGATGTTTGAACGTTATAGTCGTTGGAAAAAACACCATCGGGCATTTAATCCCAAACAATTTTTCGAGCGACAAATATCTGATGATGCGATGTACGGCAAGTTAGAATGCATTTGATTTCTTGAAATGAAAAATTTTCTAGTGATTTTGAAGATATAAACATATATCAGAAAACTTTGCTGGGATCATACGTTTTTCATTTTGTTTTTTTTATGTGTAAACCTCACACAAAACTGTAATAACTTCGATAATTTAGCATAATGAATTGAGACTCATTACAAAAACACTTTAAGAGACAAGACACTGCGAATGAAAGAAAACTCTTCAGTGTATAAGTGTATATGTATAAAGCAATACAATGGCATTATCATGCGATAAGTATAACAAATCACATGGAATGGTGCTAAAATTTGATACCTGATTCACAATTCGTCAAATTCCCATGAAAATGGCATATTTAATATTACCATTCATTATCTCTTTTTACACGCTTTATATTAGCTTCACTTGTATGTTTGTTTGTAACCGACTCCTTTGGGCGCGATTTTGACCCACTTCCAGACGTCCGAATAATTTGGAATTTGGCAGGTGTACATGGTTGGTTGGTTGGTTTGAGGCTGACGAGCCAGAGACAGGGTTGGCACTTAGCTTCCCTTGACACTGCGACCAGCTGGGGTCTATTGTATCACTCTGTCGTCAGTGGTTCCTCATTCAAACAGGTTTGTGCCTTTAATTAGGTTAAGAAGCCTGTTGATAAGGTTCTTCGGATTCATGCCTGTTTCCGGGCTGATCTCTCCAAAGGTTCTGTGTCGCCTACTACTTAGGGCGTCACAGTCGAAGATGATATGAGAGGCTGTTTCCTCCTCTTCATCACACAGCCTACACTCCACGGTTTCCCTGCGTACTCCCATGGTGTTTAGGTGTTTTCTTAGGCCGCAGTGTCCAGTCAAC
This sequence comes from Gonioctena quinquepunctata, assembly GCA_018342105.1. Classification (NCBI taxonomy): domain Eukaryota; kingdom Metazoa; phylum Arthropoda; class Insecta; order Coleoptera; family Chrysomelidae; genus Gonioctena; species Gonioctena quinquepunctata. The sequence continues at coordinate 464,912 of JAFIRS010000503.1, read as the reverse complement.
AGACCTATTATTATACGAGCCTTCGTTCTGTTCAGGTTCAGAAGGTCAGCCGTCAGGGTCCGGTTTGGATGCCCTACCATGACTTTGCTGTGTATTTGCCCGACAGTTTGATCCCAATATTGTTGGTGTCTTCTTTTTATCCACTCGTCGATCAGGGTCCTGCATCGGTTTTTGCTAATCCCGTGTGCAGGTTCTGGCCCTGTGAATAGCGTTTCAGATGCTTGTCTAGCTAGCTGGTCCGCTTTGACGTTGCCTTCAATGTCTCTATGACTGGCACCCACATCAAGGTGACCTTGTTGTGTTTTGCCAGCTCGATGAGGTTCTGGAGGCAGTCCCAGACCAGTTTGGACTTTATCTGTGTAGCTTTGATAGCACTTTGACAGTCAGATAGAATGTAGATGTGTTTTTTCCTATAACCACTTTCTAGATTCTTCTGAATGCATACCATGATAGCATGTGTTTCAGCTTGGAATATCGTGGAGCATTTACCAAGTGGTATTATGTAATCCCTTCTTGGCCTTACCCCATGTATTCCTGCTCCCGTTCCTTCAACTGTCTTTGAACCATCTGTATACCAGACTATGTCCGCAGTTGATTGTGATTCTATACTCGGGGCCCATCCAGATTCATCAATTCGTGTTTCGAATGGTTTTTCGAATGAGTATAGGGGTTGCATGTAATCTGAAATCATTTCGAGTTCTTCGATGTTGATTACATGAGTGATTCTGGTATGTCCAGTTGTTCGGATTCTCCAGTTTTTCGTTTGTTTCAGTCTGTATGCACTCATCCTGGCCTCTCCAATAACATGTAAGTCAAGGGGTTCGAGGTTTAGGATGATTTCCATTGCAGCTGTTGGAGTGCTGTTCATTGCACCCGTGATGCAGAGACAGGCAAGCCTCTGGATTTTCCCAAGGTTGATTTTTGCCTGTCTTTGATTTGTTTTTGGCCACCATAAGAGTGAGCCATAAGTTATTCTTGGTCTTATTACCGCTGTGTAAAGCCAGTGCATGGCTTTCGGTTTAAGCCCCCAGGTTTTTCCAAAAGCTCTCCTGCACATCATGAAGGTTATCTTGCTTTTGTTGGTTACATGTTGAAGATGCGGGTTCCAGGTTAGTTTCTTGTCAAGAATCAGCCCTAGATATTTCACCTGCTCTACTACATGATTCCGGTGACAGTGGATTAAGAAATTTTTGTGTGAAAAAAAAACATGATGGCGGCTCCAATATGGCGAACGAGTTTTGTGATTATGGTCCGATTCGCTTCAAAATTGGTATCTGAGGATTTTCGTGGTCGGAGATTATGATTCTTTTGTCAAAATTGAAAAATTCAAGATGGCGGCTCCAATATGGTGGACGAGTTTTGTGATTATGGTCTGATTCTATTCAAAATTGGTATGTGGGGGTTTTTGGTGTCGAATATTATGATTCTTTCGTAGAAATTGAAAAATTCAAGATGGCGGCTCTAAAATGGCGGCCGAGTTTTGTGATTATGGCCTGATTCTATTCAAAATTGGTATGTGGGTGTTTTTGGGATCGGAGATTATGATTACCTAATTTGATAAGATTATTCCATTTTTTAATTTGCAAAAAAATAATAAAAATAATAGTTTAAAAAAAACTGAAAAGACACGCTTTTATAAATAAACCACACTAAAAAGTAGGAAATAAATAATAGTTTAAAAAACTAAAAAACACGCTTTTATAGAAAACCAGACTAAAAAAATAGAAAATAAGAAAAAAAATTATTTTATTTAAAAAAAAGCGTGGGGTGCATGGTATCAATAAATAGTACATTACACACCTAGGGCATATTACACACCTAGGGCAGTAAAGTAAGAAATGTCTCAGATCAAAGATAATTGTTGGCCGAGGCGATACCATGCACCCCATGCCTTTTTTTAAATAAAATATTTTTTTTTCTTATTTTCTATTTTTTTAGTCTGGTTTTCTATAAAAGCGTGTTTTTTAGTTTTTTTTAACTATTATTATTACAAGCTTGTATTTAACTTCACATTTGTATGTTCAAGTCTTCCAAATGACTTTTCACCCATTCAAAATTGGTATGGGGGGGGTTTTCGGGGACAGAGATCACGAATTTTTTGTCAAAATTCCTATATTTAAAATGGCGGCTCCGATATGGCGACGAGTTTTGTGATTATAACCCAATTCCATTCAAAATTGGTGTGTGGGGATTTTTGGGGTCGGAGATTATCAATTTTTCTCAGAATTCAATAAGATGACTGATTTCATGAATGACTAAAAAGATTGTGTCATTCCGTAAATGGTTGCATCTCTTTTAAGTGACCACCGGTGAATAATAATTTTTTTTTGAAAAGGAGTTTGAGGTTATAGCCTTACAAATATTTTTGAAGGTGATTACATTCGTCGCTATCTTGAAATTTTGAAAACTGGCAGTTTAGTTAATGCACTCTGTAGAGTAGACGGAGATTTTAATATTTTCTTCATGGCAATTTCAGTGTCGAATGATGCAAATATGTTCAGGATTAAAATATCTGACAGATTAATATTACCAAAGAGATTTATTGAAGCATAAAAATGGTCAATTATCATGTATTCCGTAATAGTTATTACATACGTTGAAAATAAATTATATTTTCTTGAATTTTCAGGATTCTTTTATCACGTTAACTCGATAGAAACTTTCCAAGACAACGAACGTTGAAAATGAAAACTTTCAAATTATTATTAAGGATATTTTTTCTTGGTCATCGTGGCCAATGTCCTATTAGTGAAAAAAAACAGGCCGTGTTATTATTCAATTATTTCAAAGGAAGCTCGTAAGTAAACCGACCTTGAATTACCCATAAAAATCGCGGAGACGGAATATACGAGCATGATGTGTTATAATATTTCAGTGAAAACCCAACCAAAACAAATTGACTTTTATGTGGTTTTTCGTGTACTTGATACGGGAATATTTCAAACATGTTTTAGAATTATGTTGTTACCTCGTGAAAAATGACTGCCAAAAATATATATGTTTTTGTTATATTTGGCATTTATTTCAAACTTTTTCATGTGAGTTGTGATTGTGAAAAAATGATAGGATGGTTTTTGTCGTTATTTTAGCTTCCTGGGATGATGTCAGATTCCAGTATTCACATAGTCTATAATCAGATCGACAATGCTGCAGTTGATATTCGACCTAACAACAAGAGATCGCTTATGTTTTAATTCTAATATTGGAGAAATTTGTACATGCTGTGTAACTGATTATAATGTTTCTGACCACAAATAAATATTTTTTTGATTAATAGAAAAATCTGTTGAACTCAACTATGACAGGTGAATTGAAATGACTATTCAATGATACAGCTACCTGTCCAAATCACTGGAATTTCATCGACTTGTATGAAATAATCAATCGTGATTATTATCATACATTTGTATACATTTTGGAAATGAAATTAATATAATAGTATATGTTAATTAATTTGAGTAAGCTGTCTGGCTGTGAAAAAATAAATAAATCTACAGTAGTTAATGTTACTGAGAAAACTCGTTATTTATGAAGAAACAAGTATCTTCTACTAGCTGAATGAAAATGCAATTTTTAATGAAACGCAACGATTTTTTCTCATCGGACATTACTGTTAAAGTTGAAAAATTCGAAAAATCGAAACCTCTTGTTTGTCTTTTGAAACAAACCATTTTTAAACTGAATCGCTCGTTGAATGTGGAAATATGCAACATCAAAACGTTTCATCTTCTTAAACAATAAACTTCTGGACTCTACAAACTCTCGATTGGTATATTGATCGTTATATCGAAATTATACACAAATCGCATTGTCTGGGTGGTACGAAACCAGACATTTTTCGGTCATTGGCATCTGCTGGCTGGTTTTATGTCACTGCTGTCTAATTTCGGACGCATCATACACGTTTTTTGTTTTAAAATTGTGTGCCAGAAAGCACAGTATTGACTGGTCGAATATTGCAGAAGTTTCAACAACCAAATAACTGCCTGCCATAAAATTGATCAACTTGAAATATAAAAAAAATCGGTAGGTCTCTGAAACTGAGTAAAAGTAAAACTATTCAGAAGTTACTCGAGTAAAAAGGCTTAGTTAGTGCCCGTGTCCGTAAGAGGTACATTTTGATGTCATTTTCAGTTTGAGGGTATCTCATACGTATCCTCACTGTGTCTTTAATATCATTTTACTAAAAATCTTATTGAATACATCAGTCCTCTTGAATTTCTCAAATTAAATTTCTCAATTTCCTAATTAGAAAGGGATGTGTCGAAAACAGTATCTCTCAAGTACCCACACAGAGAAAAAATCACGAAACTACTACTATTATTTTAAACTGCCAGTACAATTTGGCCGTTTTTACACGCTTTATAGTAGCTTCACTTGTATGTTTGTAACCGTATGTTTGTTTGTAACCGACTCCTTTGGGCGCGATTTTGACCCACTTCCAGACGTCCGAATGATTTGAAATTTGGCAGGTGTACATAATTCCGGTGACAATGCATTAAGAAATTTTTGTTTGGAAAAAAAAAAACAAAATGTCGGCTCCAATATGGCGTACGAGTTTTGTGATTATGGTCCGATTCGCTTCAAAATCCGAGGGTTTTCGTGGTCAGATATTATGATTCTTTTGTGAAAATTGAAAAATTTAAGATGGCGGATCCAAAATGGTAAACGAGTTTTGTGATTATGGTCCGATTCTATTCAAAATTGGTATGTGGGGGTTTTTGGAGTCCAATATTATGATTCTTTTGTGAAAATTGAAAAATGCTAGATGGCGGCTCCAAAATGGCGGACGAGTTTTGTGATTATGGTCCAATTCTATTCAAAATTGGTATGTGGGGGTTTTTGGGGTCGGAGATTATGATTATTTTGTCAAAATTGAAGGATTCAAGATGGCGGCTCTAAAATGGCGGACGAGTTTTGTGATCATGGTCCGATTCTAGTCAAAATTGGAGAATAATAGTTAAAAAAATTAAATAATAATAATAATAGTTTGAAAAACTAAAAAACACGCTTTAATAGAAAACAAAACTAAAAAGTTGAAAATAAATGATAGTTTAAAAACTAAAGAATACGCTTTAATAGAAAACTAAACTAAAAAGTAGAAAACAATTTTAAATGAGTTTGAAATAAGAATACAGTGATTAACAACAAATTTATTTCATCGTAAAAAAGCGTGGGGTGCTTTTTAAGATATTTTCATAATGATTCTACTTTTACCAATATCTGTCCATGAAATATTAACAACAATTGACATCAAGCAAGCTTCTTTACGATGAAATAAATTTGTTGTTAATCACTGTATTCTTATTTCAAACTCATTTAAAATTATTTTCTACTGTTTAGTTTAGTTTTCTATTAAAGCGTGTTCTTTAGTTTTTAAACTATCATTTATTCATTTTATTCAATGCATTCCAATAGATTCTTCCTTTGATTACTCTTATGATTCCATGAAAAATATACAGAAGAATCGTATATGGTATCTTCGAACAAGGAGTTTCTTCGGAATTCAACAAAAAATCTAAATCGATGGTAATACGACTTGGTGCCTTAGTATTTTAACGTATGTGATATTGTTTTCAGTTCTGCCGGATGACGAACGTTATTCGACTTGGAGGATCATCGGTATATGGTCAACAACCTATTATCGATCCTTGCTAATTAATTAGTAAACGGTTGGAGATTCAAAGGAGCATGCGGCGCGTAAAATTAGAAGCACTCGGTGAGATTATTGGAGAATTAATAACGAATTTATTTTCGTTCGACTGGTTAGCTTTAAACGCGCGTTAACTGAATTGAGATGCAATGTTTATGTTATGTATGATGTAGAGGGAAATGTTGAATTACTTGCCTGATTTATACGGGGCTTTGAGAAAGTTGGACTCGTATGGGAAACTTTCATGTTTTCCATTCAAAATGCAAAATACACTCTCAGAATCCCGATTTATTTAATGTCTCCGAGAAAAGTTATGTTGGAAGAACTACCCTTACGTTATATAGGTACTACCCTTACAATATACTGCGTGACCATTTAGTTCGTAACTTTCTCATTTAATGAAGGTACCTTCTTCAAAAATGTTCTTAACTGTTTAGGATATTTCACAAAAGCGGGAGATCTTCTAGTCGATTTTTTTCAAATAGGACACCTATTTTTTACAAGCTTTATTTAACTTGCTTCGTTCGTATGTCATTCGTTCTTCATTCTTTCCGGTTCAAAATGTGAATCCATTTTTGGGCCTTGCCCTCCGATTGGCTGAAATTTGGGGTTAATTGGCACTCATTATGACATTTTTGTTAGAGAGAAACCAAATGGCGGCTCCAAGATGGCGGACGAGTTTTGTGATTATGGTACGATTCGATTCAAAAATGGGTATGTGGGGGTTCTCGGGGATGGAGATTGTGAATTTTTTGTCAAAATTAAAAAAAATTATGATGGCGGTTCCAAGATGGTGGACAAGTTTTGTGATTATGGTCCGATTCGATTCAAAATTGGTATGTGGGGGTTTTCGGGGTCGGAGATTATACATTTTTTGTCAAAATTAATTAAATCGAAATGGACGCTCATGGAATTTTTGTTAGAGAAAAAACAAAATGGCGCTCCAAAATGGCGGACGAGATTTAGGAAGTTTATCCGATTTGATTCAAAATTGGTATGTGGGGGTTTTCAGGGTCGAAAATTATGAACTTTTCTTCAAAATGCATGAAATTCAAATGGCGGCTCCAAGATTGCCGATGATCTCTGTGTTTATGGTCCGATTCCATTCAAAATTGGTATGTTGGAGTCGGAGATGATGAATTTAATCGAAGATTATTGATTTTTGGTTAAAATTCATAAATTGAAGGACTAGATAGCTCAGAACTTAAAGGGAAAAAGGCCTCATAATAACGATGCTTTAACAAAAATGCATAGATTAAGGCGTATTTAAATACTAAAAAGCACAAAATAAAATAATTACCTACTAAGAAATCTTTTTGAAGACAAGCTTTTATTCAAATGCACTAAAAAGTAAAAAATAATTGCTTTTATAGATTCAAAAGCTTGTCGCTTTTGTATTCGAACTGAAAACTTTGAGCGACAAGCTTTTGAATCTATAACTCACGGAATAACCTACATCACACATCCAAAGCAATTATTTTTTACTTTTAAGTGCATCTGTATAAAAGCTTGTCTTCAAAGAGTTTTTTTATTAATTATTTTATTTACCTGAAAGTCATTTCCTTTACCTTCTTTATATGTTATATATAAGATATAAAAGAATTACGCACTAAAAGAACATATAGTACACAATATATTCAAAGACCTCATGGAATCTTTTGAATTTCAAATTTATGTCTGTTCTGACATAACTGACAATATACTAGTTGACATCCATGACTTCTGTCATTCTGATCATTCAGGTCTGTCTGATAATTTATTCATATATTCCCAGACGAATTCTAGATTCATTTTCGGAAAAAATAAATGTAAAAACATACACGTATCAATCATTCTAAGAAATATGAATACTATGAAACCATCTAGTCACAGGAGGTACTCGATTTTTATAAAGTATTTAAAAAGCAATCGATTATGTGAAAGGAATTTTTCAAATCACAGACGGAAAACATCAACAGAAATAAAACAAAATTTCAGTCGAAAATTTCAACAATTTTTTTGTCAACTCATCACAACTTTATAAACTCAGTATTTAATAGCAACACTGACATTATACAAATACTGGAAAATACTCATAATCATCCCTGTTTTTATTTTTTTATTAGCTCTGCCACTGACGAGGAATTGAAAAAGATCATTAGAAACTAGAAAAACTGTAGGAATGTGTATAATCTGAGCTTGGGGGTATGTGTCATGAATTCACTCCAATGGTACCGATTCACAAAATAAATAATAAGTTAACGAGATTTTGTAAAAAAATTCATGGAAGCAATTGATATAAATGGATTTTTGTATGCCACCATGTTTCATGTATCGAAGGCATTTGAGTGCGCCACGCTGAATAAATTAAATTTTCTTTGAATCAATTATTGACCTCCTATTTAGATCGTCGCATCGTCAGCAATGAGTTTATAGATATTGAAGGTTCCCAAGGATCCCTATTGGGACCGCTGTTTTTCATCATTTGTATAGATGATCTATCGAGATATTTAAATGCTGACGCAATAAGATATGCTGATTACTCTTCGAGAGTTATCCCGTTATGAGTAATTTTTTGTGGAAAATTTATTGAAACAATATTAACCTGAGTATAGCCAACCTGGGCGAACTGAAACTTGAATATAATAAATGGATTCCTATGGTCTTTAATTCGTAGAAAAAGTTATCAGATTCTAGCAAAGCTGGATCTGTATCTCAGTATCTTATACAGTGAGTTTCAAAAAGTTTGCACCACATGGGAAACTTTTTTATTATCCATTTGTTAGAAATTTTTATTCCTGATAAAAATTGGTGCATTGTGGAAAACTTGTATTTAAGTTCTCAAAATTCTAAATTTCGAAACACTGTAGAAGGGAGAACAAAAAATATGCATTTTTATCAAGAGTAAACTAACCTTATTTTCGACATTATCAAAAAAGTTTATTTAGAGAAGTTGTTTAGAATAAGAAACAATATTCAGATTTAAATCAGAGCCACCTTGATTATTCAGGTTACTGAACGTTTTTGTAATTTGCTTTTAGTTATAAATTAGGACTATCCTTCAGGGTAACACTTAATGTGATCGTAAACTAGCAGATTTGTATTATATAATTGTTTAGCATTATTTAATCAATTTGTTTAATTATTTTCTTTCCCTTAAATCATACTGAGAGTGCTTATGGACATACATACAGAGTAAAATATTAAATTTGCACAAAAAACTAGTAAACATTTAAACCATTTTTAACAAACGTTGATATTCTAGTACAAATAATAAATTCGACCAATTTTGCATTAAAATATTATTATAGTAATATGATGGAAGCGCCTAAGGTGTATATGAGAGACTACTACTCTTTATAAGGCCAGAACCATGAAAAAAATGTTACGTAGGTGGCTCCGATTTTAAATCTGAATATTGTTTCTAATCCTAAACAACTTCTTTAAATACACTTTTTTGATAATGTCGAAAATAAGGGTATTTTACTCCTGATAAAAATTCCTATTTTTTGTTCTTCCCCTGTACACCGTTTGAAAATTTATAATTTTGACAACTCAAATGCAAGTTTTCCGCAGTGCACCAGTTTTTATCAAGAATAAAATTTGCTGACTAATGGATAATAAAAAAAGTTCCCATATGGCGCAAATTTTTTAAACTCACTGTAATTTAGCTATGGTATAACAACAGAAGTTTTCTATGCTTCTCACGATTTGTAAAAGGTGCAATACTCGAGTTGCACAGGAAGGCGTTGCTATAATCATAGGGTAACGGTGATAAATAATAGTGCAATTGGAGTACTTACAGACCTACTTTCGAGTATTCTGCGCGTAATATGCATATCGCTTCATTGAAAAAAAATTCGCAGAAACGGAACGTCTGTTATTATCGGTAATGAAGTAACGTAGTAATTATTCCGAGTGATTGATAAATGATTGTTTAATTACTAATTAGACAGATCTGTATCTGTGAGTCAGTTTTGTTTCTATAATTGTGTGAACGTTGAGTTGTTGAAGAACAATTCAGTGTAATCTTTACGGAGTACCTATATAGGAATGAAGACCAAGTTTTGTCCAAGTTTTTTGTTTCATATTCGAGTTACGAACTATATTTTCAATATTTTTACAGTTGAAACAATTCATTGAGAGTTTGGAGTTCGCCTGCATCTCAAAAGATGCGCTAAAGCCTGGGAAATCGATTGGAATCAAGTTGGTTGAGTTATTTTGGGTGGTTCTGAAGTTATGAAGCCGACAATTTAGTGGCGAATCCAAAAAGGTAACAAAAATGGGGGTTGCCATTAAAAAACACAACTTAGATATGTATCTTATTTTGAGACATCCTGTATATAAAAAGTAATATTTTTGTGCCTTATTGTCAGACTTATCGTTTAAACAAAATCAAGTCGATAGCTTGCATAGAAAAAAAGTTATAAAGGTTGCACGCACCCTGTACACTAGTCTTTTATAATTATTATTAACATTTCTTAAAAGCTAGTGCAGACGGGCTTTATTTTCCATAGTTTGGGCCAACTTCCAGTAACTTTTTTGGAATACTTATATGAGGCCCCATCCATCGATAATCCCACATGATGTGCTACAAAAATGACAAATCGCCTATAAAACTTGTTATTCTAGATACATATTTTTCTTTTTTTTTATATTAAAACCTAACAAATTATGTTTGATTTTTTGAATGAATCATTGATCTTCGAAATAGGCAAGTTCCTCTATTTTCCAGCCCTTCATACATAGGCTCATATTTGGAAATTTAGACCTCACATCTTTCTTTGCTTCGTCTTGTACTGCACTGTCCATTCCTTCCATCGTTTTCCAGACTGCATTAAGTTCAGCACTGATTTTATCGACATTTTTTCCCTTTCCTTTCAATCCGTTTCTCTTCTCGTCGTTCCTGTTTTTCTAGTTTCTCTTTCTCTGTCTCTCTCATTATTCCTGCTTTTTCTGTCGACGTTCCTCCGTATTTTGTTTTTCTCTATGTCGACGTTTCTCCTCTTATTTTTCTGTCTCGCGACGTTTCTTCTCCTCCTCTTACTTTTCTCTCTGTCATCGTTTCTCCTTGTTTTATATCGATGTTCCACTTCCTTTAGTTTTTCTATCCACCATCATTTCTCCTTATTTCTTTTTTCTATGAGCAGTCGTCTCTCTTGCTCGGCAAACTGCTGCTTGATAATTTCTGTTATGGCCTCCATATTGTCTGAAAAATTCAAGATGGCGGATCCAAAATGGTGGACGAGTTTTGTGATTATGGTCTGATTCCATTCAAAATTGGTATGTGGGGGTTTTTGGGGTCGAATATTATGATTCTTTTGTAAAAATTGAAAAATTCAAGATGGCGGCTTTAAAATGGCGGCCGAGTTTTGTGATTATGGTCTGATTCTATTCAAAATCGGTATGTGGGGGTTTTTGGGGTCGAATATTATGATTCTTTTGTAAAAATTAAAAAATTCAAGATGGCGGCTTCAAAATGGCGGCCGAGTTATGTGATTGATTATGGTCTGATTCTATTCAAAATTGGTATGTGGGGGTTTTTGAGGTCGGAGATTATGACTACCGAATTTGATAAGATTATTCCATTTTCTAATTTGCAAAAAAATAATAAAAATAATAGTTTAAAAAAAACTAAAAATACACGCTTTTATAAATAAATCACACTAAAAATGAATAATAGTTTAAAAAAACTAAAGAACACGCTTTTATAGAAAACCAGACTAAAAAAATAGAAAAGAAGAAACAATTTATTTTACTTAAAAAAAAGCGTGGGGTGCATTGTACCACTAATTATATAGTATACATTACACACATAGGGCAGTAAAGTTGAAAATGTCTCAGATCACAGGTAATTGTTGGCCAAGGCGATACCATGCACCCCACGCTTTTTTTTAAATATTTTTTTTTATTATTTTCTATTTTTTTACTCTGATTTTCTATAAAAGCGTGTTCTTTAGTTTTTTTAAACTATTATTTTTATTTACACCAACTGTTAGAAATCTGGGGTTCGTGGCTATTGGGATACTATGTTGCGTTGCAATACTTGTATATTTATATCTTCGAAACTGTTATGTTTTTCAAGGCTTTTTTCCCTTTTGATGCCTCTAAATAGTCGGTACAATCGAATTAACTTAATCATCACGAGCATTTGTTTATATTACCCTAATGCATCGAGCTTTCAATTATATCCGCGTAAAAGCGTCGTAACTCGATACACTTGACACTTTTACAACTCGAAGACATTGTATTCATGAACCCGGTTGACCTTACGCGCACTAAACCTCACCCATCAGTAAATAAATCTTCATCCAATTAAAATCATGCCGAGTAATTAGTCTTTATTAACGGGCCGGCCAAATAGGGATGGTATTACAGGCAATTGAGATGCTTTAGGCGATTAAGTTGATACAATGTTGCGTATGAAAATTGGGACCCGTGAAAAGATTTTGATGATTACCAGTGTCAAGCAAATGAAAAATTATTGAGGGATAACTAATACTTATGGAGTATAATTTTTACCGTACATTAAAATCTACGATATTTTTGGTTCCTACCTACTACTCAGTTTTGAACATACAGGAAATTTTAGAATGGAATATTTACAGAAAATACTTGTGAAAAAGGACTTGCTCTCGTTTTGTTTCCCAGGCCCAGTCTCTATGAGAAAGTTGAAGAAGACACTTCATTAATGCGTTCAGATTGTCAAATTACTTGACTTTAGTACGATCAAGATCATACCGAAATGCCGTAATGCGGCAGAAATCCTAGCCGTATGCACACGGAATCATTTTATTTTTGATTCCTAAAATCGACTGTTTTTGAGTTACTTCGATTATTTTTCCAAATTTCGAAGTTTGCACTCGTAATTTTTTACACGCGGTAAGCTTTTTCAGTTTTGGAGCAGAAGCGTTCAAATTGATATTATTTGAATTTTTGGTTTCTCTATATCTATCTTCCATAGCATTTCAGTAATTTGAGATTTTCTATTCTTTACACATTTATGTTATTCGTTTGAAATGAATGAAAATATGAATGATTGTTATTAACTGTTGAAATCGACCAGAAAAGAAAATTTTATCGAAGTTAATAAAAATAATTTGTTCATAAACATCAAGAGAGCTCTGATAGGAGATAACCCAGCAAAAAAACATTTGAGAGTTTGATGAACCTTTCGATTAACCTGGTTGTGCTATCTATGCCAGAAGTGGTAGAACCAAAACTGTTCACAAAGAAGAAACTTAATTGAACATTTTATTGAATGTAATGTATCTCACACTGTAACCTTACAATGACAAAATCATATACGTATCACTTCATAGACTACTCAAAAGAGAAAATGAGTGAACAGTTTGAAACGGCAATGAAAGGAATGAAAATAATAAAATAAAATGTTTAAAAAACTATAACCCGACTACAGAAAAAATAAAATGAACTAAAAAGTTAAAAACAAGTTAGGTGTTGATTGCTATCATCGTCTTATTGAGTAGTCTTTTGATTTGATATGTTGGATATTTCTGTTTATTTAGTTCTAAGTTTCTTGGGCAACCTTCCATTGTCTGAAAATGAAAATATAATCAGGAAAATCTATACAAGTGTAGAAAGGGCAAACTAATTAGTTCACCCCGATAAGTTATTGCGTTCACCAAATTATATTTCCTATAGAAAAATGATTCAATTTGTCAATAACTTGTCGTTTTCTAAATTTGCCTATCAAAATTTTTTTTTATTTCAAAAGATATTTATTTCTCTATATAGTTTTCGATTGACTTGTATATATTTTCCTGATTATATTTTCATTTTCAGACTGTGGAAGGTTACCAAAAAAACATGTCAAGAAACGTTGTTTCTCCACAAAAAACCACATTCATTCAATAGTTCTAAGTCTTCTGGCAGTTTCACATTAATAACGTTATAATTCAGTTCAAAAGCCGTGGTCGTGCGCATTTTTTATTTTGATTGACGGCATCTCCATTGTTTTCATTTGTCTATCAAATTATAATGTTTGCATTTTGTAGTTGACAACGCGTTCGCAGAATTGTTCTATCTCTAACCGTTCTCGAGTTGGAAAGAAATTTTTTCGGACATCCGGAAAAAAGTTTGGAAATAATTTTATTTACAGAAAAATTCCCTAAAATCGTTTTTTCATAGTTTTTTGCATAAGTATCTAGAATTTCCGGATCGCTCTGTCATGGAATTTTTGACAATAGTTCAAAGAGAAGCCTGCACAGACGCCCTCTCATTTTCACTTTTTCCAGTTTGGAGCGAGAAAAAAAATATTTCCCGTACTTCGGTTTCCATGTGCTCCTCGCTATTCGAAAGGAAATTATTTTCATCATAAGAAGCTGGAGTTTCAAAACGATATCTGCCTTCCTGATTTTTTACGATTTTTCGAAGAAATGAAACGCATTTTTGATGATGCCCCTGTCGATGTTGACGTTTAAAAATTCAAATCAAAAACAAGGCCATACTGAAAATATCTTTTCCATACGTAAAAAAGTCCGCTGAATCTAAAAAAGTGATATCATCGATAGGACCGCAGCTACGGAAGCAATGATGTCGCAAAGGCTCGAAACGTCGGTGCGATGGCGGAAAAAATAGTAATCTCTCCCCTATTCCATGTCCTAACGACGAAATGGTTCTTTTTGAATTTAGCGGACTTTTTTATGTAAGAAAACGATACTTTCGGAAAGCCGTCATGTGGATTTTTTCCTTGGCACATGTCAAAGTCGACGATGGGCCATCTATGATTTTTCTCGCCATTTCTCGATTTTTTTGGATTCACGGTGAATCTATTGGATTGACCACCTATGCTATATTTTTGTAATCTATTTTGGTTCAAACCTGAGATCGATAGGACCACTTTGGTTTTTCGAAGATATTTAAGGGTCTAGGCGTTGTTCAAAAATTTGACTTTAAAAAACAAGTCCGTATCGAACCTAAATTCCGTTTCTAGACTAATTCGGCCATTCTGAATCGATTGGAATTCCTCTATCTTTTACCGTTCCCGAGTTGAAAAAAATATCCGAACTTCCGGAAAAAAACCGGAAATATTTTTTTTCCCAAAAAAAAACCCAAAATAGTTTTTTTATAGTTTTTTGCATAAGTTTCCAGAATTTCACACCGATCGCTCTGTCCCTGATCTTTTTGCGATTCTTCAACAGAAGTCTGCATCGGTGCCTCACCAAAAATCACTTTTTTCACTTTGGAGCGGTAAAAAAATATTTCCCGTGTTCCGATTCCATTCGAAAGAAAATTCTTTTTTCTACCAGGGTATATATTTTGCATCGATATTTGCGTCCCTGATTCATTTACGATTTTTTGAAGAGTCTGCACGGTAGCAGCATGATAGAACGCATTTTTGATGACATCCCTATGGATGTTGACGATCGAAAAACGAAATGAGAAAGAGGCTTTCCGGAATATAACTTTTTCTGACCTCAAAGGTCCGCTGAATCCAAAAAAGTGACTATCTCGTCGATCGGACCGCAGCTAGAGAGCTATGATGTCGCAAAGTCTCGAAACGTCGGTGCGCTGGCGGAAAAGATGGTAATAGCTTCTTCATTTCATATCCTATCGACGAGATGGTCACTTTTTTAGATTCAGCGGAGTTTTTTACGTATAGAAAAGTTATTTTCAGATTGCGCTCCGATGGTTTTTTCGTTTGACTTATGTCAAAGTCGACTGGTGCGCCATCTATGATTTCTCTCGCCGGTATTTCGATTTTTCAGTATTCACGGTGAATCTGTCGGATTGAGATACCACATATTTTCGGAATCTACGCGACATTTCCAATATTTTGGTTCAAACCGGAGATCGATAGGACAACTTTGGTTTTTCGAAGATATCTAGGGAAAATTTGACTTTTTAAAAATGTTTTCCGTATCGAAACGAAATTCCGTTCCTAGACTAATTCGGCCTTACTGAATCGATTGGAGTTCGCAGAATTGCTCTATCTATCACCGTTCTCGAGTTATAATGGCATTTTTTCAGTCATCCGGCAAAAAGTCCGGAAATAATTTTATTTCTGGAAAAATTCCCCCAGAATCGTTTTCTCCATAGTTTTTTGCATAAGTGTCTGGAATTTCACGCCGATCGCCCAGTCACTGAGTTTTTACAATCTTTCAAAGAGAAGTCTGCAGCCACGCCTGCGAAATGTCCCCCTGATTTCTTCCCTGAAACATAGTGCGTATTTCAATGACCACAACATCCGTACGGAAGCGATTTTTCGCGAATATTCCATTATCCGATAGAAAATTTTCTCCCCAATCTGATGGTGTATGATTTGATCGTAACAGAGATTTCTTCAAAATTGTATTGAGATACCACATATGCTATATTTTCGGAATCTACGCGACATTTCCAATATTTTGGGTCAAACCGGAGATCGATATAGTCTAAGAGCCGGTGGGAGATCGACCTTCACCGATCTGATAACTCGATGAGACATATTTTTTATCAAATATAATTTCTAAACAAATATGCCTATGATAACTTCCTATCGAAAAGTGTTCATAGCTATTTTTAATTGAATTAATTTCAATCAATTTTCTTTCATCACCTTCACTCTTTTGATAACCGAATGAGTTTCATCTCAACTGATAGTTTTTAACACTCAGAATATGCCTAGGTAGGCTTGCCTACTTATTTCTGTGCATGGCTACCTGGCAAGCAGATGTGAACAGGTAAGTCAATATAGGTAACTACACCGATCTGTTAACCAATCGAAATTGATATCATAGGTAAGATAATTTAATTACAAAGCAATCGTATAGGCTTGCCTGCAAAAAATCGCACATAAAATATTATTGCCAAGCTATAAAGTCTTAGAATTTTAGCTATTTGATAGGTGCGAGAAAGAAAGTAGAGCGTCCGAGGTCCGTGTGATAGAACAGGACACAACATGGCAGCTGCACTCTACCTGACCGTTGAATGTATGCGAGTGCTCATGCTCGTGTACATGTGAGTGACAGTGACAGCATTTATTTACACTCGACAGTAATTTTGAACTCTAATTTATTATAACTCTGATTTCGATCACAATTTTTGTATTATTTCACACTATATATACTTACAGCTATGAAATAAACAAAAATAAATAATTTAATATATTAATAAAAAATAAAAATTCAACAATTTTTTTTTTCATTTTTAAGGTTAATTATAAAATTTAAAAATGATAAAAAAATCTCTATTTTTTATTTAAAATTAAATATAGAATAATTTATTTATTATTTAAAATCAAATAAATGACGTAAAGCGGGAAAGAATAAGTGTTACTTTTAAAATTTTAATATAATAAATTTAAAAAATCATCAATATAGAAAAATAAAATTTAATACATTTATGTTGTTAGAAGCGTTTAATACAAAGCATATAAAAGAGTTCAAAATTACTGTCGAGTGTAAATAATTGATGTCACTGTCACTCACATGTACACGAGCATGCGCACTCAAATACATTCAACGGCCAGGTAGCGTGCAGCTGCTATGTTGTGTCCTGTTCTATCACACGGACCTCGTACGCTCTACTTTTTCTCTCGCACCTATCAAATAGCTAAAATTCTAAAACTTTATAGCTTGGTATTAATATTTTATGTACGATTTTTTGCAGGCAAGCCTATACGATTGGTTTTGTAATTAAATTATCTTACCTATGATATCAATTTCGATTGGTTAACAGATCGGTGTAGTTACCTATATTGACTTACCTGTTCACATCTGCTTGCCAGGTAGCCATGCACAGAAATAAGTAGGCAAGCCTACCTAGGCATATTCTGAGTGTTAAAAACTATCAGTTGAGGTGAAACTCATTCGGTTATCAAAAGAGTGAAGGTGATGAAAGAAAATTGATTAAAATTGATTCAATTAAAAATAGCCATGAACACTTTTCGATAGGCAAGTTATCATGGGCATATTTGTTTATAAATTATATTTGATAAAAAATATGTCTCATCGAGTTATCAGATCGGTGAAGGTCGACCTCCCACGGTCTCCTCTACTAATAGGACCACTTTGGTTTTTCGACAGGGTCGAGGGTGACCCCTTCTTCACTTGTTTTCTCGATTGATTCCGAAAATTTGTTTGTAGACTAATTTAGCCATTCTGAATCGATTGGCGTTCGCAGAATTGTTCTATCTGTTCTCGAGTTAGAAAGGTTTTTTTCCGGACATCCGGAAAAAAGTCCGGAAATAATTCTATTTTTAGATATATTCCACCAAAATCGTTTTCTCCATAGTTTTTTGCATAAGTGTCTTGAATTTCACACCGATCGCTTTGTCATGGAAGTTTTGACGATCTTTCAAAGAAAAGCCTGCAAAGACGCCCTCCCCATTTTCAGTTTTTCCATTTTGGAGCAAGAAAAAATATTTCCGTACTCCGATTTCCATGTGCTCCTCACCATTCGAAAGAAAATTATTTTCTCTATAAAAAGCTGTAGTTTCAAAACGATAACTGCGTTCCTGATTTTCTACGATTTTTCGAAGAGAAGTCCGCACGGTAGCAGCATGATAAAACGCATTTTTTATGATGCCCCTGTCGATGTTGACGTTTAAAAATTGAAATAAAAGTAAGGCCATGCTTAAAATACGTAAACAAGTCCGCTGAATCCAAAAAAGTGACGATCTCATCTATAGGACCGCAGGTACGGAAGCTATGATGTCACAAAGTTTCGAAACGTCGGTGCGAAAATAAATGTCAAAATCGACAGGAGCGTCATCAAAAATGCGAAAAATCGTGAAAATTGGTATGTGGGGGTTTTTGGGGCGGAAATCATTATTTTTTTGTCAAAATCCACGAATTCAAGATGGCGGCTCCAATATGGCGACGAGTTTTGTGATTATAACCCGATTCCATTCAATATTGGTGTGTGGGGGTTTTTGGGGTCGGACATTATCATGTTTTTTTCAAAATTCATGAGTTGAAGATGGCGACGTGTTTTGTAATTATGGCGAATATAAAATAGGTATTCTTGCGCGGCAAGATTTTGAATCTGCTACTCACAGAATAACCTAGGTCAAACAAAGATTTGTTTTCCTTTTTTAGTGCATTTGTATGAAAGCTTAACTAATTTTTTTTAATCATTTTTATCTTCTGGGAGAACAGTTCGGACACTCCCAATTCATCAAGCGCTCCTCTGCGGAATTGTTTCCTCTCGGGATATTTCTCTTGATAAATTCTAGTTGCCAATAAACCATTTTTTTTTAATCGAAATACTTAAAAACGGTCGATTTTTGGAAAACCTGATACATATTAATAATCACTAATAGTAATAATAATAAATATACAAATAATCAATAATAATATTAATAATAAAAACATATTTTTTTCATTTGAATAGGTACTGCTATTAAAATGATGTGAATTCATGTAAATAATTTTATTTGTATTCGATGTTCATCACGCACTCCTTCATAATCAAAGTGCACGATGGAATTTTCTTAGAAATAGCTTGAATAAACTGCACCCGAAGCAGAATAGAACTGTTCTCGGAATTTCCAGAGGAGCATGAAAAAATTTGCACTACTAGCGTACCTATGACAGTGTTGATTTTTCTAAGCGACTTTTCATGTTGAAATTGTTCCTCTGCAAAATTCCGCGTGGATCAGTGTAGGTAGGTTTTGGGAATTATTATGAATTATCTTTTCCACGAGGATAAATTATTTGACCTTGTATTGTTATTATTCTCACGACCTTTGATGTTCCTCATTATGTAAAAATTAATATTTTTTTTCGTTTGTTCGCGACAAGCAGAGGCACAGCGTGGGTAAATTTATTCGTCTGTCTTATCTTCATATGCTGGTGTACTCATAATACCAAACATTCCTGGAACCGTACCAATATTTCTCGTTATAGGTTATGTAATGTACGATACACATTAGTAATGGACCTTTACATTTACGAAAAAAAAATTCCAAAAATTATATAGGTCGATTATATTTCATATGAAACGTCCAATTGACTTAGAATGCCATCATATATTTTTTATTTCGAAAAGATATTGCGTTTCAAAGTGTACCCGTGACGTCACGTTCATCGAAAACTACCCCCTCCATAATCCACGTTCAGAAACACGCATTACTGTTCTTGTCAAAAATATAGCTCACTGCTTGATATACACCATTAATATATAATTGAACACTGTTTATTGATAGACTCATCAACAAAAAAACCCATTTCAACAACGGTTTTCTTCATTTAAAACATTCAAAGTTTCTGAACGGGCCTTCCTTTTGATGAAGAGCGACCATTGGCAACACCGCAAATATTAAAGACAGTTCCCATTAAAGTCATATTGACATTTGAGGTTAATGTTTATTGTTTATTTTTATCAACTTATTAATTTCTCAATATCATAAACGATTTGGTGTGTTTATAATGAAACAAGGCTTTGTAAAAGCAGGTTCGGAAAATTTGCCAAGGGTGGATTATGAAAAGCTTTGTTTATGCAACGTTCCCAAGAACTAAGTGAACTAATAACTAAGGATTCAACACTAGCAAATCAATGAGCGCGTTTATGGAACCCCTAGTACAAGAACTATGACTAGAAAGTTACCCAACTTTTAACTAAGAACTTTGGTTCTTAGTTGAAACGTTCGTGATTGTTTAGATATAATCAATCATAAATGCATTATACTGTGAATATATATTGTAACGAACCTAGGCCGGACCTGTCGCCTCACGTGTTGCCATCGACAGCGATGAGATCATCCCCGGAGATATTCGAGAACCATCCAGTGCGCTCTTCCGCGGAAAACAACGGTCAATATTGGAAACAATTGGAACATGCCGTCGCCAACCGTCCGAATTCGAAACATCGAGAATGCTGTATCGGAGATAAATAGGCAAACCTCAAGTGGAGTAGGACAATCTGAACGAGCCCATACGATCGAGCTATACAGTGAAGTAGTAATATAAATTAAGTTGTAAATTAAGTGTGAAATAAATTAGTAGAACCGAGTTAAGTTTATTTACGTTACAATTGGTGTCGGAAGTGAGATTTTGAAAATAAACAAGTGATCGTGGAGTGGATAGTCAGAAAAATAAATTGATAGACCTTTTTGTACGCCCAAAATAGACAGTGGCCCGGTTTTCGCGAAGTGGACAATTGTGCGTGGGAATATAAACTGATACACTGTTCGCGTGAAACAGAAAATAGACAGTGGCCCGGTTTTCGCGAAGTGGACAATTGTGCGTGGGAATATAAACTGATACACTCTTCGCGTGAAACAGACAATAGACTGGTGGCCCGTGGAAAAGAATTCGCGAAGTGAATTTTTAACAAACTGATAAACTTTTTCGTGTGAAACAGACTGATACCTCGTCAAAGACAAAATGTGTTCAAGAAAAGTGCGCCTTGCGGACTTGAAGGTAGCGGAATTGAAACAGGAATTGGAGGAAAGGGAACTGGAAACAACGGGTAAAAGCAAGTACTCCAGGAAAGACTTGCAGAAGGACTTATACAAGAAGGTGAGGACCCGAAACATTTTTATTCGAAGTTCCCGGAGGTGATTTGAGTCCGATAATAGAATCCTTGAAAGAAGAGCTGCAACAAAATTCGAGGACTTTGGAAGAAAATTCAAGAAGCTTGGAAGAAAATGCTAGAAATCTGAAGAGAAGCTTGAAGAAAATTCTAGAAATCTGGAAGAGAAGCTTCAAGAAAATTCTAGAAATCTGGAAGAGAAGCTTCTAGAAAATTCAAGAAGCCTGGAAGAGAAGTTCCTGGAAAACACAGAAGGCCTAAAAAAAGAATTGTGTGGTGTGGCTAATTTCCTAGAAGAAAGAATGGGAACCGTTGAGACAGAGATAGATAAAATTAGGGAGCAAATGAACACGGAGGTAGATAAAATCAAAGATGGGGTCGAGGCAGAGATGGACAAGATGAAGGAAATAATCAGCGATGGAATCAAAGACGGAATCGAGGCAGAAATGGACAAAATAAAGGAAACGATCAGTAAGCTGGAAAAACAAATTAATAATGCGTCCTCCACAGAGATGGTTAACGAAAATGCAATGCTGGACTTGAGTTTGAACGTGGATAAAGTTCAAGAGGGTATAAAAGATGTCAAGGTCATTTCAGAAATAGGGAAGCTTCCATGAAGCCGCCTCAGTTCGATGGAAAACTCCATGGGCAAATTACCGCCGGCAGTTTGAAGCAGCGGCCAAAGCAAACGGATGGAATGCAGGGAAAGAGCTGTAGCACTGACACTTGCATTACGTGGAGAAGCGACAAATATTCTACAAACTCTCACCGCCCAAGAACAGGAGGACTATGATCAGCTGATTAAACATCTAGAATTACGATATGGCCACGCCCATTTGGAACACGTATACCACTCCCAGCTGAAAATCGCTGCCAAAAATCGGGCGAATCCTTACAAGAATTCGAAACTGACATTGCACGCTTGGTTCGTCTCGCATATCCAGCCACACCAGAAAATGTAATGGAGCGACTAGCGGTTCAAGCATTCCTGGATGGACTCCGTGACCAAGAAACCAGACAAGCGTTGACACTAGCCCGTCCAACACATCTCGTAGACGCACTGGCACGCGCTTTGGAATTCGAGGCAGCGAAACAATCTTGCAAAAGCCAGAGTAAAGTCCGAATGATTGAGGAAGACTCACAGGAGCCTGCTAATTTGGAAGCTGCCATAAGGAAAGTGATTAAGGAAGTGTTCCCTGAGAAAAGACAGATAAGATGCGGGAATTGGCAAAATTGGACATGTGCGTAGCAAATGTCCAACATTCGAAACACGACCGATGCAGGAAAACTAAAGAAGGTCGACGAGAAGGGGCAATCGTCGGCCTGTGTCCAGCAAGCCCTGGTTAACAACGCATATGTCGCTATCCTGCAACGACAGAACAGAGGTGTTTTCGTAGACGGTCCTCATCAATAACGAGCCTTGCACCATGCTGCTAGATACAGGTGCGACTAGGACAATTCTCGGACCTTCCTTTGCCAGAACACCGGAACGAATTGAACCGACAACTTGGAAGCTACGCACAGCAACAGGGGAGCCAGCTACTGTATATGGCGAGCTACCGATTGAAATAATTTTGGGCAGCACTAAAGTGAAACATCAGGCACTTGTAGCGGACATCAAAGACGATGCAATCATCGGAATGGACATCATGAATTCCAGAGGGTTTGAATTGGATTTCAAAGACGGCGTCCTACGTGTCAACGGAGAAGAGCTGGTACTTCATGGGAGAAGTGAAGAGTTGATCCGTGTGCTGTTGGCTGAAGATATAAGCGTACCTGAGAGGGCTGAAACCATCCTGGAGGCTCGCCTGGATGGGGAGTGCGAGCAGTGGAGACGTGATGATGTTCGAGCCCAAACTTCATGATGAGAAAATTGGACGAGGGATTGCCCTAGGGAAAACCCTGTTACGTGCTGAAAAATTTGTACCGGTAAGGGTCATGAATGTCAATTACTTTCCAGTGACCTTAAAGAAAGGAACAATTTTAGGGCACTGCTCGTCAGTTTCATCTGTGATCCGGGGCGTACGAGGTACGATTAGCCAACCCAACAACTTGCCCACAGAACTAGAAAAAATTAGTTGCCATCTCTTCCAAAGACATAAAACCAGCTCAACAGCCCAAACTAAGAGATTTAGTCAAAAAGTACCAAGACATCTTCGATACCGGACAAGGAAAAGGGGGTCGAACTAATGTGGTCCAGCACAAGATTGATACTGGGGGTGCCCGACCGATCCGGCAATCAGCAAGAAGACTTCCTCTTGCCAAGAAGGAAGAGGCTGACAAAATAGTCAGCGATATGGGAAAAGAAGGAGTTATCGAGCCATCTGACAGTCCCTGGTCCTCCAGTCGTACTGGTGAAGAAAAAGGATGGATCGACACGCTTTGTGTAGACTATCGCCAACTTAATAATGTCACGAAGAAGGACAGTTACCCTCTCCCGAGAATAGATGACACCCTAGACACGTTGGCTGGTTCCACGATTTTCGACCCTTGATTTGAATAGTGGATACTGTCATGTAGAACTCGCTCAGGAAGATCGAGAAAAGACTGCTTTTACCATCGGCTCAGGATTGTGGCAGTTCACCGTTATGCCATTCGGGCTCTGTAATGCTCCCGCCACATTCGAAAGATTGATGGAGACAGTGCTGAAAGGACTCTCATGGAACACGTGTCTAGTGTATCTCGACGACATAATTGTGGTCGGCAGATCGTTTGAGGACCACGTGAAAACTTGGAGGAAGTATTCCTGCGACTGAGGAACTCCGGATTGAAGCTGAGCCCTAAGAAATGCCATCTGTTCCAAAAGAAGTACGATACCTCGGCCACGTTGTCTCTGGAGAAGGAGTAGCAGTGGATGACCAGAAGATCAAAGCTGTTAAGGATTGGCCCATCCCAAAAGACATTCACCAACTTCGAAGTTTCCTTGGTTTATGCACATACTATCGCCGATATGTGCTGGATTCGCAACATCGCTAAACCACTGACCAGGCTCACGGAAGGCCAAACAAAGTTCCAGTGGTCCGAAGAATGTCAAGATTCATTCAGGAAGCTGAAAGGAGCTTTGATCAACGCACCTATACTGAGCTATCCCCTACCCAAAGGGAAATTCATTTTGGATACGGACGCCAGCAACGTGGGACTTGGAGCTGTCCTATCTCAGATCCAGGAGGGACAGGAGAAGGTCATTGGTTATTTCAGCAAGACGCTTAGCAAAACCAGAGCGCAATTACTGTGTCACCAGGCGAGAGCTGTTAGCTGTTGTAAAGGGAGTGGAACACTTCTACAAGTACGTGTATGGAAGAAGATTCCTGTTGAGAACTGACCATGCAGCTCTCAAATGGCTCTTACAGTTCAAAAATCCTGAGGGTCAAGTAGCACGTTGGATCGAGAATCCAAGAATTGATTTCGAGATCGAACATCGAGCCGGAACTAGCCATAAGAATGCAGATGCCTTGTCGCGAAGACCATGTCCAGATGATTGCTCACATTGCCGACGAGCAGAAGAGAAGGAAGCAACACTTTGTAGAACCGCGGCAATGGATGACAACTGGAATGACAGCAAGATCCGGAAAGACCAAGAGAAAGACCCCGACCTTGGCTTAGTCGTCAGCTGTAAGAAGGGCAATCGAAGACCATCATGGCAGGAAGTCGCAGGATACTCGCCGGCTGTTAAGTCCTATTGGGCACAATGGAACTCTTTATTCTGGACAATGGGATCCTGAAACGTGTGTTGGAGGCCGAGATTGGTGGGGAAGACAGACGCCAAATAATTGTTCCCAGGAACAGAAGAGAGGAAGTGCTGCGGAAATCCATGATGGAGTCGCTGGAGGACATCTGGGAGTGACGAAGACCCTGCAGAAAAATGAGGCAACGGTTTTACTGGGCCAATTGTCAGCTGACGTCCAGGACTGGTGCAGAAAGTGCGCTGTATGCGCTGCTAGCAATGGACCTCGAATACGACCCAAGGCCCCGATGCGTCAGTACAACGTAGGCAGCCCGTTCGAGAGAATCGCCATTGACATCGCCGGCCCGTTTCCCGTATCCGACCACGGGAATAAATACATCCTTGTGGCAATGGACTACTTCAGTAAGTGGGCGGAAGCCTATGCCCGCCCAACCAGGAAGCCATCACCGTCGCCGACGTCTTGGAAAGAGTGGATATGTCGATTCGGTATTCCAATGGAGCTGCACCGGATCAAGGCAGAAATTTCGAATCCAACCTTTTCCAAGAAATGATGTCTACTTGAACATCCGCAAGACAAGAACCACGGCCCTACATCCGCAGTCCGATGGAATGGTGGAACGGATGAACAGGACGATCAACCGCCACTTGTCCAAGGTTCTTCTGACCATCAAAGAGACTGGGACCAGTATCTTCATTTGTTCCTGATGGCCTATCGATCCGCAGTACACGAGTCAACCGGTCAAACTCCTGCTAAGTATTATAATGGGCCGAGAACTGCGACTGCCTTGTGACCTGAAGTTTGGGATACCGCCAGGACAAGACACTGCGGGAGAGGACTACGTCAGCAAACTACGGCAGAGAATGGACGACATCCACGAACGAGTCCGGTTGAACATCCAGAGTGCCAGCGATAAAATGAAGAAGACCTATGACATCAAGGCCGACGCTGGAGGATTTAAGGTCGATGATCTGGTTTGGCTGTACAACCCAAACGTCGTCGTGGACTATCACCAAAGTTGCGGAACTCGTGGAAGGCCCGTATAAAATCGAAAAGGATAAACGACCTTGTGTACCGAATCCATATGCCACCCCGAGGGAAACCAAGGGTCGTCCATTTCAACAGGTTGGCCCCTTACGCTGGAAACTATGACCAAGTTCGCACCCTCAAGCCACCGGAGGATGATATGACGTTCGAGAAGTTTATGTCCTTGTATTCAAACGGGCAGAAAGTTCTACATGGGGTTACTAGAGAGGAGTCACGAGACCTTTCGAGGTGCCTGCTTACTACGCACTAGCGCACTGTGTGGCAGAAGATCTTCAAATGTCCAGGGGCATCGCCGTAGTGTTCTCCAAGAAATTTGGTCAACTCCAAACACTGCGGGAGCAGAATCCAGAAGTTGGTGGGTGCTACAGTTGAAGAAAGGCCAGAGAAACATCTACTACCTAGTTACCAAGAGGCATTCCCAAGATAAACCGTCCTATGAAGATGTCTGGAAGAGTCTCACCAAACTAAGAGATACTATGGTGGACCAGAATCTGGTGGATCTAGCAATTCCAAAATTGTCCTGTGGTATTGATGGGTTGGACTGGAGAGTCATAAGAAGTATGCTGGAGGCGATATTCAGATCCAGCGGCGTCAAGATTTTGGTTTGCTGTAACCCTCTTCCACGACCGATCATGAAGACCGTGGAGTGTTACTTCCATCGAACTTCACGGTGCAGATATGGGGAGTCATGCAGATATCGTCACACTCCAAGGATGAAATTTCGGGACGAAATGTCTTTAAGAAGGGGGCAATGTAACGAACCTAGGCCGGACCTGTCGCCTCACGTGTTGCCATCGACAGCGATGAGATCATCCCCGGAGATATTCGAGAACCATCCAGTGCGCTCTTCCGCGGAAAACAACGGTCAATATTGGAAACAATTGGAACATGCCGTCGCCAACCGTCCGAATTCGAAACATCGAGAATGCTGTATCGGAGATAAATAGGCAAACCTCAAGTGGAGTAGGACAATCTGAACGAGCCCATACGATCGAGCTATACAGTGAAGTAGTAATATAAATTAAGTTGTAAATTAAGTGTGAAATAAATTAGTAGAACCAAGTTAAGTTTATTTACGTTACAATATGTAGGCTTTGTCTGTTTGTATTATAATATGAATAAATTCATATTCGGTACCTGTTAGTGTTTCCTTCATGTGATGAGTCAAATATTTATTAAGTTTGAACTACTGAAAATATAATTAATAATTTAGAATGAATAGACTTGAAGTATGTTCATACAAATTTCGTAAATTTTTTGAAAAATCATTTACTTATTTCACACCAATTCTTTGTTGAGGGATACTGATCTATTTTTTACAAATACAGGCTTACATTTTCCATGGTAAAAATTTTCCCTATGGTTACAAAGCTATAGAAAAAAAAATATTTCTGAAGATATTGGCATTCATGAAGAGAATGTGACAACAAACCTTAGAAAACTTTGACATAATACTGCACATTCTAGTTATTCAAAGTATTTTTGAATTTCAATCAATCAAAATAGAAGAAATTATTCTTATCGACAAAGTTGTTAAAGAATTCGTCCACCGTATGCTCCTGAAATAAATTGTATTGTGCCATTTGGAGTAGCAGATATTAAAATTTTACAGTATTGCATTTTTCTATTCTGACCAAGTCATGGACAGACGAACAGGATCAGAGGGTTTTTCAATTTCCAGACAATAATTGAATTAACTTTCTTATAGCGAGCTCTGAAAGGGATCGGCAAATTTCTTTCAATTTCAGATATTTCAGGCCAATATATAAGCTCTTATAAATAAACAATTTGCCATCATAGGCACAGATTTTGTGAAAATCTTGTGAACACTTGATTTACTCATATCAGTCATCAGCCAATCGAGAGTATACATCCCCAACCCGTATCTTTTAAACTTATCAGAACATCCATATATTTAATTTACTCAATTTTGGTAATGTATTTCACAATGTGGTAAACATTTTCAGGGAGCCCCAAATACTACTCTTCTTTCTATAAGTGCAATAGATAGGCGCTGGCGCTGCTGTCCTTCGATATTTTCACAATCAGGATCGGATGAAGACTAACTAGGAATATACTCAGAATTTTTTTTGGTGGTGTTATTTTGGTGAATCGGATAATGTACTAGCTTGGCTACTGCTAGGAGAAGAACTATTCGAAACTCTTGAGTAAATATTTCCCATGGATGTAATGTCACTCAACACAGTTTTACTAGCTGAAGGAGTGATGTTTTCATTTGGTTTGGGTTTCTTCATCGTTGGTAGGTCATATACTTATGATGAAACATTGTCAGACCAATGTCATTTCAGGTTGATATGTGGACAGACATCTTGCTTCAACATAAATTTGATCCCCTTGTTCTAGCATATTCCTAATTCGTAGTATCTTCTTTCAGCTGGAACCAAAGAACAATATGTTTATAGGACTGGATATAAAATACAGTACTGATCGATGATTTTGCAAACTTGCATTGAGTGAAATTAAAGATCGTTCCTTGATGTACTCACCTGGAAATGTTCTGCACAAAGCATATATTTCCGCTTTACAAAGTTTGATTCACTTTTCACTGGTGTTCAGACAACCGTACACATAGCACTTTTGACATTTTCATAGTTATTAAAATTAGAAAATAATTTCCGAAATTTTTCAATACCAAACATTCATGGCGAGCTTGTTCATTTGCAGCAGTTCTCTGCATATCTCGTGTCTCGTATCAGTCGTATCAGATATATCAAGAAAAAGGCTGAAGAGAGAAAAACGATTGAAATATTCTGTTCCGTGAAAAACGAACGAACCTATCAAAGTATCAAATAACAAATGTCATTACGTCACAATTCCATGATTCGCAACTCATACAACGATGCCAAATCAACTTTTAGTGAACGTGACGTCACGAAACCACTTTTTTCCGGATTATGGAAAAACTACCCATCAGAAAAATAAAATAAAAAATCCCAAGTGATATTAGCACATATACTTTCTAATTACAGTGTTTTCACATAGTGCATAAAAAGGTCCATTGCTACTTATACTACGATCCTATTGGTAGTTTATATAAACATACTGTATTTCTACTCATTTTTGGTTTGGAATAATTTGCATTTTCCATAATAACGCCAAATATCAGAAAACGCTCAAGGTGAAATGATTTTCTGTTGAGCTGTCATTTAAAATTATCGCCGGATAAACGAGATACAAAAATAGAAGGCATTGAAAATGACTGTTGGTACAAACGATTCATTAGAGGCCAGAACACAAACGAATTATTTTTACGTTTTCCCGAAGCACTGGGATCGTTCATCTGTTTGTTCCGTCGAACGTAAAACTCGAATATATTCGTCATTCCTGGAAGGATTCGTAGCTTTCTTGGTCCTGTTCGGGGGTGATTGTCTCTTCAAATATAGATCGTATAAAAAGTGTTTACCTCAGAGTCTCAATGCCAAAAAAAGGTTTTGGGATATTGCTGAAGAAATGTGTCTGTTTTGGAATAACATAATGAAACTATTTAAAAAAATCACTACAGTTTAGTTACTCAACTCTTGAATCTGTATTTTGTTTGGTAACATTACCATTTTAATAAATTAAAAGTAAAAAAAAAAAAAAACAAGCTTTTATTAACCTGCACAAAAATATAAAAAAAAAAACCAAGGAGTTCATAAAACCCATAATGTAAGTGTATATAATATACAGGGTGTAATCTAACCTCTTGCACACCCGAGAGTGACGAGTGTATAATGTTATTTTATAATGAATTACAGTGGTTAAAAATCTGAAAACAAAAAATTAATGTTTTGTTCTTTGTAAAATTCGACAAAATTTTGGTTAGCGCCACCTTCCTAATTTCAGGTGACCTACTCAGAGGAAAACTTTGGCAATTACGGAATGCAATGAACATTTAACTCGACATTTGAATAATGTAGAATGTTGAACTGATTGTGTGGTAAATGTATACATTGCAGGCTGCCTAAGATAAATATTCAGTTTCAAAGTGGAGAAAACAACTAACCTTGTTATATCCAAACTGGTGATAAAGTCAGAACTACTTGACTTCATACTCTCCTTTGAGGCACTTATCATAATTATCACTTGTAAGAAACAAACCACACAAACAGTATTGAAGAGGGAAACATTCTCAATGAATATTGTTTTGAAAAATAATATCACAACCATTGTAGTGATTCAGACATTCAGAACACGTGAACTGAACACTGTTCCCAAGCAGAATTATCTCATGCACGGTTCACAAAGCTGTCTAAGAACGAAAGTTTGTTAGATTCTACTAGTGTTTTCTGAATGGCTGGTGAATGAAAGATCCTAATTAGCAATCAATCAGAAAACAGTAGCATGTGATTACTATCGTTTCGGACGTCCATCGTCTTAATGTATTTAAAAGGTTTTCACGACGTTTCGAATGCTTGTATCTGCAATCGTCTTCAGGTGAATACTGACAAGTTTAGGTGCTACTTACCAATTTATATGACTGTCGGTGCAATGATGCGTGGAATTCCGTCATGTGCAGCGGTGCGTGTAATTTCGCGCGGTGTGGTGGTGCGTGAAGTTTCGCGCCTCTGCAGCCCGCCAGAAAGAGCAATCAGGGGTTTCCATACGTTCTTGATCTCAACGCTTGATTGACTAAAGGCGTTATTGGCTTCGATGTAGGCGGCCTCTTTGAACTTTCGTTTGAACCAATGCTCCTTTCTAGTAGAACACTTGCGTCGTCCCATAGAACTCGATGGTGCTCAGTCCAGGCGTGGTCAGCGATTCCCGATTTTGATGTTTCTCCACGTTGAGTCCATTTCTTGTGCTCATCCAATCTTACCGATAACGGTCTCTTTGTCTCTCCAATGTAGGAATCACCGCATTCACATGGAACTTCATAAATGCAATTCTTACTGATTTCATTTTTGTTGTCAGGTTTGGTCTTGGTCAGGAAACTCCGTAAATTAATTTTTGTGCACATCGTGCACTGTTTCCTGATTAGTTGTTAATTAAGATCTTAAGATCTTTCATTCACCAGCCAATCAGAAAACACTAGTAGAATCTAACAAACATTCGTTCGACAACAGTGTTCAATTCATGTCTGAATCACTACAATGGTCGTGATATTATTTTTCAAAATAATATTCAATTGTGAATGTTTCCCCTTTTCAATAGTGTTTGTGTCGTTTGTTTCTTACAAGTGACTGTTATAATTATGATAAGGGCCTCAAAGGAGAGTATGAAGTCAACTAGTTCTGACTTTATCACCAGTTTGGATATAACAAGGTGTTTTCTTCACTTTGAAATTGAATATATATCTCATGCAGCCTGCAATGTGTACATTTACCATACAATCAGTTCAACATTCTACCTTATTCAAATGTCGAGTTAAATGTTTATTGCATTCGGCAATTGCCAACGTATTCCCCTGAGCCGGTCACCTGATATTAGGCGGGAGGCGCTACCCAAAATTTTGTCGAATTTTACAAAGAACAAAACAGGTTTTCAATAATTTTTTTTCAGATTTTAACCACTGTAATTCGTTATAGATGGCATTATACACTCGTCATCTCGTAATCAAGAGGTTAGATTACAAAACTCGTCCGCCATTAGGAGCTGCTATTTTATTTTTTCTCTAACAAAAATTCCATTATGCCGGAATTATGAACAACTGCCAAATTTAACGTTAATCGTACAACTAGAAGTGGGTCAAAATTCACTCGCAAGATTTGAACTGAACATACATACATACATACAAATGTGAAGTTAAATAAAAAGACAAAGGAATTTGATGCCGGATGATTCATTTCGGAAAATTTCAATGATTTCATGAATATAAAAAATATGTATTGATAATTATTATTCTATTGGACTTTAATCACTCTCATTAACAATGCTTGAGGAAGGGTTGTTTTCACTGTGTTTGAAATTAATTATTACACATTCGGGATATCCGTTTTGAATTTTCCGCGTCTGTTAACACCGTCTAGGGTGAATAGAGATGACCTTTTGTGAAACCACAACCCTATGACATTCAGGGTTAATATAAGCAACTATCCATAATTTCTTGCAAATGTTACAGTCATCAATATATTTTTTGAAACTTACTTTATTAACTGAAATACTTGATAATGAAATCGAGAATGTCGTCGAAAAAAACTTATTTTTATTGTAGAAGGATTTTTGATATTATTGCGATTTAAGTTGGAGTTTATTGAATAAATACGAAATACAACTAAAAATCTATGATTCGATCAAATTTTAAAGCTAATTCCATATCCAACTGTGTTGCTTTGCTGAACTCTTCAGCTCCATTACAAACTGTATGGAGACTATTCGGGAGTTATCCAGAGCCTGCCACCGAATTTTCTTGATCTCTTTTAGACAGTTCCGTTACAATATTTTGCGAATAAATATTGTGAACGTACGAAACTAGTAAAAAAATATGGCTAATAGTATATGTCGTCTCAAACAACTCTAAAAATTGATCCTTGTACACTTTGCTTGAATTGGTTGTTAATAATTTATATATTCGTTTCGAGTTCATTTCGAACTGTTTCAATTGGTCGGATAACAAGGAGCAACTGTGTTCCGATTAGATTTGTCGAACTGAGACTTTATTGCTCGTAATTTGTAACCTTTGGCCGATATTTATTATTCAAAATATAAGTTGAAAGTTACTCATCATGTTTATTTCTGGTATATTAATACAGTTACAGATTTTTAGTGTAGCCATGACTTTTGCTTTTCAATAAAAGTCATTCTGATATTCTTTGATATACTGACGCTTCAACTAAACACGTCACTTTCGAACCAACAAAAAACTATTCGACCGAAACAAATAAATTATAAGCTCCATGTGCCTCTGGAAATATTTATCATTTCTCAAATGTCCTATCCAGCCTGCCCATTAGACACGAGTTAATAATAGATCCTAGGTATATAAGCTGAAAAAAAGGTGAGTGAAGTTATATGTTGGGATAAAAAATATTTATGTGGCATTTAAAATATGTTTTGGCACCAAAACGTTTGTTTGACGAGGGTTTTAGCTGCGTTATTATTATATAGTGAATATCTTCTGGGAACTTTGCATTTTTATTTGAAGATACAAGGGGGCGGTATGGTGCCTTATGCCATTCATTTTGAATAAAAAGGGTTCGTATAAATTTACTGCATTTTTTATTGTTTCGGTATATTTATTGCAATTTGACTGGTGGATATTTTATGTAGTTTACTACTGACATTAATATTTCCTGACATGATTATAAATCACAGTGGAATGATGTTATGGCCAGCGCGTTGATCTATGTAGTGGAATCAAATTATCTCAAAAAAATTAGCTTTAGAAACAATTCGAGAAAGCAAATTTTATTGCTGTAATCAATAGTAATGGGATCAAGGATAAGTGAATAACTATTTTGAACCAAATTGAAGTTAATCTTTTCGGTAAAGTTTTTTTTGTGCGTTATACGATCTTTATTTGTATTGTGGATCGGAATTGAACAAAAACTGAACTGAAGGAAACAAATGGCACTCACTTCTCTAAATGATTTTCACTAATTTGGGTTTACCAAACTACAACACGTATTTCGCTATACAGTAGCTTCTTCAGGATAAAATTATTATATTGCTATTGTATAGCGAAACATGTGTCGTGGTTTTCCAAACTTTTTAGTATCGGCCGCGTCAAATAAAAAAATCACATAAATTTGTTCGGAATGACTTTTACTGCTTTAAAAAAGAGAATGAAACATGTGTGATATCAATATTGCAGGTACCCATGTTAACCCTTTGATTTTTCAAGTATTATAGCTTTCTTAGTAGATTAATATATTTGGTTTGATTTCTATGTAATTTTGTCTCGTATTGGAGTTTTTTTCGTGAAATAGAAAAATACATAAAAAGGGAATATAAACTAAAAAAATTCGTCAATCTTTGATAATAAACGTAATATAACATTTCAATGTAACTCAAAAGTTAAAACAATAGAGCTGTTCGTAAATTAAACATAGAAAAAAAATTGACAAACCCATTTTCGATTGTATAAGAGTGCTATGGTGAATGTAAAAATTTGACGTAACATTCACTCAAAATGGAAATTAGTGAACAAATCCATCAAAGAAAATACCAAAAAAGTAAAAAGTCTGTCTGGAGACATGGTTCTTGATGTATATGAGTAATTCGTGGTTGTAAAAAACAAGTTGAATAGAGCGCTGTCAACTGACGTCACAACATGGCGGTCATCAGCTTATCGGGAGCAACAGTATTTGATACGGATAATTGTTTTTTGTGTTTGTTAAAGATTTGTTGTGATTTTTATAAACTTTAACATTAAGTGAACATATTATCTGTTGATATAGTGTAATATTCCTTTTTCTATTGAAAAATCGATAGAATTATGACAAAAATAATAGTCGGCTATTTGTCATAGTCTTGGGATATTACCTGCGATAATTTTTCCTTCAAACTTAAGTTTCTTATTGTGTTT
Organism: Gonioctena quinquepunctata; assembly: GCA_018342105.1. NCBI lineage: Eukaryota > Metazoa > Arthropoda > Insecta > Coleoptera > Chrysomelidae > Gonioctena > Gonioctena quinquepunctata. Next base: position 430,603 of record JAFIRS010000503.1, on the reverse strand, counting down.
TCGAGAATGATCCCGAGGAAAATGAAAATAAATATTGGATAAGAAACATCAACATTAATGAAATATTTTTAGAATATTGTCCAGTCGCACGAACGAAAATTTCTAGAAAGACAAGCCAACCAAATATTTGGAAGTTGCGTGTTCGAACGAATAAAATGAAATAACATTCTAATTCCGGATATATTCATCGTCATAGTGATTTATTTATGAATTAGTCCGTGAAATATATATTCGCGTTGAAATAAGAATGAGTTATGTGATTATGATATAATACCAGTTTGTGGAATGAATGCGATTATTTGTTTTTGTTGTGAATGTTTTTACAGAAATTTATTAACTCATCTAATATTCAATTTTTATTATAATTATGTAGCTGTTGCCTGCGAATTCGTCCGCGTGGAATTCGTCCGCGTGGAATCTGTCTTTCTTCGTGTCGCTCCATCTAGTTTATGCCCGCGGCTTTGTCCCCGTAGATTTAAAAGTCACACTTTTTTATATATTTTTTACCGAAAAACCCGTTAAAATAAAATAGTTAAATGGCATCATGCTAAACAGTACTCTTTCATCAACGTAAGTTAATTGAAAAAAATCTATATTGGAATCTGAGAAAAATCCCACATTTCCTCTTTCAACCTCCAATTTTTTGTATTCCTTATATTCAGAGAGTAGTTTTAACTTCTTGGGATTCGAATTTTGGAAAACCCTTCCTCAGTACGTACTTACCCCTGGAATGTAAACCCCTATGAAAATTGGCTTTTACCGGCAAAATTCACACATGATAAACATTTATTCTCAAGCAAAAATATAAAATCTAAATGATATGTTCCTTTACGCGGCTTGCGGTAGGTGTTCACTGCTAGAAACCGTCACGTAAGAAAACAGCGTTATGCCCCCCTCCAGGCGACTTTCTATTATATACGAGTCTGTGTAACAAGCGTATAGCCCTTACTAATTCGAATCCGAAAGCGTACGAAACCATACGAACAGCTGTTCTGCTTGCGGGAAATTTAAAATGATACATGAGAGGTAGGATATCTATGCGAATACAAGTTGGATATTATCGTTGAGTGGTAATACGTGGAAGATATTTTTTTTTTTTATTTCTATATAACGTGTGTTTAGATGATTATATCCTTTTTTGGATATAATTTCTTACGTTTTTTGTATGCCGAAGTTGGATTAATGGTTTACATTGAATATGTAGCACGTCAATTTGATATAATATAACGAATAGTATTTTCAGTTGTAATATCACAAGAGAGCGAGAATAAAGTGAAAATAATTCGACAGATTTTCGAAAATTTGTTGCCAGGCAATATACACGAGAGCCCTACGGGCTCGAGTGACTATTGCCAAATGGCAACAAGTTTGAGATATAAATCTGGAGAATTAGTTTCTACTTTATTGAACTCTCGTGTGGTATTCTATATATTATTTTTTTATGTTACGATCATAAACACATTTCCTCGCACATTGATACAATGTACTAAACCAGTTTTGAATCATTTCTCACTTTTCATGCGAATTGATGACAGACGTCAAATTAAAAATATACGTTGTCAGATAATAAAAACAAAATACCTCAAATTATTCCCGCGGCAATTTTCTAGGTAGAATATTTCCACTATAATAATGTTTTGATTGGCCAAAACGTACATGAATGATTTGAATTGAAAGTTTCCATTGGTTTTTAGAAATGCCAAAAAATCATCAGAAATAAAATACCTTCTACTGTGGCAGAGCAGTTTGGAAAAAGGATATATAGGTATAGTATTGCATGGTAAAATGACAATTAAATGTGATGGAATAGAAAACGTCAACTTTCTAAGGGAAAAATATTGAGAAAAACGAAAAACAAAATGTTGGATAAATGAGATTGATGGCAACATATTCTGTTACCTCGATATTAATTGATTTATTGGATCGATTGAAACCATGGAGGGAGCATAACGCTTTTTGCTTACGTGACGAAAATATACAAATATAAACAATCTAAATCTCCATATCGAATTACATGCGGAGTTGAAGAAAACGTGGCCAATCGAGTAACCGAATGAAATGTGTTTAAAATGTTAGTACTCACAGCAAACATAAAATATAAACAAATATGGTCGTGTTGAGTATTGAACCCCGGACCTCTGGCTTGGTAGTCCCTCGTTTTACGGCAACTACGTTTGTTTTTTGAAATTATTCGTGTATTTGTAGCACATGAGCGTTGTGCAATTGAATATTTCTATTGCGCCTGCAAGATTTCGGAGCAAAGTAGATAATATATTTGTTATTTGTTTTTTTGTTTTAAATCATACGTGAGTTATATTGTCTTTTTATTGCAATTTTGCAATGAAGCTTCGAAAAATTGAAAGTGCAGCAAGTATGTGTGTAATACAAACTTGGAAAAGAGAGTTCATAAAATTGTATAACTTGATACAAGTATTTACTTTTTAATGGACATGTGTTTCGAGTGTTTACTATTTACTATTTATATATATTACAGAGAGACAATAGTGAAATCATATACTCAGCGTCAAAAAAGTATCGAAAGACAGAAAAAAACGCAAGCAACTTCGTTACTGACCGCACACGATTTTTTTAAATAATTATTTTTATAGATACAAATTATTCAAATGTTTAGGGAGTAGTTTTAACCCCTTGAGATTATGATTTGGAGAAATCCTTTCTGAGTCTCTATATTATAAGATAAAACTACTCACCAAATCTCATAGTAAATAGCTTCAACGGTACTGGTTCGGCGATAACGAATCCGTCAGTCAGGACATGTTATTTTGTATATAGTGTGGAACAGCCAAATAGAATAAATTCAGTATAACAATGATTGAAAATATTTAGAAAAAACCCTAAGACGTGAATTTTTGGATTCTGAAATGACATTTTGCAACGTAAAAGTATCATTCCTAACTTCAACACTCTTGGAGTGACAAATTAAAAAAGTGGAATAAGGGGTAAGGGGCTTGTAGTACCTCATATGAAAGGTCTCTTAATTCTCTATTCAGAAATAAAATATGGATTTGGAATTCTTCGCAAAAATTAACGAAAAAAAAAATCATCTGATTGACAAAATTTGCTACGACAAACTAAAAAAATACAATAATTAATAGCGTATCATTCTTCATGATGTAATAAAATAGAAAACAAATCAATTTCAACGTATTACTCTCGTTTCGTACGCCCATCGTCTTAATGGATTTAAAAGGTTTTCACGACGTTTCGATGGCTTGTATCTGCAATTGTCTTCAGGTGAATACTGAATGTAGTATTCACCTGAAGACGATTGCAGATACAAGCATTCGAAACGTCGTGAAAACCTTTTAAATCCATTAAGACGATGGACGTCCGAAACGAGAGTAATCAAGTTACCACATCGCCTATAACCTTTAAACAAATTTCAATGTAGTTGTTCGAAATCGTAAATAAAAATGTCCTCAAACGTTATTCAACATCTGACCGAATCGCAAGCTTCATTCTTCTTCTTGAATTAACAAGCTCGCTTGGTTTGATTTTGTGTACCATTTTTTTCACATATCTTCATAAGAAGAAGTCTAATGACCTGAGATCAGGTATTTTTGCCGACCGTTCTAGTTGAGGTACTGCCGAACATTTATTTGATGATTAATTAAAATTAAAATACAGTGTGACCCATTTAAAATGGAACCACCCCTGTAAAATACGCATTTTTCAGTCATTCTCAAAATTTTTTTTTGAAAATTAAGCATCAAAAACTGTATCTTGACACAAATTTTCATAACTTCAGTTCCATTTCCAAGGCATTCTATGGTTTTTTTTCTTCGTTAAAAACGGCAAAAGTTTATTAGGCAATTTTTGTTTTGGAATTTGACTACACCACTGGATTCGTAGTCGTTATAAATGAAACCATGAAAAATTCATAAAAAAATATTGGTTAACAACGAAGTTACAACAACTTTAATTTTGGAAACAAAGTAATTGATTATAATTTTTATTTAGATTGTAGACATATTTGAAATCTGGCAACACTGCCGATACAAAGTAGAACACCAGTGAATTTGTACAGCGAAAATCCGAAGTCAATAGCTCATTCCGTTCTACAGTTATAACTCCTGAAAGAATGGTAATGTGAGCGATTTCTGGTGGAAGCGATTTTGTAATAAAAATCTAACTACGCCACTGGATTTGTGAATTATATTCCCTTAAAATCATTTATTTAAGTTTAGGTTATAAGTGTATTCGAAAATAACAGAAAATTAAAATTCATTTTCAAGTTATGCAGTTTTCAATAGCCGATAAAAACGAAATGAACCGAATCAAGTTTTAAAGTATCAAAATTATTTATTCAATAATAAAACAGAAAGCAGGACAAAAAAATGTTCCTTTTTTATTCTGCAAAACTCAACTGAAACAAGCTTTTAGAGAAGGTATCAATAATTTGAGGAAAGCTGAACTAATACATTGGGCATAGGTATTGTACTAAATCAATAGTAGGCTGTGATTTAGTACACCACAAATCGCTCACATTACCATACTTTCAGTAGTTATAACTGTGAACGGAATGAGCTATTGACTTCGGATTTTCGCTGTACAAATTCACTTGTGCTCACTTTGTATCGGCAGTGTTGCCAGATTTCAAATATGTCTGCAATCTAAATAAAAATTATAATCAAATACTTTGTTTCCAAAATTAAAGTTGTTGTAACTTCGTTGTTAACAATTTTTTTTTAATGAAATTTTGATGGTTTTCATTTATAACGACTACAAATCCAGTGGTGTAGTCAAATTTGGAAAAAAAATTGCCTAATAAACTTTTGCGTTTTTGACAAAGAAAAAAAACCATAGAGTGCCTTGGAAATGAAACTAAAGTTATGAAAATTTGTGTAAGATACAGTTTTTGATGCTTAATATTAGAAAAAAATATTTTTGAGATTGACTGAAAAATGCGTATTCTACAGGGGTGGTTCCATTTTAAATGGGTCACACTGTATATGTGATATTTCAATTCATTAATTTTGTCCCTGGCCCAGAGGACTTCGTCAAGCTTTGATTTTTTATTTTTCCAACATGTTCAGGTTTGTATTGATATGAGTTTTATTTTTATATATTACTGTTTATCATTATTTCTAAGGATATTTTGTTGATTATTGTGTCGTGCGTGCTGTAACTTTTTGTGAATTGATATCACAAATCTTGTTATTTGTTTGTAAGAAAAACTATATTGCTTGACACAATTTTTCTATTAATTTTTCGACAAATCATACAGACATAATTGTCAGTGTCAGTTCGTAACAAAATATGTCGGAATGCCACACATAGGCGTAACCTGTAATGGATCAGAACAATAGGTGGAAAAATTATCACTTTAACACGTGCAACAGTGTGGAGACGAAATAGTAATGACAGTAATGTCGATGATTCTATGATTTCCTTGTTATCACTGTCGGTTTAATTTTATCCATAAAAATTCATTCAAAACTATTACGAAGCCTAACTGCACCATGAAATTGCAAGACTGCTAGACTAGCTGTTATTTTATCTATAATTGGAGGAACTGTCAAATGAGAAAGCCATTCGAAAGTTGGAACAACCAATTGTTCATTCACCACCAATTCGAGACTGGTGAAGGGGCTCTTTCTAACGAACAAAAAGCAGAAATATTCGCTTCCAACATGCCCAATGATATATTTGAAGAATCCGCATAAATTAGAGCAACCCCAAAAGGGGACGGGATCGATTATAAATAAAAAGAAATATCGTCAAATATTTTTTTTTTCTAGTACCTAGTAAAAATCACAGTAAATGGCGAACAGAATGTGTTTCAATCATTACATTAACAGTGAAGTAACACATCGAAAATAGAACGAGAACATGCAGTTAGGTAAACTTTCACGGTTGTAAATACTATTTTGCAGCTAAGACGTGCGTATAATCCTCGTGATTCCTACGTGACAGAATGTCCGATTGTAATACCCCATTTGTAGGCGACAAATGATCCGAATGTACACAATGAAATTTATAGATGAAAATCATATGCGACATAGGACATCATACGTGCACCGTGGTTGATTTACATACAAAAAAAGTATCTGACTTGCAAGTTCAAGGGTGATGGTCGCGTTTTTGTGGCGAACGTGAGGTAGTCACGGAAATATTGGGGAATAGATACGGAAATTAAAACACGTCCGATATAGACATAATTGATAGTAATGTTGAATTATTTTTTGACGGTTCGTGTATAGAAATAACGTCACACTTTTGTGTTTTTTCTATTTCAATTTCAAATTTGTATTGATAGAATGGTGATGTAGGAATAGATAATACAATTTTCATTGAGAAAACTCGAGATGTAATACGGGGTTTTCTCGTAAAACACAACCCCTGCCCTCCGAACGGATCAGCGGAAATAGACCAATTTCATGGAAATTTATGATAGGGATTATTGAGAATTGATTTTCATCCCATAAAATCGATTGACATGAAGATTTTGTTAAACATCTCTAGAAGCATACATTCACGATGAAAAATCTGGATACACGTCTTTTTTGTTATATCATTTTTTGAATATGAAATATAAGTACTAAAGGGTCTATTTTCGCCCGTCTAAAGTCCGTTCCCCCCCTACTAATTTTTGGACCACTTGGTATATCGCAACGAAGGGCTTCAATAGGAGATAAAAACCTACTTTTTCATGAAAAAATCACAGTTAAAAGTTTTAAAATGGCGGCCGAACGCCATCTTCAATATTTTTTTTAAAATAGAACACCTCGTATATTATTGCATTTTCGAAATCTGCTCATAATTCTCAATAGTTTTCTCTAATACACTTTACTCCTAAATTCAATTGTTTTCGAAATATTAACGTTTGAAAAGTGACATTTTGGTCATTTCAAACCCAACCAAAAACACTAATGTTGCTTTCAATCAAGTTTGCATTGAAAAAAATCGTTGTCGCGGTAACATCTTGTTTACTGTCAAACTGTCAAATAGTCCGTTGAGTGCCCAAATCCTTTTATGAAAAGTGTGATCATGGCTCGTAGTTTAGACGATAAATTTGAAGCAGTTTTGATATTTGGAGAAGCTGGAAGAAATTATCATCTAGCAGCCCGTATGTTTAATGATAGATTTCCCGAGAATCCAATTTTGAGGTCATATTTGCGCAAACTTTTAAATAAGCTCCAAGCAACTGGTACGCTGAAAGATGCTCCAAGATCAGAAAGACCGCCTCTTTCAGAAGAAAAAAAGGTAGACATTGTTGCTGAAATGGTAATCAATCCGACTCAGTCGACGTCTGCAGTTGCTGAATCCTGTGGAGTAAGTTCAAAAAGTGTCCAAAGAATCCTAAAAAAAGAAAAATTTCATCCCTATAAAATGAAAATCCTGCATGCTCTCACGGAGGATGATCCAGACCGGAGGGTTGAATTTTGTGAGTGGTTAACAAGAACAATTGAAGGAGAACGGGGCTTCCTAAAACGTGTATGTTTCGCAGACGAATGCACGTTTTTTCTCAATGGAAAAGTCAACAAACAGAATGTACGATACTGGAGCGATACTAATCCGCATATTTTTAGAGAGGGACATCCCCAGTTTCCTAAAAAGGTGAATGTTTGGGCGGGGTTGTTGGACCGATTTTCATCAGAGGCAATCTTACAGGAGTTCTTTACAGAAATCTTTCAGAAACTGAAATTGAAAGTCGAATAAGACAAATTGTATTAAACAATCAGGAAGAGTTTGAAAATCGTGAAATCATATTTCAGCCGGATACAAACTTTCCTGGGCGATGGATAGGTCGCAGGGGAAGTACAGAATGGCCACCAAGATCTCCTGATCTTACACCTCTAGATATTTTCCTTTGGGGGTATCTGAAGTCAAAAATCTACGCCACTGAATGCCAAACAATAGAAGAAGTGGAACGCCGAATAATAGATACATGTGAAGAAATAGATGAACAGACTTTCATCAACGTGAGAAAAGCTATTTATAATAGGGCACTTTATTGTCAAGATTTAGGAGGGGGCCACATTGAACACTTGATGAAATAATTGTTGGGGTTAAATAAAAGTATGGGAAGGAAAAGAGAGTTAGTTTCGTGGAGAACGACTTTGAGTTAACTCTCTTTTCCTTCCCATATTCTACAATCTCCACTTTGAGAAAAAACTGACTTTTTTCGCCAAATTAAATAAAAGTGTTATTCAAAAATAAATTATAATATTTTATCCAACTAATTTGTTTTGATTGTGAATTTACAGAACACATTCGTAGGCTTCGAGATTTTCCGGTAAGCGGTACTGTTTATCCTTAATAAACTCTCTTTACGCCTCTTATTAGTCGAATTCATTAAGAGATTTAACTACAAATTAATAACAACGTTTAGTTAGCAAAATGTTTTACCGGAAGTGACCAAAATCCATACTTCATTTTAAACCGGAATGTCACTTTTCAAACGTTAATATTTCGAAAACAATTGAATTCAGGAGTAAAGTGTATTGGAGAAAACTGTTGAGAATTATGTGCAGATTTCGAAAATGGAATAATATACAGGGTGTTCTATTAAAAAAAGATGAAGATGGCGCTTAGCCGCCATTTCAAAACTTATAGCTGTGATTTTTGCATGAAAAAGTAGTTTTTTATCTCCTATTTAAGCCCTCCAAATTTCGTTGCACCGGTGGTTCAAAAATTAGTAGGGGGGGAACGGACTTTAGACGAGCACTGTATAAAGGCATACATTTATGACAAAGAACGCCCATTCTCATACTCCGTACGAAAATAGAATAACTTCATGTCCAGCCACGAATGCTATCCATCGCTAGGCGACCACCGCTGGCAGTAGGACTTGCATCCTTATAAGCATGGCAAATTCACATAAATAATTAAGCTGTGGTACAGCCGTTCCAGCACAATCAATTGAAAATCATCCAGTATTTGATAACTCTTTATTATTTCATAAACTCAAATTTTCTGACTGAGTTAGTCAGCGAAAAAATCGTATTAGCCTAAGTCTCAAGCTGGGCACAGCCATTTCATAACTTTTTACTAGAAGAGTAGTAAGATCATTGCTTACATGCCAAACTTTTCAATAACTCTTGGATGGTATATAAAAAGTTCGGTTTCAAACGAAATTAAAGAATATTTCCATTGCTATAACATAATTTTTAAAATTCTTTTATAAAAAATCTTGATGATATTTTTACTATAAAATCTACAAATTCCCGTTAACTTTCAGGTAAAATTCGGAACAACTATAATCTATGTACGTATGTACAGCGAAAATCACTCCTAAACTCTTAATTGATTCGCAAAATTAAATACTTTACGTATCCGATGTCATGTGACTATTCAATTAGAAACGAGTGAAAAAATGAATAACCAATGGGAGGAAATGACGAGATACCTTCTAATGGGTATATTTTTTCATTTTACTTTGCTGAAAAAAAAAATTGTAACAGAATCAGACAATGTAGATTAATAAAGCCGATTCATTTTTCGTGACAGAGTTACGGCTGGTTAATTGATAAGTCACATCATTCATGAAAAATATTCTGCAATTTATTCCGACCCCATCGATTGTCAATATTAGTGTATTTCTGAGTATTATTTAAATTATATGAAAAAAAGTTTCGGGTTCACAGAAATGCTCAGTTACATTAGATGCACTAGGGATGCAGCGAAAATTCCGAAATTCTTCACGTGACGTGTCGCAGACTATCAATAGTAACCAGTGAAATGAAACCAAAATAACATTCTTATGTCATTGTCGTACCCAAGCACAATTCCAAAGATTTAATGAATCTACAACGTAATGTTAGGGCTATTTTCGTTTGCGGTTTATCTCTTCTATTTCCGTAAGCAACGTCAAATGTTTGTCGTGTTTCTTGACAAGAAGCAATATTACCAACAGACGAAGAATTTACACTACAAAAGACGTATAGGCAGTATTATTAAATTTCTTAGTAATATTCGCCTTTTAACTTTTTAGAATTATTATTAGATACAAATTTTCGATCCGTGCATTGGGATCTAATAAAACTGATCAATGAAAACGATGCCCAAACAGAAAATAGAATTGATCACTCGTCTACGTTGGGGCCACTGTATACCGGAAATGTATGGAATGTTCACTTTGCAATGCAGCAGGGATGGATAGATTAGAATGGGTGTATGTATATAATAGATGGAAATATTAGATTAGATTGTGGTAGACCGTAGGACTAGACAGGTTAATGTTTTCATTTTTATGAGCTTTTAAAGATTCGTTTACAAACCTTTTATTAGTTATGGTAGGGTTCCATTAGCAAAACGGGATGTTCGTAGATTTACTGTCTAGGATGATAAAACCTCAGATGACTTATTTTAGAGTTTCAAAACAAGCCATTGTTCATTTTTTATAACCGATATTGAAAAGGATTCCGAAGTGTATGAACGAAACTTATTATGGTTGTATTAATTTGGATTTTTATTTTAAAAATTATCACGCCATTTTCGATAGAAAGGACTATGTATGTGGATTTAACATATTGGTTGTGGGTATGATATTAGAACGACATTCAATACAAACAATACATTTAGAACAGTTCTGATATTAACGAAGAGAGAACCAAAAATATACCGAATTCGTGTGGCAACATTTACATAGGTGAAAACTCTAGACCATTACAGATACGAAAAACTGAATATCAATTTTACATTAATGACATTACATTATCTTAGACTGTCAGAACACATTTTGAACTCCAATGATGATCACATATATTAGAATGGAAACAAAACAAAAATCGCATGAAAAGAATGTCATAAAAAGAAAAGAAAAAAATCTAATTAGTGAGTAGATATGAAGTTTATTAAAAGCTTGCGAAAGCTTTTAAGAAACTGTAATAATTTCAGACTATTGAACTCGGTACATTTTGTTTATTTTTCTGGATCCAAATATATTTCTTCTTGAAGTCCCTTCTGTCGGAACAGGGTAAAATACCCTTATATAACACTCAAAGCCTCTCTTTCCTAGTGTTTTTTTCTCGTTGGGCGTAACAAAATCGTGCATCGTAACTGAAAACATCTGCCATCCAGAACTCCCCGAAGAAAATGTCAGAGATCAGAAAAAGTCACGCATCTAGCGGCGCAAACTGACACATGGTTTTATCATGTCGTCTCTCACCGTCTCAAATTGGGCCGTGGAAAAGTGAGAAATGTCATCGGCGATGACGTTTTCAATTACAGCTAATAGGCTGTAATTACCATATGGAGACGGAATTTATGGATGGGATATTCCGTGGGTATATTTTTAGAAACAATGAATGATTATTATTGGTTAGTTCGTGAAATCAGTCATTGTGTTTGTTATTAAGTGTTCTGACAAAAACGTTCATTCATATCTTCTGAAGAAAAAACTTACCAGGAAATGATTATTTGTTCAAATAGAAGTAAGTACATTATGCTGAGAAGTTTTTTATGCAAAATTATGGATTTTAACTTTTTTGACGAAATTAACTCAGCGATTTATCTAATTTTTTTTAATTATTACAAGCTTTTATTCAACTCCACATTTGTATGTATGTTCAATTCAAATCTTGCAAGTGAATTTTGGCCCACTTCTAGTTGTACGATTAACGTGAAATTTGGCAGGTGTTCATAGTTCCGGTGACAATGCATTATGAAATTTTTGCCAGAGAGAAAACAAAATGCATCCAATATGGCAGGAAACAATTGTGATTATGGTTCGATTCTATTCACAATTGGTATGTGGTGGGGGTTTTTGGTGACAGATATCCCGATTTTTTGTTACAATTCATGAATCCAAAATGCCGGCTTCAATATGGCGACGACTTTTGTGATTATAGTCCGTTTCCATTCAAAATTGGTATGTGGGCTTTTTTGGGGTCGGAGATTATCAATTTTTGTCAGAATTTAATAAGATGACGGATTTCATAAATGTCTAAAAATAATTCAGTAAAATGATAAAAAAAAATTAAGACAAGCTTTTATACAAATGCACTAAAAAGTTAAAAATGATTTCTTCAATTGTTTGAACTAGGTTATTCTGTGAGTAGCAGTTTCAAAATCTTGCCGCGAATATAAAATAGGTATTCTTGCGTGGCAAGATTTTGAATCTGTTACAGAATAACCTAGACCAAACTTTTTTCCATTTTAGTGCATTTGTATAAGAGGAATCTGAATAATCCGACAAATTCATCTTGAGGGAGGTTTTTGAGGTGGGTTCATAAAATTAATAAAGACGAGAATATGTTTTTGGTTATGATTTTCTGTAAAAAATATCCATATCTCCTTGCTATTATAGTACATATAGTACATACATTTTTCTTTATATTAATTTTCCAAGCTGTTAATCAAATAACAAATAAACCTATTTGCAGGAATGACAAATAATGGAGAAATATAATTGAGATCATTAAACTGTTATGTGAATTGTTCGTTCAAACAATTACATATTACAGATTCATTCTTATTCACGCTTCATTAGCTTCACATGTATGTTTGTATTTATGAATGTAGGTAATGGAATCTTTGAAATTAATTTTCACTCGCTTCCAGATGTTCGAAGTATTTGAAATTTTACACACATATTAAGAACCGATGACAATATAATCATTTCATAGTTATGACTTGGTATTCTCACCTAGATCGTCAGAAAAAAAAAAGATATGGCGAATTCACTGGTTTTTTCACAGCATAATTTTCATTTCAAAATATGGCGAAGGCACATTTGTCAAAATTTAGTTATAGTTTTCATCTCATGTGTAGGAATCAATCGTTTTTCTCCCGTAGGTACTCTAGTCTTTTGTAGCAATATGGACTAAAAAGTTAAACATAAAATTATAGTTTTAAAAACTAAAAAACACGCTTATGAAGCAATAAGGACAGGAAACTTGAAAATATTAAGAATAAAGTCATTGACCAAAAAATTTTCTACTTTACTTTTTACAATTATTTTAAGATACCTCACGCTTTTTTTGCATAAGAGAAACATTTTTGGTCAATGATTTAATTCTTATTATTTTCAACATTTTAGTCCTTATTGCTTCATACGCGTGTTTTTTAGTTTCGTAAACTATAGTTTCATTGTATTCTTCCACCAAGACAAAAATATTGATTTGGCTGAAACAAAATTATAGAAATCTCCAGCACTCATCTTTCGCTTCTTTCTGTCTAAGCTGTTATTGGTTGAATTTTATTAGATCTCCCTACTATTGGTTCTTGAAAACAGTCTTGCATGTTTGCGAACAAGTCATTTTAAAACATCTACTTATTCTATAGACAAGCCATGGTTTCCAGTTTAGATTTTCAGAAGCATTTTTATTTTTGCATCTAGAGTGCGTTGGACCCACTTCAACCAATCTGATGGACATGAATGATGAGTAAAAAAATATTATATGACAGTTTTTTTCCGCCTAGTTGGGTACCTATGGCGGGTTTGATATTTCCAAAACCATTAATTGTGAAAAAGTAATTTTTTTGTTTTCAAACGACATCTTTTGGACACACATTCCTTAGATTCTAATCGAATCCATTGATGGTTTCGAATCGAAAATCGGATGGATAACAATCCTAATAGGTATACTAATTATTTTTCAAAAAATCATGTGGAAATTCCATTGTTCGTGAATCTTGACTCGTCGGAAAACAATATCGAAGGAAGGAAAACATTACTGATAAAAGTTTCATGGTTAAGAGTTTCTTGTCTGAGTTGTTTCCCCACAACGGGGAAACATTGAAATGTTTGTTGGGATACCTTTCAGCATACCAAGTTGCTGCGTTTCTATAATTTTTCTTGCATTTGCCATAAATTAATAGCATGTCCACTTTTTCATCTCTTGTATACATGTTTGTTGAAAAACTTTAATGACCTAAAACACACTAGGTATAACTTATTAGGTTATGATGGACACTAATTTCTTACTTGTCAAAGTTATTTTTGTTTCCATAGCACACTTTTGATTTTTTATCAAGAATTCTGTGAGAATGGGAATAAACTGAGTAGACCTACTTGGAGAAGTTTGTGGAATCGAGAAATGTATAATTATACAGAGAGTTTCAACAAGAATTTCAAATTTTTTGGCGAAAAAAGTCCATTTTACTCAAAGTGGAGAGGGTAGAATATGGGAAGGAAAAGAAAGTTAACTCAAAGTCGTTCTCCACGAAATAAAAACAGCAAGGCCCACTGGAAAAATGTATGCATTTCGGAGATTGAGATCCCCATCTTCAGCAGAATTACAAAATTATTGTTATGGTAAAAATTTTTTTTTTAAGTAAAATTCGTTTGTGGTCCCAGTTTAGACCTTATTATGATCACACCATTTGCGAAGTTTTCTCTTTTTTATTGAAGAGGTTTTGGTTTGCAATATTTTTAGAATGTTTGAAGAAACTTGGTATAGTATTTCTAATCCCAATTGGACCGACATAAAAAGTTTCGAGTAGGAATTATCTTCCACACGACAGAACTTTTTTATGATTGTACCAGGAACGCTTTGAAAGAACAAACACTGGTAGTATATAAATTTTCCATTTGCCGGGCAGTGCATATGAACACTCCTCGTAGTGCACTTATTTTTATTGCCGTTCCAATTGGGATTAGAATAACTATAAAATCGTGTGAAGAACCATAACAATTATTTTTGTAATCCTGCTGAAGATGGAGATTTCAATCTCTGAAATGCATACATTTTTCCAGTGAGCCATGCTCTTTTATTTCGTGGAGAACGACTTTGAGTTAACTCTTTTTTTCTTCCCAAGAATTTCAAAGTTTGATTTGATTCCGAGTTTTGTTTTTGTTTTTAACCGCTTTCTCAGTTCTTTTACCAACCTTCAGAAGATGAACTAGTACGAGTCAAGATCACGGAGGCTTTACCTTTTATGGTGAGATCCGAAACCACTCTTGGGGCTTTGAAAACTTTTTCACCGCCTGTGCTGGAAGTCGAACCCGCATCGTCGGGTGGAAACAGTGGGCACAAGACTAATTTCACTGATCCACTAGCCCATTGCCTTCGAAATGTTTGACTTATTTAAAAATTGATTTATTCGCAAAATAATTATACCTTTCGTTTTGGTCCTAAAATTATGTATCCGGTTTCGTTAAATTTTGTATCCACAGCTTACTTGAGCGATATACACCAATTTCCTCATAATTTCTCGACAAATAATAAGTGTATTCGATTTTCCATTCTAAACGATCAATAGATGCTTCGTGAACATTTTTAATCTAGAGAATGTGTGTCTAAAAGAGGTTGTTATTTGAAAAAATTGACTTTTTTCACAGTAGTTCTGGAAATATCAAACCGCCATAGGCGAAAAAAACTGTCATTATTTTTTACTCATCATTCATATCCATCAGATTGGTTAAAGTGGGTTCAACGCACTCTAGATGCAAAAATAAAAATGCTTCTGAAAAATCAGTTGTACCAATTTTTTGTCTCAAAACTATGTGATCGTACTCTGAATCGTCCCTAGAATCAAAAAAAGTTAAAATATACGGGGTGTTCCATTTAAAATTCCCAAAGTGGGTTTTTTTCAGGTGAAATCGGAAGTGATGGGAAGTATGAAATATTGAAAGTTTGGATCTCATACCCTCGGAACTCTGAAACCATGGCTTGTCTAAAGAATACGTTAACACCCGGTATAGTAGATTTTATATTTACCAAAATTAAAGAATTATATGGCTATTGTATTAAATAGAAATCAAGTAATGAAGATTCACAAGAATTAGAAAAACCTGCATTTTATATATTTTTTTATTACCTCTAAACATTACTAATGCTTAGGTTGGTTGGTTGGAAGTTGACGAGCCAGAGACAGGGTTGGTACTTAGCTTCCCTTGACACTGCGACCAGATGGGGTCTATTGTATCATTCTGTCGTCAGTGGTTCCTTATTCAAATAGGTTTGTGCCTTCAATTAGGTTTAGTAGCCTGTTGATAAGGTTCTTCGGATTCATGCCTGTTTCCAGGCTGATCTCTCCAAAGGTTCTGTGTCGCCTACTACTTAGGGCGTCACAGTCGAAGATAATATGAGAGGCTGTTTCCTCCTCTTCATCACATAGCCTACACTCCACGGTTTCCCTGCGTACTCCCATGGTGTTTAGGTGTTTTCTCAGGCCGCAGTGTCCAGTCAACAGACCTATTATTATACGTGCCTTCGTTCTGTTCAGGTTCAGAAGGTCAGTCGTCAGGGTCCGGTTTGGATGCCCTACCATGACTTTGCTGTGTATTTGCCCGACAGTTTGATCCCAATATTGTTGGTGTCTTCTGTTTATCCACTCGTCGATCAGGGTCCTGCATCGGTTTTTGCTAATCCCGTGAACAGGTTCTTGCCCTGTGAATGGCGTTTCAGATGCTTGTCTAGCTAGCTGGTCCGCTTTTACGTTGCCTTCAATGCCTCTGTGACCTGGCACCCACATCAAGGTGGCCTTGTTGTGTTTTGCCAGCTCGATGAGGTTCTGGAGGCAGTCCCAGACCAGTTTAGACTTTATCTGTATAGAGTTGAGTGCTTTGATAGCCCTTTGACAGTCAGATAGAATGTAGATGTGTTTTTTCCTATAACCACTTTCTAGATTCTTCTAAATGCATACCATAATAGCATGTGTTTCAGCTTGGAATATCGTGGAGCATTTGCCAAGTGGTATTATGTAATCCCTTCTTGGCCTTACCCCATGTATACCTGCTCCCGTTCCTTCAACTGTCTTTGAACCGTATGTATATCAGACTATGTCCGCAGTTGATTGTGATTCTATACTCGAGGCCCATCCAGATCCGTCAATTCGTGTTTCGAATGGTTTTTCGAATGAGTATAGGGGTTGCATGTAGTCTGAAATCATTTCGAGTTCTTCGATGTTGATTACATGAGTGATTCTGGTATGTCCAGTTGTTCGGATTCTCCAGTTTTTTGTTTGTTTCAGTCTGTATACACTCATCCTGGCCTCTCCAATGACATGTAAGTCAAGGGGTTCGAGGTTTAGGATGATTTCCATTGCAGCTGTTGGAGTGCTATTCATTGCACCCGTGATACAGAGACAGGCAAGCCTCTGGATTTTCCCAAGGTTGGTTTGCCTGTCTTTGATTTGTTTTTGGCCACCATAAGAGTGAGCCATAAGTTACTCTTGGTCTTATTACCGCTGTGTAAAGCCAGTGCATGGATTTCGGTTTGAGCCCCAGGTTTTTATAAAAGCTCTCCTGCACATCATGAAGGTTATCTTGCTTTTATTGGTTACATGTTGAAGATGCGGGTTCCCGGTTGGTTTCTTGTCAAGAATCAGCCCTAGATACTCCACCTGCTCTACTACTTGTAATGTTTCACCGAATAGTCTGGGAGGAATGAGTTCTCCCATGTTTCTTCTCCGGGTGAAGGGAATTAGTGTTGTTTTGTTCGGATTCGCCCTTAGGCTCTCTCTGTTACACCATTCCTCTACTGTCCTCAGTGCATTTTGCATTAGCTCTGAGGTTGTTCGAGTATTCTTTCCTTTGATGAGGATGACCAAGTCATCTGCATACCCTTGAGAGTAATACCCTTGGTTATTCAGAGAAATGAGCAGTTCATCTACAACCATGTCCCACTAATGCTTAACTGCAAGTGGTTTTACCTTTCATACAATTATGGGAAATTCTAACATCATTCAGATAAAAATACTGATTACTCAATACGAAATTTCCTGTTGGTATTGTAAACATATCTCAATCTGCTTTCGATGTAAAATTATCCACTCTAAAATTCAGAGAAATATTTACTCTGAATATCTATTGGACATCTCCTTATCGCACTTAAAGCATTATGTCACAATCCATTTAAAAATTGGACGTGCCCTTTTCATAATGACTTTCAACACGCTTTTATATTAGCTTCACAATGTAATCAAATCTTGGAAGTCAATTTTAACCTTCTTCTAATTGTCGTATCAATACTATGATTTGGTATCTTGGAGCTGGATCTCAGCATAATTTACAATTCAAAGATATGGTGAATGCACTGGTTCTCAGCATATTCGCCAAAAGGATAGTTTTAAAATACTCAAAAACATGCATTTATGGCAATAAAGACTAAATAATAAGAATAAAGTCATTGACCAAAAAAATTTCTTTTATGTAAAAAAAGTGGGGTGCTCTTTACTCACTTTTCATAATGATATTAAGATAACTGATATCAAGCACCTCACGCAAGAACATTTTTTGGTCAATGACTTTATGCTTATTGTTTTAAACTTTTTAGTCCTTATTCCCATATATGCGAGTTTTTTTTTGTTTTTTCAAACTATAATTTTATTTTTAATATCAGCAATTATTTATGAACATAAAAAAATCCTGAAAAACAATGATCCGAAATGTAGCCAAAGTCATCATGTATTTTTGATGAAATGAATCGAAACCACAATTATATTAAGCTTCGTCCACACTCCGAAAAATCGTCCACCACTGGCGCAACAGACTTCCAATCGCGTCCAACCAACCCCTATAGAACAACAACACCCCGAACAACCCACGACAAGCCGATGATATCGAGGATTCCGCAGAGAAGAGGGGAGCAAACGCCGGAGTCGCGTGTGTCCTCGTCCTATTCCATTCCATCATAATATACAGAGAAAGAAGGTGAAGCGCTGCGCGCACAGCCACGAACTCCAATTTACGCGACAAACAGTCGAGCGAAGTTTACTCTGAGACGCGGCAAGAATACGAGTGGGTCAAGTAGCAACAGGTGTATCGGTGTGGAAGACCACAGAAGGCAGTGACAGCGACAGAAATTGAAAGTGAGTGGAAAGTACCAGCAGAAGCCGGGGTGATCATCGGGAGCTGCAGGGAATACCAGATTTAGCAGGAAACTATCGGCCCAAGAAGGAAACCATCGGTTAGGCGAGATATGTGGGAAAACTGTTGGAACCTGCAAAATACTACAGCTTGTGTATTGGGGATGGATACTCAGGAGGATACGTTTTGATATATTGATGAGATGAAGTGTCCGCATACGAAGGAAAGTTACCGCCACGGATTAAAAAAGATAATGATATCCAAGTAAAATTATAGCGCTTGAACGTTGCGTAACTACTATAAATCAATCAATCTGTATCAGTCTTCGGCAAACATCAAGTGAACAGCGTTTGATTTATGTCAGAAACGAATTTCATTAGGAACTCGAACGTAAACAGAAACGTGCAAAAAACTATTGCTATCTCTTGTGATAAGGTAATCTTGCTGACTGTTGTTTAATGTTTCGTCAGTGACTGGTAAACTAGCTGTTATCGTTGACATGGAGTGTGAACCAGCAAGGTTGTATTGTTGATGCTAAGAACTGTATAAAGGTGTACAGGGAGTTCTCGAAGAAGTTGGAATACCTTTGGAAAGATGCCTCTGAGTACTGTTTGTGTCAGTGTGAGTATCAATATCACTTTCTCATTTAATTGAATTCATAATTCGTGGTAATTTCAGTTCCTGGGCTTCCACTTGTTATATATCATATGGTTATTGAGTCCAATTTGAGGGAGGCAAACGCTTGTATACGTATCCATGTGGTATTTCAATCATATGAATATTTTTTTCAATAGTTACCACACATAATATCCACACGTAGTGTGATGATTTTGTTGTAAACTAACGCAAAAGCAACTAGTAAAGAACATGAGAGCGTACCGTTTCTAGCTTCGAAGTTGTAATGATTAAGTCCGAGTTACAGATCTCTTGCTATTTGCTTCTTCAGAAAAAGTATCCATGCAAGAGTTATTTGCTTTTAAATGGCATGTTATGAAATTTTTGTCCTATCATTTGTTCAATTCACTTACTGTCAATTCAGCTACTGCCAAGCAAAAAACAACAAAAACAAAACCGACAGCGCCATCAGTCTGTCGAACGAAAGAACTGCATATTAAAGGAGCATACGGGACAAACAAAAATACCAATTAATTAAAAAACATCAATGGTAATTTACTGCGATATCCTGTTTGTGGGTGCAACACATATCCGCGAAAATCTACGAAGAAATATACCACACCTTTACGGGGAGAGCTTTCCCACAAAACAGAAAGTTTTGAGAACTTCAACGAAGAATTCCAAGCTTCTATGCCAAATCACCTTTCTTTGACGCTGCAGAGACGAGAAAATAATTCCCAAATGCGCTCGGGTAAATTACCACCGAGAACATCGGCTACAAAGAACACTCTGAGAAGACAAGTTTTGCTCTCCTACCGGCAAATACAAATATACTAAGTGGAATTCAACTGAACTAAACAGGCACTCAATTGACTCTAATAAGACATTCCACCCAATGCTATGGGAAAAGGTCGATTCACTAGCAGAAAATGGCTTGAATATCACCACTGAGAAACACAAGAAGAACACCATCCCATCATATTGAATCATACATAATAGTTCACAATTTGTCGTATTTCTGTAATGTTTAGCAATAAAATGCCGTTTACGGTAAATACTCTATTAACCCAAAATTAACATATACATATGAAACCCAAATCACAACTGTTCTGCCTAGCAGGAGGTGCAATAAATAAGGACGGTGTAGGGGTGATAATATAGATATAAAGAAGTGACTTAGGTTACTATACAGGATGTCACAGTTTCAATTATCCAATTTCACGCACCGACATGCATTGCAGTTGAGAACACAGACAGCAACGTAGAACTAGCTATATAAAGGATAGATGGCAGTGACATTTAAGAATCGATAAGATCCAATACGCGGAGAGGTAGCCAATTTCAAATATTTATACTAGTCAATTAGTCGATTAGTAATCTTATTTTCTATGAGACTGTAAACATCGTTGGGGTAATTTTTTCGCATTTATCGTGAAAAATTCGACTTTTCAAAGCGGATTTTTGAGTGGTTACCTCCGAAAAATCATCGTAAACATTGTTTTTTCGGAATGATCATTTCAAAATCTATAAGAATTCACTCACTTTTTTGGTTTTTGGATCGTGGTATAATTTTCTTCATATTTATCGCATTATACGGTGAATGTCGCGAAGCTATCCCCTATGATTTATACATTTTCCAAATCGGGGCGACATTTCCTACATTTTGGTACCAGTACTATAATTTTAATTTTAGAGGTCTATGCCGTATGTGATTTTTCGAAAAAAAAACTCTGGTTATAGACTAATTTGACCATTCTAAATCAATTACTCTATCCCTTTTCTTTCTCAAGATATATGTGAATTTTTCCAGAAAATCCTGGATAATATGGAAAACTTTTTTCGAAAAAAAAAAGATTTGAGTTAAACTCTTAAGATTGATAAAAAATATATCACCTCCAAACTCGAAAAAATTACTATTTTATTGTTTTACAAGTAAAATACGTTTTTCAGGAAAAATCGTCTTTTATATTGGTACTCCCTAAAAATTGAACTCTTTGTATCAATGAGTTTGACTGAAATATATCACTGGACAGGAGCTCAGTTTCCTTCTTTCAATTCTCCAGCAAGCCTTAGGACTGGGAAATTTTATTGTTATAATTGACAGAATATTCTTAATTCTTGTACTTCCAGCGGATTGACAAACTCGCCATGCTTATTTTGACAAACAAATCAAATTGCGTTGGTCCCATTTTGTGACTTTTCATTGTGAAGTGTTTATTTTGTTGGAATATTTGCTTTATTCGCCTACTGATTACATCTTAAGGGCTGGATAGTGTACAACCATCCAAGGTCATATTAGTTGCTTGATAGATGAATGATAGTGTTACAAATCTGGGGTTTGTGACTATTAAAATATTATTTATTTACCCAAACCATCGGTAAGCTCTGCTTTCGCCCGCGTACGCTGTCTTTCATAAGGCCATTAGTGTCTAGAATTTCCGATGGTCACTTCTCGGCCTTTCGATAATTCTAGGTTTTTTATATCTTCTGGAAGCTGGCCTTGACGTCAGCTAGTTTCGCGGGGAAGATGAAGTGGTGTAGTCTACTCGTTTTTCGTAACAATATTGTTCCTTCAACTTGACTTTTCATATGTTTTGGTTTGATCCAGCCCAAAACTTCATCCGTATTTGCCTCTTAACCAACTTTGAGTATAGCAGCATAATCAGCAAATGCTGCCTTGTGGCATAACGTTAATATTCAAAATACCATTGCTTAACAAGTTTGTGAATTCTTTGAGGAGAAAATAATAGTCTTTTTCTGTTGACAGGCAGATTTTCTCAATATTATGTTGAAGAATGAATCATTCGCAAATATGGTCTGATCTTGAAATCAATAATGAATGTTTTTTTTTACTTACCGACTGGCTTAGACTCTTACCGGATCTTACTGTCTCATTAATTGGGGCCTAGCTAAACATCCTCAGTTTATTTTGGTAGCTCCACTTGGATTATTTTATTGCATATGGTAGTAAAAATCCCACTATTAGTATGTTCGTTCAACTCACTGTACCACCTTGGTGAATATTGTTATAACAGCGTTCAACAGATAAGCGAAAATGCAATGCACGTTTACCTAGAAAAGGACTTCTTTCGTTTACATTATTTTAGGGTATATTCTATAATTTTGTACCAGGAATACACGACAAAACTGCAGATTCCAAGGTATTGACCGGCTTTTATCATTAAAACAACCTGAATATTTTTGTTTTATTATCCAGAGGGAACCGTTGATCTTTTACATAAACTGGGGATATATAGTTTGTTGTCATAGTGATGTCCTCTGAACTCTCGGTTGTCCATGAAATTAGATCCCCATCTAGTCAGGATAATGACCTCACCACATTTTCTTGCTCTTCAATTTCACTCCCAAAAAGGAAACTAGTTTGTTCAAAAGATTCGAACTCGTCATGATCCGCATTCTTCGGTATCCATTTCGTAATTGTTTTAACACCATAGTTGTTGGTAATGGCAAAGATATATCCACCCTCCTCCTTATGTAGCGCCAGCTGAAACTCCTTGATATGCATATTGATTTGGAAGTAAGTAATGCAGTATTAATTCTGCATTGCCATTCGAATGAAGCGATGCTGTTTTTCAATATTTCTATCGGTCATGCAATTATAGACATGCATGTATTGCGGAAAGAGTGCATCAACTTGGGTCAAATTTTGGATTATGCATTCTGTTTTCGCAAAATTTTTTGTGTTGTTGCATTTATTTGTAATACATTATGTTTCACAATAAAAAAGCTTTGATAATTCAAAAGCAAACGTATTCAGGTAGATGTTCAAAATATTTCGAGAAATGCTTCCTCGGTCCTAAAATTCGAACCCTTTTTCCATTGTTGCCATTCTTTTACTTGAATGCATTTACAGTAATCTTGTGATAACACTCTATTGACAGATTCAAAGTATCGTGATATTTATCTCTGAGGATGGCCTAGTGAGTAAGAAACGTTGCGTCTTTGAGGATAGTTTTCATTCAGTGAGTAGTATGGAATGAATTATACCAAGCAATGTTATAGGTAAATACCTCGCGACTAAATTGCCTAGTTCAGCAGGCTGATATATTACCAATGTTTTGTAGATATCAATATTATCTACAAATAAACTCACTGTATTTCCTTGAAAAACAAGTATATCCGAAAATGAAACGAAAAATGACTATTCGCTGTGTGCATTAGGCTGGAGGGGATAGATGAAATTATGACAGCGCCCATGGTGGCAGGAGTATGTAATAATCCTGGTAATGGTAGTGGCAACAGTCACGGTTGGGTAGTATCACAACATACATATAATAACAATGAGCTCTCGCTATTGCTGTGTAGTCGATTGCAAAAATAGTACGTGTAAATTTTATACATTTCTAACTGCATCACATAAGCTGCAGCAAAGAGATAAGTGTTCTGTTATTCCATGATATTTCAATCTCTTATTCCGGGACGTGAGGTTTTCATTCGATAAATATTTCAGATGTTTTCCATTTGGTCGCCTAGAAGTGGACACTAAAAGTATAACCAAGTTCCGTGGGACGGTGTTGAGCCGGTGATAAAAAGCAAATAGCGACTTAAGTGCGAGTTCGGGAACGTCTGGACGGTGTTGTAAACTGATCAGCCCTATGAACAGGGGACAGACATACTTTTGATGTTTTTCCGAGTTGTCATACATTGGCATTCTATCAGGACAAATACCCCGCAGAGGATTTGTGTTTTAATTTTCACGAACTGGTTTCGGTCACAAAACCAAGAGTGTTGAACGTGTTAGTATTATTTGGGAACCGTTCAACGTTCTCACATCCTTGCAAGGGTAAAAGTGGGATCTTATATTCAACTAAAATTGTGAACCTCATTCCTTTTCTGATTATTATATTATTTGAGACTTCCATTGAATAGTTTTGCGTTGAATCTGATGTTATTTAGTGGTATCCCGTCAGGTTAAAGCTAACCAGGGTTATATGGGTCCTTTTTTTATTTTGTTAAACTACTTGGTGCCCTCACTTTTTTATGTTCTCAATACCTTATGAACCTGCGAGCTTAATAAACTAATAAGCAAGCACATTACTTGCTGTATCTGAAAGTACAAAGAAGTAGCATTACTTTATGATTCAAAATATCTATAACTTGACATGCATAACCTCCAAATGCGGTGAAATTTCAATACACATATTTTTTATCATTTACATACTTTTTTTTTGACAGAAAAAAACTTCGATTCCTCTGGAACTAGTAGTGAGCACAAAATTGTTACATCGTGGTAGATTATTTAGAAAATGGAATATGAAATTGGGTCTCAACGCAGTATTGCTATTGCATTTCTGCGAACATAACCTATAATTTATCAATTACCGTTCTTTAATAGGACTTTTACTCGCAAAAGGTCGTTTTAACTTTCGGTTTAACTGGAAGCAATAGACGTTATGTATACAAAAAACAATGCATATTAGACCAAATTCCATGACTTATTTTCAAAGAATGTGCTTATTTGTGGCATTTGGGACTCCCAGATCTATTCATATTTCGTTTTGTTTCGATTTTTTTATTTTCAAGGAAATGACGAAAGACATTTTTGTAGAGAATAAACTTACTTGCATTTTTCTTGAAAAATGCGTATTTTAAGATACATTTGTCGCTTAGATTATGTTATCTTGAGATTTTTCTGTATTCTCTGTATTCGCTAGTATGTTCCTATGTGAGATCTTGCTACCATATGTTCGTCAAGAATTGTACCAACATTTCGGAAGTGAGTAGAGTGCCCCTAAACAAATTGGTCCCATCCTGTCGTGTATGACCGTGAGAAATCATCATGCTTTGTGACAATAAAAAGTTAAAGATGGTATTTGTGCAGGATTTCATAACAAAATCGATTGATTTCAATTTCAAAAATGTAAATTAGGAATAAAAACACTCTAAAAGAGGAACCGAAGTCCCTACTTTCCATTATGAATTCATACGAGTAGGAAATATGGACATTCCATGCTCGTTGTATACTATACTATTTCTTCGACTACAACGATGTTATACCCCATATGGTTCACATTTGTATTGCGAATTAATAGAAACAAACAATATTTCCTTATATAAATTAATAGAAAGTTAATACTACTGAATGCAAGTTGGGCAGGAGATAGCAGATTTATTTCGATGAAGAGTTGATGAAATACATAAATTCCATTGAAAAATTTCAGCCTTGCAACTGCAGAGTTAATTGTTGAAAGTGATACACTTTTACACTTTCAATTTGTCATTGTTCTGGTTTAGGGCACATGTTACGATTAAGGGGGGATATAAGTGATCCCTAGGCAGATCACCCTATGAAAAAGGATATTTCGCCAGTTGGGCACAGCATTTGAACAAAAGCGTATAATCCTGCATCTGCTCGTTATCTCGTTATTAAGCAAATGTTACTCTATAATGACAAAGATACCTCAACAATACCCCCTCGAGTAATATCTCTTTTAATCTCGGCCCTTTCATCTGTGATATAAATCAAAACAGGTTCTTTTCAACCGCGTTCTGTCTAGGCTACCGCATAGATTCGTGAAAAATCCTTCATAGGCGATTACTTCTGTTAAAAGGTGTCATACGATCCACATAAATATGAGTTATTCATAGTATGAAGCTCGATTATGAGCATGGGAACTGAATTCTTGTTATTGTGGAGGTAATGGTCGTACAAAGGAAATGGGTGGTGTCCGCATGGGTTTACACTTTGTGAATGGAATTCGAATGAGGGGCACCAAAGGATGAATAACGCCTATGCTGTTGAGTTTGAAATACTTGAAACGGCCACTATATTTGGTATAATAAACAACTCGAACAGTTTTTTTATTCGTGTTCAATCAGTGAATAAAATAAAATTCCACATTTTAAATATAGCTTGAAAGTAATATTTTGCTGAATTCAGTTTCTTGTACCATTATCTCATTTAATCAATAATATATGATTATTTTGTTGTTTTCGTGTTTTCAATCAGACATTTTTCTCAGTATTTGAAGAAAACGCTATATTTTTCGAAATTATTTACCTCATAATGACAATTCAGAAAATCAAACTTGTAATTTTTTTTTGCGCAACCATATTTTAATACCAGAATATAAGTAATAGTTTTTGGTGAAAATTTATAACATGTTCTGAATTTGTTTGCTTTTTTTAAGACATTTCTTTCCTATTATTACGCATGTCTCTTTAGCAATGTCCTTTCTAAATGAAGTTTTTCTTAATGTCCTTTTCTGTTTCCGTTTTTTGTCAGGTTCTTTACAAAACATTCATGGAAGAGACTTATCTCAGCGAACAAAAAGCATCACAGAGGTTTTAAAAGTGAGTGTTTTGAGACAACAAATGAATAGAACATATATGTAACAGCCAATGTTCGCCGCACTTGTCGATTTTTAGGATGTTTCCGGGAGATCACAAAAAAAAAAATTCATGTTTTTTTATAGCCTTTTCATAGACACAACATACAATTTTCAAGGAATGTTGTAGGTATACATCAAATCGCTGTATATGAAATATCAAATTGTGATTTCTGTAGTTCATTCTAACATTTTCATAATTAAACATTTGTAATATAATCAAGAATGTACTTATTGATTATCAAACCTGCTATTTCGAAGAAAGCAGAATGAAAAAAACTTACAAAAATATCTGTGCGGAAATGCAAGAACTGAAAACTTAATTGTATCAAAAATGGATTTTTTTTCGAGGAATCTACAGTTCTAAAGCGATTCATACTCCATTTGAACTCACCAAATTGATATATTTAAAGTCAAAACCATTTCATAACATTTTTATAATGTCAATGAAAACAGGAATTAATTTTTCACCCAAAATTGGAAGGCAGTTAGAATAATATTGTTGAATTTTGATTATAACGGCAGTAGGAGTGGGAATCATTTGTGTTTTAAATTTAATTAGAAAATAAAATCCAAAATCCCTCAAATGCCTACTTGGGAAGTACATATTGCGTCATAAAAAAACATTGGTGTTCCTACATTTTCGAAACATCGTAAAACATTCCAGGAATGTTTGTGTTTGCACGAAGAAGATTCAGTGAAAAAGAATAAAAAACTCATTTTTAGAAAGTTTTGTATTTCTAATTTTTCAAAAAAAAGTATTTGAAAAAAATATTTGAATCCCTTTATGTTTCTAATTCATTAATAAAAATCAGGAAATGTATAGTTTACAGGTTTTTTTTAGTCAGTTCAATAGTAAAAGATATCATTATTATTACAAGCTTTTATTTAATTTCACAATTGTATGTATGTTTAGTTCAAATCTTGCAATTGAATTTTGAGGCACTTCTAGTTGTCCGATTAACGTGAAACTTGGCAGATGTGTTCAAAATTCCGGTGACAATACGTTATGACATATTTGCTAG
The DNA here is from genome assembly GCA_018342105.1 of Gonioctena quinquepunctata. Lineage (NCBI taxonomy): Eukaryota > Metazoa > Arthropoda > Insecta > Coleoptera > Chrysomelidae > Gonioctena > Gonioctena quinquepunctata. The sequence continues at coordinate 402,893 of JAFIRS010000503.1, read as the reverse complement.
AGAAAATACAAAATGGAGGCCCCAATATAGCGGAAGAGTTTTGTGATTATGCTTCGATTCTATTCAAAATTGGTATGCGAGGGTTTTCGGGGACAGAGATCACGATTTTTTTTGTCCAAATTCATAAATTGAAGATGGCTGCTCCAATATGGCGACGAGATTTGTGCTCATAGCCCGATTCCGAAGAAAATGGGTATGTGAGGGTTTTTTGGGGTCGAAGATCATGATTTTTTTGGGAAAATCCACGAATTCAAGATGGCGGCTCCAAGATGGCGACGAGTTTTGAGATTATAGCCTGATTCCATTCAAAATTGGTGTATAGGGGTTTCCGGGGTCGGACATCATGATGTTTTTGTCGAAATTCATGAATTCAAGATGGTGGCTCCAAGATGGCGACGTGTTTTGTTATTATGGCCCGATTCCATTCAAAATTGGTATGTGGATTTTTTTGGTGTCCATAGATTATCAATTTTTGTCAGAATTCAATAAGATGATGAATTTCATGAATGACTAAAAACAATTGAATAAAAAAAAATCTAAAAAAAATGTAAGACAAGCTTTTATACAAATGCACTAAAAAAGAAAAATGATTTCTTTAATTGTTTGACCTAGGTTATCCTGTGAGTAGCAGATTCAAAAGTTTGCCGCGAATACAAAATAGGTATTGCCCGGCAAGATTTTGAATCTGCTACTCACATAATAACCTAGGTAAAACAATGAAATATATTATTTTTTCCTTTTTAGGTCATTTGTATAAAAGCTTGTCTTAATTTTGTTTCAATCATTTTTATTTTCCTAATGTTTTTTGTTGGAGCCAGTAACTGATATATGAAAAATTCGGATTTCTTAGGATCCTGTCGAATCTTTAATCCAGTTCAGGTATTTATTTAAAAAAAAATCTTATATATAGCTCTTGCCCTATAAAATAAATGTCCCCTCCAGAATTAGGCGCTCTTGGTAGTTGTCTTGCTTGCTTGCCCCCCTCCCCCTGAATCTGGCCTAGATTTGATTTATCATTTTAATGTTTTGTCTAATTTATTGTTTTTAATTTTCAACTTTTCATGGAGGTGAAGCCACTAAATCAACTTTTTGTCCAAGTTGCCTCTCACCCTATTTAAAAATCAATTTACATAAATTAACAAAACATATTTCGAGACAGCTCGTGAATGGTTGATGAATATCCGCGTTGGATGTAATGAATTTCCCTTATTCATTATAGGTCACACACCTCCTAGCGGTATCTCGTAGGAGGGTGTGCTCGATAATATAAAGAGGTTATTAATCTTGAATGCTTCGGGTGTTCAGACTTTCGTCTGGTTATTTTCTCCTACCCTTCTCGCTATGTTTTGGAAATAAATCAGCTGGAGGTTCGTTGTTTGCTACTGATAGAACGCCCTGGCGTTGTATCCTTATTATTCATCTGATAATGTCGGAGTTGGAAAATTTGGTATACCATTTCTTTTTCGTTGTAATTTTTCACATGAAGTAGTATTTTAAAGTGTTAGCTGACAGTAATCCAAAACTATTTTTGTGATTGTTAGTCAATTATACAGGTTGCAAAGCAAATTGCTAGGTATATGGTATTGAAGAGAATGAGTATGACAATACATTATTCCTTCGCTGTGGCGTTAGCGATGATTTGCATTTTCAGTGTGCATACACATGCAGACAAGGACTGATTGTGCAAAGTTCATTACGTTGTAGATATAGATGAAAGATATTCTGAACATATAACTAGAGCATAATTAGTACCATTAGTAAATTATTTTTTAAATTTATAGAAAATCAACTTCACTAATCCGACCCTGTCTGAGTGTACTAAAATGTTTAACTGGGGAAAAATGGCATTTAAATAACTAACGCGTCGTTTATTTCTTTGAGTTTAATTTTTTATTGCCGAAAAAAATACAGCTGTACGCATTTTATTTCAAATATAGGCCAAAATTCACGTGATTTTATGCATGCGTTCTCAACACATCTCTTGACTTTCAAATCGGCACAACGTTTCAAATAGTTCTTGTGGCAACTCCTCGTAAAATCCCCCTTTTTTAATACAATTTTTGGGGTCTGCTTTTATGAATATATATACATCATTTGTCGGGATTGTCATTATGAAATTTTATTGAATTGGTGACTTCAAAGATAAAAGATCTTTCTTCCGAGATATGTCTTTCAAAAGAGTATATGAAAATAATGCATGTATATTATTGAACTGAATTAACTAGATAAATAGCTGAATGATAATTGTATAGTTGCGGTAAAAAATACGTCTCACTAACACCAATAAAAAACAATCAAGTCAAGTCAAGTTTCGATTACGTCTTAAGAGACAATAGATAAATCGATGTATAATGCATTTAAAATAAACACATGTTCCTTATCCCTTCTAAAATATGAATTTTATTTAATAAATAATTGATTTTCTTGTCATATCTGGTATCAAAGAAATTCGTGTTCGGATAATTCAAAAGAGGTATTTAAATTGAGAACAAAGGTTGCTATATCGAAAGATCTGGAAGATGAAATCAGACACCGATTGAAATGAAGAGATTGAATTAACAAATTATATCCCGAGCAATTAAAAGCCCATTATTCGACTATCTAGAAGACAAATCAAGGGAAAGTAAGGTAATTGGATAATTGAAATATATAATGAATTCTCTTATTACTTCGTTTCACAATGAATGATTATTACTTTCATTTTTCTCGTCTGGCTCGAACAATATGGAAACGAATTTCAAAGGCTTTCGTGCTATTAGAGGTATTATTTCAAAATTGGGTTGGTGATTTCACTTATTACTCGATTAATTGTTTTTTTATTTTAAAAAATAAATTTTTCCACCCTGAATTAAATATCTGCTACCAGTTTATTAATTGTATCCATTTTATCACGGATTTTCATTTCGAAACATATTTTGGCCAATAAAAACACGTACTTATCATCATGAAACGAATTTTCGGCCTATAGATAATCAAGTGGTATGTTTCTACATACTTGTTTGACATTTAATTTTAATGGACATTCAATCACAACGCGTCAAAAGTACCTATAAGTATGTCGAGCAGTGGAGATTATCTTGTACACCATAAAGAGTTTGAAATGAATTCTTGTTTTTATCTTGTTATTTATTGGTCGTAGGAAAAATAGTGTATGCAACGATCATGTAATGGCTATTAATATATGATCGTTGCATAATATACTATTTCTCATGGCTATTGCAAAATATATCCTTAATAATTGTTGTGAAATGGGATGAATTACACTCTCCGTGAGTAATGCGCTGCAACTCATCGCATTTGACCAATAGCGAGACCATTCAACCAATATACCCTATCTACAATATTTATTAGAAGGCAATAAACGGAGGATGAAAAGTTAGTTAGTCTATTATATACTGGTCGTTTTATGAGCAAAGTGCATTATTAGTGAATTGACTAGATAATTTCTATACCCAGAAAAGTTTTTCCAATATTTAAATACCAATTTTTCACATAAAATGGAGAAATAAAAAGCTAACAATTTCCCTCAAATCCAACTCTTTGTCGATGAAATTACAATTCAACTAAAATATCTTTATGGTCTAACAAAAAACTCAATATTTTCGTTAGCTCATATTGCAATGAATCTTGTGCGTGTCGGCATAAACTAAGAATTAACTAATTAACCATAAATGAATAAATGAATAAATGAATAAATGAATAAATGAATAAATGAATAAATGAATAAATGAATAAATGAATAAATGAATAAATGAATAAATGAATAAATGAATAAATGAATAAATGAATGAATAATAAAAATGAATGAATTAATGAATTAATGAATTGATTAATTGATTAATTGATTAATTGATTAATTGATTAATTGATTAATTGATTAATTGATTAATTGATTAATTGATTAATGATTAATTGATAATTGATGAATTGATGAATTAATGAATTAATGAACGAAAGAACGAACGAACGAACGAACGAAGGAACGAATGAACGAATGAATGAATGAATAAATGAATGAATAAATAAATGAATAAAAATTATAATTTGATAGACAAATGAAAACAATGGAGATGCCGTCAATCAAGAATAAAAAATACCGCACCATCACGGCATATGAATTATAAAGTTAATAATGAGAAACAATAAAATTAAATAAACAGGAATATCTAACATATCAAAAGACTCGTCTTACTTAATAAGACGATGATAGCAATCAATACCAAACTTGTTTCTTACTTTTTAGTTTATCATTTTTTTCCGTAGTCGGGTTATAGTTTTTTAAACTTTTTATTTCATTAAATACCAATTTATCACATAAAATGGAGAAATAAAAAGCCAACACTTTTCCTTAAATCCAACTATGTGTCAATTTAAATACAATTCAACTAAAATATTTTTGTGGTCCAACAAAAAAATCGACATTTTCGTTAGACTACCTATCCTACAGCTCATATTGTAATGAATTTTGTGCGTGTCGACAGCTCTAAAAATGTACTAATTAACCATCACATGCAACCACACTGAAAATAAAATCCCAACACGGTTTACTCATTCCAGAACATTTCATTATGGTGCCTTTTTCAAATCGGGATAGTATATGAAATACTGGGGATCTATTTTTTCCTACCTTCATTAACCCTACTCGCCATTGGCTGGGGAAGAATTTTTGCTGGTTAAACCTCGTCTATAAATTTGATAATTTCGACGTTTCGGCTCCTACGTTAGAGCCATTTTCAAGGAATGTAGAAAAAAAATCAAATATGTATTATTGATTGAAGTAAAAGAGGGAAGTGATTTCCAACCGAGGTCTCAATTTGCCTATATACTCTTCAGTTGTACACTTAGGTATGGTTCAGGATTTTGTGATTGTAATTTCTATACCCAGAAGAGTTTTTCCAATTTTTCCCGACTATGGCACAGCCGAAAAGGAAGGGTAATGATTTTAGCAGCCTATGTATGTTTGTATTTACGAATGTTCCACCGTAGCGCTTATACTACTCATCCGATTCTGATGAGTGAGGCGTCAATCGATTCGTGATTATGGTCCGGGTAACATAGGCTACATTTTATACCAATAAAAGCACAAAAAATGTGGGGGTTTCTGAAGTTTTTTTTGCTATCGTATCGAGTGGGATGTCAATTGGAAGAGGAGATAATTCTGAGTTCATAAATATAAATATAGTACAATATTAAATATAAAAATTATACCAAGCGACAGAAAAACAATTGTATACTATATTTCAGCGTTTATGAATACTACTAGCGCTTTCTATCGGCAGTTCTGAATATAAATCATGTAAAAACAACAGAAACACCAGCCCACCTGTTTCGTCTTTCTGTTTCTATTAGATAGACATTAATTTTAGAATCTCACATATTATTAATAACCCCAATAAGGTAGAAAAAAATACAAATTCAGTACACAAAAATAATTCTAATAAAATCGAATGTCACTGAACGGGTCAGGTCGTGTCCATAATAGCAATTTTTTAGCACGAATTTTAAATATATTTTCATTTTCTACTGTCACAAGACGAACATCCATCCACATTAAAATCTTCCATAATTATTTATCTTCATTTCTAAGTTAGGTAAAATATCTAATAACAGGTAAAGGGGGGTTTACTTTATCGTATTACGTATACTGAACAATTGTTTTATTATGAATATCCTGTCTATTACTCACGCTATCATATCATTCTTTCTATTTGTTGTCGCATCAAAGGTTAAAACGAAACAGTTTAAAATAAAATAAAAACTTAAAAAAACTGTAACCCGACTACGGGAAAAATGAAATAAACTAAAAAGTAAGAAACAAGATGAGAAAAGTGGGGAAAAATATGAATTAATGATTGGTTGGAGTAGAAGAGGGAAGTGATTTTCAACCAATTTGCCTACTCCTAGGTTGTAGTCACTTAGGTAGGATGGTGATTTCCCCTGTGGTCTCAATATACCTACTCCTTAGGAAAGAAAATGATTTCCAACAAGTCTCAATTTGCCTACTCCTCAGTTGTAGTCTCTTAGATAGGGTGCAGGATTTTGTGACACGAAGATGGGGTCTCAATCTGCCTACTCCCCAGATCTCGACACTAGTTTTCTCTAAGGCCTCTGCCTAATCCTTTGAGAGAACTGAGGATCTGAGGGTGGATGTCTAGTATGTAACCTAGGTGAATTCAATGGAGCGGCTTTGTTTGGCGGGAAAGTATGTATTGCGTAGTCCGGGCAGGCAATGGTCCTGATATGGTCAAAATCCATTCTGTGGCCTGTCTCTTCATAGTGCTTGAAAGATTGAGACTCCGGCGTCGAGTCACAAAATCCTGAACCCTTCCTAAGTGACTACACCTGAGGAGAAGGCAGATTGAGACCTCAGAAATCAATTCCTTCTTCTACTCCAATCAATAATTCGTATTTATATTTAAAAAATGTCTCACTTTTCTCCAAATTCTAGACGCGGTTCAAACCGAACTTATATTCAGAACAATCATGACCACGGAATTGATTTGTTTCACCTTAGTATATGTTGAGACGCAAATAAAACTTGAACCATTTCAATTACCGAGCAAAATGGAAAATCCGTGTGAAGACGGCGGTATTGTTATTGTATCTGACAATTCGGGTCATCAAATGGGCAAAGTATGAGGACAATAGGAGGAACGCGAGTATGAATACACCTTTTTATCACTTTGTATAATAAGGTGAGGCAAAATAATGGCTTCGAAAGCGACATCACAAAGCACCTATACATCAGGTATTTGCTTTTATCACATCGATAAGTCTTTGACGTATGAATTATTGGAAAAGTGGAACAAAGATAAAAAGGTTAACAAACTGGAATGTTATCAAGGGGAGTCTTTCATAGTTGGAAAAACGTGCAAGAGTTTCATAAAATCTAATGTTATCATATTAGCTTGTATTCAGGAGGTATATAAAGACATATTCTCAATTTTTATTTATAATGCAGGAGTGTGTCTTGATAACACTACATGAGTATAAATCTCGCGATAGGTCTTGTGTAATTGAAGTTTTAAACGAATTCGTGATTAAAAATTATTTTTTTTTATAATTTTTTTGTTAGGTTTTGTTAGTAATAAATACTTTTACATATCTTTTTTCTGGCTTATTAAGGATTTTTTTTATGGACTCTCAATTGTTAGCGGTTGCGCATGAAGTTAGATTATACCCTGTAAACTTAAATGTAATTTTTGAATTATAAATGTGTAGTTAATTACATACTTTCCTATCCTCATCGGAGCAGTATAGTCCAGTGCAATTACGGAAATAAATAAACATAAAATTATGTAGTTTGGGGATCAGGAAAGATCGATAGGAGGGTGTATTCTGAGCATATATTCCGAATGGCAAAAATTTTACTTTTTTTCCTCCCTTTTTTTATTTTTCGCCATTTTCTCCCCAACCGTTCAGTTTTATTAAATTTTACCGATTATCAAAGTGTAGATGCTTTTAATTATGAACAACTTTTTTCTTAAACTTTTTTCTGTAATGCCAATACCTTCAAAGTTATATATTACTTTACCGAGCGAAATCCGCGCCACTGTCGCAATATCAGCGACATCAGTGGGTATTTAGTACTTGAAAGAAATATTAAAGTATTCCATGATCATTTATTAGCCAACTTACCTGTATCAAAAGGTGAATCGATTAAACTATTTAAAAATTGTACTTTATTTAAATATTAAATATTGTAATCATTCAAATATCATTTAAATATTGTACTTCAGCAATTTGGGTATTTTTTATTCCATTCGATGGGATAATAATGTGAATAATATAACTCTGAAGATATTGGCATTACAGAAAAAAAGTTTAAAAGTTGTTCATAATTAAAAGATCTACATTTTGATAATCGGTAAAATTTAATAAAATTGAACGGTAATTTAGAAGAAAAAGGTCTCCACCATTTTTTGCCTAACACCAACCGTTCCGAGATATCGAATTAAACGCGTTTTTATCGAAATGACCTTGAGCTGACCTCGCCAAAATCCCTCAAATTGGAATATATGCTCAGAATACACCCCCTATCGATCCTTCATAATCCCCAAACTACATAATTTTATGTTAAATTTTTTTCCAATAATTTCCGTAATTGCACTGGATTAGTATTTCAATAGGCATTTCAAGCAAGAATGACGTGATCGATGATTGTCAAGGTACTTAAACCAATGTAAACAAATAAAATATGTTAATTTTATATCGCATATTTGGGTAGAATAGTGGGTGGTAGACGAGCAGGTGATTATTCGAAAAAATAAAATCTAATCCACTTTGATTGATGACTCATAAACAGAGGTCATTCCTTGAAGGTCAGCCTTCATATTGGAACTAGATTTCTGCTGTGATGATTTTTGTCCATTCTCGATTTCTCTTCGAGCGATTGCGATAAAAACGACGTTTCTTTCGGTTTCAACGTGTTTTTTTTTTCGTAAATCACCTCGATGATGACTAATTTGTTGAGCTTTGTGATATCTACCACAATAACAGGCGTGTTTTGGATCGGTGAGTAATTGGCAGATAAGCTCGGTATTTAAATGTACAGGGTGTAAATAATCTTCGAAGTTTATAGTGGTATACATCAGTTTTTGGGCGGAAAATCATGAATACATTGGACTTTCTCTCAATTCCTGGTGTCGAGAATATTCAACCGATATATACCCTATATCTAACGATTATTGAATTTTACATTCCTTTTATACCTATACCATAAAATTTCGAAAATTCTGCAAAATCATTCCAGGAAAACATACTTTTCTCGCATGGTTGTTTCTGTCTGTTTCTTCACACAGTTTCCATGAACTGAAAAGAACAACGCCATTAAAAGCAATTTTTGTTAAACGAAATGTACAAGAACATATCCGTTGTCTGAAATACGCCGTACACAATAATACTTTTAATGTCAATTAAACCGTGTCTATGCTTGTTGGCTACAAATGGATCCAAATCAAATTCTCATTACGGCAAATGTGAGTTCAAAGCCTTGGCTATTACTTATATTAGTTCTAATTGGTCTTGTTGATATATTTCAAAACACGTTTTCGATAGTCACGTTTGGTTCGATTGTATAGAACAAAAAACTGATCCTATGGAGGAAAAAGCTTCCAATGGTAATTAGACTAGGAGGAATCGGCGCATGAGTACCGAAAACTATTCCACCTCAATTTTTTTATGCGATCCTCTTCAAATTGCCCTACTGATGATACAAATGCATGTTGCCATGGGGCAACCCCGTGCCATATTGTTTAAACCGAAATTGTTTAAACAATTGCAAGAAATTGTTATTTTTCAACCGGACAATTTTTTTTATATTCCTTATTAAAATACAAATAAAAAAAGTTCTATGACTTTTCACGATAAAGTTAATATTTTTAGAGATATGAATTTTTAAAGGTTCAAAAAATCTCATATTTGTCTCATTATTTATCATTTATCCTAAAAACTATTAACTTTTTTAAGATTGTTAAAGAGAGCAATGTTATTAACAATTAAATTGTCTACAATTTGTTTTTGACTTTTTAATTATTTTTTTGTCATTAAAACAGAAAGTAATTACATTGAATAACTTCTTCAAACGAAGGTTATAGATGTAGAAGTATGAAATAATAAAACAAGATTTAAAAAAAAGGTATTTATTTATTATCAATATCATTTTTATATATTATATTCTTACAGTCTTCTGAATCACACGCACATAGAAGTATGCAACTAATATTATTTTTTTTACAGTAACAAGCTTTGGTTTTACAGGCTTTCTTACAATTGCACGGTTTTTTAAGATCAGTTGGAAATGGGCTTTTGTTCATAAATAAAGGTAGCAAAGTACTATTCTCCAGTTTGTATCCGAAATTCGTAAAATCTAATGTTTTATATTGGGGATTCAACGCTTTTTTCCAAATGTATGTTTGAGCAGAAGCTCTAAGTGCATGCAAATGCAAGGCATCTGATGTGCACGGAATTTTCGATAAATTAATATTAGTTCCAAAGCTCTATATCTATATCGATATAATCGACAATTTTGTCACAAGAACAAACGAAGATCTTGAGGTTTTATACAAAGAGTAACCTTGAGAAAATAAAAAAAAAAATATTTTCCTTACTTAAGCAAAATCATATACACATCATGATACATATACATATAAGTATTTTTTATGTTATTATTTTTCAATTCGAACATTTAAGTGCTTACCAATATCTTTTCATTATTTATATATAATTGTGATTCCAAAAAATTTTAAATACCCTTATATATTATTATTGTTGATAAAAATTCATAAATTACTATGATAATAACAAAAAAATAATATAAACTGATAAAAAAGTAATTTTAATTACATGTTCCGATTCATGCTCAAATAACGTTTGTAAAATTGATTCCAGAAAAAAATTTGTCAGAAACAAATTGTAGACAATTTAATTGTTAATAACATTGCTCTCTTTAACAATCTTAAAAAAGTTAATAGTTTTTAAGATAAATGATAAATAATGATTCAGGAAACAGAGAGGCCGATGCAGCGCATGAGTCAGAGAGAGACGGCGATACTTAAAGGTAAGCGATGCATACTTGTGAGCGCGCGAAATTGATAATTAAAAACAGGTATAATCAATGAAATTTTTTAAATCTCTATTAAGAATGTTATTAACTATTGTATAAAGAATTTAAAAAAATATTATTTCGATTTTTTTTAATATATTTTCATGGGTCAAAAGTACCCAAATATGAGATTTTTGAACCTTTAAAATTCATATCTCTAAAAATATTAACTTTATCGTGAAAAGTCATAGGACCTTTTTTATTTGTATTTTAATAAAGAATATAAAAAAAAATTGTCCGGTTGAAAAATAACAATTCCTTGCAATTGTTTAAACAATTTCGGTTTAAACAATATGGCACGGGGTTGCCCCATGGCAACATGCATTTGTATCATCAGTAGGGCAATTTGAAGAGGATCGCATAAAAAAATTGAGGTGGAATAGTTTTCGGTACTCATGCGCCGATTCCTCCTAGTCTAAATGAACACTTCAAGGACATGTGAACGTTTTATAAAAAAGTTGATTGTGCGAAACGATTTATCATTATTTAACCTTGGTTGTTCACGTGGAAGGGTACAGACTAAGAAATGTCTACACTGGTAAAAATTGCGGCTGATGTTAATGAGAGTTCATAATATTACCCTTCATGGAAGAGTATAATAAAAGTAATTTTGCATTGTAATTTTTCAAGCTTATTTTTGGAAAAATCATACCGGAAATTATTATTATTCTGAGTGTTCTTTTGCCCAAGTTTGAAGAATGAGGTGTCAATCGATTCTTTAATATGGTCCGGGTTACATGGGCTATACAGGGTGTTTCCTAACTACGGTACGAAATTTCAGGGGGTGTTTCGTTAGGTCATTTGACAAAAAAAAGTTCCTATGAACATATGTCCGAAGTTGCTTCGTTTCTGAGATACAGGGCGTTGAAGTATAAAAAAAAGATATTTTTAAAATATCCTGAAACTGATGTGGTTGAAATGTGGTACAGCTATTTGAAGTAATAAGGCAATTATTTGGCCCTAAGTAGGTCCAGTGGCGTCTCAGTGGGCACCACAGCCAACAATACTGAGAAAAAAAATATTTTCTCCTTTTTAGTGCATTTGAATATAAGCGTGGGTTCTAAAAAGTTTTTTATAAGCGTGGTAAAAATACAACTTTTTGGCTTCCTGTGTTTTTTTTTTCATATTTAGCTCAGTTTTCGAGAACAAAAAAAATGAAGGCACTCTTCAATCATGATTACATGCTATGGAGACCAGCTGACAGTGATAGTATTGTCATATCAGAAAAAGTCAGAGTTGTCAATTAGCAGTGATTCCATCATTGATACTTTTACTAACGCTGAAATGGCTGACATGCACTTTATTTATGGATTAGCAAATGGAAATGCGGAAGAAGCACGGAGAATCTACCAGGATAGATATCTTAACAGAGTAATTCCATGTGCTAAAACATTTAGAACGCTACATGCAAGATTATGTGAAACTGGAAGTTTTAATAAAAATGTAAGTGGTGGAAGACCAGAAACTGTAACAACGCCTGAATTAGAAGAAGCTATACTTGATGCGATAGAAGAAGATCCTTCAAATAGTACCAGAAAGATTGCACTGCAGCTTGAAGTAAGCCCAAAAACCGTTTGGAAAGTTCTAAAAAGAAACCTCCTATACCCATATCACATACATCGGGTCCAAGCTCTACTGCCTAGGGATTTTCACCCAAGATTAATGTTTTGCAGGTGGTTGATTCATACGATGGCACACAATAATAATTTTTTACCAAATATTTTATTTACGGACGAGGCAAATTTTTCACGAGATTCTATTATGAACTTTCACAATAACCATTTCTGGGCCGACGAAAATCCCCACATTATTAGAGAAAGTCATTTTCAGCAACGATTTGCGCTGAATGTTTGGGTAGGAATTATTGGTGACTACCTAATTGGACCCTTTTTTTCACTAGCAAGATTATCAGGTCCATCCTACACGGCTTTTTTGCGAAATCATTTACCCATTTTGTTGGAAGAAGTACCCGTACTTGTAAGAGGCAACATGTGGTTTATGCACGACGGAGCTCCAGCTCATTTTAGTGTTCTTGCTCGTCAGCATCTCGACATCACCTACCCTAATCGCGGGATTGGACGTGCAGGACCTCAACATTGGCCCGCTCGCAGTCCTGATATGAATCCTTAGATTTCTATTTATGGGGTCATCTGAAGGCTCTCGTTTATAAAACCCCTATACTAGATGTGAATGACTTGAGGAATCGAATAAGTGACAATTGCAATGTCATAAGGAATACCCCAGGTATTTTTGAACGTGTCAGACAATCAATGACACATCGATTGCAGTCGTGTATTTTATCAGACGGTGGACATTTTGCTCATTTACTTTAAGGTCGAAATTGTTTATTTTTTACTTTAGGTTTGTATTTTATGTTGTCCATGGATAATTTGTAGAATAAGTTAAAGTATGTTTTTTTCTAAAACGAAGCTTGATATGAATAAAACACAAGGGACCAAAGAGTTGTATTTTCAGTTGTTTAATCTGAAAAAGTAAAATACTACAAAAAAAGTACTTTTTTTCTCAGTATTGTTGGCTGTGGTGCCCACTGAGACGCCTCTGGACCTACTTGGGGCCGAATAATTGCCTTATTACTTCAAATAGCTGTACCACATTTCAACCACATCAGTTTCAGGATATTCAGGATATTTTATAAATACCTTTTTTTTTAATACTTGAACGCCCTGTATCTCAGAAACGAAGCAACTCCGGACATATGTTCATAGGAACTTTTTTTTGTCAAATGACCTAACGAATCACCCCCTGAAGTTTCGTACCGTAGTTAGGAAACACCCTGTATTATATGAATAAAATCAAAATGACGGATGTTACATAAAAAATGTGGCGGTCTCTGTTTTTTTTTGCTATCGTATCGAGTGGGTTGTCGAACGAAAGAGGAGAAAATTCTCAGTTCATAAATATAATATAGTACAAAAACAATTGTATACTATATTTCAGCGTTTGTGAATACTATTAGCGCTTTCTGTCGGCAGTTCTGAATATCAATCGTGTAAAAACAACAGAATCACCACCCCACCTGTTTCGTCTTTCTGTTTCTATTAGATAGACATTAATTTTAGAATCTCACATATTATTAATAACTCCAATAAGGTACAATAAAGTACAAATTCAATTCAAAAAATAATTCTAATAAAATCGAATGTTACTGAGATATGTACCCGAACGGAATTTCTATTCGTGGTAAAATATAATTGTCGAAATTATTTAAAAGCATTCGAAATCGAAAGTTTTTTGTACAAGGGTTTTGAGTTTCTACACGGTAGTTGCTCTTTTAAGCAATACGGATAAATAGAGAGCCTCTATTCCGGTTACGGGGCGGATTGACTTAAAGTGCAGAAAGACTCGCCCAAAAGATTAACGAAACGATGCCGAGATATGAATAATAAGCCGACTCGAAGGAGGTTAACACATGCTTGATTTGGGTTTAATTTCTCCGCCTCGAGCTAAAATCGAATGTGTTTTTAGAAGTTATGAGAGCGGCGATCGGGGCAACAGTCGATTTCCATCGTAATTTCTGCGGATACGCGCCTTAAAATTTGTTAAATACAGGTGATCTGTTGAATGCAAGTGAATCGGAAGAAAGTTGAGTTCTTTGACTGGTTCGTACCTACGTCGGTCCCATTGTTGAAAATGAATAATAAATATGGAAAGTGAAATTTTGTACCGAATACATCGATTATCATATTGACTATATGTAGAAACATACTGGGTAGCCCAAGTCTATCATGTCGTGTGAAATATTGAAGTTTATGGAAACCGATAGGAATTATTACAAGCTTTTATTTAGTTTCACCTGTCTGTCTGTGGGTAATCAGATCTTACAAGTTAAATTTGACCCACTTCCCGTTGTTCGATTGAGCTGAAATTTAGCAGGTGTTCATAATTCCGGTGGAAATGCATTATGGAGTTTTTGCTTGAGAAAAAACAAAATGGCGGCTCCAATATGGTGGACAAGTTTTGTGATTATGGTTCGAATCTATTCAAAATTGGTATGTGGGTGTTTTCGGGGACAGAAATCACGAATTTTTTGTCAAAATTCATAAATTCAAGATGGCGGCTCCAATAGGGCGACGAGTTTTGTGGTTATAGCATGATTCCAATAAAAAAAGGGTTTTTGGGGAGATCTGATTTTTTTGTCAGGAGACGGAGATCATGATTTTTTTGTCAAAATCCACGAATTCAAGATGGCGATGAGTTTTGTGATTTAGCCCGATCTCATTCAAAATTAGTGTGGGGGAAAGGTTTTGGGGACGAAGATCATGATTTTTTTTGTCAAAATCCACGAAATTAAGATGGCGACGAGTTTTGTGTTTATAGCCCGATTCCATTCAAAATTGGTGTGGGGGAGGGGTTTTGGGGTAGGACATCATGAAGTTTTTGTCAAAATTCATGAATTCAAGATGGCGGCACCAAGATGGCGACGTGTTTTGTTATTATGGTCCGATTCCATTCAAAACTGGTATGTGGATTTTTTTGGTGCTGGAGATCAATTTTTGTCAGAATTCAATTAGATGACGGATTTCATGAATGATTAAAAAGAATTGAATAAAAACGATTAACAAATGTTTTTCATACAAATGCACTAAAAAGGAAAAAATAATTTCTTTAATTGTTTGACTTAGTGTGAATAGCTGATTCGAAAGCTTGCGAATATAAAATAGGTATTTTTGCGCGGCAAGATTTTGAATCTGCTACTTACAACCAAGATCAGACAATTGAAGAAATTATTTTTCAGTTTTAGTGCATTTGTATTTTTTTATCATTTTTTTTTCGTACTATTATCATCTTCTGGAATAACCCTTTTTTTATACATTGAAGCTTTTGACTGTCCATAATTCAATACAGTTTAGAATTTCCTCAATTAATGAAAAATTGATACTTCATTGGAAATGTGGAATATGCATCTTAGACTGAAAACCAGTTGTTTTTTTTTCCCATCAAAAGGGACACTTTTACGAAGGAAATATGCTAAAGTTAATTAAGCTTACTGACCCTCTTATTTCCCTATCGCCAATCTCATACTACAGATAATTTTATTTGCAAACTTTCAGAGGATTTTGGTTTTTTTTTTAGTTGGTCCTGAAATTTTTTTCGAAATTCCCAAAAACTATTTCGTTCAGAATATTGTGATTGCTGGTTCTCATATGCATAAAAACAACAAAAGCTTAAATTGTGAAAAACAGGGTCTGGAGTTCATAGGAAAACTGTAGCAATGATTCTAGGCCTATGGTTTCTGACTTTTCAAATGTTTTTTCCGTATCGAAACGAAATTCCGTTTCTAGACTGATTCGGCCATTCTGAATCGATTAGCAGAAATGTCTATCTCTTACCGTTCCCGAATTAGAAAAAAAAAACCGGAAATGTTTTTTTTCCCGAAAAAATCATGATAGAACGCATTTTCGATGACGTCTCTATGGATGTTGACAATCGAAAAACGAAATGAGAAAGAAGCTTTCCGGAATATAACTTTTTCTGACGTAAAAAGGCCAGCTGAATCCAAAAAAGCTAAGAGAGCGATGATGTCGCAAAGTCTCGAAACGTCGGTGCGCTGGCGGAAAAGATGGTAATAGCTTCTTCATTTCATGTCATATCGACAAAATGTTCACTTTTTTGGGTTAAGCGGATTTTTTACCTATAGAAAAGTCCTTTTCAGATTGCGCTCCGATGTTTTTTTCATTTGACATATGTCAAAGTCGACCGGTGCGCCATCAATGATTTCTCTCGCCGTTATCTCGATTTTTTATGATTCACGGCGAATCTGTTGGATTGAGATATCACATATGCTATATTTTAGGAATCTACAAGGCATTTCCCACATTTTGGTTCAAACCGGAGATCTATACGACCACTTTGGTTTTTCGAAGATATTTAGGAGTCTGAGCCTTGTTCGAAAATTTGACTTTTCAAAATTGTTTTCCGTATAGAAACGACATTCCCTTTCAAGACTAATTCGGCCATTCTGAATCGATTGGAGGTCGCAGAATTGCTCTATCTTTTACCGTTCACGAGTTAGAAAAAAAAAACCGAACTTCCGGAAAAAAACCGGAAATGATTTTTTTCCCAGAAAACAAAATCCAAAATAATTTCTTTCATAGTTTTTTGCATAAGTTTCCATAATTTTACATCGATCGCTCTGTCCCTCATCTTTTTGCGATTCTTCAAACAGAAGTCTGCACCGGTGCCTCAGCAAAAATCACTTTCTTCACTTTGGAGTGGGAAAAAAATATTTCCCGTACTCCGATTCCATCGTGCTTCTTGCCATTCGAAAGGAAATTCTTTCTTTCTACGGCTATAATACAAAACTGTATTTTTAAAACTGTTTTTGATTAAACAATGAAGTACATTGTATGTTTTCAATTTCATTTCCTTATCTGATAACACAATGAAGTCATTGTGTTATTGTTGGTCATTAAATCACGTCTCCCATGGAAAGCAAGGAGAACTTAAGACATCTGTCAATTCAGTTTCATCAAAACTTGTCAAAGTTTAAAGGTATGATGAGCAGTGAAATTGACAAACTACCTCCTCCAGACATAATTGCAGCCGCAAATTAGGCATGTATAAACTTGATTCCGGAAGTATCGAAAGAGAAATATGGAAAAGCTTACAAATCCTTCACAAATGACAAAAGGGAAAGGTCACCGCGTCAACTTCAGAAAATGTATTACTTGCATACTTTGATCAATTGAAGTTCAAGTTTCTGTTGTAAATTAATTTCGCTATTTTACGTTAAAGCCGTAGAAAAAGTATAGTGTATAACTCACACGGAATGTTCATTTCCCACTCGTATGATTTGCAGCACTCGCCTACGGCTCATGCTGCAAACATCATACTCGTGGGAAATGAGTATCATTCCGTGCTTGTTAAATAATATACTATTACACGCTTTATATTAGCTTCACTTGTATGTTTGTTTGTTTGTAACCGACTCCTTTGGGCCGATTTTGACCCACTTCCAGACGTCCGAATGATGTGAAATTTGGCAGGTGTACATAATTCCGGTGACAATGCATTAAGAAACTTTTGTGTGAAAAAAAAAACAAAATGGCGGCTCCAATATGGCGCATGAGTTTTGTGATTATGGTCCGATTCGCTTCAAAATTGGTATCTGAGGGTGTTCTGTTTTTTTTGTCAAAATTGAAAAATTCAAAATGGCGGCTTCAAAATGGTGGACGAGTTTTGTGATTATGGTCTGATTCTATTCAAAATTGGTATGTGGGGGTTTTCGGGGTCGAATATTATGATTATTTTGTAAAAATTGGAAAATTCAAGATGGTGGCCTCAAAATAGCGGCCGAGTTTTGTGATTATGGTCTGATTCTATTCAAAATTGGTATGTGGGGGTTTTTGAGGTCGGAGATTATGATTACCTAATTTGATAAGATTATTCCATTTTTTAATTTGCAAAAAAATTATTGAAATAATATTTTAAAAAAATTAAAAACACGCTTTTATAAAGGAACCACACTAAAAAGTAGGAAACGAATAATAGTTTAAAAAAACTAAAAAACACGCTTTTATAGAAAACCAGACAAAAAAAATAGAAAATTAGAAAAAAATGTATTTTATTTAAAAAAAAGCGTGGGGTGCATGGTATCAATAATTAATTATATAGTACATTACACACCTAGGGCAGTAAAGTAAGAAATGTCTCAGATCACAGGTAATTGTTGGCCGAGGCGATACCATGCACTCCACGCTTTTTTTTTATAAAATATTTTTTTTTCTACGGAGATATGGAATTTTGCATTGATATCTGCGCCCTTGATTTATTTACGATTTTTCGAAGAGAAGTCTGCACGGTAGCAGCATGATAGAACGCATTTTCGATGACGACCCTATGGATGTTGACGACCTAAAAACAAAAAGAGAAAGAAGCTTATATAATTTTTTCTGACGTATAAAGGTCTGCTGAATCCAAAAAAGTGACCATCTCGTGAAAGCGGATAATTTTTCTAAGATGACGATGGTGCTATTCGATTTCGGAAGTACCTATCGATGATTATAGTGCTTACATAGTGATTGACACAATCGAATTACCTTCATTATTCGAATACTAAACCTCATAATCAATTTCTGAATTCGAAAATTATTTCTTTGTCCGACGTGTCAATAAAAAAAGATTAATAATGATTTACGTTTTGATCGCTCGATTCTCTCTGTCCCATTTCTATTTTCGAATTCTATATTCAGTTGAAAATGAATCACGGAGATTCCATAGAAGATACAAGTTTCAAAAAGGTATGCAGAATGGATGGTACTGCAGTAACAAACACAAATCCTGGTTGGATACCTATAGAATTAAAACATTATCCTTTTTTGCAGTCATGTGAATAAATGAATACATGGAACCCTTCACTGTTCTGAATGGTGTCATTATAAAAAGAGTAATATTGTATGACATAGTATTTCCTATGACACAGTATTTACGCTTTAATTCATTTTTTCCCTCGGAATCTAATAACTTTAAATTCAATAGGTTAGATTCACCATTTTAAGGATTTTGGCGCTATGGATATGAAATAACTTCTGGTTTAAGTAGTAACTTTTTCATTTCACACAACTTTCTATAATTCTAATTTTCTTCAGGAATATATTCTTTGATAACTCGAAATGGCGAAACCTATTATATATTTTGAAAATTTTGAAATTATATGTCTAATTTTTTGAACATATGAAATGAAAATACATTTTCAATTGCGCTGAAATTCGACGACATCAGAAAAAATCACCAAAATTTTAAATCATCGGGAGAACGCCAACGTAATTTTTGTTTACCACTTTGCAGCATTCAGTATGTTGAAATTTGCCTTAATCAAGAAACGTGAATATCTGATCTATATGAATTTTTGTTTTCACTTTCATTCGATTTAGTAAAGAAAACCTTCGGAAGAGCTGCTATAGTCGGTCAATCAATTCACTCATTGAAGTAGAGCAACTTAATATTCAGCGTAGTTTGTAGTGTGTAAATGATGCCGCTTATAACTAGTGTTGTTAGGAAAAAACCGGTCGTCCGTGAAGACTATTCGACGTGTCTAGTTCCGAGAATAATAGCAAAACCATAATCAGATAATGATATAATTGAAGTATGCCACGTTTGACGCGGTAATGATATACCTCAAGGTAAGTTAAGATTGAGAAGGGTCGCAATTATCGAGAAAATGGAAGAGAGGAACTTAAATTGAAAGTTTTGTTCAACTCTGATAATAGTTTGCGTAACAATATTGGAAATATGTTTTTTACTCTTCAAATAAGAAATATAGTTTCATCATTAATTCAATAATAAAAAACAAACCCAGCGTGTTCCGTACAAGGTATAGGAACAAAAATATCTCAAATTTCGAAATGTTCGAGGTTACGATTAGGTTATTTAAGATGTTTGTAGAATTTTTTCAACTAGGTATTGTTGATATTATAAGTTATCAATTTCGTAATCTCACCTGTGGTATGGAATTCTATATTGCGATGTCAGATCACTATACACACATGAAACAAGTGGTCATGACGGTCTCCAATGTCATTGGTAGAGAAGGAAGTTTTTGAAATTTAAAAATTTGTTTGCCAATGATTGATGCCAACTAGTATTATTTTTTATTATACCTACATATGGCTCATCAATATGGGCTGAAAAATGCAGAGAAATCGTGAAGGTTTATTATGGTTGCAACCTGGGCAAACAATTTGAAGATAACATTTTTAGAGCGAAAATTCTAGCGAGTTCATCGGTTAATAAAACTCGTAACTGACAAATAGACCAACCATTAATTTGTTTTGGATCAATCTTAAAACCAAATACTTATTATTTAAAATTCATTCATTTATTTTTTAATACTCTACACTAGTCCAATTGAGTCAAATGCTTGGTTTTTGGTTCAGTCTTATGATATGTTGTTGGTTGTCCAGTAGGTGAAGAACTTACGTTTTGGGATGAAGATGGAATCTGTTGCTATCGCAAAATTCCCAGGCAGGCTTTCTCGAAAATTTAAAAAAAAATTAAGCGATAAAATCTCTAGCACTTACTATACTACACTCAATAATTGTAAACTTGGTAATCAAACAAAACAGGCCACTCAATGTATGTATTGTTTCCTCAATCAAACAATTTGACTTGGCCAGTAAATGACCAGTTTTCGTCGAAAAGTTAAATTGACATCCCGTCTTGACAAATTTATTTTTATTTTTCTTGAAACAATTCAATAATAAAGAAAATAAAAAACTTTTTAACAAAAAATCAAACCGACGAAATACGGAACTGAAAAGTTAAAAATAAAATAAACCTTCTTAGTCTCAATACCTGAGCTCCTAAACTAATGTAAGTAACTAATTTTGAGTCTGCGCCAAACAAACAAGCAAATGAATTAGATAAGGCGTAAAATGATGGCATCGAGTTGCGCGGTGACATTCTGATAATTTTTTTTAAGTAATTTAATGATCTTTGTTCATTTTTCGTTTGGCGCCGACTCAAAATTATAGTTACTTACATTAGTTTAGGAGCTTAGTTATTGAGACTAAGAAGGTTCATTTTATTTCTTACTTTTCAGTTCCGTATTTCGTCGGTTTTTATTTTTTGTTAAAAAGTTTTTATTCTTCAATTTTTTGTGGTTGAAATCTACTAATTACTACCTACTTGTTCTTTTATTACTTCCAAAATACTTACTTATCCACCTTACTTCAACTATTACCAGTTAAATAATATGATTATCTACTTTTACTAGTTGTTGTAATATAAATTATTTTTGTTGTTCTGGTCAGTTCATTTCATTACTTTGTATATCATTCCATCCTCTCATAGAATATAATGATTGTGACGGATGTAGGAGGACAAAAATAATGACATTAGTGATCTGTCATTGTCAACTACATATGTGTGCCAATGTTCACAAGTGAAAAATCAATTATTCCCTATTTTTCTACCCGTAAGGGTGGATAATTCCATTCGAAATCCAGATATGATCAACTATGAGGTATACCCTATCTAATAAAAAAATAATAATCCAAATCGAAAAACCCAGTACAAAGTTATGCCTGATAGGGGTGGATTTCATCTTTTAAATTCAAATGTACACCCTATCCACTGAAAAAATAATTATCGGAATCGGACGTCTCAGTAAAAAGTTACGCGTGATCAAACATAAAAAAAAATATATACGCGTCGACTAGAGAACCTCCTTCTTTTTGGTTTTTTCGGTTAAGAAAAACAAATAGCACACAATATGAAACTTTTGGATTCAATAAGGAACAAAATATTTGAATAATGAAAAGCCAATTATGCCAGACGGACATTGTATGTAATTTTCACATAATTAGGCTTTATGGACATGTCTAATTTATTATGAACCTTTGAGCGGATCTACTAATACTTGAATTATGTACTTTAGTAATTGTTTTATTTATTGAAGTGTATCTTATACTAAGTACGACTTTTTTTCACCTCACAGTGATTTCCTGGAGCTCGTCACACGCGCGCTATGAATTCCTAGTAGGAGATTGTAGGAACAATTTTTATAATGGCAACATGCTATACACACGTTGAGCAACATTTTTACTTTCTTTCGACATTGGAATATAAATACGTTTAATTGTACTCAAAGCCGACCGAATCATTTGGTCATATGGTTCAAGGTGAGTACATAAACAACCAAATAAAGGAAATTTTATCGCCTGGCTATGGCAAATGGGCTTGTATGTCTATAATAATTGTTGGATAAATATTCAACGCACGCCGATATAGAGTCGATTCGAGGAATGTTGGGCGGATGTTTTGTTGTTGAGCTATTGCGTGCGTACCGACGAAGTTTGAGTTATCGTAATCGAGATTTATATTTTTTCTGGTCTTCTGGAAAATCTTTGTATTATCGAGAGTTTCGCATCGTTTGTTTCATAACTTTTCATTACAAAAAAAAACTAAATAATCATTCTGCATACGCATATAACGAGGAGTCTGTAGCTGGGCTGATTTGCAATAAATCCAGGGTTATTTATTTTGCTCTAGGCACATAGAAACAAAAATCTTAACAAACCATTTAATTAAGTTACAATATGGAATATGAATGTAAAAATTATGTCCAAAGATTCTTGTTGAAAAACTAGAGATCGTTTCAGTACGAATTCATTGAAACTAACAAAAATCATGTATACTTGATCGCAATCGACTGGAAATTCATGTCTTTTTTCAGGGGGCTGCTATGAGATCATCCATTTTTCGATTTCATTCGATTTTCAATTTATTCAAGTCCTTGCTTTCTGTACTATTTTTTGCTGTCCTAGACCGCTACCTTCCCTGTCCCCTCCCTCGCGACACTTTGTAATATAACTGTTTCATTTCTCAAGCGCCAGAGCCGGATTAAGAGGGGGGCAAACGGGGCTGCAGCCCCGGGGCCTCCACAAGAGAGGGGCCTACACAATATAAATTTTTAGGTAAAATTTCCTAACAAATACCAAAGAAAATGCAAAATTATATATAAAAAATCTGACAACGAAAGAGCAGTTCTCCCACTTTTTCCTCTCATTTTTCGTTTTAAACATTCAAAAACATGTTTCGTATTCTTGTCAAAATCCATGGTTAATATTAATCTTCGATCTGATGAATCATGTGTATATGCGACAAACAATCACCAAGTGAAACATCATACTATTATACAAAATATTATATCGTATCGAAATTAGTTGTAAAAACAAGAACAATTGAATTAAAAAAAAATATACATTTTTTTAATTAAATGAAGGATTTTCTGTCAATGTATTCTTCGAATGACACAAGCGATCTAGATTCACAATGAAATTCAATAATCATAAGCGAAAGAAAATAATATTTCAATTTATGAATGATTGCATCAAATTATTTATAAGAGCCCTGTGCGCATTCCATAATAGAACAAAAGTTCAAATTCTGTTGACTATTTTTCTGCCGATTCTACAAACACTTTGCCCGTCTATACTTGTTTTTCCTATTTATTGGCGTTGACAAGTGTCCGCTGAGTGGCGCGCTTGTAACAGAGAAATCCCCGAAATCTGAAAGTGTGAGTCTACGAGAAGCATGACATTCCGCAACAAATGTAAATCCTTCTGATAAAGGACTATCAAAAAGACTAATCTAAGATGTTCTACTATCAAATTCTTGAAAACCAAAATTTCAGAGCTACATTCTCAAACATTGAAATTACAGTGATTATTTTTTGACATTGCTAGAAACCGATGGAAACGTTCAATTCAAATAATTCATATACGTTTTGGCCAATCAATAGTGGGAATATTCTACCTAGAAAATTGTCGCGGGAATAATTTGAGGTATTTTGTTTTTATTGTCTGACAACCTATATTTTTAATTTGACGTCTGTCAACAATTCGCATGAAAAATGTGAAATGAATCAAAACCGGTTTAGTAGTACATTATATAATTTTGCAAGGAAATGTGTTTATGATCGTAACATCAAAAAATAATCTAAAGAATACCACACGAGAGTTCGATATAGTAGAAAATAATTATCTAGATTTCTTTCTCAAACTTGTTGGCAATAGCCACTCGAGCCAGTTGGTCTCTCTTGTCTATTGCCTGGCAACAAGTTTTCGAAAATCTGTCGAATTATTTTCACTCTCTTGTGATATTACAACTGAGAATGTGATGATGTCAAATTGCACTGGAAAGCGCTCATTTTCCAAAATGAAAAAAATAGGCGAATTACGATGAGACAAAGCCGCCTATCAAAGTTATCGCATCTTAGCATTGAGAATGATTTTCTCCGGATGCTGGATTTGACCGAAATCATCAATGATTTTTCGTCGGAAAAAGCTCGCAAGAATCCATTCGTTTACGCTGTAATTTAATTTATTTCTTGTATTTTATTATACCTACATAAGCTCGTGTCGAAATTATTTGATTTGTTCCGCAATAAATAAAAAAAAAACTTGTTTGAAAAATAATTAGGGGCCTCCACTCCTTTGTTGCCACAGGGCCGCCACACCTTTTAATCCGGCCCTGTCAAGCGCAGAAGTCCACAAACTAAAATGATCGATTCACACCTCAAAATATCTGTATTAGAGGACCCGGAAAAAAGGTTCTCTGACTTCAGTGATCTTTATAAAGTTTGGGACACCAACAAGGAAAGAAATTTGAAAATACTTATTTTCTATCCTTGAAATTGGGGAGTGCGTGGTAGACTCAATGACTGGCGATTTCGCCATTTTCCTTGAATGGAAAATAAATACCCAAACGCTATTGAAATGCGAAAAGTAAGTCGGTAAAAATATAAAGCTATATAGCTCGTAAAAAGTAGTGAAATGTAGAATCGAGTCGCCAGGTTCGACCTTGCCTAGTAATTGAAACAGAAAATAGTACGAATATCTGTGGAAAATGCAAAACAACTCAAATATCACGAAATGGATTTGTGTTGATCGACATTGACCCATTTATATTCTTGACATATACGCGTCATTCGTTCTGACCGATTTAAAGGCGATTATCATGATGTCCGATTAGCGAATATCGATTTCAGGATAAAGTAAGGATAAAGAAATAGATACATAAGTTTTCGATTACATTCTTGGTGTGTATAGGTATAACCACGGACGACGCTAAGGGGGTGATGGGGGAGGATTCCTTCCATTTTATATTCATGAATATTTATTCAAAGTGAATGCTGATCTGAGAAATAAAGTCCTACGCAAGGTTTGTCGTTCAGAATCTGAAGCACTTGATAGTTCTATAGCCAGTGGAAGAAACTAAAACTACTAAACTGGGTTTACAAAACCCCGACACGTGTTTCGCTATAAAATAACTTCTTCAGGTGTCGTGGTTTTGTAAACCCAGTTTAGTAAACCATTTAGTGGAGTTATTGTCTTTTGTTTTAACAATTATATGAGAATCCTTATCCTCAATAGCATGTATTGTCATTTTAGAAAGTTCGTTCCGGCGACAGGCGCCTTACAATCCCAAACTAGTTTCATCAATAAGAATTGTTCATCGGCAGCATAAAGCAAACATTTTGTTACCTCTTCTCTCGTAAAAAAGTTTTGACTTTTTCGGCTTATAGCCGGTACTTTTAATTTTAAGAAATGCCTTCACTTTGGGATAAATACCTATATGTATGTTCTTGTTAACAACTAAAGTTGATTTTAACATAGAAAACTTCCACCACAGGGTTGACGACTTC
The DNA here is from genome assembly GCA_018342105.1 of Gonioctena quinquepunctata. NCBI lineage: Eukaryota > Metazoa > Arthropoda > Insecta > Coleoptera > Chrysomelidae > Gonioctena > Gonioctena quinquepunctata. The sequence goes on along the minus strand of JAFIRS010000503.1, from coordinate 377,121 downwards.
ATAGTTTTAGATTGTTCTCCCAAATACGCAAGAATGACGGGTTCTGATTCCTTAGATATTTTTTTCAGAGAACACCAAGAATCAAATGCATAAATGCATCATATTCTTTTTCATATAGTAGTCTGGACTTTTCTGGTAGAAGTTCTAAGCTAGCTGCTTCCGCTGTCTCCATCACATCGGCAGTAATATCAGATGTATCACTAAAATAACTTTCTTCATCCATAATTAAAGCGATCTTTTATAAATTTACGAAAAATATCTGTTTTACAGTAATGGCGATTTCAATAATTGAAATCCGACAACCTAATATTTGTTCTAATTTTTCCTGGTAGGTATGTATTGCGATTGACTGAAATAATTTTGCTTAATGTCACTGTTACTGGCAAAACAATAAAAATTGGACGTTTGCTTTCAAAACGTTAATAATAAAGGGTATTTTAATTTTTATATTAAAAAACCAAGTATTGGAAAAAATCACTTTAAACAACTCGAATATAAAACCTCTCTTTTTAACCTGCAAACGCTTGCAAAAAAGAGTCGTTTTATATTCTTGTTGTATAAATAACTAATTTATCAGGACCCAGGAACAAGAACAATAAAATAAACAGAGTTACGGACATCGCGACGTTGACACATGAATTTGCATCTTTCTACAAAGCAAAGAGCAAGACGAGTTGCTCTTTCTTTCCGAAGCGAATTCTTCAACGTGACGAGTGTGTTACATACGTGAAAAAGCCTTTCAAACATTAGAAGTTTGTGACACTTACCTTGATGTTTTCAAATCTATTCGGGTTTCTAAAATCTGTGGCCCGGTGAACAGAAATCTTGGACTGAATAATGATGAAAATAAACAATAACAATGACTCCTTCATGCCTACACTCGGATCATTTACATAATGGGACTCCTTAACGAGGTGTATGACTACACAAGTGGTTTCGGATCCCACTATAAAAGGTAAGGTCCCCGTGATCTTAACTCGTACAAGTTTTCATTAACTTCTGAGGGTTGGTCAAACAACTAAGAAAGCGGTTAAAAACAATTTTACAATTTTTTTTTTACAATGTTTAAATTAGGCAATGAATCATATTATTTTCTATTCAGTTGTACAATGTGTTCCATGGATGTAGAAGAATCGAGTTATCCGCATTGATGGGAGTATTTGTTGAATGTATCCCGCCAGGTTGCGCTGATGTTAATCAAACTATGTACGTTTATGAAGTGCGAACTCACTATACTGTGCCATTGTAGTAATTAAAAGGAAGTTGTATCAAATGTTTATTTAAAATGTCTGTAGAATATTAAAATTCTGAAGTTTTATATTTCTTATGTAATTTGTTGCTTTTTTCACCTAGATCTTCTAAAGATGCTTTGCATTTCTTGATAAGCAAAAAGTCACACAATGTATCATATGGTGTTAATTCATTCTTATTTAACTTGACAGAAAGAAAGTAATATAATGATCATTAATGATGGGGCCCCGTGGCGAAAATTTGGTGAAAAAGTGCATTTATTATTCTTCTGTGCGTTCATGAAAGAAACATGAAATAATTCAATTAATAATTGTTGTCATTTGATTCTAATGCTACGGTATATTCTATTCCTCAGTAGATTATGTTAAAAAAAGTTCACTACTCTATTAATATATGTACCTACGTAATTCAAATGTAACATTCAATTTTATAAATCTTAAATATTGAATCATGATGCATTTCCCACAAGTATCAGAAAAATCCATTAACTTTCGAGCTTTTGTTTCTCGAAATTTCGTTGCGCTGTTTACTATCATTACAGAACTTCTTATTTGAAGGGGGAAATCCGTATTTAATGGTATACCGTGGTAAAACACACACCACCGTTAGTTTATTTATTTTTGTGCACTTTTGTGTATCTTATCGCGAATATATTATTTAATTTGCTTATCTTTGTGTATTCTGCAATATAATATGGCGACGAATTTTCTGATTTATGGTCTTGAATCGGACTAGTGTGGATTTTTTTAGGGAGTTTATTTCAAATATTTTAAGAGAGATTAACATACCCCTGTCCTCTCTAAAGGAGTTCAATCATTTTTGGCTTGACATAAGTCAAACATGGTGGCATATATTATGTCCTTTGCTCATTTCTTCTGTATTCACTTTAATTCTGTTTTTTGTTCTGAATGGACTGGATCGTTGCTTATGAATTGAATTCCAAATGGCACGACTCAGTGAAACGTCCTACCACCTACCGAGATGAGATAAACAAGATGTCTCATTTATCCATACCACCACCTACCTATATATTCATTTCATATATTTAGCTCGGTTTATTTTTAATGTATATACGTTTAGTCTGTTTTTATTACGCACCGAAAATAACTTACATTTGCAATTTCCGGCTGGATCGAAGAAATAAATTCGAATTACTCCTACATTCCACCATATAATGAATGAAATCGATAAAAGCGGGATCAAATTCAGAAGACGAGATTTTTAGATATCTTGATTACTAACACTATTATTAACGAAACATCTGTTCTCTCAGATTTATTCTGGTCGATTCCGGATAGCTAATAATAGAACATTTTTGTTTTTTGTAATACTTGAATGCATAATGGATTGACTAGAAGGTAAAAAACAAAGACAACAACATAAAGATGTCAGCACTTCTAAAAAAATAATAAAGTGAATGTGAATAGGAGGATTTTTTTTACAGAATGTAAAAAAATAGTGGAATAAAATTTGAAGGTATTTGGTACACATTGAAATGAACATTTTCTGTTTGGTTTCGGGCCAGACGAGCTTTGTTAGAGAGAAGCCTTTTGAGAAATCTGTATAGTTGTGTACAGTAAACATAATGACAGTTGTATAAAGGTATTTTTTACCAAAAAGATTGAAGTAATTTTTTTCTAACAAATAATTTTACTAACTGTCGATGAAAATTTTTACGTACTACACAAAAATGGTTGCCTTAAGCAGAGCAAACATTTGCATTCCACTCAAAAACCTCAAACTGTCAGAAAATAAAATACCATACATGAAATCCACTTGATAAACGGATGGCGATCTGAAATAAAGCAGAAAACCTAGACCTAAATATATAATCTATTGTTACACACTTTCTACTAGTACGTACAATTAATTGACTTCTTTTCAATCATACATACATCAAAATAAATAAATAAATCAGAATGTATATATTCTGAAATTGCCATCCCATTAATTAAGCTAACAAATCATCTCAATTTCATTTTGAAAAATTATAACTAAAAAAACTGCTTTTGAAAACCATAATTGTTTCATTAAAAATTTTGAGTTACTACCAGTTGAAGATCTGAAAAATGTATAAATTAGTTGTTCTGATAAATTTTTATCATTCTGAATGCTACAGTCTGCAGATTGTATAAAATAAAGTAATACATGACAGAAGTCTAAGTACAGCTCTTTACAAATACCTAAACAATTCAGTATGTCTGTCTTGTATTTTCGCCGAAGGAATTTGTTAATTCACATGTGGAACTTTAAGTTATCCACTACGTAATACATTAGGGCTGTGAATTGGATCAACCTAATGAATTCCATTGATGTAATAGAGCAATTGATAAACATAATGCATAATGGTACGAGATACTCATCTAATGATGTTACGTATTTTTCGTCTGATTATCGTTATTAAAATTATCTCGAACAACGGCAAGATGCCGAAACTTTCTAACACATGTCTCGTTTCCTCGTTCGGTTCTCGTAGATTGAATTCGACAGAACAATGCTAATTTTCACCATAAACTACTCGAATGAATGATGATGTTAGGCAATTCTCCAAAGTATAACACGGTTATTCAGATTATTTAAATATTATATAATCATATCGTTGTTATCTTAGGTTCCAGAAAAATACGAAAAAACTGCGTGTACAATGCGTAAAAAAGTGAGTTTTCTATCTCGTGGAAATTTGATTCGCTCGCTACGTTCGTGAATCAAGATATTTCCACTCAATAGAAAACTATCCTTTCCTTGTAGAACAATCTACTATTAACAGCGACAGGAATCGAACCGGCGATATCAGCGCTTTTCCACTTTAATCATAATATAGTATAGCGGTCAAATTATTTGAGATAAAACCTTCCGAGAATTCTAACTGATCATGAAGCCCTGCTGGATGTCTAATGCTAGAATTCCAGGGTAGGTTTCGCCATACCAATGAAAATTTACTATGGAAAATAGAATCAATTTACTCAAAAAAAAATATACCAATCTTAATTTGTGACAGAAATTCGAGACATTTTCTAGACTTAGGATAGTGCAAAACACAAAAACATATTAAGTTTCCAATATGAAATTATACTACTCAATTCACTGTCACCATTCAGAGTCACTATAATTTACATTAATTATAATTTTCTGTAAACTCGGAAAATTCTTCATGTATAGTTTCTCAATATATTGAATGATTTTATACATTTTCATATAATTCCAGAACATTTGAGCTACTCTTACACTCTGTCATTTCCACCCGCAATTATTCGCGAGTATCTATCAATTAGGATACATTACCGAGAAAAGTGTTCGAAATTTCACGATCCAATTAGGCGATAATTTCCGCATCAGTCACGCTCTCTTCATTCCTCTGTCGGAGAAATATGCGATGCAATTCGGTGAAATATGCGGTGTTTCGTATAAACTGACACGCATAGTTAGATTATCCACAATGGTTACCTAATTAGATAAGATCGTAAAGTAGAGGCATGTGCGTGAACGAATTAGTTTTTGCACGCTTCATATAGTCTATCGGGGTATTTGCAATAGATACGAGATTGCAACATTTGCATCCTCTTCAAATCAAGGATAAACTGATATTTGTTTAGTCCGATATTCGTTATTTACTGCCTCTTTACCTAAAAAAATATTGGACCAATATTTTAATCCATTCTCTCCATGTGTGACTTGCCAAGGTTTTCGACTGTGTCTCTCACGACCTACTGTTAGAAAAGTCATCATATTACGGGGTTAGAGGAACACCACTCAAACTGATGTCATCGTACTTAACAAACAACTGGTCAAAATTCAAAACACAACATCTGAAATCAGAATATTAAAACATGGAGTTCCACAGGGCTCGGTCCTTGGACCTTTACGTTTTATGGTTTATATAAACGACAACTGTCAGCATATGCTACAGGACACTACCACCATTCTTTTCGCTGACGATACATCACTTATCAATATTTCTCCAGATTTTTATAGCTTTAAAATTCTAGCTGTCAATTCGATTGACTTTGCCAGAAATTGGTTCTCTGCTAATTTCCTACTGAATTATTGAGGCAAATATATTTTGGTCCGTTTCATTCTCGTATTAGTTATGGAACCAAGGGGAAAATCCAGCAATGCAATCCTCAGATCCCAGAAGAAGGCTATTCGCCTTCTAGCTGGTGTTGGACTTCGTGATCACTGTCATCCCCTGCATATTGATATGAAAATAATGACACTGCCATACATTTATTTTTATCAGACCCTCTGTAAAATACACTCAAACAAAGGGAGTTATACTTTTTCGTCTGATATTCACAAATACGAAACCAGATCGGCAAACAAACTAGCTCTTCAACGCTTCATGCTCACTAAGTCGAAATCAAATTCCCTGAATTTGAAACTTTATAACAAGTTGAGCTCAGAAGTGCGCGCCTTGAATAAAAAAATGTTAAGGTTATCGTGAAAAGATTCCTCATAAATAATTGTTTTTAAAGTGTACAAGAATTTCTGAATGCATGAACAAATTTTACATAACTTTTACCATTTATTTATGTTTTCTTACGACAAAATATTTTTAAATGTTATTTTTAAACACATGTATATGTCGATGAAATGAATGTTTTTACATATTATCTTCCATTGATAATATTACTGTACAAACTGACGTGCTATAAACCGATGGGTAAACTAGCCAAATAAAGTTTGTTCTATTCTAATAAAACATAATCATGAGTAGGATTTCGGAGAATTATAAGGTATCTTTTTTGAGAATTGTATCTGTTGTCTAACTTTGCCAATAGTTTATTATTTTTACTGTCTCTAATGGGATCAAATTGTTCGAGTACGTTAAATTGGGTTTTGGATTTTACTTGCTTTCTCAAAATGTTTTTTTAAACATTTTCAATTCAATATGCACATGATATCGGTGTTGTTTTTTTTCATAAACATCACACGTGTTTTAAACATTTCCAGATTTTTTTTCTTTATTACGAATATTTTAAGAACATTTGTAGTTTGTCGATAATGTTTCAACATATTGTAGAACAGAATATTTCACATCTCTATTTTATAGCTATTCACCATAGAGGTAAGTGTTATCGCTATGGTGAATAGCTATCAAATAGGGATGTGAAATATTCGCTACTAATATTTTCGGATTTTTTTTCGACAATCTCACTTGGTGGGTACAAGAAATTGCAATGGACAACCGCCAATTCATAAACCTCTATCGATTCTATTCTACGAATTGTTCCCGTACATTCACTTTAGTTTTTTAGTACTATCTGGCATTAAATGTTCGACTGTTTCTCTAATAACTTATTGATTTTATTTTCCTAAAAGAAACATTTTGAAACGCTACAATGAATTTAACGTTGGTTCGCGTCGACTGAACCATGCCAAATGTAAGAGAAAAGTAATATTCCATTAAAAGCTGAAAAGTACTGTATAAATCATTTAACCAACAAATCCTCTTCCTAAAAGTGAAAATTCCCAGTTTTTATATATATATATATATATATATATATATAGTGTATATATATATATATATATACAGTGACCGGCAGAAAGTACGCATCATATGGGAAACTCTTTTATTAATAAATTTTGACGAATATCGATATGTGCAATCTCTTCTGCATCAGAATCAACCACAAAGAACTTTGTACAGTGCCGTTCGTCTTTTCGTGTTTAGAGGGAAATTTAAACAAAATTAAAATTATGTTTCAAAACACACTTAGTTGGGAAAATATCGAAAATGTTATTCGAAAAGTTGTTCAGAACGCTATTTTATGGCTATGTAGAATTTTGAAAAAATCTGAGATAAAAAATAAAATCAATTTTTGCATAATAAAATTTCAATTTGGAAAAATATAGTTTAGACAAAGAAACTCATTAGTAAGCCAACAGTAATATTTAAAATGATATTTTGTAAATATTCGCAAGCTACTTCTATTTTATTCGGAAAAAAATTGAAATCTATGGATTTGCCATGTATTCAGCTGCTTCATAAGAGGTCACTGAAGTATCTCCCGGACATTATGATAAAAAATTCATATTAAAATTCTGTAGATACATGGTTCTTTGTCAATAATAAATAGTATCGGAATTATAATGTCCTGAAGATATTTCTGTGACCTCTTATGAAGCAGCTGAACACATGGCAAATCCACAGATTTAAAATTTTCCTCGAATAAAATAGAAGTAGCTGGTGAATCTTTACAAAATATTATTCAAAATATTACTCTTGGGCTTTACTAATGAGTTTCTTTGTCAGAAATGTATTTTTCCAAATTGAAATTTTTTTTATGGCAAAAATTTATTTTTATTTTTTCTTCTCAGATTTTTTTCCAAACTTGTACATAGATATAAAATGTCGTTCTAAACAACTTTTCCAAATATCATTTTTCAGTATTTTCCCAAATAAGTGTGTTTTGAGACATAATTTTTAAATTTTTTAAATTTCCCGCCAAAAAGAGAATACAAACGGCACTGTACAACATCTTTTGGGGTTTCTTTTGATGCAGAAGCGATTGCATGTATCGACATTTGTCAAAATATTATATTAAAAAAAATTCTCATATGATGCGTACTTTCTGCCGGTCACTGTATATATATATATATATATATATAGTGTATATATATATATAGTGTATATATATAGTGTATATATATATATATATAGTGTAACTCCAAATCCTTTTTCAGGGTTTCATTTTTTTTCAATGAACGATTAAAATTTATGAACTATGCAGAATCATTCGTAATAATTGAATTTGTGAATTATCATATCTAAAGAAATGATATCGATTAGGGTGGTTCTTACGAAATCCATATTATTTGAAAACTCTAGATGAATCATATAAAAACAAATATTTCCAAATGAAAATCAGAAAGTGATGAAGGAACGTCTCTAAAACTGCATTTGGATAGTTGGATAATTATTCTAGTAGTTATTCAAAGGAATCTAAACAGTGACTCTATGAACATAAGCCACGTTTTATTATCATCATTATATAGAAGTGCCTTCTAATCGATATCTGAACAAATTTATTACCACCGTTACCAATATATGAGTAGTTGTTTTCTTTGTTATACTCGTATGCTATATTAATTAATTTTTTATATCCGTCATATTAAATTTATTTTTCTGTTTACATACTCAACGTTTTGTAACAGTTATAACCTCTCCCTGAAAATGCAAAGTAGTATTTCATATTCAGTGTCTGAAAAACTTTCACATCAAAATAAAAAAATTCCACAGCACAATTAGATGACTCAGTTCATGTAATCGTTCTTGTTTATCCTTTATATATTTTGTGGAATAACTTATATTTTTATATTAAGAATCATCATGTACTGATCTGGGATCAAGTCTCAAATACTCAACCTATACTCCGGCCTCTCTGTACATTGAGTTCATTTCGGAATCTAGGGTTAATCTAACTTGTATTGCGCAACCTCCAACTCGAATATCGTAAACAGAAGATATATGTTTACTCACAAACCTACTTTGCGCTACTATTTGTGAACGAAATATTTGTAATTTTCATCTCGTTCCTATTGATTTTTTTAGCAAATGGCTTGCCGAACGGTCTGTTTCGAAACACGATTAGCCATGTGTTTTTACTGTATGAATTCTAAAATTATCCATGCGGACATGGCAGCCAACTTATCTCCCCAAAAATAGAACTCTTATAGCCGAAGTTATCGCACAGTTAATGCATAATATGATTTTTATAGACACCATTTCGTAAATCATCCAGAGTTATTTGATACAAGTTTTTGCACTCGAGAATATACAGAGTATCATAGAATCATTTTTCTAGTTTCATGGTAATCAAACTAATATGACGTTGTATTTTTTCAGACTGTGAGCAATCGCCCAAGGACTTGGTCCTCCTACTCCAACATCCGTGCCAAAGATGCCCAGGACTTCCTGAATATGAATAGCACCGAAGAGATATCCATCTTCAAGGATCCCAATGACCTCTACAACTCTCCAACACTGACACGCCGTACCCTAGGATACAGCTATGACTTCCCGGAAAAGTCCCAGAAGAAAGAGAAGAAATGGTCGTTCAGCAACATGTTCAGGAGGAGAAAGAAAGGCGAGTCCGAGAGCAGTAGCGAAGAGGAGTCGCAGAAAAAAGGATTTCTCGGTAGAAGGAAGAAGAAACCGGAAACCAAGAGGAAAAAACCTGTTAAGACTGTGGGAACTTTCGACCACGTAGTCATACCTCCTGTGCCTAGGAATTCCTTTATTTACAATGGGTACAACCGCCACGAGGAGAACGCTGTCCTTTCAGATCCTACTGGGGGTTTTTCGAATTATATGGGTAGAGTGTTGTCGCAGGTTCCCTCCAACGATTCGTGTCAAAAAATCAGCAGAGAATCTTTGGTTGAAAGTAATCTTTCGCGGAATAGTCTGGCCTCGGGTTCTGCGGATAGCTTTAAAAAAACCAGAAGGGAGCAGGCCAAAGCTCGTGCCGCAGCGAGGATGACATCTTCGAGAAATGGCAGCAGCTCCGAAGAAGATTCGCACAGGTCCAACTCTTCATTGAAGGTTCGAAGTGAGGAGGATTTGAAACAGCGAGAGAGCTCGTCTAACAAAAAGTCCCGAGCAGCCAGAACCGAAAGATATCTGAAACGACACTCGAGGGATGGGGAGAATCCTTATAACTACTTGAGATTGTCCAAATCGGATGCCGAGCATCCTTCGATGAATTGGAAAATGTCCGACGATAGCAATAAATCTCCGAGTAGGAGTCCGTTAGTACCGACCCCGGTAGAAGCCAAACACAAGCTATCTTTTTCTAGTTTACATTCACAAAATTCCAGTATGTCCGGATTGTCGACCATACCGCCTAGTCATAATAGCCAAACCAAATATAGAGTAAGTAATTCAACCAGCAATCCCTCATACAAGCCGCCGCAATCCATGAACGACTACAATAATAGCACTAAAAAGCAAATCAACTTCAACAGGGAGAACTGTTTCACAGAGCAACGAAGTTTTTCTTGCGACGCAAATATCCACAAAGCCCCATCTGCAGAGTTCGCGCAGGACGTACTCCACGTCCAGTTTCCCATTATGAGGCCGAAAGGGGGACACAGGAATTTGAGTCTCATCGACACTTCACTGCTTAATAAAATCAGGCAACCACCCCCTCCACCGCCTCGAGATCCCAACAGAATGATAGGAAACCACTTCCTCGAGAACGGGAGACCTAACACTTTTTACTTCGATAACAGCGGTCAGGCCAAATCTAAATCTTTCAGCAATTCTCACCCGAATCCTGTACTGCAACATACGAAGAAGTTCGCTTCTTTCAACTTGCATCCTAGCTTCCGATCCACATCTGAAAATCACCTCGCTAGGGATACTGCGAGCGTTCATTTGGCAGCTAGGCCTTCTTCGACTACCCCTGAAGCGAACAGGCCACAAAGATACATAACTAGAAGAGAGGATGGGAAGCCGAGCCCAGAAAGTTTCAATTATTTAACGGACAAGAATCCAAGAAGCCGAAAACCCATATTCATCAAACCTGGTTCGGCAAACACTGATGGTAATGCAGAGACGGGTAGTCAGAAGGCTCTAGACTTTTGGAAACAGATCGATCGTCAGAACGTCAACGTTAGTAAGCCGATCTTGAAGAAAACACGATCGGATAGCCCACAGATGTTTACGAGTCACACTTGTGTGCAGACGAAAGTATTTTTGCCTAGCGTGCTTCAGAATGACAGTATGAAGATGAACGGAGCTCGTAGTCCTAGCCCTTTCAAGCCTGCCACACCAACTCTCCAAGAAATCAAATCTAGAGAAACACCAGTTGAAGTGACAGAGGAGGAGGTAAAGCGGAAATCTTCCAATTTAGAGGAAGCTTTAGATGAGTTAGAAGCTATTTATAACAGTCTCAGACTTGGCGATGAAGATTTGCTCGAAAGAGCAGAACAGAGAGAGAAAGAGGCTCAAAGCAAAAAACTCTCGGCGGATATAGTAAATTCCTATCCTAGCTTCACATCTAGGGGAGGTGCTTTGAGTGATTCCAGTTTCAGTTACGAACCGTTCGATTCTGTGGATTCTCCCAGACGTAAAAGGTTGATGAGAAAAAACCATACGCTAGATATCAGGCACGATGATATGGCATTCAGGAAAATAAACAAAGAAAGGGCGAATACTATAGCCGATCCACAATCGGCCCTATCTAAAGTCAGTTATTTACTAGCTTCACCGGTCCATAAAGCTCTTGAAGATGAAAAAGACGAAATTCTAAATGATCAAACCAATGAACCCGATATTACCTTCGATGATGTCGTTTACAGGAATGTTAAACACACCCAAAATTCTTTGAAAGTGGTAGATCCCCAGCCACCATTCGGAATTCCTTTGGGACCGATCACACCCGGTGCTAACAGTGACTATCTCCACGCCAAGCCTGAAAACATTTACAGGCCATCGTTCAAATCTCGAAAAATACCTGATATAGTGAAGGACGATCTCGCTTTCCGCAATCTTCGTAAAGATGACAATAAAGGGCCAGCACTTCCTCCGTTGTCCGCAGAGGATTTCAGGAACAACAACTCGGAGAGTTTGGAATATCTGAAGAAGAAAAGGGCACAGAGATCGCTGTCAGCCAACATTGGCAACTTAATAAACAATGATACCCTAGAAAGGGTCAGACACAAACGGGTACAGGATAATGATGTAGAAAACGAGTTCAAGACTTTAACGGACATAGCAGACGCTATGGAAATAGCAAGGAAAGTATTGAGAGAAAAAGACAATAAAATATCTTCAACTAGAAAAGCTTTCATGAGTGATACTGACACGAAGTACGTTCAGTCGAGTGCAGCTAGTCTACGAGAAAGTCGACAAAACTTCCTCAACGGATTGAAAACCTCTGTTGATAAATCAACCCAAGTTTCGAAACCGCCTTCGCCGATGCTAGATCATTTATCTGCTAAGCCGCCTCGAGGATTGACTCCAGAAAGTCGGAGGTCTCCCAAGGAGTCAACTCCGATACCGATATCACCGCTGGAAGACAAAAGGTCGGTGAATTGTGATTCTTCTTCGTCTTCTTTGGATGATTTGCTGAACGCCTTGGCAGAGGAAGCTAAGGAAACAACCGCGAGGATAACAAAGGAGCTGAAATTGCTCAGCGAAGAAAATACTAACGAAGAGCTTGACAAAAAGTTGTCTGAAATCGATGCTGTTTCAGAACACGCAAAGCTATGTGAAAAACTACTGGAATGCGTGGTGGACAGTACCGAACTGATGGCTTCAACGAAAACCGACGAGGAGGAAGTCAAGCACATTGATTTGGTACCCACGGAAATAGGATCTGCCAACGTGGTTATGTCCAGAGTAGATTCGAAAGAGGAACAAACGGTTGAGAAAGTCGAGGATTCTGAACACGACTACGAGAACTTGGATTCCGATAAAGAACTCAACGTAGACGAGGTTGATGTAGCAACTTCCTTACAAGAGAAAAATGAATCGGAGAAGTGCAAGTCGCCTTTCGAGGAACACAAGGCGGAACTGATTGCCAGCTTTCAAGAACTCAAAGAACACATGGAAGATATTAAACTGCCAGCTATGGAGAGCGATAACTCCGAGAAGGATTCGCCTTCCAAGGTGGATTCCATTTATGATAATCTGGATGAGCAAGTGGTTACAGGTGAGGAAGCGTGTGCTGGTGTTCTAGACGTTGTAGCTTTGCCAATCAAGGAATGCGCCTTCACCCCTAACACTAACCCCTTAGATCACTTGTTCACCTCTACCTGTGATATAGTCTTAAGGAAACCGGTTGATTTCAATTCGCGCGAAGATTCCGAAACCAGTTCCGGTTTTCATTCCAATTGCTCTTGCGGGGAGAATTCTCACTACCTCAAATCCGATACTGTGTTCGATGGTTTCGATGTTACCAATTTGGATCCTCTGGAAAGCTTGAAATCGCCCAGGCTTGTTCTGGAAACTTCTAATAAGGTTTCGCGCGATGCAGATGTGACCGATTGGTCAGGAGGACTCCCGAAGAGTTCGGTAGAGGATGTCAGAGACAGTAACGAAGGAGATAGTAGACCAGGAACGTCGTATGATGCACGACCTCATAACTCCTTGATGTCGAGAGGGTTGCATAGTTCGGATAACGGAAATGATGACAGTAAACCGAGTGACTGGTACCGTGACCCTGCTACACTGGCATTTGCATGTTCTTACGGTCTTGCATGCGCCCATCAATTAGCCTCCATTGATTTATTTGCTATTTTGAGCGTTTTATTTGCTGTGCTTTCATTCATAGCGGCTTTGTTCCTCTAATGCCGGCACTGTCGTTTTCGTTAGGCTATTTCCATTCGTGATTGTACAATGGAAAGTATTGAAGTTGATTTATATTTGGATAATCGAAAAACTATAATAGTTCAGTCGATAGAGATGCGAGCAGTGCATTTTCGTGTTAACAGCTATTTTATTGAGCGAACCCAATCAGAATAGTATCCAACATACCTGTTCGCAACCTAAATCGTTATGACGGTACAAAAGTTATTATTAATTGAATGTACAGACAATCGTTTTTTCCCGTAGCTCATCAGTATTAATAATTAGTTTTTCGGTACGTAAACGTATACATTTCTGAAATTTCATCACGACAAAATAACGCAATTTCAAAAAGACCACGCTCCGATGCTTAGATATTTACATTATTGCTCTTGGTAGTCTCTATTTTAGTTTCGATCGCCTGTTTGGTTATTATCAAAGAGAAACTGATGTTGGCTGAGCGGTTGTCAAATTAGGTCCAACTCTAAATTCTATTATTTACCTAGGTTCAAAATGAAGAATTTGCCGGACGGTAACAGACCATTCAATAGAGATTTTTTCGTGACAAAAATACCACCAGGAAACCGACTGTGCCATCATACGAAAGACGGTCCGTAGTTATATCCTGTTATGTTTCCTACTCCCAACTGTCATTGCTTGATTTGTTATAAACATTTAAAAGCATTTTTTGTATCGTTTTTAACGTAATTTGAAAACTACTGAAGCAATCTCGATACTCACAATTGACGAATTGTAGAGAATTAAAATGCAAAAAAAATAGCCCTAACGCGACTCGATCGGTTTTTTCGGTTTTTATTCTCTACATACAATTCGTCCATTGAGAGTATCGAGATTGCTTCATTGGTTTTCAAGTTACAAGTCAAAAACGATAAAAAATGCTTTTAAATGTTTATATCAAATTAAGTAATGACAGTTGCGAGTAGGAAACATAACAGGATATAACTACGAACCGTCTGTAATATGATGGCACAGTCGGTTTCCTGGTAGTATGTTTGTCACAGAATCAATAGAGCAGAAAATCTCTATTGATTGGCCTATATCAGAACTCACCATTATTACTGACTATGAAGTTCCTGGATCACCTCTAGACTGGAAAATCTCAAATCTTAGAGCACTTGCTGGTATTCTGATAAACTTCTAACTCTTTGCGATAAGAAATGTATACTTAGTGTTCATGGCTGCTTGAGAAAAAACACGTGATTTTGGCATTTTTTTAGATAAGAAAGAGTGTTGTCCGCGCTTTCATTTGTTAGTAAATTTTCTGCTGTCCGTACGATTTAGGTTACAAACATGAACAGATTCGGTCGTTCAGCGATAGCGCGTTTAGCCGTCTCCGTCTCTTTTCAATCGTTATGGGTTTACATTACATTCGCAACTTTGAATATTGTGATTACGACTGAGACTGAAAGCTGCAAAGTAAATTATACTGTGGCTCGAGGCGCAACAGATGGGGAAACATTCTAGGGTGGTCTAGTTGAATACTCAATTATCCATCGCGTATACCCATTATATTGTGTGCTGGTCCACTGGTTCAAGTACCTCTCTTTTTAACCCATTATAAATCCTATAGCCCGCGATTTTATTTCCGAATATGTATGTTATTCTACACAGTATTCTGAATAGGTTCGCACAATGAAATGGCTGTTGACGGAATATCCATAAATATGTTTGCTTCCCTACCGACTGGAGTGACAAAATGTTCAGTATATAGAGCTTCGGTGCAATTTTCCGAATCGGGATAATATAATCATTGAAAAGTTACCAATCATACGTAATCGAATATTTATTTAGTCATTTTTTGAATAATAATGGATAACACATCTCGAATTATATATTGCCTACATTCGAAAGTGAGGGGGTGTGATATTTCAACGAACTTTGATACGCCATAGATAAAAATGGCACTAGTAGATAGTACCATAGTTTTTGGGAGAATATAATTTTTATCACCTTTGACAGCATATGCAGGATACTGTATACTTATAATTGTAAACTTTATATCAATTTTGAAATTTTGGATAACTAATTTTTTTCTGTGGTGATCTGTATATTTGTACATATTTGTATGTTTTTGTAAATGAAAAATTGAAACTAATATATTTTAATGCCAAATACTACTTTAAGGATACGTACATTCTTGTTTTTCTGAATTATATTTTTACAATAAATGAAATTCTGAAAAATTACATTTCTATTGATTTCATCAATACAAATTTCAGGATAGCAGCAAAAATACATAACGCATGTCGTCAATTTTTCTTTCAAAAATAAACTCGTCTATTAACAGTTGTTTTCAACCGAACAAGCGCCTGTTATGATTATTACTATTGATCAATAAGAATCATTTAATTGGCTGTATGGAACAATTCCAAGGCCTCAATTCATGTTTATTGACCTTATTTTCATGAATCCAGTAAACTTTCACGACGAAAACCATTCGCACAATTAGTTAAATTTTAACAGTCTATCAATTATTTCTTGATTGGGTTGCCAGATAGCTCGATAGTTGCCCATGAACTGTGATTTAATTGGCAATATTGGATTTATCATTTGTTTATGTCGCGATAGTTCAGATATAAACTTTCGTCTGATTAACTGATGGATACCAAAGTCTGGGTTCGATTGGTATAAATTAGGTTGTTTTATAGGAGTACATTTTTGTATACGTGAAAATTTCGAGGAAATCCTGCAGCACTCCTTTCCTACTTACGCTGTATGCTCCCGCACCATTATATGTCACTAATCTTTTTTCGTCAACTATACATACACTAAAAGCACTATCATAACTGAATGTGACTAGAGTCCCTGTATGAAATTTGACATCTGATGTCCTGAAAAATATAAATCAGGTTGGAAATAAAATTTGAATTTAGCCAAAGATTTTTTGGCTATTTTTCAATTCATAACTTGACAAATAATTATGTTCTCTCACATTAAAATAAAACTGAGAAAGAAGGCTTGTACTTCCAGTTGACCAATTTTCAGTTATTTGGATTTTTGCTAAGTGATACGTTTTCTGGTGATTATCTACCATCCGGACAGATAACAGACTAGAACAGTATTAAAACACGGTCTTTTCCGTGGTCATTGTAACAATAAAAAACTTTACTTATCATCCAACAAAAAAAACGGGTATTGAATTTGCAATCGATCAATTGACAAGGAACTTTCAAATTAATGTAAATGTGTTTTTATTTGTTTTTTTTTCAGCGTTTTATATACATTCCTCTATTAAGTGATTTTTTCAACAATAATTGTATTTCATTCATAAGCAGGTAGTCCGCCCCTGAGTGGCTCACTACGCACAATCTTGAGCCTACAAAAAAAAACATTAACCTGTCCATCCGTTTATCTCCCAGTGTCATGATATACAACTCGTATTGGAACAGAAAACTGATTATAAGAACACCCATGTTCACCAATAAATCCAGTATTTGTCATTCTTGTCTTCTCCAGCAATAGATACAAGACAAATGGAAAATTTTCAGTTTTTAAATCCCTAGAAATTTCAGAATGAGGGTTCGAAAAAACCTGCAGATAATCAGATGACTGGCAAATAATGGCCTTTTTTGGCTTACTATGTAATTGATTAATAGCAGAGAACAATCAGGATGTCAGAATGGCTTGGGGAAATAAGGCCAAGTGTGCAAAAATGGTACCTCAAAGAGGAAATCAGGTTTGTTGTAGCAACATATATTTTCACTAAAGGTAGAATAGTTATACTTTTATGTCTTTTCTCTTTTGTAAAAACAGAATAAATACTACAAAAATCATGTCTGACGAAGAGAAAGAGTTGTGGTAGTTTTCAAATATGCAGTCGCTGCCTGGTCCCCTTTATTCTTGTACTATCAAATTTGATTGGATTCCAATGGAAAATGTCACAAAATCCTCAACCTTACCAACTGAGGAGTAGGCAGATTGAAACCTCGGTTGGCAATCGCTTCCCTCTTTTACTCCAATCAATATTTATATATTTGTCTACCTTTCTTGAAAATGGCTCCAAAATGGCAGCCGAAACGTCCGAAGTATCAAATATCTAGACGCGGTCCAAACCGAACTTTCAATATTTAGAATATATATCACTCTCTTTCATATATATATATATGTTATATCTCACTTTTCACTAAAGACTTTTTAAAAACAATTGCTACTTCAAAAAGGAGTATAGTAGACTCCTTTGGACTTTATTTGGAAAATATAATGATACAATTAAAACTACTCGACTGAGTGTCTGAAAAACAACTAGTAACTAATGATGCCTCGCAGGGCTATTTATAATGTTAGAAAAATGGTGACGCTGCTTAGACCAGCGAAATATATGTAGTCAGTTCCTGAGAGCGGACGTGATGACCCTGGGAAGATAGCAAGTCAGCAGTTTCCTGGAAGGTAACCTGATACTCCTGGGATAGCCACTAGTTATCTTGCATATAACAGCTCCCTCCATAAAGAAAAAGTTGATGCCATGCAGCAACTTTTAGGGTTGTGAGGTGATCATGCATCTCCTTCCAGATGGATGGATTCTTCCTGCATTTCTTCATGAAAACTTGGTCTTTTTCTTGGGAACATGCTGGAGATTCTTCTCAACGGTTTGAGTGGTCTGTGCGGTGGATGCGGTGAATCGTCAGGTCCTGTCAGAGCCAGTCCTGTCGTTCTCTTTCTACACTTGCAGAATAGGTAGAGTGCCAACAGGGATAAGACGAGTGAGATGGTGAAGAAGGTGAACCATGATATGTTCTTCTCGACGAAAGGTTGTTGAATCAGGTCATCTAGGCTTTTGAATATGAGTCAAGCTTGTGTTTGGCAACGTCCAAGTCATCAACATTCAGATCGTTCAATTTGAGGGGCTTCAGTTTCGGCAGTTTCGATTTTTCTGGAATATCCACACAACACTCGTATGGTATTACAACTGGATGGGTGCCGTGGGTGACGTTCGATGTTTTCGATCCTTGAGAATTTGCCTGGATCTTTGTTATTCCAATAAACGCACTACATTCAATCTGGAGTTTCACGATTGAATTCTTATAAATAATTTCAGTCTTAGTGTTCATATTGGGACAATTCACGGTCACTTGTAAAGGTTCAGAAAGGATCACTAGCCATAGATTGGTTTCGAGTTTTTGAATGTTATAACCTTGGCTAAAAATCAAAGAACTTTGACAGTTTCGCGGAATGTTTTTGAAACTTTTGAAAATTTGGGCTTCACAAATGGAGTTATAGTCTATTGGATATGCGAACATATCGGAGCACAATTCAGTTCTATGAAAAAGCGGTTTACACGTTTTCAAGTCTGTCACAGGTATGAACATTAAAGAATCATCATCTTTCGCGATGAACTTTTGAGAAATCGAGAGAATGTGATGGAGGCCAGTTCTATTATCATATATTGGAATTGGGTACAGTTGGTACAGGGTGTAAATTTGTGGTTCTGTAAGAGGAATTTTTAGGATAAAGACTAGGTTCGAGTTGGTTTGGAACGCTTCTAATTCTATGATTTCAAGGTATTGTGCTATTTTGGAAAGTTTTGGTTGGAGTGGAGATTGTTTTCCGTAGGTTTTGAGAAATTTCCTGTAAGGCGGTAATCAAATGATCGGGTGTAATGATTGAAGAATGAATTATATTCAAACGTGCAAAGGTAATTGAATCTAACATATCATCAATATTTTCTTCGAGGAATAGAAAGCTTTCCATTAGTTTTTCGCAGATATTGATAAATTTCAGTTTTGTTTCAACGTGACTAATTCTATCGCTCCATCGATTGATAGTATTTTCTATAATTTTAATATCCTCATTGAAAGTCTTTTCATCGACTTGCAATTTGCGAATGGTGGTATTGAAATTTGGGTGAGAAGGCTGATATGGGTTTTTACCTCGGATCGAAATTCGTTCATTCTATATCCTGTGAATTGTATTGTGTTTACGAGAGTTTCTAGAATTCTACGGTTATTTTCGTAAGCATTTTTGAATACGGAAATGTCTTTATTTACAAGTATAGTCCATTTATCGTTAGTGGGTATGATATTTCCATTTTCATGGTAATATACGCCGATTGTATTATTTATTGGTTTGATTTGGTATTGAGACTCTACTGATCCGACCAGCAGCAGCAACCTGAAAATAAATTAATCTTCAGTATACGGCTTCATGCGATCGAAGTTAACTTTTGATCTTTGATTGGTTCGAGGATTCAGAAGTATCGGAATTTAGAAGAATTTGTTCTATTATGAAAGGACCATTGAATTTGTTGTGTAATTTATTCTTTATTTGGGATTCCTTGACATATACTTTGTCCATTACTTTATATTCTGGGGTTTCCTTTTATGTTGCGATCAAAACGGACTTTGGCTTTTTTTTTGTTTTAGGGTACGTTCGCGGGCAATTTTATAGAAGTGAGAAATTTTATTATTTAGGTCTCGTATATACTTGGTGATTAACTGTTCTTGATTGTAGAGAGTTTCGGTGGTCTACTGGCTGTGTGACCAAAGACTAGTTCGTGGGAGTAAACCCATGTGTTTTATTCACAGAGTTATTATAGCAAATAACTGCGTATGGGAGGATATTGAATGGATGTTCGTTGGGATGTTCGGCCATATGTATCCGAATCATTTCGAGAAGGGTTGCGTGAAATCGTTCGACTGAACCGTTTGATTGTGGGTGATGCACACTGGAATATGTGAGTTTAATGTCATAGAGAACACAAAGGTCTCTAAGGGTGGCATTGTCAAATTCTCTGCCGTAGTCGCAGTGAATTCTCAGAGGTGTTCCAAAATGTTGAAAATATAGGAGTAGGGTATTAACTATACTTCGTGCGGTTTTGTCGTCTAATGTGTAAACTTGCGTGAATTTCGTTAGTTCGTCTCGTATGCTCAGTGCGTAATTTTTCGTAGGAATTTCTACTATGTCTATGTTGATTCTTTCGAATGGTGTTCTAGGGTTTCGGTTATGACGAGGGGGTTGTCGAGGTTTTTTCTATATATTTTAGTTCTTTGGCAAATTTGGCATGTTTTTATATAATTCTCAATACTTTTCGTGAGTCCGGGCCAATTGTATTTTTCTTTAATTCTTCTAATGGTTTCATTGATTCCTCTATGGAGGTTGTTTTTTCCATTGTGGTATTGGTCGATTATTATTGGAATTTGGTCTGGGTTTGGATTAGTTATCAAATTTTGGCATACCTTGAATTTAATTTCTTTTTCTGAGAAAATGAAACAAAGTATCTCAAGAATCGGGAGTTCTAAGTTATTCTCAACGCAATAGGTGTTCGAGAGATCGATTTCGTTTTGATGTCTATACAGGGTTAGAAATAAATGTTCTACTACTGTATCAACGTCAAATGGTAGAGGGACAATATAGTATTTTCGATTTTGATCGTTTTACTCGATACGATATTGATTTTTAAATTCCTAAAGTCATAATTCTGTTCGAATATATCGTCGAAGATTTTGTAATGAAAATCTTTGAGGTTCTTTTGTTGTGGGAATATTAAAATGTGTTTGTTTTCTTTGTCAAGTAATTGGCAGTTCGAGTATTGAACTTTCGAGTAGTCAAGGAGTGATTTCGTTTGATATAAATTTATGAATGTTCGGAATTCTTGTTCGATATGTTCAGCAGAAAATGTTTCTTGTTGATTTTCCGGGGTTTCCTCTGTTTCAGAAATATTTTCTGTGTCAGGTGGTTCTTCTTTCAGTTCTGGTTTAGGTTCGTGCTGTTCTTCTTCACTGTCGCTAATTGTTTGTATGTCAGAGTCTTCGTTTGCGGGTAATATCAATGTACAGGGAGAGAAAATTTTTGAATTTAGAATGAAACATCTTTTCGGTGGGTCAATCTTGATCCTGGAAAGTGCATCGGCATTTTTGTTTATCTTGCCTGGTTTATAAATTATTTCGTAATCGTATTCCTCAAGTTTGAGGCGCCATCTGGCAAGTCTGCTACCAGGGTCCTTGATAGAAAATAGCCACGTGAGGGGCCGATGATCAGTGATTAGCTTGAACTTTCTACCAAACAGGTATGGCCTGAAATGTTTGACAGCCCATACTATGGCTAAAATTTCCCCGTTCTATTGTGAATATTTGGATTCGGCAGAACAGAGCGTCCTTGAGGCATATGCGATTGGTAAGTCTTTACCAATCGGGCCTTGGGAGCACCGCACCAATGGCAAATGCACTCGCATCTGTCGTAAGTAGAAATGTCTCTTCGAAATTAGGGTATATGAGAATGGGTGTCGAAATGAGTGTTTGTTTCAATTCTTGGAAGGAATTTTGGCATTCGTTTCCAAAAATGAATGGGGTATCTTTTTGGAGTAATTTCGTGAGTGCTTTTGAAATCTTAGCGAAATTTGGGATAAAGCGTCTATAATATCCAGCCAATCCAAGGAAGGATTTAATCTCTTTCTGATTTTTTGGTTCAGGGAAATTCATTATACAGTCGACTTTGCTCGGATTTGGTTTCACTCCATCTTTGGTAATGAGATGACCAAGATAGGCTACTTCCTTCCTGAGAAATTCACACTTGTCCGGCTGTATCTTTAGATTTGCTTGTCTGAGTCTTTTGAAGACTTCGTTCAAACGAGATATATGTTCATGAATCGTAGGGGAATAAATGATGATGTCGTCCATGTAGACTAGACATCGCTCATTCTGGATTCCGAGTAAGATATTATCCATTACTCTTTGGAAGGTAGATGGAGCGTTCTTCAGCCCGAATGGCATACGAATAAATTCATAGTGACCATTCTCGACTGTGAAAGCAGTTTTCGAAATGTCTTTGGTATCTATTTCTATCTGGTGAAAACCAGAGGCTAGATCCAAAGTCGTGAAATATTGGCATTTGCCAAGTTGGTCAAGGAGGTCAGCTATCATCGGTAGTGGGTATTTGTCGTCTATGGTGAGTTCATTCAACTTCCGGTAATCGACAACAACTCGCCATTTCTGTTTACCAGAAGCGTCGATTTTTTTGGGGACGACCCACACAGGGGACGACCATGGGGAGATAGAAGGGCGTATGATGCCATCTTCTAGCATTTTGCTCATCTGTCTTTTCACCTCCTCTTTATGAATCTGAGGATAGCGATACGATTTCGTGAACACGGGTTTTGCGTCTTTAGTATCAATAGAATGTTTTATTTCATTGGTGAACGTCAATCGATCACCTTCTAAATAAAATATATCCGAATATTCAAGGCAAACGTTTGTAATGAGTTCAGTTTCTTCTTCGTTCAGATGTTCCAAACGAAGTTGATTTTGAATTTCAAAATTTCTGTCTGTCTGTGTGTCAGAATTTTCATTTTCGTTGAAATTATTAATAGAGTAATTTTGAATTATTATTTTAATAAATTTTCTTCTTTGTCAATTTAGCATTAATCACAGAGGTGAGAAATTCTCCTTTATGATTGATTTTCACTAATGCATTGGGTAATCTAACATTTTCTTTCACTTGGGCTAACAGTATAGCTTCGGTGTTCAGTAGGTTACATTTTAGTCTGAAAATCTGTTCCATATGGGGTTCAATAGAAATTGTATTCGGTATGTTGTTCATGGACGTTTCAACTACATTTTCAGAGGGGTTCTCAGAGTCGTTACTTTGATCAGGGGAATCGTTTTGAAGTCGGTTATAAGTTGCTTATTTTTCAAATCGACAATACAATGATAGTGTTCCAAGAAATCGGATCCTAGGAGACCATCGAAATCTATATCTAAATTGTAAATGAATACTTTATGAGGATTACCTATACAAAAGGGTACTGATTCAGAAATGATAATTTTTTGATCTGTGATACCTTGTATCACCACATTTTCATGGGATCTATTAGAATAATTTTGAACTGTTTTTGGCTTGAAGATTGATAGACCAGCTCCGGTATCGATAAGTATTTTATAGGTATTGGTTGCGTCCATGATATAATACAAGTTTTTGGAATTGATTGTGAGTGATTTAGTTATAGGAACATTTGTTCGGGGAAGTTCAAGTTTGGGTTGAGATTGTCTGATATATTCAGGGCTTGCACTTGGGCTTGGAGCTCTGAAGTGGGATCTATCGATTGATTGATCGGTGGATCGAAAGATATTGGGCCTATTGGAAAATCCTGAAAATTTTCGTATTGATTCAGTTGGGTTTCCGAATATCCAAAATCATACTGATCATTAGTATGATCGGAAATATTTGACTGGTGTTCCTGATAATTATCGGTATAACTTTCAGCACCAAAATTTTGGGAATCTTGATAATCATCTGTGTAATTATCGTTTGTGGAATATTGGTATTCTTGATAATTATCGGTATAATTATCAGCACTGGGGTTTCGTGTATTCAGGTGGTGAGTTCGCTGAGAACTGAATTTGTTAAAATTCGGGTTTTGTTGGATGGCTGAAGGCCTTTGTTGATTGAAATTAGGATTTGGCCTAATTATTGGTGGTCTGAATTGGGATTGATTCTGATTGTTCGATTGATTTGGTTGATTTGATTGATTCGGTTGATTTGATTGATTTGTTTGATTAGGTCTGAAGTTTTGATAGAATCTAGGATTCTGTTGGAAGTTCGTATTTTGTTGGGGAAAATTTGGCCTTTGGAAATTTTGTTGCGGTTGTTGAGATTGTCTTGTACGACATTCATTCAAAACATGGCCTTGACGTTTACAGTAGGAGCAAAATTTCTGTTGATTGGGATTTGAATTCATTTTTCTCGGTTGGTTAGAATGCGTATTTGGGTTTCTATTCAATATAGATTTCTGCTGTTGAAAATAATTCAATTGCATTTCCCTTCGTACTCTCTGTGTTGCAGTTAGTATGTCCGTAGGGTTACTTGCTCTAATAAGTTGTCCAATTTGAGGTTCTAAACCAGCCAAAAGACTATTCAATGTCATGGTTTCAATGAGTGAACTTTGAGATGTTTTTGATCGGGAGTGAGATTTTGTTTCTGAATTGTAGCGTGCATTTTTGCATTATGTGTTTGTAATCTATTTATGAAAGTCAGAGGTGATTCGCCAGGTAGTTGGTGAATTCTTTGGAGATCTTGTATCAATGAAGTTAAATCACGAGTATCACCAAAATATTGATTCAAAAGTAACTTAATTTCATCCCAGGTTTGGGGATTTCGAGAACTTATTAATTCTGCCGCTTTCCCTTTTAATTTATTTTTGATGTGCAAGATTACCAATGTTCTTTGATCTTGTATGGCCATACGGTAAGCAGTGTTACACGCATGGATGAAAGTATTTAAAATATTTGATCACCGTCATACTCGGAATTATTGAAAATATTTCATTTAATCTATAGGGTTCAACTTCAGTTGTGGTATTTGGAGGCGTTGTAGGCATAGTGGATGAGTTGATAATAGAACTGGTTCAAATTGAAATCAATTGAATATTGAAAATAAACGAGATGATTCTTATATTTTCTTACCAAAGAATGTCCATGCGGAGGATGCAATCCGGCTTCACAAGCGTTGCTCCGAAGGAAGTTAGCGTTCGCGTGTTCTTCTTTCGTTGAAGAGACCGTCCTTCCGTGGTCCTTTGGTGTTGTTTGTTGCTTGAAGTGTCCAATGAGCTTTCTTTTTCCTTTGAAGGATTGGGATCCACCTCCTTCGGTTAGGTTTTCCGTGTTCCGCAGGAGTTGAAGGATCCTACAGCGACTGCGCCAATTGTTATATCTCACTTTTCACTAAAGACTTTTTAAAAACAATTGCTACTTCAAAAAGGAGTATAGTAGACTCCTTTGGACTTTATTTGGAAAATATAATGATACAATTAAAACTACTCGACTGAGTGTCTGAAAAACAACTAGTAACTAATGATGCCTCGCAGGGCTATTTATAATGTTAGAAAAATGGTGACGCTGCTTAGACCAGCGAAATATTATATGTAGTCAGTTCCTGAGAGCGGACGTGATGACCCTGGGAAGATAGCAAGTCAGCAGTTTCCTGGAAGGTAACCTGATACTCCTGGGATAGCCACTAGTTATCTTGCATATAACATATATATATATATATATATATATAATAACTATGAATTTGAAATAAACTTAGTAGAAAGGATATTCCTTGAGGTTGCAGTCAAATTTAATGGCCAGTGAGAAAAGAAAAACTTTTTCTTATTTTGTCAAGCTTTCGAAAATGTTTATTTTCATTATCAAGACAGTAAGGTGAGGTTAAGTGAAGACAGCGATCTAATCATCATGTTGTGATTGAGGAAATTTTCAAAATCATATCACTATGAAACACTACTAGTAATATATATAAAAATTAAACAATTGCAAACGCACATATTGTTTAAGAAACTTAATTTAAACAATTTAAAATTTGACAAGTACAAAATTACCACATGGTTGAAGCATGACTGAAAAAGGAAAAGGTGGATGAAATCTTGTATATATATATATATATATATATATATATATATATATATATATATATATATATATATATATATATATATATATATATATATATATATATATATATATATATATATATATATATATATATATATACATCTTAAAAGGTCCCTCCCCTCTCATTTTTGGAACGATTATACATAAACAAGTGAAATTTGGAAACTGAATATTAAAGGTTGTAAACTTCCCTACTAGTGATGATAGATGACGAAATCGTCAAAGATGACGTCACAAGGCCATTGTGACCAATAATTTTAAATGGAACCCTACGGCAAGCGACACCTCTTTTAAAAGGTATCGAAAAAACCTATTCAATGATACTAATTTTGTTTGTGTTTATGGCAGTTTTGGCAACTCGCTTTTAAAAAACGCAAAGCTGTGATGAATTAAATCAGTTATTACTAAAATTCAAGCTCCGCCTCTGGATAGTTGTCAAAGAAGCTGATGTTTTTGTTAGTCTCCCTGATTCGACGTTTTTGTAATTGTCCAAGTTTTTGTACATTTAATAATTTGTGTATTGTTGATCGAACATTTAACTGTTTTAGCAGATTTTGGTACTTTTAATATTTTTGTACATTTTAATAATTTGTTAAACTGTTGTGAGCCGAACGTTTGAGTGATTTAATAAGCGAAATGGTACGTGCTTTAGGTGATAAAGTAGCAGCGATCCTAATTCTTGGTGAAACTGGACAAAATATTCATGCAGCAGAACGCATTTTTAATGAGAGGTTTCCCGATCGCCCCGTTTCGAGGACTCATTTAAGGGAGCTTCCCCGTAAGTTTGAAACAACGGGTAGTATTAATGATGCGAAACGATCTGGCAGACCACAAATTTCTGATGAGAAAAAAATTGATATACAGGCAGAAGTAATAGTTAATCCTACTTCTTCAACAACTCACGTTGCATCTACCTGTGAAGTCAGTCGAAGTACAGTACACAGGGTGTTGAAAAAAAAACAAATTTCATCCATACAAATTAAAAATGGTTCATCAACTCTCAGACGACGACCCAGACCGAAGACTAGAATTTTGTGAAAATATGGAAACTAAAATTAACCAACAGCCAGACTATGTCAAAACAATTTGTTTTAGTGACGAAAGTACTTTCTATCTAAATAGAAATGTAAATACACAGAATGTGAGGTATTGGAGTGACGCAAATCCTCACCTGTTCCGTGAAACACATACCCAATTTTCCCAGAAGGTGCATGTTGGGGCAGGTATCCTGGGAAACCACATCGTTGGGCCTCTTTTTTTAAATACTAACTGGTGAGGTTCATCTGGAGCTGTTGCAAAACGCAATAGAACCGTTAATCCTTGAAATTTTGGAAGATAATCCAGATGAATTCAGTAATTTGGAAATAACATTCCAACAGGATGGTGCTCCTCCACACTATTACGGTGCAGTAAGACGGTATTTGGATGAGGAGTATCGTGGTAGATGGATTGGACGACGAGGTTCAACGGAATGGCCAGCTCGTTCACCGGACCTCACACCATTGGATTTTTTTCTGTGGGGGTACCTCAAATCGAAGGTTTACGCCACTGAACCTGACAATATTGACGTTTTAAAACAACGTATTGTTGCAGAATGTGAGGCTTTTTCCGCAGACACATTTGCAAAAGTACGAGAAGAGTTTGAAAATAGGATATTTCACTGTCAGGAAGTAAATGGAGGTCACTTCGAGCAATTTCTTTAAGTAGATACTGATTTTCAAATCTGTAATTAATATCATACTGAATAGAATTTAAATTTTAATGTTTACTAATGCGCCATTAAAACTGCCATAAACACAAACAAAATTAGTATAATTAAATAGGTTTTTTCGATACCATTTAAAAGAGGTGTCGCTTGCCGTAGGGTTCCATTTAAAATTATTGGTCATGGTTGACGATTTCGTCATCTATCATCAATAGTAGTTTACAACCTTTAATATTCAGTTTCCAAATTTCACTTGTTTATGTATAATCGTTCCAAAAATAAGAGGGGGGGAGGGGACTTTTGAGAGGCACTGTATATATATATATATATATATATATATATATATATGTACAGGGCCTTTGACGATGAGCGTTAATTAGACGTTTCTGGCAAACCAGACAACGGATCAACCTGAAAATTTCACAGTATGCATAAATTAATATGATATACACGCCATTTAGACCATGCGGCGTTGCCGCTTCTACTATAAAGTAGCGGCTACTTTGATTTTTCAAATGGAACACCCTGTATATATTATCATATTATGATTTCTTATCACTTTGTTAACAACTTCATGTACTATTTCTCTATACTTATCTGTTAACGTTTAGAAGATATAAATTAATTTCGATTTTTTTTTACCAAACATGTACTTTTATAGACGCTGATAATCTTGAACTCTCTGGTACTAAGATGATCAAATTCGAAATGGAGTGGAGTGATACCATGAGGATCTTCACTTCGAGTCATATTTTTGTTTGCCTCATACAGGGTCTTTAAAAAATGCAGATACTTTGTTCACATGAAAAAATGAGTGGAAGTCAATTTTTTCAAAGGGAACACCCTTATATTTCCACATTTTTGAGCTCTACATCCAATTTTAGATTGACTTTGTTCAGATAATCCTATTTCGATTTCGAACCGTTTTCGAGATAAACTGTTTCAAACAGAAACTGACGTGGTTTCCTTGTATTCATCACTAATTTTTGAAATTTGAAATTTAATACAATGAATAAATAATTATTAAAATACTCTTCAACCATCAAATGAAACTTCTCTTCAAACAATAGTTTTATTAACGCTGACACGTGAACTGAAAATAATTTCATGAATTAGTAAGTTAATTCAATTGTCAGTGTATTTCAGAATATGTTCGAACACATCTCCACCTCTACGTAAACAAACATGTAATCTCTTCAAAAGATTTTCATGTGTAGCGCTTCTGATTGAGTCTGGAGTTAAACTATTGAAAGCAGTTCTAACTCTCGATTTCATATCTTCCATTGTTGTTACCGGGTTGGAGTAAACCATATTTTCAATGAAACCCCACACAAAATAATCTAATGGATTGCCATCTGGTGTTCTATGAGGCCAACGAATAGGTCCATTATTACCAATCCATCTGCCTTCGAAGATTTCAGTTGAAGCTTCGCTTACTGAACGAGAATTATGGGGTGGAGCATCCATTTGGTACCATTCCTGGCCTATTATTTAAAATCATTTGAATTCCATTTCTCAGTAAATCTTCATATTTTGTTGCATTCAAATTATCATCATAAAACTCGATATAAAAAATTAACCCATTCTTTATGGCACAAAATACATCAAATTGCCATCTTTCCTGAAAACCTCTTTGGCGAACGACATGGGGATTTTCTGGCGCCCAATAATGACTGTTGTGTCTATTGAAAACTTGGCCTCATCTGTCCATACGATATTGTCAAGGAAATGTTCATCCTCTTGAGTCTTGACAAGTAACCATTCAAAGAATTCCACTCTACGAGGCAAATCAGTCTTTTTCAGATGTTGGACACAGTAGAATTTATAGGGATGCCTTTTGTGCTTATCAAGAATGCGATAAATTGTCACGTAGGGTATACCTATCTCCTTTTCAGCCTCGTGTAGAGAAGCATTTAGAAATGCATGAAAAAATCCCAAAACTGTTATGCCATTGTCATCATCATCCACTTCAGGCTTCCTACGAATGATTTTTGGATGAAAGGTTCCATTCAACCTACAGTTTTTTAGTAGTCGATTTATCACATTATTATTCGGCTTCGAAAGTTGTGGATATCTCTCATGAAATACTCGGCATGTTCTACTTGCAATTCTATTGCACTCACCATAAATTATTAATAAATTCAAGAAATCTTCATCACTCTAACCTAATCTTGACATTTTTCTATTATAATTGGTATCACAATCAGTCAAAACCACCAACGAAAGTTTGACGTTTCAAAATTGGATCATTAATTTTTCCAAAGCACACTATTAAAAAATATTAATTTGCAATGTTGTACGGTAGAGACACTCAATGCATACAAATTGTAACTTTTTCTAAGGTACATATCAATTTCGAATTGACTGATTTGAGACTGTTGAAAAAGTAAATCGAAAAGAAATATTACATAGTATAAAATAGATGTTAAATTTCAAAAATAAGTGATGAATACAAGGAAACCACGTCATTTTCTGTTTGAAACAGTTCATCTCGAAAACGGTTCGAAATCGAAATAGGATTATCTGAACAAAGTCAATCGGCGAAAAATCAAATATCAAATAAAATACAGTGACTCTTATAGAAGGATAACTTTAGTGATGTGTACGTTTTATTATAGGTAACCTGTAACTGCTGCCAACCTCTTCCTCTGTCACTGTCGGCAAGCCAACTACAGGTAACTGCCAACGTTTCGGCCACAGCTAACTAAACTGTCAGCCTGCCCGTCCGTCTTCCTTCGTAGTCGTTCCAACTTACTGATAAATGGAAATCCGTTACTGTCACTAACTATCTAGGCTTCTGGTTAACTTCAACCTCTTTCGCCAACGTAGTCTAGATAGAAAAATGAAGTTCGACGTGAAAGGTCTATTCATATCTGAAAATACTTTATTCGATAACCAATTAGTTTTAATATTCTCTTGCTGAAGCTTGTATTGCCCCTAGAAAAAAATATGAGGTGTAGTTTACCAATATTTTGAGATTTATTCAGAGTCAAAGGGATAACTGCAATTCAAGCACAAGGAATTAAACAAACCATCTTCATTGACGTATATATAAATTTAATTCCACTGAAGAATGACTTTCAAAGCTTCATGATGTACAGTAAACGGATATTCCTTCTCGATTTCATTTAAAAAATAATGACAAAAATATGCATTGTAATTTTTCCAATTTATTTTCTCACAACAAAAGTAATTCAGTTTTTTACTATTGTCAAGATGAAAAATTGAAGTATCTGACTGTGAAAAATAAGAGTGACATTTTCAGGAAATGCGATTGGGTAGCGACGAACCATATAATACTGAAATAAACGTGGGTCTAATATTTCTGTAGTATATATAATATTCTGTTGATGTCGAGTGTACTTTTATGATAGTACTAACTGTCACTCATTTTCATAAGAATCGGTTCTGAAACTATTGTCTCATTTTCAAGAAATAATAGAACGTCCACAAAATGGAGGAAAAGTGCTAAAGGTGTTTTTAAAAATTTGTACCAAATGTGATTCTTCTCTTTGCGAGTTCCTATAGCTCAGAGCACCACTTGACTTTCCTCCTCACGGGATGTGCTAGCTCTGTAACCAACAGTCAAACACCAGTTGACATACTGTTTAATCAACCAGATTTTTACAGAGACTGAAGAGCAACCCATTCGCAATTCTAGAAATGCATGAAGGTTGTTCTGCCTTACATAATTTGTAAGCTGTCCTGACCAAGCCACCATGAACGAAATGAGCCTACCATGCCAGTTATATTGGCCAAGACAATGTCACGTTCAAGTGATTTTTTTTAACACTATGCCAGAGAAACTATTGGAACAGAACGCTAGTAATGAAACTCCTTTCATTTTTGCCTCCTCTGTTATAGAGGACCTTTAGTAGGAGGAGATACGATTCTCTAATGGGTGTGAGTCTCGGAACTCATTTTACGTCTAGAGATCGATGGTTGCACATGATGCCACAGGTCGCAAAGGAACGAGTTAATGGTGCGCCAATTCCCAGTGCAATCTTATGTGACTTGATTGCTTATATTTAATGTATCGAA
Source organism: Gonioctena quinquepunctata (assembly GCA_018342105.1). Classification (NCBI taxonomy): domain Eukaryota; kingdom Metazoa; phylum Arthropoda; class Insecta; order Coleoptera; family Chrysomelidae; genus Gonioctena; species Gonioctena quinquepunctata. The sequence goes on along the minus strand of JAFIRS010000503.1, from coordinate 345,431 downwards.
GTGGTTTGAAACCAACTTGCAATATGCAAGGTCCCATTATTCACAAAGGGAGGTTCATCAGTTAATAATAACAGTCACGCGTATAATATTCATTTAGAGCGCAACAGATTGGCGTAAAATGAAGAATTTCAAAACCACGTGACTTACGAGTCATAAATTTGGGGACGTTATGCATTGAAAACTCCATTATAAATGTTTATTCAAAGTATTATCCATATTATGAGACGTTTCTACCATTTGGAATCAACTCAAGCACTTTATTATTCAAAATTTCCGATTATTTTTATTTTCAAAATACCCATCATATACACTCGGACTCAACGCCTTAAACGAAAATATTCTTATCAAATAAATTTCACTGAGATATTCCCAAGGATCAGAAATATTCTACTATCACCTCTTGGCCATACTTTCTGCCCGCCTATGAAGTTCATATATTAGCGCGGTATACATGGATTATACGACCCGCAGCGCGCTTGACTGTAACGTTGGTTGTCTAACTGCCAACACCAAATAATATATAAATAGATTTGAATATCTAATCCCAATGTAAATATGTAATATTATCTTCCTAAGTGTATATTTAAATAGTATTGTATCGGATGATTTTACTGTTCAACGTCGAATTATTTGAATAAAACATTTATTTATTTCTTTATGGTGTATTATCATTGTTTTACTTGAATTGTACCCACCTTTTACAATAATCGCGAGAATGGAGAATTATATTTCTTCCTACAACTGTCTATCCATAATTTTTTGGGATTTGATTGGATTACAGCGATTTTTTCAACATTATTATTATTATTACAAGCTTTTATTTAGCTTTGTATTTGTATGTTTAGTTCAAATCTTGCAAGTTAATTTTGACCCACTTCTAGTTGTCCGATTAACGTGAAATTTGGCAGGTGTTCATAATTCCGGTGACAATGCATTATGGAATTTTTTATTCAGAAAAAACAAAATGGTGGCTCCAATATGGCGGACGGACGAGTTTTGCGATCATGGTACGATTCTATTCAAAATTGGTATGTGGGGGTTTTCGGGGACAGAGATTTTTTGGTCAAAATTCATAAATTTTAAATGGCGGCTCCAATATGGCGACGAATTTGTCGTTATAGCCCGATCCCAATAAAAATTGGTACGTGGGGGTTTTTGTAGTCGAAGAACAGGATTTTTGTGTAAAAATCCACGATATCAAGATGGCGGATCCAAGATGGCGACGTGTTTTGTTATTATGGCCCGAGTCCATCCAAAATTGGTGTTTGGTGTCGGACATCGTGACATTCATGAATTCAAGATGGCAGCTCCAAGATGGCGACTTGTTTTGTTATTATAGCCCGTGCCCATTCAAAATTGGTAATTGGGATTTTTTGTGGTCGGAGATTATCAAGTTTTGTCAGAATTCTATAAGATAACGGATTTCAGAATTCTATAAGATAACGGAATGACAAAAAAAATTAACAAAAATTATTTAAAAAAAATTAAGACAAGTTTTTACAATTAATGCACTGGATAGGAAAAAAAAATAATTGTTTGACCTAGGTTATTCTGTGAGTAGCAGATTCCAAAGCTTGCAGCGAATCAGCGAATATAAAATAGGTATTCTTGCGCGGCAAGCTTTTGAATCTGCCTCTCACAGGATAACCTAGGTCAAGCAATTAAAGAAATTAATGTTTTCCTTTTTAGTGCATTTGTATAAAAGTTTGTCTTATATTTTTTCTCAATCATTTTTATCTACTCAAACTCGCCCGTATTCAATGATTTGGTTATTCCTCCTTAAAAAAAAGTCTAAGAAACCCCTGGAAACCTACCTCAGCTGAAGCATATCTGTCAAGCCCGACGGTTAATTTCTGTTTGAGAATCCATATCTTACAACTGGAATGCTATTAATCGAATTTTACCTCCTTACGAATTGGTCGTACTCGTCGCAATTCTGCAACGCGATTAAACAGCGTCACTTGGTCGCGTCAAATGCTATCAAGTAAACGCCAATGTGAAAGCAGTTTTTTGCGTTGGTGAGCCGTCCGTTGAATCGTATTCGTTCACCTACCACGGCGCTTCTGGATTCTTTTAAAATTCTAATTTGGCTCTTGAAATTTCAAATTTACATATTTTGTTTTCCAAAATGATTGTACAGACTTAAGTATTTGACCAGAAATTTGAAAGTTCCAAGTGATATTTGAAGAAGCGTCACAAACTGCTCAATGCTGACTTATCATCAATGAGAAATCATCTATGCATAACGGCAACTAATTGACATTTTTTGTGCAAAGAATACCGTTGGAGTTTTGTACTCGAATAAAATGTTTCTGCTCTGCAAGGTCGGCCAATGGTCTTCTGCGGCGGATTCGTAACGGAAAATGAACTTTCTGGAGTTAGTTCAATATTTAAATCTACTTTTTTATCCTACAAACGTTTATTCATATTAGGGGCAAGATTTTTCTTTTCATTTTCTTGGTGATGAAAATATAGCTGAATAGTTTCTAATTGAATAATTAGTCGAGTTCAACCATCTCTCCACATTATTTTTTTTCCATACAATTGAGCAATTCATGTTCTGTATAAATGTTTAATTTCAGACAAACTTTTTGAACATTATGAAACTGTTTAAGTTTTATTTTATTCTCATTGAACAAAGAAATGACACCGTTTGATATATCAGGACACTTCTGCTTGAAAATACTTTATTATCAGGTTATCATGGCAGTGTCATCTAAAAATGCTACAAAATTCCTTAATCTCATGTTCGTAATTTATTTTATTGAGGTGCTGATTAAAATAACATGAGAAACAACTGAAGCAATTCAGTCCATTCGTATTTGAAAACAAATAAAAAAGCTATTTTAATGATTATAATTCAATTCCATCCATTTTGCTAACATTTTCAAGCCGACGAAAAATGACAAGCGGGTTATGTTTAAACGTTTAGTTCTAGTTGGTATTGACAGTGCTCCAACGGCGCTTTTCCATATTCCATACAAGCCTCAAATCACCGCCAGTTTTCGAGTACGTGTAAATATTACAATATACGTAGAAAAAATAAATTGGGTTCAAGTCAGGTAAACGGGCTGGCTAACTAATGAAATTAATGTTCCCAAATCATCTATTAGAAGTCAAATTATAGATACACATATTCAGTAACCTATCGTATTTGATTTCACTACAAACATGTAAGAGTTGATTTCTTTAAGGTTGTCTTATAGGCTAAGAGCGGGCTGCAGAAAACCTGGCCAATCGGGAAATAGAATGAATTTTTTTAAAAATGTTAGTACTCACAGCAAACATAAGAAAAATCATTGACTGCCGGGGCAAAAGTGGTGCATTAATAATAGTTTAATTACAAATTAACTTCCGAGTGATCCAGCGATCTAAGGTGCTGGTTCACGAAAGGGAGCGTGGTTTCAAACCCCAGTCGGAAACCCTTTTATTTGTTTTTTCTTTCGAAATTGAAAAATGATTTATTTGTGGCGAATATTCATCCCAAAACTAATCATTTCTCATATCTGAGAGCTGGTTACAAAAAACCTGGCCGATCGAGTAACAGAATGAAATATTTTCACAAGCATTTATTTAATTTCATAATATGTAAATGTTTAGTTCAAATCTTGTAAGTGAATTTTAACCTACTTCTAGTTGTCCAAATAACGTGAAATATGGCAGGTGTCCATAATTCCGGTTACAATGCATTATGGAATTTTTGACAAAAAAAAACAAAATGGCGGCTCCAATGTGGCGGACGAGTCTTGTGATTATAGTTCGATTCTATTCAAAATTAGTAAGTGGGGATTTTTGGGATGGGACATCATGCTTTCTTTGCCAAAATTCATGAATTTAAGATGGCAACGACTTTTGTGATTATAGTCCGATTCCATTCAAAATTGGTGTGTGGTAGCTTTTGGAGTCGGACATCATGATGCCTTAGACGAAATTCATGAATTCAAGATGGAGGCTTCAGGAAGGCGATTTCAAGATGGCAATGTATTTTGTTATTATGGCCCGCTTCCATTCAAAATTGGTATGTGGGTGTTTTGGGATCGTAGATTATAAATTTTTGTTGGAATCCAATAAGATGACGGATTTCATAAATTACTAAATAGAATTAAATCATGATGATCAAAAAAAAATTAAAACAAGCTTTCATACAAAAAAAATATTTCTTCAATTGTTTGACCTAGGTTATTCTGAGTAACAGATTCACAAGCTTGCCGCGAATATTAAAATAGGTATTCTTGCGTGGTAAGATTTTGAATCTGTTACTCATAGAATAACGTAGGTCAAACAATTGAAGATTTTTTTTGTAAAAAATCTTGTTTTTTTATCATTTTTATTTAATTCATTTTAGTCATTCATGAAATCCGTCATCTCATTGAATTCTAACAAAAATTGATAATCTGCGACCCCGAAAAAACCACATATCGATTTTGAATAGAATCAGGCCATAATAACAAAACACATCCGTTCCTGAAGCCGCCATCTTAAACTCTTGAATTACTAAGGAATCATGATATCCGACTCCAAAAGCTCCCACACGCCAATTTTGAATGGAACCGGACTATAATCACAGAAGTCGTCGCCATCTGGGAGCCGCCATCTTGAATTCATGAATTCTGGCAAAGAAATCATGGTGTCCGACCCCAAAATCCCCACATACTAATTTTGAATAGAATCGAACTATAATCACAAAACTCGTCCGCCATATTGGAGCCGCCATTTTTTTAAATTCCATGATGCATTGCCACCGGAATTATGAACACCTTACAAATTTCACGTTAATCGACAACTAGAAGTAGGTCAAAATTCACTTGCAAGATTTGAACTAAACATACATTATTAGAAATTAAATGAAAGCTTGTGAAAACATTTCATGGTGTTACTCGATCGGCCAGGTTTTCTGCAGCAAGCTCTGAGACATGAGAAATGATTTGTTTATTTTTTCAATTTCGAAGGAAAAAATTTAAAAAAGCTGCCTGAGCTGGAGTTTTAACCCATGCTCCCTTTCGTGAACCAGCACATTAGACCGCTGGACCACTCGGAAGTTAATTTGTGTTGAAACTATTACCAATCTGTTGGTACATTGGTATGGTTACTTTTTCCGAAAAAAGGACATAAATAAACTTATGCACCATTTTTGCCTAGACCGTCAATGATTTTTCTTAGGTTTGCTGTGAGTACTAACATTTAAAAAACATTTCATTCTGTTACTCGATTGGCCAGGTTTTCTGCAGTCCCCTCTTGGACTATAAGCAAACTAGTTTTGGGAACGACATTTTTACATCTATCAAAATGCTTTCATTAACCTAGATGTGGACACTATTGACCATTGAAATCGATACAGCATTTGTCTCGGTATGTTGGAAGTAATCATCCCATTGTTAAACAGGGCATGAATGTACATAATTCATATGACGGGTGGTTGGTAATATCTATCGTTTTCAATGTTTCAGTTGGAAGTTGGAATGTTGTGCGGACTTACAGAGAATGGGAATATATAATGGAAATAGGAAATGCGGTTTCGTTACTGACGTTTGAATTATGAAAGGAAATAATCGGTTTTGTTGCCACGGAAATCAGTACAAAGAAGAATGTACAAGCTATACGAGATTGAAGAAGTAATTTCGGCGTAAACTAGAACTAGTTTTGATTAATTGAGTTAATGAGAAATATTTCAAATATATATATATATATATATATGTAGTTGACTGTATACCGTGTCAACACTGTGATAAACAGTACATAGGACAAACGTCCAGACAGTTGAAGGACCGCATCACCGCACACAAAAGTGACAGTAGACTGCACCCGGAGAGATGTGCACTGAGTGAGCATGTCTATAAGGAAGGACATTGTATGGATTATAACTATATAACAAAAAAATTTATCCAACGAAAGAAACACTACCAAGAGACTATTTTTAGAGATGGTTCACATTTCACAGGCAGAAAATCCCCTAAATAAAAAGACAGATTTAAATCATTTGAGTGAGATTCACTCTTATTTGATTTTTGTAGACAATCCTAACGTGAGGGAGAATCGGCAGATTACCCCCATGAATGCTAATAACATAGTTTGATTATTTCAATCCACATCATTTTCTCAATAGTAAAAAAAGTCTAAATTCTCAATAGTCAATAAACTTTTATTTAAATCTATACAGTGACCGGCAAAAAGTATGCATCATATGGGAATTTTTTTTAATATAATATTTTGACAAATGTCGATACATGCAATCGCTTCTGCATCAAGAGAAACCCCAAAAGATGTTGTACAGTGCCGTTCGTCTTTTCTTGTTTGGCGGGAAATTAAAAAAATTCAAAAATTATGTCTCAAAACACACTTATTTGGGAAAATATTGAAAAATGTTATTTGGAAAAGTTGTTTAGAACGACATTTTATAGCTATGTACGAGTTTGGAAAAAAATCTGAAATGAAAAAATAAAAATCAATTTTTGTCATAAAAAAAATTTCAATTTGGAAAAATACATTTCTGACAAAGAAACTCATTAGTAAAGCCCAAGAGTAATATTTTGAATAATATTCTGTAAAGATTCACCTGCTACTTCTATTTTATTCGAAGAAAATTTTAAATCTTGGATTTGCCATGTTTCAGCTGCTTCATAAGAGGTCACAGAAATATCTTCAGGACATTATAATCCCGATACTGTTTATTATTGACAAAGAACCATGTATCTACAGAATTTTAATATGAATTTTTTATTTTAATGTCTCGGAGATATTTCAGTGACCTCTTATGAAGCAGCTGAATACATGGCAAATCCATAGATTTCAATTTTTTCCGAATAAAATAGAAGTAGCTTGCGAATATTCACAAAACATCATTTGAAATATTACTGTTGGCCTTACTAATGAGTTTCTTTGTCTAAAATGTATTTTTCCAAATTGAAATTTTTATTATAGCAAAAAAATTTGTTTTATTTTTTTATCTCAGATTTCTTTCAAAACACGTACATAGCTATAAAATAACGTTCTGAACAACTTTTTCGAATAACATTTTTCGATATTTTTTAAATTTCCCGATAAACAAGAAAAGACGAACGGTACTGTACAACGTCTTTTGGGGTTGCTTTTGATGCAGAAGCGATTGCACATATCGATATTCGTCAAAATTTATTAATAAAAGAATTTCCCATATGATGCGTACTTTCTGCCGGTCACTGTATATAGAAATATTCCATGCCATTGTAAAGTTCACTTGGTAACACTACTTCATTCCCAGTGGTCTATATTATCTGTTGTGTCAGTCTATTTGAGAATTCATTCCGTCACATGTCTAGTTGACAGCCCTTTCAAAGTAAAACACGATCCAAAATTCTCAACATAAGAATACATTGTTTACCTATGTAATGTGGATTGTGGTTGATTCCTGTGAGTTGTATACACAGTTTTGTTCATATATCATTATTAATAATTTTAACATCATCGCCGCATAACCTCACTTACACTGTAAGTTATAACTGTCTGTTTTTCTTTATTATATATTCCCATGTGTCTTCCTATTTTGAGATCCCTGATAATAAATATTATCGAAAGTGGAATCGTAAAGTATTTTCATAAAAATACCAATCACTAATTCGTATCTAGTCAGCAAATAAAACTACAAATTCTATATATATATATATATATATATATATATATATATATATATATATATATATATATATATATAATATATATATATATATATATATAATAATTTTAAGGTTTCATAAAAACATCCGCTTAATTTCAACCAGCTCCTTCGCCATCCGACTATTGAAAGTGTTTTCCTATAAAAAATGAGCCATAGAATTCGAGCCTAGTAAAAAGAAACTACACTAAGAAATATACAGATCAAATCAAATTTGCAATGGATTTATAATCAATTATATCTCATATTTTTCCTTTCGCAACCTGCCGTTAGAAAAAACAAGAGGTAAATAAATAAATATTGAGTCATCTTGACTCCTCTCTGAAATTTAGATGGCAGAATTCCATTCCAAAGAAGTAAACATACCAAGGGAGGAAATTTTACTCAAAATTTCCAGATATCCCTGTTGAATTTCCGAAGAATTCTGTTCATTTTTTGACGAAAAATCACCACCATTCTGTTTCGTTTTTTTTTGTTGAACATAGTGATATACCGAATATTAACTGGTATTTCAATCACATCTATATCATAAAAATTACCGCTAGAACAGAGATGGAATTAGAGGGTTGTTTATGCTTGTAAATGGTATGGTTCCATGTGTTTGTGGTAAAACTTATATAGGAGAAACGTCAAGACCTTTGAGATTAAGAAAATCTGAACAGAAAAATAATATTAACAATAGATACATTGGAATACCGAAATTGGACGAACATATATTGAAAATATAAAAACATATTATTTGTTGCAATTCTTTATACGCCACTATTTCCCTCATCATTTTTGAATCAATCGAATGGCCGAAATTTCATACAGAGAACCAATCAGTCAAATGTTATAGTGATAAATGCGTTCTCGTTATTTTATACTGATAAAACCATAGTAGATTCGCGATTTTTTCGCGATAAAACCACAGTAGTTCCTGTCAAAGCTATATGTCAACGCATTCAATTCCTATATAGGGAAATAGGAAATGCAAAATTGATTAAATAAGGGATTCTGAGCTGACTACATACAGTGATTTAGTATTGGAAATCAAATATACTTTTTCAACATGTTAAAAGCTTCAGGTTTTCGAGTAAGGCAAGGAATTATTATTGACTATGTGCACGACAGTGGCGAACGCAACATTTAGGGACTCGGAAATTATTTGACAGTTAGATGACAAGTCATGTTTTGATAATTTCTATCAAAATCGAGTGAAAAACTTGAAGAAATATGAAATATCGATATCTGAGAACAATTTGTAATATTTGTAAGTTAAACAAATGGATTTTATAATGAGAACAGGATTTGAAAGCATAAAACATATCTATCCAACCTCAAACTGTGATGATGAAAGGTACTGAATTAGCTTCGGCACATTTGAAAAATGTTGAAGAACTGAGAATTAACGGCCAAGTTATTCAATTCAAGCCCATATTATTAGGCAAACCTCAGTGAAATTAACATCTTTGAATGTAAGTACCCTGCGTTGTTGTTGAGTTGAGCTGGATTCATTTCAGGTTTTTTTCCAGTTATTGGTTGAATTGGTGAGAATACTATGTTCGTCCTTGCCATAAATCGTTTGTACAATAAAATTGATTCAGTGAAATCGTTAAATGACGTTGGCACACTTGCTTTATCGTTTTTACAGCATCCATCAATTTCTTTCTTTGCTCTAATTTCCAGGCAGATTTTGGAAAAGTATAAAATGTACACAAACTATTTTTTCCTTATTTGTACAGTTCACAACACAACGAATTTATCGCATACCGTTTCCGAGTTACAGCACTTAAAAAAAAATAACCTCATTTTCAAGCTCCGTTTTCTCGCACAAAAATCACTCAATATGCCTCCTTCTTTTTACCAGCATAAACAATACACCCTAAATAACTTATTTTCGGCACAACTTTGCACAAAATATCGACGTTTTTATCGAAAAAATGCTCCTTCTTACACAGTTCCAAATAAAGAATTGTCGGTCCTTTGACAGAAGAAATTTAGTAACTTTGCCTTATTTTTCATGTTGGCAATAAGTGAATCATCGCCAACTTATGGAATTCAAATGTGAGCAATAGTTTCCCCTTCATTTATGTGTGCAATTGTTGGGGGCGGTGATTCACTTATTGCCAATATGAAAAATAAGGCAAAGTTACTAAATTTCTTCTGTCAAAGGACCGAAAATTATTTATTTGAAACTGTGTTAGAAGGAGGATTTTTTCGATAAAAACATCGATATTTTGTGCAAAGTTGTGCCGAAAATGAGTGATTTAGGGTGTATTGTTTATGCTGGTAAAAAAAGGAGGCATTTTGAGTGATTTTTGTGCGAGAAAACAGTGCTTGAAAATGAGGTGCTGTAACTCGGAGACCGCTGCATTTTTCTTCCGGATTCGTGTTCAGGAGGCAAAAACACGTAAGAAAAGTATTTTTCCCATATTCCGAGTGCATGTATGGTGTAACTTTATATTTACCAATATCACAAAAATCGGTAAGATTGCCAAATAGAATCTATTCTTTTCGGCTTGTGTGTCCACTTTTTTATGCAATTTTCAGCAACGATTTCACCCCCTCTAGTAAAACCGTCGCGATTAACCGAAATCTCCTTCCCCCTCATTCCCACTTCTCTGGACGTCGTCCATTCATTGCATCTCTCGCTCTCTCTTGCTTCGACATGCATCTGCTTTTCGCGAGTGAGTCAGAGAGCAGCGGCGCATACAGCTCCTCCGCCGAAGCCTGCCACGATCTACCTACCGTTCCTCCGCCGGCGGCCAAAAGCTACAGGTTGGACTTTGGAGGAGGTGTCATTCGGGCTTGGCGCGATTCCCGCCGCCGCCGCGTGCTATTCTGTTTGTGTAGTTCTTGGTTAGCGCTGCCAGCCGCTGAGGCTGCTGGATCTAGATAGCCGTCGTATCTCTCTTGTTCGAGGACACTTGTCGATATTGGAGTTTTTTGTGACACTTTCTTGGATTTTCATCGGAATTTTTATTACACGATTAGCGTTTAATTAATTTGTTTTGTGTGCTGGTGTTGTCAGGAATTTGTGATTTATGTGAGTATTGTTTTTGGTTATTTGATGTTGATTTAACTGATAAGGGGGTATGTTATTGTTCTCTCCAGATACTGTTGACAATTTGGAGGGTCGGTCAAAGTTCGGCGATTGAAAAATCGTGAAGAGATATACTTTTCACTAAATTTGCTGCTTTGATTTCAGTATATTCACGTGCTTGTTGAACACGAAACCCATAGAGTTCAGCCCTTCAAAGATATTTCGAATCGTCGAAAAATGTTGTTTTTGGGAAAATCCGGCTTCTATATTTTTGAATTCGAAGTTTATTTATTGAACTTGAATGTTCGTAACTCCTACAGTATTCAGGAGCGCAAGGTTTTGATTGGAAAGTCGTGTTCACCAGGTAAAAATACCCAATGTCCTCAGAATTCATTGAAATCGTAGGTGAAAGAATATAACAGTGAGTTTACCTAATTTTCATAATTATAATCGTACTAGGCCAGCCTCAGGTCTGAGTCATTAATTTTCAACCGAATTCTATTAGAAGAGGTTGTAAATTATAACCATAGCCCTATCAGTTTTAGAGTAGAAAAATTTAGAAGAAAGATGACAATGAAATATTTTAAGTTTGAAAAATAATCAGTTGGTTTGACAGCGCTTATCTGATCATTGTGAATGTTGATGTAAACGTTATTTTCATTGAATTTTTAAAGTTTTCTTCATAAGTTCTTAATTAAACTGTGGAAATTAATATTTTTTGGGGATTTTGTTCATTTGCTGGGTATAGTGAGGGTATTTTATTTTGTGGCAATAATTACTTTATCATTTGAATCATTTCTTCTTACGCTTTCGAGTTGTCGATAGATTTCTAGTCCAAACTTTACGAAGAAACTGTTGAGTGTTTTGTTACTGAATGAAATACAAAAATATCTGGTAATGTTCAAAAGTATGATATTCGTCTTGACTATATCTGGTTTGGTTGGAAATATCTGAAAAACGTTTAGTTGACCATTTATACAGGGTATTGAAGAAACACTGGTAATTGAAACAAATTCAAATGTGGAGAAAAAAATCACTGTCAATTGTTCATCGATAGACATATACAAGTGTAGAATTAGGTGTTTCCATTGCTTTAAAATGGTTTCTGAGGTCCAAGGTATCCTACCATTTGATTTATTTCTGGTTGGAAGCTATACTCAGTGATGAATCAGAACAGCTAATATTTCTTGTGATTTTTTTAACATACTGTATTTTCAAATATATTTACGTGTTACCTAAACTTGTGTGGTATAAGGAGCCTGCGAGAGTGTCAGGTTAGATTATGGCAGATTTTCCATAACATTCCGTCTGCAGTGGTTGATATTATTTGTAAATTTAGAACTCGTATGCGAATCTTCCGCATATTGTAAAACGCAATACCGAAGAAATTGCGAGATGACTCAATTTCCAGGTATACAAATAAAATAGAATTGCTTTGACTTCTATCTCGTCAAAGGTGTGTGGCAGATGTTTTATTCTTATTTTGACAAATATTCCGTAGTTTTCTAATTCATATGAACAATTTCTCTGCAGATTTCTCTACGAATACAATCTATTCATTTCCAAAAAGTTTCTTTTCATAGAAATGGGCATGAAAATATCCAGAAATGGTTGAGATAAGGGAAGAAATACTTAAATCATGTATCACTAATCTTACCTAGAAAACCTAGAACCTAAAAGCGTAGAGAATTCCATCATTTGAATAAAAGTGAGAAAATTGAATTTTTTCGGCAAAAATCTGGCAGTGAGATGATTTCTAACACTTTTCACCACCAAAGAGAGAAAATATCTTTCATGTTGAAATTTCAAATATTTTTTATGATATGCATTATTGGTCTTCTTGGTGTTGTCATTAATCACATCTCTGATAAATGACAAAAAATACCACGTGATAACTACGAATTTTTATTTCTGGACTAGGACTTCAACAAAATAAACCGTCAAAAACATTAAATAATGGCTATAGTTTTCATGTAAAAGTTGGGTAAAACAGTTTTTTTTAAATAATTCTTTTTTAAATTTTAATCCCTCTATTTTCCTATCAATAACGCCAAGTATTTGATGTTTTGTTTTTCATTGGTGTCGTCTTCTTTCACTGTAATGTTCATTGTACCAGAAAGATTACTCTTCTCCTCGTATATAACATATTTTTTTAATTAATTTACAGTCAGATATTTGTGGTCCAACCAATTCCCCTATTTCACGTTTTAGATTGGTTCCCTCTAAGAGAAAACAACTAAGTAAGTCATCTGCAAAACAGTTTATTTTTGCGCTAGAATTCTAGGGTAATAAGGATATTCAATAATATATGTGAGAGTATTGGTCCCGGTATGGTACTTTGTGGAACACCATATGTTATGGCCTCTTTAGCACCAACACTGATTGGCCCACAGTGTTTTATAACAGTGAGGTAGCTCTCGAAGAACTTGAGTTCTGTTCGTCTTATTCCTATATCTTCCAAGGCTTCCAATAATAGGTTGTGGCAGCAATATCTACAAAGAAAAAAATGTGATCCGGCCCACAGTGTTTTATAACAGTGAGGTAGCTCTCGGAGAACTTGAGTTCTGTTCGTCTTATTCCTATATCTTCCAAGGCTTCCAATAATAGGTTGTGGCAGCAATATCTACAAAGAAAAAAATGTGATCCAAACTTTCCCTCAGCAAAAAATTCAGTGTACTCTTTTCCGTAAAGTATTGAATATAGAATAGATTATTTGAGGAAGTTGTATAGTCGTAAATATATATGTTATATCATGAGATCAGTGAAAATCTGGAAAAGTCAGGGACCAGGTAGATTCGTTTCATGAATTTGCCATTTAAATTTTATTCATATTCTATTTCCAGACATCCGAATGATTTTAAATTTGGCAGGTGTACATAATTCCGGTGACAATGCATTGAGAAATGTTTTTGTGAAAAAAAACAAAATGGCGTATCTGAGGGTTTTCGTGGTCGGAGATTATGATTATATTATCAAAATTGAAAAATTCAAGATGGCGGCTCCAAAATGGTGGACGAGTTTTGTGATTATGATCTGATTCTATTCAAAATTGGTATGTGGGGGTTTTTGGGGTCGAATATTATGATTCTTTTGTAAAAATTGAAAAATTCAAGATGGCGGCTTTGAAATGGCGGGCGAGTTTTGTGATTATGGTCTGATTCTATTCAAAATTGGTATGTGGGGGTTTTTGGGGTCGAAGATTATGATTACCTAATTTGATAAGATTATTCCATTTTTTAATTTGCGAAAAAATAATAAAAATAATAGTTTAAAAAAAACACGCTTTCATAAATAAACCACACTAAAAAGTAGGAAATAATTAATAGTTTGAAAAAACTAGAAAACACACTTTTATAAAAAACCAGACTAAAAAAATAGAAAATAAGAAAAAAAATTATTTTATTTAAAAAAAAACGTGGGGTGCATGGTATCAATAATTATATAGTACATTACACACCTAGGGCAGTAAAGTAAGAAATGTCTCTGATATTTTCTATTTTTTTAATCTGGTTTTTATAAAAGCGTGTTTTTTAGTTTTTTTTAACTATTATTTATATGGTTGTTTTTCAGTCTTGAGCCATATGATAAATAATTTCCGATACCTAGAAGTACGACAGTATTCCTAGAATAGCCTACTCGGATCCTACAATAATATATCGATTTGTTGTTCGTTGCAATGTTATTTCGAGTTCCAGGATTTGTATGTTTAGGACAGCAAGTTTCCGATAACTTCCACGTGTTCGCAATTCCTTTGTTTATTTTCTTTGGGTCTCGAAAGTTATTATAAACATCTTTGTTGTAGATTATGTGGTTGATCTGCAGCCATTCATACATGTATTGTGTAACATTTAATTAGACACTCCCCCCAGGAGGTAGAATAATATTTTTCTCACGCAAATAAGAATGATGTAACTGTTGCAGAATCTGATAGTGGTTCTAGATTTCAGGTTTTTTATGAGCTACAAGAGAAATATAAGAAGGCAAGCGATGTTGTCATAAGATTTTAAAAGAAATGATACATTAGAATATATGTACATTTTGCAGCAGATACTGAGTGTTTCTGAAAATTGAGCATATTGAGCAAAATATGCTGAAAAAAATCTATATATTTCACATAAACCGTCTGCTGTATACAGTTCAGTTTTAATTCCCCTTTTCCTTAGTTTATGAGGGGAGTTCTAATTTGTGCAGTTTTTAAAGTTTTTTCTTGATTCATTTAATATTATATCAATGAAATATATGATATTGTGATTCTTTTACTGGCCCAATTGGCCAACCAATATCTTGGAATTCTTTCATGAAGTCTGGAACCCCACTGGCTTCTGAGAATTTTTAAACATTTTATCGCCACATCTAGTAAGAGTATTATTTCAGAAATATTCTGATTTTTTTTTATGGAAGAAAGATAACATATATTTCAGCTGCAGGAAATTCAAAATAATTATGGAGAACTATAGAAAACGAATGAAATTGTTTCAGGACCATTTGTTTACATTTTGATGTGGAAAGATTCCCAGGTTGTATAGTCAACGTTATTTTTGGTGTTTTGCCCAGATAAAACATGTGAATCCATATTATCCATGTCATCATTTTGAGTCAGCAGCTACTTTTATCACGATGCAATGCGCTGATTATTTTCGGAACCGTCATTCGAAATGATTCGTTGCACCTTTCTAATTTGCTTTTCAATGAGCAATGTCGTTTCTGAATAAAACAAATTATCTGATGGCATTTCAACAAAAAATTTAGTGTTTCTTAATAACATGCTAATATTCAAGGAGGTTATTCGTGGGTCTATTTTGAAAAAAACACTTCAAATGAACATATGTCCTGGTATTAACTTTTAAACTACAGGGTGCTAAAGTTTCAAAAACAACTTTTTTTTATGATAACTTTGGTATAACCGAAGATATTCTTGTGAAACGTACTACGCATCCTCTGTGTATCAAAAGGCATTTTCTGCTGTACAACATAATTTTTTATTCTTGCCAGTGGAATCATTTCAAAGATAAAAGTAATACGCCACTGCTTTTTCTTAAATTAAAAATCATTTTTGAAATCCTCGTTTTTTCCTGAGCAAATCTGGTCTCCTGATTTTTTTATTTGACGTATGGTTTTCGCTTAAAAAAATAAAATTCATTCATTTGTGTTATGAAATTGGGTATTATCAAGGATCAAAAACTTATTTAGTAGGCAAGAAGCAGATTTTGTTTTGTAAATATAAACAGTTTGACAGTTGTCTACCTAGTTTAGTTGTCACGTATTTGTCATCAAAATTAACAATATTATTAAAAACACATGGTCCATTTTACGAATTCTGAGTTTGCAGATATGCATTACAGGTATGGGCTTGCTGATGGTAACGCACTAAAAGCCAGGCGGTTGTATGAAGACCGCTTTCCAAATAGGAATATTCCAGATGCACGAACATTTTCAAACATTCATAGAAGGTTGTGCGGAAAGGGAAGTTTTGAACCAGACAATCATCTAAAAGGAGTACAACATACTGTAAGAACACCAGAAATTAAGGTAGCGGTTTTGAATTGAATTGAGGAAGATCCCGGATTGAGTACACGAAAAATTGGGAACAATTTGAATATCTCACATATTCTTGTTTGGAAAATTCTCCATGACTTTTTATTATATCCCTACCATAGCCAATGGGTTCAGGCGCGACTTTCCATTACGGATGAACCTTCGCCAATGGTTTCTTCAAAAAGTTTATGAGAATCCATTTTTTTATCCTGAAATTTTATTCACCGATGAAGCCAATTTTCCCAGAAACGCCATCCAAAACATTCACATTAATCATTTTTGGGTGAAGAAAACCCACGTGCAATCTTAGAATCCCGTCACCAGAAGCAGTTTTCAGTTAACTCCATATTCTGTCCTCTCCCGCCTCCTTACGAATCTTTAGCACATTCAAATCACACCCACTTCATGTTCATGAGCCTGTTTATTTGAGGAACAAAATAAGTAATGAATGAGATTAACAGATATGTCAGTGCTCTGACGCGCGAATATTTAAACCAAAATTACAATAATCACTGGATAGGTCGCGGAGGACCACAGGCATGGCCACCTAGGTCCCCAGACCTCAATAGTTTAGATTATTTCCTATGGGGTCATCTTGAAGAAACATTGGTTTACGGCACACCAATTCATACTGAAGTGCAGTTGAGAAATTGCATCATAGTTTCTTGCGAAACTATTAGAAACAGTCCTGGCATTTTCCAAAGAGTTAGTTCATGAGAAAAAGAGCAGAGGCATACATATTTGCAGGAGGTTCACATTTTAAACATCTGATTTAATTTATTTATTTGTGCGTTCAGGATAATTTTGTGTTAGCAAGGTAGTTTTGCGCTATAGCCCGATTCCAATAAAAAACGGTATGTGGGGTTTTTGGGGGCGGAGATCATGATTTTTTTGTTAAAATCCGACGTGTTTTGTTATTATGGACCAATTCCATTCAAAATTAGGGGGTTGGAGATTATACATTTCAGACAGAATTCAATATGATGACGGATTTTATGAATGACTAAAAATAATTGAATAGAAATGTTAAAGAAAAATTAAGATAGCTCTATACAAATGCAATAAAAAGAAAAAAATAATTTCTTTAATTGTTTGACCTGGGGTATTCTGTGAGTAGCAGATTCAAAAGCTTGCCATCTCAAATAGTGTATATCTTTTTCTTCAATAATTCAAGTAAGTTTCATAGATTTGTAAAATGTTTATTAAATTATAATAAATTCACTTCTCGTTAAAAAAATATGTTATATACTAATTTTGTTGGGCTTACCCACCTACCAAATTTGAACCAACTTGGACCAAGTTGATTTGTTTCGCGTTTTCTTAACCTTACATTTTTTTCGGCTGATTAAAATTTCGTAAAATCTAAAAATACCAGTTGAGATTTAATGCACTCATATGCTGGAACATTTTGGAAATGTATTAAGATTACTTTAATTTTATAATTTACCGTTAAAAAAATATTCTCTTAAATTTTTGTTTAAAGTTACATACATTGTTTTTTCTCCTAAGTGGTCTAGCGAGATGCAAATGAATGAATTTTATTTTTTTATGCGAAAACGGTACGTCAAACGAAAAAATCAGAAGACCAGATTTGCTCGAAAAAGAATGGGGATTTCAAAAATAATTTTTACTTTGAGAAAAAGCAGTGGCGTATCACTTTTCACTTTAAAAGGATTCAGTGCAAATCCCGCGCGAACGTCACTGGCAAGATTAAAAAATCATGTTGTATACAGCAGAAAATGTCTTTTCATGCATAGAAGATGCGTACTACGTTTCACAAAAATAGGGTTATCATAAAAAAATTGCTTGATTATTGTGGAGGTTTCGTCGTTGCAACCTTAAAAAATATTTATTTTCGAATTAAACTGATTTCTCATCACATAAAAGTTAAAAAAAAACAATATTTACCAATATAATTATCAGAGAATTGTTCCCTTTTTGAACCCCCAAAAATGCAAATCCATGGGCTATATAATATTTGGCTAAAAGATATAGTCGCGCTCTTGGTCATTTATTTTCTCGAGTCTTTTTTGGGAATATCTCTTTAGATTCCTTGCATTTTCCAGCTTATACTGTGATTTCCCAATCGAGTCTCGCAGCCCGTGAGAAATCGAATACAACTGCATGCCGATCGTTAGCGTCGTATTTCAAGCGAGAGCAATTCGAAGAATGTGAAATCATATATTAATAATTCTTCTAGTAGTTTCGGCTCCTGCTTTTCCAACTACTCTCAACTTGAGTAACTCGACTCATTTGCCTCCCAGCAGGTTGAGGAGTCACGCCAACTGGTGCATGATTCATTGAGTATGCTTTCTCAGAAGAGTATACTAATCGATCAAGTTTTTGTTCCTACAAGTTTTTGCGCGGAAGACATCGACATGGGTATTTTTGGAATTGGGCCGACCTGGCAACGATGTTTGCATTAGGGCGTTTTTTTGTTGTTGGGTGGAATGGATTTGATGAAAATGTTTGTTTGGAAAGACGGTCCAAATCTTGGAATAATGAATGCTTCCAATCAAGCAATTCGAAAAGGAGTACCATCTGTAGCTCTAGCCAACTTTTGAATAATATTCAATGTGTTCTATTTTCAATAACCGTGATGTCATGCAGAGGTATGCAGGGAAATTCATGTGTAACTTAAATTCATAGAAATGTTAATCGATATTTGCTGTAAAACAATAATATTCTGTCGATGCTTGACGAATCGGTTAGCCTACACAAAGGGTTATATTTCACCGCGGCGCATCTTCTAATTGGATATTGATATTGAGAAATGAGTAAAAAGTTGTGTTTTTATGTGTTATGTTTTTGTCTTTGAAAATATTGCGACAGAGCTGAACAAGACAAGAGACGTTGGAGGCACTACCTAGGCCACGGTGGTCTTATCACCAAAAATGTAACAGTAACACCATAGAAGCTGTTTTTATAGTACATTTTTATGCCGTTTTCCGATTTCGGGAGAAAGTCATCTATAAAGAGAGCAGATTCTGTCGGACCTAAAAGCCAATGTATATTGTTGGAGAGATAGTTCTGACGTAAGTGTTAATCTCATTCATTACTTATTTTCTTCCTCAAATAAACAGGCTCATGATCAGGAAGTTGGTGTGTTTTGAATATGTGCTAAAGATTCGTAAGGAGGCGGTAGAGGACAGAATATGGAGTTAACGGAAAACTGCTCCTGGTGAAGGGATTCCAAGATTGCATGTGGGTTTTATTCAGCCCAAAAATGATTGTTGTGAAAGTTTTGAATAGCGTTTCTGGAAAAATTGGCTTCATCAGTGAATAAAATTTCAGTGTCAAATAATGGATTTTCATACACTTTTGAAGAAACCATTGGCAAAACTTCATCCAGAGTAGTGCCAGAACACGTTGGAGATGATAAAGAGTCATGGAGAATTTTCGAAACAAGAATATGAGAGATATTCAAATTGTTCCCAATTTTTCGTGTACTTAATCCGGGATCTTCCTCGATTGTATTCAAAACCGCTACCTCAATTTCTGGTGTTCTTACAGTACAAGAATAACCTCCTATTTTAGCATGTTATTAAGAAACGCCCTGTATAAAAGTAAACTCAGGAAATTATTCCGTAAGAAGTTTGGACAATCTGGAATTTTAGATATTCGTGTAATGCAATTTTCTTCGTATTTTTTCACGTTATCAGGTTTACGGCAAATGTCTGGAAAAATTCCCCGACAAATTATATATTTTCTGAAAGAGGACCACATTTTCTACATTTGGTCTCCAATAACAATACAATTTCCATTTTTTTTTTTAATTTCAAAGGTCTGGGCCTTAGAGCCACAATGTTTTTTAAAATCACATTATTCAATCAAAAAACGGATTCTTGAATTGACAACCTATTACTACAAGCTTCGTGTGCTACCAGTTTCTAACTGGTAGAAGATCCGCAACGTGAAAACCCGATTTTCTTGAAATTCTGGTTATAGACAAAATTGAAGTTTCTGAATAATTTGGCGTTTGGCGCAGAATTTCTCTCTTCATTCTCGAGATATATGTGAACTTTTCCGGAAAATAGAACCTATCGTTTCTAATATATCGGATGGGGAAAATTATTTTCTCGATAATTTAGTGGACCTTTACACGAAAAAAAAATCGATCGAAAATAAAACCAATCGATTTGTGGTATTTCCCATCGGACTATTTATTTTTTTCGAGTTTTCACTCGTCCCATACGATAACATTTGTCGGTAATCAGTTCGAACAACCTCCAGGTTTTTATTATATTCTCATGACCTTTCATCGTATTTTAGAAATCCAACTTCAAAGAGTTATTGCACGTTAAGTCCATATGGATGCTTACCTCACGAAATTAAGTTTTTCTGGTGAGATATTTTCTGTAAATTCAACTATGTATAATTTGCCAGGATTGAGTGAGAGATTAGAATTCAAAAAATCAAATTCTGAAACCTTCACCACTGTCTATATGTACAGTGCTTCTCAAAAGTCCCCTCCCCCCCTCTTATTTTTGGAACGATCATACATAAACAAGTGAAATTTGAAAATTGAATATTAAAGGTTGTAAACTTCCCTACTAGTGATGATAGATGACGAAATCGTCAAAGATGACTTCACAAGGCCATTGTGACCAATAATTTTAAATGGAACCCTACGGCAAGCGACATCTTTTTTAAAAGGTATCGAAAAAACCTATTCAATGATACTAATTTCGTTTGTGTTTATGGCAGTTTTAATGGCTCATTAGTAAACATTTAAATTTAAATTCCATTCAGTATGATATTAATTACAGATTCAAGAATCAGTATCTACTTAAAGAAATTGCTCGAAGTGACCTCCATTTACTTCCTGACAGTGAAATATCCTATTTTTAAACTCTTCTCGTACTTTTGCAAATGTGTCTGCGGAAACAGCCTCACATTCTGCAACAATACGTTGTTTTAAAATGTCAATATTGTCAGGTTCAGTGGCGTTTGAGGTACCCCCACAGAAAAAAATCCAAAGGTGTGAGGTCCGGTGATCGATCTGGCCATTCCGTTGAACCTCGTCGTCCAATCCATCTACCGCGATAATCCTCATCCAAATACCGTCTTACTACACCGTAATAGTGTGGAGCACCATCCTGTTGGAATGTTATTTCCAAATTGCCGAATTCATCTAGATTATCTTCCAAAATTTCAAGGATTAACGGTTCTATTGCGTTTTGCAACAGCTCCAGATAAACCTCACCAGTTAAATTAGTATTTAAAGAAAGAGGCCCAACGATGTGGTTTCCCAGGATACCTGCCCAAACATTCACCTTCTGGGGAAATTGGGTATGTGTTTCACGAAACAGGTGAAGATTTGCGTCACTCCAATACCTCACATTCTGTGTATTTACATTTCCATTTAGATAGAAAGTACTTTCGTCACTAAAACAAATTGTTTTGACATAGTCTGGCTGTTGGTTAATTTTAGTTTCCATATTTTCACAAAATTCTAGTCTTCGGTCTGGGTCGTCGTCTGAGAGTTGATGAACCATTTTTAATTTGTATGGATGAAATTTGTTTTTTTTTCAACACCCTGTGTACTGTACTTCGACTGACTTCACAGGTAGATGCAACGTGAGTTGTTGAAGAAGTAGGATTAACTATTACTTCTGCCAGTATATCAATTTTTTTCTCATCAGAAATTTGTGGTCTGCCAGATCGTTTCGCATCATTAATACTACCCGTTGTTTCAAACTTACGAAGAAGCTCCCTTAAATAAGTCCTCGAAACGAGGCGATCGGGAAACCTATCATTTAAAATGCGTTCTGCTGCATGAATATTTTGTCCAGTTTCACCAAGAATTAGGATCGCTGCTACTTTATCACCTAAAGCACGTACCATTTCGCTTCTTGAAGCACTTAAACGTTCGGCTCACAACAGTTTAACAAATTATTAAAATGTACAAAAATATTAAAAGTACCAAAAGCTGCTAAAACAGTTAAACGTTCGATCAACAATTCACAAATTATTAAATGTACAAAAACTTGGACAATTACAAAAACGTCGAATTAGGGAGACTAACAAAAACGTCAGCTTATTTGACAACTATCCAGAGGCGGAGCTTGAATTTGGAATTTTAGTATTAACTGATTTAATTCATCACAATTTTGCGTTTTTTAAAAGCGAGTTGCCAAAACTGCCATAAACACAAACAAAATTAGTATCATTGAATAGGTTTTTTCGATACCTTTTAAAAGAGGTGTCGCTTGCCGTAGGGTTCCATTTAAAATTATTGGTCACAATGGCCTTGTTACGTCATCTTTGACGATTTCGTCATCTATCATCACTAGTAGGGAAGTTACAACCTTTAACATTCAGTTTCCAAATTTCGCCTGTTTATGTATAATAGTTCCAAAAATAAGAGGGGTGGGGGGAGGGGACTCTTGAGAAGCACTGTATATAATTATTGAGTTCCCAGTGAACCACTTCTAATATTTTCATCAATTTCACGGTTTATGCGGAAGAGCAATTATTCAATTTGGCGACTGAATGAATTGATCCTTGCAATATTTTTGTAATATTTTTTCGCTTCCAATATTTATTAAAAACCGTTATTATTAATATCTTAAAATTCGATTTCTTACATCAAACTCAGAAGTGTTTAAAAAGTAGCGGAAACTCTGAATTAATAAAACTTCCTACCGAAAGATAAAATGTATAACAGGTGTTTCATGTAGATGACCGGGGTTATTGAGTTACATAAGCGAACTGTTAAAACGTGAAATTGATGGAAAAGTATTCGAATTGATACATTGTTGTGTGGTCATATTAATTATTATTGAAGGTGAGTCATGCCTTTCGAATGGCGGGACGCCCACCGAGGTGTTTTCGATGTCTTAAAAGGTTTCCGCGTGACTCATTTCTTTGTGAATAGTTTATTCACTCGTTATCTATCGTGCATTTCGATGGCGAGGAGCAAAAAATTGATGTTTTGCGAGCCATTGTTATCGCAATTGCGGCGAAACAAAAGCCACCGATAAGCCTTTTCAGTCGTTCGTTCATTTCCTTTTTGATAAGGGATATTCATGAGGAGTGAGTGAATGGTTTAGAAGGAAAGTCTTGTTTTTCTTTCCAACTGATTGCCAGAGTACTTCAGAAATGTCAATATTTTACCTGTGAGATCATTTTGCACTATATTTTCCTCTGGTTTTGAGAAAAGTCCGTTCAAGGTTCAAGTATATGCGTTACTTATCTAACATTTCACTTAAGGCGCCCACAGACGATGAGATCGGTATCTCTACATGTTGCATGATACGAATTTCATCGTGTGTGTGGTTGTATCAGTATCACCGTATCAATCACTGTCGTGAAACGGAGATACCACGTGCTCGCGAATGATGTTTTACGATTCCGTCTCACCGTGTGTGGAGACGTTGATACTTGATACAAATCTCTTAGACTTGTATCGCCACTTGTATCGCAACATGTAGCGATACCGATCTCATCGTCTGTGGGGGCCTTTAGCCATTGGAGTTTCTCTTGCGCCATCTATGATTTCTCTCGCCGTTATCTAGATTTTTCAGGATTCACGGTGAATCTGTCGCATTGAGATACCACATATGCTATATTTTCGCAATCTACGCGGCATTTCCCACATTTTGGTTCAAACCGGAGATCGATACGTCCACTTTGTTTTTTCGAAGATATTTAGGGGTCTAGGCGTTGTTTGAAAATTTTACTAGTCAAATGTTTTTTCCGAATCGAAACGAAATTCCGTTTCTAGACTCATTCGGCTATTCTGAATCGATTGGAGTTCGCAGAATTGTTCTATCTGTTACCGTTCCCGAGTTAGAAAAAAAAATCCGAACTTCCGGAGAAAAAACCGAAAATAATTTTTTTTCCAGCAAAAAAACCCAAAATGGTTTTTTTCATAGTTTTTTGCATAAGTTTCCAGAATTTCACACCGATCGCTCTGTCCCTGATCTTTTTGCGATTCTTCCAACAGAAGTCTGTACCGGTGCCTCAGCAAAAATAATTTTTTTCACGTTGGAGAGGGAGAAAAATATTTCCCGTACTCCGATTTCATCGTGCTTTCGGCCCTTCGGAAGGAAATCCTTTTTTCTACGGGGATGTGGAATTTTGCATCGATATCTGCGTCCCAGATTTATTTACGATGTTTCGAAGATAAGTCTGCACGGTAGCAGCAAGATAACTTTTCTGACGTAAAAAGGTCCGCTGAATCCAAAAAAGTGACCATCTCGTCAATCGGACCGCAGCTAAGAGAGCGATGATGTCGTAAAGTCCAGAAACGTCGGTGCGCTGGCGGAAAAGATGGTAATAGCTTTTTCATTTCATGTCCTATCGACGAAATGGTCACTTTTTTGGATTCAGCGGAGTTTTTCACGTATAGAAAAATTATTTTCAGATTGCGCTCCGATGGTTTTTTCATTTGACATATGTCAAAGTCGACCGGTGCGCCATCTATGATTTCTCTCGAAGTTATCTGTTTTTTTCAGGATTCACGGTGAATCTCTCGGATTGATATACCACATATGCTATATTTTCGGAATTTTCGCGGCATTTCCCACATTTTGGTTCAAACCGGAGATCGATACGACCACTTTGGGTTTTCGAAGATATTTAGGGGTCTAGACGTTGTTCGAAAATTTGACTTTTCAAATTGTATTTCCGTATTGAAACGAAATTCCGTTTCTACACTAATTCGTCCATTCTGAATCGATTGGAGTTCGCAAAATTGCTCTATCTATTACCGTTCCCGAGTTAGAAAAAAAAATCCGAACTTCCGGAAAAAAACCGGAAATGAATTTTCCGAAAAAAAAAAATCCCAAAATAATTTTTTTCATATTTTGTTGCATGAGTTTCCAGAATTTCACACCGATCGCTCTGTCCCTGATCTTTGTGCGTTTCTTCCAACAGAAGTCTGCACCGGTGCCTCAGCAAAAAAGATTTTTTTTACGTATCGAAACGAAATTCCGTTTCTAGACTAATTCGGTCATTCTAAATCGATTGGAGTTCGCAGAATTGCTCTATCTTCTACCGTTCCCGAGTTAGAAAAAAAATCCGAACTTCCGGAAAAAAAAACCGGAACTATATTTTTTTCCGAAAAAAATCCCAAAATTGTTTTTTTCATAGTTTTTTGCATAAATTGCCAGAATTTCACACCGATCGCTCTGTCCCTGATCTTTGTGCGATCCTTCCAACAGAAGTCTGCAACGGTGCCTCAGAAAAAATCACTTTTCACTTTGGAGCGGGAAAAAAATATTTCCCGTACTCTGATTCCATCGTGCTTTTGGCCATTCGAAAGGAAATTCTTTTTTCTACGGGGCTATAGAATTTCGCTACATGTTGCATGATACCGTAGTAGCGATCCAAATTCTATCGTGTGTGTGGTTGTATCAGTATCACCGTCTCAATCACTGTCGGCGAATGATGTTTCACCATTCTGTTTCAGCGTGTGTGGAGACGTTGATACTTGGTATAGTTTTCCCAATATCAATTGCAGAAGCATAAAAAAGTCTTGCGGCGAAATCCTGTGAGCAGCAGTGGCGGAGATAACTAATTTTATTTAGATATTTTAAGATTTTAAAAATACTTCATAAATAATGAAAATTAAAAAAAATTAAAGACAAGCTTTTATTTATACAAATACATTAAGAAAGAAAAATAATAATAAATAAATAAATAAATAATAGTACTAGAATATCCTAAAACGTATTTCGATCGGCACACACCAAGACCACAGACGCTACTGGTTTTTAATCTTCCAGAGCTATTAAAACACAAATATTACGCGTGATTTATGACCTCCCATCGTATAGACACACCTACAAGCATTGATGTCCGACTTGATTGGCCCAGACGAATCGGTTGTAGAACAGACAGCAGTCACTCAAGTCCACGTTGACCAGCGGGCTCTTTGTGCCGACGGAGACTGGATACAGGTAGTACAGATTATTTTTCGTTCCGTTTCTTCGCATATACGCTCGTGTTAGCGAAGTGAGTTTTTATTTGCTCCCTATAGAAACAGCTCCTGCAATTGATATTGGATGGACTATACAAATCTCATATACTTGTACCGCCACTTGTATCGCGACATGTAGCGATACCGATCTCATCGTCTGTGGGGGGCCTTATAATTGAATGTTTCGTCGATCTTCTAATTTCAATCAACCATATTTTATAAAATCATAGAAATTACCAACAATACCTTTATTTGGACAAATGATCGATGGAGTCAAAGACACATTTTCGAAGGCCTGGAAAATTAATAACATTCCAATATTTTCATATGCGATCTGATCAGAAGCATAACGTAAAGCTACTCAGGACTAGGTTCGTGAGCCTTTATTATACATGTTCCATCCACCATTAAACACCCTGTATTGATTGCTAGCATATATTGAATGATACTACTACTATTCTTCTTGCAGAATACACGTCACGCATCAATTTTCATATTTGATATACTGACTGCCAGTGGAAATTATAATTCTATTTACTAGGTTTATTCATTTATCTCGATATGTTTTGGTTTGACTCAAAGCCTAGTACAAATATTCCTCTGTCTTCATTAAAATGTTCCGCCTTCTGCACCCTCCGGGATTTCTAGATCCCATTAGATCGTACGGATCAAGCTATGCCATGAGAGTGTCCCAGTCGCTACCCCACCTGAGATTGTTTCAATAAGGATACAGTGTAGTGGAAGACTTGATTTCTAGGTTAATGGGTGGCTCTGAAGCGAGCACTAGGGAAAACTCCGTCCAATTTTGTTCGATTTGTCGCGCAGGTTAAGTAATCCACGAACTGGCATGGCTTGATGAAAATAGATTGCGCTACATGAATATAAATGAGACTTTAATTTTGAGAGGGTTCGCTTTATGAAGTAATACAATGGATGTTTCATATTACTTGATTGGAAAGTTGCATAATGCCTAAAAGCTTTCAAGAAAACATGGAAATGGAAAAAAACCACTGTTGTCGAAAAATGCACGACTCGAATATAAAGCAAGATTCAGCTTCTCCCAAAATGAATTGAGATTTCTTCTCACTACATTTCCATGATTGCTTTTGGAGTTTTTATGATAGAAACGGAACTCTTGTGTCGCGTGTCACAGACGCACTTGACAGCTTTTTTGCCCTAAAAGGGCAAATTAGTAAATTTTGTTAGCGCGACTTTGATCATGATTGATGATTGATATTGTGCCGAAATTCCCGTTATAGATATTGAAAGTTTTGAGCTTAAAACATCGACATTTTGATAGTGGATAATATAGGTTATATTTTCTTTCAATGTAGCCTTATCCCATATGATTTTTCGTGATACTTTTAAGTCACCGCGTGTCTTTCTTCGTTCATCGTTTGGCAGGAACATACAGTTATATAATCGAATGTTTGGATTGTCTTACAGAGTTCATGACAAATGCCAAATGGTTGGCTGGATACCAGATGTTACAATGACCTCTGAAATAATGCCGTGCTCGAGTGGAATCTGATTTTTCACTTTAAGTGGTTATTATTGCTGATCGATTGATTAGCGTCTTCCTAATGCGAGAAATTGGGTGTTTTGATTGAAGAATGTTGAGGAGGAATACTCATTTATGGGCTATAATAATTTTTCTCAGCCTGAAACGAGGAAAATGATTCAAGGTTAAATAAATTAGCTTGCCCCGGTTACCTCAAAATATTTTCACACAAATACAAAACAAATTCAATTAGTCAATAACTTGTTCTTTGGAATATATTTTTGTGTTATGCCACTGGTTTCCATTGGAGTTTATAACTATTCCTTAGTATCGGTTTTTAACATAATAACGATGTTCCTTTCATCGCAATTTCCATAGTCTTGATGCTTCTCCAATATAATCTTTCCAGAAACCATTTTTTCTTCAATTAAAACCGCCGTTTATGAAAAATCCAATAATTTTCCAAATTTCACACGCTCATGAACCAAAATATGGTGCGGTATTGACAAATGTCGTTGTTTGATTGTACAATGCAAAAACAGTTTTTCGAATAGAAATATCGTCTTTGAAATGAATAGTAGGTAAGTCTGTCTCAAGAATTATCGTGTTCTATATCGAAATACGATATTGTATCGCGTTAACTAGCTCGGCTATGTTTTTTATTGCGTATTTTTCGACTAATCGTAAAACAAACTTCCCGTCATGACTGACTTGCACACCATTATAAAATTCCAACAGTAACTCATGTGCAGGTAACTCGATAATAATTGTCTGCTAATGGTATTGCACTAATGACCATGCTTTTGAATAAAAATCGGATTTCCAGAAAATGCTTTGTTTTCCAATGCAGCAAATCGTTGGTAAATATGGATTATTATTCAGCATCACGATATGGGAGAGTAACGTAAACATTTCAAAAGGAGCTTCATTCGACGCCTGCCGAATGAAAAAAGATTTGTTTTATCTTCAACGGAAGCGACCGTATCAATTTGTACAAGTGTTGTGTACGAGTTTCACATTCTTTAATATTTTTTTCCAAACTCTCGCTAGGAAGATCGGCCCGATTCACCTTCGACAAAGGTCAACCTGTCGATTGCATATGCATTCAATGATACTGTCATTCGCAAGTCGCCGACTGTATCAGTTGTTTACCGAGTAATTACACCGCATACAACGTATACCAATTCAGTGATTCAGTTTGTCTACAGCTATGCATTCGTCAAAACGTTGAAAGAATGACTCAAAATTATCTGGAAAGGCGTGTTTCACTTAATCACTCGTCATGCTTTTCGTGATTATATACACGAAGAAAAAATCATTCTTCACCAATAAAAATGTTATTATCATTGAATCAAAATAAAACAAATGGTTGAGCTCACCAAAATAAACGAATTTACTTATTTAATCACACCATGGTTGAAAAGACCTGAATTAATCGCTCCTCAGTATTTTAACTGGCACGTGTGCTATAATAGTATATTTCTCAACCTTGGTCTATAATAGTTATTTATGTATCAAGGGCGTAAAATAGGCTTTTATGGACCGCAGCGTGTAAGTAATAGCCCGAGCGATAGCGAGGGCTATTAACACGCCTAGGTCCATAAAAGCAAATTACGCCCGAAATACATACAACATTTTTTTTTATTGGTGCCCCTTTTTACCCATTTAAAGCACGCCTCAGCGTGTTTAAATCGAACTTTAAAAAACGCGCGTTTTTTAAAGGTAACCATGACAACATCAACAAATCGAGAAACGTTAAGTCTAAATGACAAATTTTTGATTATTGATCTGACAGGAGTACCTTGTAACGTCACATAAAATATTACTCACAATTCGGTCATTTATATGTGCTCCTCCATCCATTTGATGAACTTTTCATATTCTTTTTTATATATATCACTGGATTTCCGCGGTATTTACCGCGATTCTGCCTCACTATTCAAAAAATCGATATTAGAATCATTCATTTTTGAGCTCTGGTGACAACAAATATTGATCTTTGGTAACAAATTGCAAATGAATGTTTTTCTCATTTCCATGACAACGAAAGGTATACTGATGTCATATCACGAATTCAACCTTCTTGCATTATTAGTTCTTAGTTCTATTTTTTGTAGTAATAATACCAGTATATATGATTTCAAAGTGCACCAATAAAAAAAAATAACGTAAAGTATTCGTGGATAACTGGTCTTAAAAACACTTGCTCTATTTCGAGCACTCCGGCTGCGCCGTCGTGCTAAAAAAATCGCGCGTGTTTTAAAGCCCTTTTTATCCACTTATACTTTAATATACTATTATGCACGACCGGTATATTTGATGTCATGTAGATAGATACCTCTTTATATCTAGAACATGATAAAAATACATCAAGGCTGCCGTGAGGATGTATATTCATATCATATCGGAAACAGAATAAATCAAGAAGTGATGGAATGAATGTTACCATGGCAACTCAGTCAATTTTTCGAAATAAGATTATATAGGCTAGTAGCCATATTTGCTGTCAATTTTTGTGATCACAGATAATTTATTACTGATTTTGAAATGGATTCAAGCGACGAAGAAAGTGTGAATTGTACTCCACCAGAAATAAGTAAAGCAGCTGAGGATGCGAAATTGAGTTTATTGCCAAGTAAATCCAAGAAAATATACGACAAGGTGTATGAAGAATTCGTGAGGTGGTGCAACGGGAAAAATGTAAAAAATAAGAAATACACATAGACTATACTTCTTGCATATTTTCTGGAAAAATCTAAATATTGTAAGCCCTCTACCATGTGGTCATATTATTCCATGCTGGAAGCTACTTTAAATGTACATGATAATATAGATATCAGTAGATACGCAAGATTGATAGCTTTTTTGAAACGAAAATTTGATGGTTATAAACCAAAGAAATCGAAGATTCTAAGCAGAGAAGAAATCGAGTTATTTTTGAGGGAAGCACCAGACGATTTGTATCTTATGATGAAAGTAAGTTCTAATTTCATGTTTTCTCAATGTTCAGTATGTTAATCTGAGAATTTATTGTAGGTAGCACTGATTTTTTGTATTTGTGGAGCATGTCGCCGCGAAGAATTGGCAAATATCACAGTGGACGACATTCAAGATTTCGAGACATTCTTACTCATAACTATACGAGAAACCAAAACGAAGATAGATCGAGTATTTACTGTAATCGATAAAGAACAGAAATCGCCAAGTTACTTGGATATTTACAGAAAATATTTTTCCTTGCGAGATCAGAATGATCAAAAGCGGTTTTTTTATATTATGAAAATGGCAAGTGTACGAGGCAGGTTATCGGAAAAAATACATTCGGTCAAATACCATTCAGAATAGCCATTTACCTAGGTATTTCTAATGCGAAAGAATATACTGGTCACTGCTTCAGACGTTCCTCAGCAACTATGTTAGCAGATGCAGGCGAGGATATAATCAACATTAAAAGACATGCTGGGTGGAAGTCGACGACTGTTGCGGGAGGTTTTATTGAAAATTCAGTTCCAAATGAGCTGAAGATTGCTAAGAAAATTGTAGAAAATGATGAGCCTTCTACTAGCCATTGCAGACAATCTGAAAATATTGCTCACTACTCTGAAACACCAGATAATAACATGCATTCTCTTCAGACTTCTAGTAATGAGGAATCAGTTGAAATCAGTAACTATCTGCAACAACAGAAAACAACAAATCCAAATATTTCCATAAATAACTGTTCTAATTGTATTGTCAATATTAAGTTATAATTCATTTTTTAAACTAATTTATGTTCATTGTTTTCGTTATATTATTGTTAATAATGTTTTGGGTTTGATTATATGATCCATCGGAATATAGATTTCTATCGATATGAGATTGAAATTCACTTTAGCGCCTGTTCAACAAAATAGTCCGCGGGCGCTAAAGTGCTACTTTACGCCCGCAAATCCGGGCGCTAAAGTGCTACTTCACGCCCGGTCGTGCATAAATACTATTAAAGCTCTGATTTGGAATATTCACTGAACTAAATTATAAATTAACAACAAGAAACGGAATCCCAGGAAGTATTGTGATTGGTATAACTGTTCATTACAATGAATCAACAGATATCGAATTAAAATGTTGGCAAGGCATGTTATCAGCAAAACTAATGAATGCCTTGTTCAACATATTTCTATGAAGAGAACCAAAATTGAACTAACTTCAAGTACCTTCTGGGATACATATGGCGGACTGGGACAATACCAAATTTTTCATGCTTGAACCAAGTGACGCATGAAGAAAATTGAAGAAGCTTTCCGTAAATTGTTAAACGGAAATGATATTCTGTCCGCTTGTTTTCTCATGTTTGTGATAAGTGTGGAATTTATGAAATTAGGATAGTAGTTTACGTAAATCGGATATAGGAAGGGGCTAAGAACCGACCCTTGTGGTACTTCTCTTGGCAATAGCTTACTCTGATGTTCAGGTGGTATGTCCAGCGCTCTAACACTTTTTCCGTGATAATTGAATATATATCCTTTTGAAAATCAAGATCTAAGCGTTTTTTGCCTGGTCATTCATATAATTTTCCAAAGAGAATACTGCATCAACAGTTGAATACATATTGTTGTAGTGATATTATTTTAAAGGTATACAAAAAAATCATCAATGAGTGGATAGCCATTTTCCAATTTTTTCAAAAAGCTGGAAGAATCGATATCTTTCGAAAATTTCGAGGTAGTTACTGGTTTTTATACATTAATCATATACATTGGAGTGCTACGTTTTTTAAAGAAAATTTCCAATAATAGATTCTTAATTATTTACATAAAAATTATCCAATTCATTAATATATAGGTTTTGTTGGTGAATTTTTGTCCTCTTCCTGTTTCATTATTAATGATATGAAATGTTTAATTGTATTTGAGTTTTGTGTAACGATTCTTCCTAGTAGTTTACAAAAGAAAGTGAAATATGTTTGTATATATATATATATACAACAAACTCACATTTGTCATCTTCAAGTTATGTCTAGAAAATTCGATTGTTTCGAACTCGACTGATCTTTTCGTGTTGTGCTTCTCAATTTTTAATGGCGATCAGTCGATTTACAAATTAAAAAGCACGACACGAAAAGATCAGTCGAGTTCGAAACAATCGAATTTCTAGACATCACCTGAAGATGGCAAATCTTAATTTGCCGAAACGTTGCGAAATACGACACAGAACGCGGACAGAAACCCGAGAAACTATCTTAGCACATACCTGCGAAAATCTAAGAAGAAACATTATATATATATATATATATAATATGTATATATGAAAAGCATCAAATTATAGATAGTGACACCTATAATCTGTGTGTTGAGGCTTAGAAGACCTGTTATCGTGGTTTTTTTTTTTTTTATGGCTTGGACATTTCGTCATTCGGCCAGACACAAGTGGAATATTTATTAAATATATATGGCAACGACATCGTTGAATTTTAATGACACGAAATTTCGTGCACATTAATAGGTCACCAACAGATGTCCACGACACCAATAGTCGTACTCCTAGTGCGTTCTGAGTAACGCAAAACAAATAACGAGAATAAGAAAAATTTGTTATGAATCCAAGACGGCTTGTGGTCTCTTTCAAATTCGTATTGCCGGTAGGTATTAGCATTATGAGATATTTGATACGAATTTGAAAGAGACCACAAGCCGTCCTGATGATTGGGAAACCATGAAACAGCTGTTGGCGGATGGTAGGCTCTCTTGGATTCGTAACAAAACATATTTCTCTTATTATCGTTGTATGTATGTATTATCGTTGTATGTATATATATATATATATATATATATATATATATATATATATATATTATCTTCTGTTATTTATATACAAATAATAGAATTAAAGACTCTTACTTGATTTCGTTAGAATACTTGTTGAGTAATATACTTTTTTCAAATATCTTGAAAACAGAAAAAAACTACAGTCCATTCAGGGAAATTGTCCTCAATCCCAATTATTATCGTTTTCTATATACCCATACCTACAGTCGAATAAGAATCATTCGATATTCATGTGTAGATGCGATTTGTCTTTTGTCACGTACCTATCAGTAACAGTGGTTGGTGACAATCTCTCATTTCTCTTGCACGAATGTCGTCGCGATATATCATCATTCCCGGTCATTCATCCTTCCATATCAGACCCAAATTGATGCAATCACAACATCCTGCTTGATAAACGGTATTCGTAGTGTGAATAATGTCATGATGCTCTTTCAAAACAAAAGCACTCATACCCACAATGTCGTTACAGATGCAACGGAATTCATTATAGACGAAGGTCGAATTTAGAACGTGGATAGCGTGTTTTTCGAATTGCAAAAAATCTATCGTCGATATCAATCAAGCGTATTTCCGTCAATAGTCGCTTTCGATAAACAGTCAAAATAAATTATTTAAATTAAAGTAACTACAGGCCTTACTGCTTAGGTTCTTCACCCAGTATATCATTCGTTATAAATAAATCATTTAGAGGCATTGTGAATGTTTCCATTCGCCATTCCATAGTAAGTCTGAACTTAAATTTACCTATATAAAAGTGGTAAAATTTAAGTCCTAGAAAATGCAAATACCGACAGAATTAGGTGGATTTACACGAAACAATTTATTGTCGCGATAAATTGCACCAAATAATCGTTAGATAAATTGCCAAGAACAATCTCTCAGTTAAATCGTACATGATCTATTAACGCAAAACTTTATTGAACCAATACTTTTGGTCAAATTAATCAGTTCAATTTATTTGTATGTATGTGTTGTTTGGAACGATTATTGTGTCAAATGTAATCAATTTATCTGTGATCGCTGATCTTTCGCCATAAAAAAAAATGACTATAATAATCGTTAAAATTGAATAGGTACGAGACGAGGTTTCGGCGTTCAGTGGTGTTAAAGAGTTTGAATTTGTGCGTTGTAAAATTTGAACATGGACGAAACTGCTGCGTTACTTCATGCTGTACAAATGTCTTGTCTGCTTCTTAAAAAAAATATTTGGTATACGCTACTAACTCCTCATAGCCTTTCTTTTTTATATTTTTGTTTGTGTATTCAGAACTAGTCGTTTTCCCCAAACACGGATTATTACTCAAGTAAACCCGTAATAACTAAACTACTGCCACGAGTACGAGTACGATCCTACAAGCTCATACATGTCGTCGCGTAGTTTGCAAATTATCGACAGATCTGCAGATAAATCGTCGTGTTTATGTCAAAAAAAAAAAGGTTTAATTTTTAGTTTCCACAGTCCCCTAACGAACCGTTTTATGAAATTTTGGAGATCTAACGACAAATTGGTCAGATCGGTCGATAAATTGATTGATTGATTTTAGGTCGGGTGATAGCTTTTATGTTTTCAAGTAATTTTACACATGTATTATAAATTTGAAATTTTGCAGGCGCCATGACATTTGTATTTGGAAATTTTATATGATGGAAATTCCAGAAAGCGACAACAAAGTGTCAGAAGATATTAGTAGACTTTCAGGTCAAAATTCCAAGAATTATAATAGCAGTGCCACATGAGGACGGAAATCGACTTGAAATCAATGTTTTCGAGAAGGCAGATTACGAATTTTTATTTCCAATTTGTTAACTCAAAATAGCTAATATGCGCTAATATGGCGGCTGATGTTCCGCTTCAACTAAAATTAGATATCTGATAGTTTTTGGGGCCACGATCTACTTTATTGTCATGGTAGCATTTTATTATCTACCAACAAATCTCCCCCTCTCTCCCCAAACCAATCAATGTATGGTAAAAAACGTACCAAGAACTGAATTGCAAGCAGATAGTTGAAAATGGGAGTAACTTTCGGGTGTCTATACCCCCATGAAAATGTTAAAATGTTATATAGATAAGATACAATACACAAAATCCCTGGAAATGATGTGTTCCACCCACGCACCAGTGAGTTAGTAATGATAAAAAGTGTGGCTTATGCTGGGCAAATTATAATTTTTACATGTTCGTTTACGCTATACTTTAATCATTTGTCTGGACTCCCCCCCCCCCCCGACAAAGAATTCTAGGTGCGTGCTTGGTTGAAATGGTATGGTAAGAAGAGGATGTGAATAATAAACTCAGGATATAAAGATCATTGTTCCCAAAGAATTTCATATTCACATAGAAAAGTAGGATCACGAAAATATATTAATAATTTAAAAATCAGACAAAAAGGCTTATTAACAGGACCTCGTTTCAAAACAGAATCATTCAGTTACCAATTTATCATTTCTATGATCATCTACCACAAGAAATGAAACAACTCATCTCCTAAAAATAAAAATGATTAAAAAAATATTTAAGACAGGCTTTATACGAATGCATTAAAAAGGAAAAAATAATTTATTTAATTGTTTGACGTGGGTCATTCTGTGAGTAGCAAGCAGATTCAAAATATTGCCGCGCAAGAATACCTATTTTATTAACCGACGAAACCAAAAAGGAGGAGGTTCTCTATGCGACCCGTATATTTTTTTTCCATCATATTTTTTTATGTATGATCACGCATAACTTTTTACTGAGGCGTCCGATTCCGATAATTCTTTTTTCAGTGGATAGGGTGTACTTCGAATTTGGTCCCATTCGAATTTAAAAGATGAAATCAACCCTTAAGGGTAGCGAAATGAAGGATATTGATCACTTACCCTCTGAATTCTGGTCCGTTAACCGATTATATCGGGCATAACTTTGTACTGGGTTCTTCGATTTGGATGATTCTTTTTTTAATAGATAGGGTATACCTTATATTTGGATTTCGAAAGGAATTAGCCACCCTTACGGAAAGAAAAATAGGGGATAATTGATTTTTCACTAGTGAACATTGGCACACACATACGTAGTTGACAATGACAGATCGCTACTGACATTATTCTTGTTCCACATCCGTCAAAATCAGTATATTTTATGAGAGGATGGAATGATATACAAAGTAATGAAATAAACTAACCAGAACAACGAAAATAATTTATATTACAACAAATAGTAAAAGTAGATAATCATATTATTTAACTGGTAATAGTTGAAGTAAGGTGGGTAAGTAAGTATTTTGGAAGTAATCAAAAAACAAGTAGGTAGTAATTGGTAGATTTTAGCACAAAAATTGAAAATAAAACTGTTTAACAAAAATTAAACCGACGAAATACGGAACTGAAAAGTAAAAAATTAAAACTTTTTAACAAAAATTAAACCGACAAAAAAATCAACTGAAAAGCAAAAAATAAAATAAACCTTCTTAGTCTGAATGATAATTGAGCTCCTAAACTAATGTAAGTAACTGATTTTGAGTCGGCGCCAAACAAACTAGCAATTGAATTAGGTGAAGCGTAAAATGATGGCAGCGAGATGCACGGCTGCGTTTTGATGACTTCTTTCATAGATAATGATCTTCGATGATTGTTTGTTTGGCGCCGACTCAGAAGGTTTATTTTATTTCTTGCTTTTCAGTTGATTTTTTCGTCGGTTTAATTTTTTGTTAAAAAGTTTTTATTTTTTACTTTTCAGTTCCGTATTTCGTCGTTTTAATTTTTTGTTAAAAAGTTTTTATATTCGCGGCAAGCTTTTGAATCTGCTACTCTCAGAATAACCTAGATCACACAATTAAAGAAATTATGTTTTCCTTTTTAGTGCATTTGTATAAAAGCTTGTCTTAAAATTGATTCAATTATTTTTAGTCATTCGTGAAATCCGTCATCTTATTGAATTCTAACAAAAATTGATAATCTTCGACCCTAAAAACCCTCACACACTAGTTTTGAATGGAATCGGGCTATAATCACAAAACTCGTCGTCGGCATCTTGGAGCCGCCATCGTAAATACGTGGATTTTGACAAAAAATCATGATCTCTGTCACCGAAAACTCCCACATACCAATTTTGAATAGAATCCAACCATAATCACAGAATTCGTCCGCCATATTGGAGTCGCCTTTTTGTTTTATCTCCAGGAAAAATGATGAACACCTGTTATATTTCACGTTAATCGGGCAACTAGAAATGAGTCCACATTCACTTGCAAGATTTGAACTATACATACATTCAATAAAAGCTTGTAATAATAAAAAAACTCACAAAATACCATTAAAAATAAAATTCACCAACGCCAGTTTGAAATATAAAAGCTATCATAGATTTGAAAATGTTAACGGGTTCTTTTAGGTTAAGCGGTCGTGTGGTATTCGAAATATTGTAATGCGAAGTCATCATTGAAAATGATAAACACATTATTATTACTATTATAGTTCATTCAATGCGGTACTTCTCGGTGTGTGATTTATAACAAAGTACCCAATCGGAATTTCTACAAAACAACACGAAAACCAGACTGCTTGTCTTGTATAAGTCGACCTTGGACCATGACCCATATTTAATGTGTTTATATTCCGAAATATGTCTTTGAAAGTATTTTTGGTACTACCAGAGGTTGACCCTGGAGCAATCGATAACCACGTGGGTTCCTCTGATTAAATTGTAGTTTTTTAACAAAGTGAAAACATATTTGCGGCAACGATTGAATTATATTAACAAATCCATTATTCATATGAAGAACCTTCAATAGGAAATATTTTTATAATCCAAGCATAATTTTTCATTACATTTAATTAAAATATCCCACTTTATATAGTCTGATTATCAACATCAAAACACTCTTAATCGCCTCGCAATGGAAATCAAACTACTCTTGAGGAGTACCACAGGGGCCATTCTTTTTCTGATCTTCGCAGATTACTTGTTACTAACGTTCCTATTGTCATTATCAAATCACTATTTGCAATATTCTATGAGTTTTGACAATATAGGAAATGATTGAGCTTCATGTACTGCACTACATGGAGAATTAACATGAAATGAAACAAATGTTTCATCCTCAGTTTATATTTCAAGATTCATTATTATGAGTCACATTTTCCACAATGAAAATAATTTAATTCGGATCAAATCGTTTAGTTTGAAATGACTAAGTTTCGGGTGGCTCAGATGGTTGGCGGGCCATACGGATCTTCGCTTAATACCCATGTTCGCCACACAGTATGTATATGTACTTTGGATGACAATACTATAATTTGGTAACTTGGAGCTGATCTGATGATGGAGCCAGGAGGTGAATAGTGGAACTCTTCAGTGGCTATTAGTAAAATATGGTGAATGCACTGATGCCGTTCTCAGCATAATTACAATTCAAAGATTTGGCGAATGCACTGGTTCTCGACATATTCGCCAAAATTTAGTTATTAATAACTTCCATCTCATGTGGATGAATCAATCGAAGAGTTTTTCTCCACCAGTCTTTTTTGGTCATATGTACAAGCTTTTATTTAGCTTCACATTTGTATGTATGTTTAGTTCAAACCTTGCGAGTGACTTTTGACCCACTTCTAGTTGTACGAATAACGTTAAATTTGGCAGGTGTTCATAATTCCGGTAACAATGCATTATGGAATTTTTTACAAAAAAACAAAATGTCGGCTCCAATATGACGGATGAGTTTTGAGATTATGTTCGATTCTATTCAAAATTGTATGTGGGGTTTTCGGAGACAGAGATTACGAATTTTTGTCAAAATTCATAAATTTAAGATTGCGGATCCAATATGGCGACGAGTTTTGTGGTTACAGCCCGATTCCAATAAAAATTGGTATGTGTGGGGGTCTTTGGGGTCGGAGATCATACATTTTTTTCAAAATCAAAATTCAAAGATGGCGGCTCCAATATGGCGACGTGTTTTGTTATTATGGCCCGATTCCATTTGAAATTGGTTTGCGGGTTTTTGGAATCGGAGATCATCAATTTTTGTCAGAATTCAATAAGATGGCGGATTTCATGAATGACTAAAAATAATTCAATAAAAGTGATTAAAACAAACAAGCCTTATACAAATGCACTGAAAAGAAAAAAAGAATGTATTTAATGGTGTGACCTAGGTTATTCTGTGAGTAGCAGATTCAAAAGCTTGCCGCGAATATAAAATAGGTCAAACAATTAAAGAAATTAAAGATATTTAGAGCATTTGTATAAAAGCTTGTCTTAAAAATTGTTATTCAATCATTTTTATCTCGATGTATTCATTAACTTTTTCTAACCAGAAAATTCGATAAGTACATGGAAATTTACAGCTAGATTGAAAAAAAATCCAATTTAATAATCATATACTCATTACTCACATGATTTATTTATTGTAATGCAGCCACTATATCAGAAAGTCAATTAAAAGCTACTTCCTCATGCATAATACTTGGTATGTTATCCAGCTTTTTTAAGCCTTATTTTTTCTACATTAAAGTATATGGTAGTTTATACCTGGTATTATGGTAATGCCCAAGGTCGTTATTTTATCCAAGAGATTCTGTTATAATGTTGTGAGATTATTAAATAATACAGGTAATTTGAAACTGTTCCATTGCGGAATGCATTGCGAAACCAGATATTACGTTTTTAAAGAGATTGTAGTTGTTTTTCCGTATGTGATACCGTTCCATTACATAATGTTATATCAATTATAATTTGAAAGTATTGTAATGACAATATAAAGTGCTTTCATGTACATGTCATACATACAAAGTGATAATTAAAATTACGAGATGATATTGTAGGATTAGTGAATATTATATAATTTGTCAATTTTTTACAACAGGAATTTGGGAAAAGCTATAAAAAGGGTCTAATTTCAGATTTATTTGACATTTTCCTCACAATTTAATTTATGACTAATATAACAGCACATGATTTCCTAAAGATAGAAAAATGGTGTAATACAATACGCTAACGTTTAATTTTATTTCGGAAACAAAAAAACAGACAAATAGTTTTTTTATTTTTAGACGTACATCTTTTGAGTAACCTTTTCATCATAAATGTAATGGTGGTGAGATCTTCGACATTTCAAAGGATTTCTTTAATAAAAACCAGTCTGGGGATTTTTTTGAAAAGTGACCGAAATAATGAATTCATGCCACTCGGAATTTTTTATCATTGCTTGAATCATCAATAATATATCCTGGTATTTTCAAATTTATTAATGCCGGTAGATAGAAACCATTAAGCAATTATTAGTGATATGCATCATCGTGGGTAAATAAATATCCAGTTACAGTGAAAGCTTATTATTCGCTTATTCTTTATGTGGTAATAATTAGCTAATAATATTGTTTCAAATGTCATTCGTGATTATGTTTAGCGTTTTATTGGGTTGGTTTGCAAACACTAAAGTTTATACAGGTTGTTGTTTCGTTTCGATTGAAATGAATGTTTTTCAATTTCTTGTGCAATACTATCTTTAAATTTGTTGACATCATTCACATATAATTTGAAACTTTGTAAACACTTCGTTGATATATTATTTTATATGTATAATTGTTTCCAAATTGAAGGTAAGTCAGAAATGAATCATTTTCATCACTGTTGTTGTTTTTGATGAGCTAATCTATCTCATGCCTCAATGAAGTTTCTAACAGGTCAGATTTGGGATTTTGGAAAATACAATTTCGATTAATGTATCATTCAAGGATACTTGTTAGGTACAACCAATTTTCCATAAAATATTAAACAGAAAAAAAAATCCCAACCGCGAGTAATTTCTCTTAAATAAACTCTCATACAATTGGATAGAGCGATTTTTATCTATTTTTATACGAGGCGTCATGAAATGTTCAACAGTTCCAAGAGTGTTGGAAGGGTGTATTGGAAAATATAAAAAGAATTTCGACCCCATAGCTTTTCACTACATTTGATATCACTATCATTTAAATGAGAAATACTATACGCTTCCCAAATATCGTTATATATTGTGTGAATTACTTCTTTGTATGGAATTTTTCGTTTCCTGTAGGTACTCAAACCATTTAAGTGTTCCGAATATTCATGAGAATTCATTTATGCATCGTGACTTCTACCTTGGAATTCAATTTGCCAATGTTCGGAATTTTTCTTTAATAATACCTCGCCCTCAATAAATACACTTACCCCATTTCGATAACCACTTAAACTTATACACTTATAAGATATACGTCAAGTGCAAGTAACAGTAAAATTTACCGGTTTGATTGCATTTATTTTCTATATTCTGAATTTTTGAATTACTCGGCACAGGAACCCTGGTCTTTTGTAAGTAAAGCATACAAATGGATATAATAATAATAACACTTATTATTCTTTCCCTATCCTGCTTTCGGTTTTCGTGAAAAAATTTGTCGGATGTTACATATTCTTTTTATCGCTATTGTGGTTGTAATGGTCATCAGTGTTTCCGTTTTTGCGCAAGTCGAACGTCTCATTAATGCGGTCAGATAATATTCAAAATGGATGAAAAGTGGTGAAAACCATATATTTACTTGACAGGTTGCTTTAGAAAAATGTCTTCTTGCCGGATAACTGTGTTGATATCTTCCTTGAGTTAAGCTGTAAAATATGTGAAAGTTTGTTATTTTTTTTTTCTCTTTGGTATTCTGAGAAAGTAAAAGTATCATTCCCTATTCATTCAATTTCCAATACAACATATAGTTTTAGTGTGGATTGTTAAAAATAATTATTTATCCATTATTATTTTCACTACGAGTTTTGTTCAAAAATATGCCACCAACTGCCATAACTCTCACTTGGCGTATCTGCCAGCTGTTTATCTTACCGCAACAAAAACAACGCATGCCTTTTACAATACACGTTAAACGTTTTTATGAATATACTGTGTATTTATCTTCGAAAGGAAAAAGTGGCCGACATCCAAGTTAGAATAAACTCTCTCTAACATAATTTTTCCTATACATTATAAGGTGAAATTGTAGTGTTTGGGCTTGTACACCGAAACGTTGTTGATACCAAATATCATTGAAATTTAAGATGAAAATCCAGTGCATCACCAAAAAACAAACTAAAAAAATATGTTTATAAAGAATGTATCCATTGTGCGATTCATTGCCGTGGATTTTTTAACGTTCCAAATACTAATGATATTTGGAAAAAGCCATCTCTATCACATATTGTACGTTTTTATTGATTTTGTTACAGATAAACTCTCAAAAAGGCGATCTCGATCCCGATTACCTAGATGGCTACGA
The DNA here is from genome assembly GCA_018342105.1 of Gonioctena quinquepunctata. NCBI lineage: Eukaryota > Metazoa > Arthropoda > Insecta > Coleoptera > Chrysomelidae > Gonioctena > Gonioctena quinquepunctata. The sequence goes on along the minus strand of JAFIRS010000503.1, from coordinate 302,720 downwards.
TTCCATTCTGCCGACAGTTTGCTGCTACAACCTAGGGATATGTCTGAAAATCAAGATACTAGAAGGTACGAAATATAGTCAACACTGAATCCGTACTCATTTTGAATGTGGAGTCTATATAGTTTACAATGTATCATTTTCATTTCAAGTAAACAAAAAAAACACGTTACAGTATTGGTTTTGAACATTGGCTCCTTCTAGTGGAGCTAAACTAAATTACAATTGCAATATTTTGTTATGATATAATAGGTAATCGAAAAATTGTCTGACCATCGATTTGATCTTCAACTAAGCCAAAATCTCGCGACTTTTTGTGTTTTTAGATTTATAGAAGTTCGAGTTATTCAATATATAATATTTATTTAATAGTTCGAAATCTTTAGCAAAACAATGATTTTAAGTCAGAGGTGACTAGTAAAAGTTGAATTTGTTCCTATGTTTGGATATTCGTTTTTTTAATGTTGATCTATGCACAATCTTAGGAAGTAGCGCAAATCAATTTATATATTCAAGATTTCTCAAATTTCTTGGTATTATCTTTGTTATTTTTAATCAATTTCTACTCTTACTTTTTATCTATGTACCATCGATATATTTCCCGGCAACCGGACATTTTCCCAGATATTTTGTCAGATATACAGTGCTTCTCAAAAGTCCCCTCACCCCCTCTTATTTTTGGAACGATTATACATAAACAAGAGAAATTTAGAAACTGAATATTAAAGGTTGTAAACTTCCCTACTAGTGATGATAGATGACGAAATCGTCAAAGATGACGTCACAAGGCCATTGTGACCAATAATTTTAAATGGAACCCTACGGCAAGCGACACCTCTTTTAAAAGGTATCGAAAAAACCTATTCAATGATACTAATTTTGTTTGTGTTTATGGCAGTTTTGGCAACTCGCTTTTAAAAAACGCAAAGCTGTGATGAATTAAATTGTTGATCGAACGTTTAACTGTTTTAGCAGCTTTTGGTATTTTTAATATTTTTGTACATTTTAATAATTTGTTAAACTGTTGTGAGCCGAACGTTTAAGTGCTTCAAGAAGCGAAATGGTACGTGCTTTAGGTGATAAAGTATCAGCGATCCCAATTTTTGGTGAAACTGGACAAAATATTCATGCAGCAGAACGCATTTTTCCCGATCGCCCCGTTTCGAGGACTTATTTAAGGAAGCTTCTTCGTAAGTTTGAAACAACGGGTAGTATTAATGATGCGAAACGATCTGGCAGACCACAAATTTCTGATCAGAAAAAAATTTATATACTGGCAGAAGTAATAGTTAATCCTACTTCTTCAACAACTCACGTTGCATCGAAGTACAGTACACAGGGTGTTGAAAAAAAAAACAAATTTCATTCATACAAATTAAAAATGGTTCATCAACTCTCAGACGACGACCCAGACCGAAGACTAGAATTTTGTGAAAATATGGAAACTAAAATTAACCAACAGCCAGACTATGTCAAAACAATTTGTTTATGTGACGAAAGTACTTTTATCTAAATGGAAACGTAAATACACAGAATGTGAGGTATTGGAGTGACGCAAATCCTCACCTGTTTCGTGAAACACATACCCAATTTCCCCAGAAGGTGAATGTTTGGGCAGGTATCCTGGGAAACCGCATCGTTGGGCCTCTTTTTTTAATACTAATTTAACTGGTGAGGTTTATCTGGAGCTGTTGCAAAACGCAATAGAACCGTTAATCCTTGAAATTTTGGAAGATAATCCAGATGAATTCGGCAATTTGGAAATAACATTCCAACAGGATGGTGCTCCTCCACACTATTACGGTGCAATAAGACGGTATTTGGATGAGGAGTATCGTGGTAGATGGATTGGACGACGAGGTTCAACGGAATGGCCAGCTCGATCACCGGACCTCACACCTTTGGATTTTTTTCTGTGGGGGTACCTTAAATCGAAGGTTTACGCCACTGAACCTGACAATATTGACGTTTTAAAACAACGTATTGTTGCAGAATGTGAGGCTGTTTCTGCTCTGCAGACACATTTGCAAAAGTACGAGAAGAGTTTAAAAATAGGATATTTCACTGTCAGGAAGTGAATGGAGGTCACTTCGAGCAATTTCTTCAGTAGATACTGATGCTTAAATCTGTAATGAATATCATACTGAATAGAATTTAAATTTTAATGTTTACTAATGAGCCATTAAAACTGCCATAAACACAAACGAAATTAGTATCATTGAATAGGTTTTTTTGATACCTTTTAAAAGAGGTGTCGCTTGCCGTAGGGTTCCATTTAAAATTATTGTTCACAATAGCCTTGTGACGTCATCTTTGACGATTTCGTCATCTATCATCACTAGTAGGGAAGTTTACAACCTTTAATATTCAGTTTGCAAATTTCACTTGTTTATGTATAATCGTTCCAAAACAATTTTCATTAAAATGATCCATTACTGTGTGTCCTAGATATAATATTTTGTGGAAATTTGTTCAAAATATCAATTTTTTCATTTTTATTTGCCAATAATCTCATCATCATCTTAGTTCTCGCAAAATTCGAATTCTACTACTCAGAACTTTGTGTATTACTATATATGTTTCGCTATTATCATCAGAACTTTTGATTATTGACATCATATTTATCACAAAGAAATATTTTTCTATAGAAGTCTTTATGCAGTCTCGCGAGGTCTTATTTACATTTTCGGTTTTGTATGTTTACTCTCATTGAAAGTAAGTTTCTTTATAAAAAGAAGGAGCAGAAAGCCATGTGTCATTTTTTCTCAGGTCGGAACGCATAGCCCGTTACAAAGAGGAAAGGAGACGCCAACTTGCCGCCCAATTCGGTACTTCCCAGGATGCCTCCGCCTCTAAGACAGCGGGCAAAGATGGGGGAACAACGTCCAGCAGCTCAGATGGGCCCCGGCCCACCAGAGCTTCGAAGTTGAGATTGGCTGCTCTAGCGTCTCAAGAAGGGAATTCTTCTAGTCAGATTCTGGTCGCTAAATCGAACAATTCAGAGGTAGGTGAAGTGATCATTTAAAAAATAACTAAGCTCATCTATAACTACCCATTATGTATACTGGATCATATTCCAAAAATTATAGTTTTTTTAGTAATTTGCATTTTATAAACACAAAAAAACTAATAATCAATATATATGGTGTTCTCGTCACAATAGATCATTTTACCGAAAATGGCCTATATAATCATTTCAAAATAAGGAACGCATGAAACCGATAGAATTTGTCCCATTCCTGGTAAAGTGCAGGCGTTTTCGAATGGCGAATAGGCAATAAACCAATGGTGAGACGAAATGTAGGTATATTCATTTCATTTCAACTTAATCTGCTTATGGTAATAAAAATGAGTGACAGCTGTCTAGCTCCGACACCAATGATTTATTGTCTACTTCGCCATCTGAAAACGCCGGCACTATATATGTCTCTATTCGTGCAAAAATATGAAATATGCTTCCATGAACAATCTCTACTTTATACATGAAAATGAAGTGAAATGTTTTTCTGATAGTTTCTATATGGCGTTTAAAACATACTTTAGGAAAGTTCTATTCATTTTTCGAATGTAATCTTCGGTTTCAATTTAGTCATGAAACACCATGTTAATTTGTCAAAAAATCTATATATTATAGTTGATTCTCTTGTGCCAAAATAATTTTTTGAATAAATCTTCGAAAATATTATCAGTTATAATATATATCACAAGACAGTGATAATAAAGTGAAAATAATACGACAGATTTTCGAAAACATGTTGCCAGGCAATAGACACGAGAGCCCAACGGGTTCGAATGGCTATTGCCAAATGGCTACAAGTTTGAGCAATAAATCTGGAGAATTATTTTCTACTTTTATGTTACGATCATGAACACATTTCCTCGCACAAAGATACAATGTACTAAACCAGTTTTGATTCTTTTTTCACTTTTCATGCGAATTGATGACAGACGTCAAATAAAAAATATACGTTGTCAGACAATAAAAACAAAAATACCTCAAATTATTCCCGCGGCAATTTTCTAGGTAGAATATTCCCACTATAATGTTTTGATTGGCCAAAACGTATATGACTGATTTGAATTGAAAGTTTCCATTGGTTTTTAGAAATAATCACTATAATATTGTTTTGATAGGCCAAAACGTACATGAATGATTCACAAATAATTATCATCTTATTTTCAATCATAAACCTATGTAATTATTGAACAGCAATTGCCATTGTTCATGCTTGTCAACAAACTGTTACTACGGTAACAATGTGAAGACAACTACTTAATTTTCCTCCCAGAGTACCTAATGGATGTTCGTTATAATACCATAAAATATATGTTCATAAATAATATAATGTGTTGATATTGAAAGAATCTACACAGGAAGTAAGGATTTACTCTAGCTCGCCTTTTTTAATTCAAACAATGTTCGATAAGGTAAATCCCACGTACTTTCTTGTATAACAACAAACTGTTAATATTGTAACGTAAATAAACTTAACTTGGTTTTACTAATTTATTTCACACTTAAATTTACAACTAATTCATATTACTAACTACGCCACTGTATCGCTCGACGTTATCGGCTGCTGAGACTCAGACTGCTCTGCCCTCTTGAGTGCTGCCTATTTATCTCCGTTACAGAATTCTCGATGTTTCCAATTCTGGCGGTTGGCGAACAGCATGTTCCAGTTGTTTCTAATATTGACCGTTGTTTTCCGCGGCAGCGTGACTGGATTGTTCTCGAATATCTCCGGGGATGACATCATTGTTATCGATGGCAACGCGTGAGGCGACAGGTCCGGCCTAGGTTCGTTACAATATATATTGTTGTCTGATTTTTTTGGAACGAAGAACCTTTACGCGGCTTGCGGTAGGTGTTGACTGGTAGAAATCGTCGCGTAAGAAAAAAGCGTTATGCCCCTCCATGTGACTTTCTCTCTGCCCTTGCTCATACGATTCCGAAGTTGTACGAAACCATCGGAACTGCTGTTCTGCTTGCGGGAAATTAAAAATGATACATGAGCGGTAGGATATATATGCGAATACAAGTCGGATATTATCGTTGAGTGGTAATACATAGAAGATATTTTTGTTTCTTTTATATTTCTATATAACGCCTGTTTAGATGATTATATCCTTTTTTGGACATAATTTATTATGTTTTTTGTGTGCCGAAGTTGGATTAATGGTTTACATTGAATATGTAGCCCGTCAATTTGATATAATATAACGAATAGTATTATCAGGAATAAAATAGCTTTTACTCTGGCGAAGGAGTTTGGGAAAAAGGATATATAGGTATAGTATTGCATGACAATTAAATGTGATGGAATAGAAAATGCCAACTTTCAAAGTGAAAAATATTGAGAAAAAAGAATCACAAAATGGTGGATACATGAGATTCATGGCAACATATTCTGCTACATCGATATTAATTGATTTATTGGATCGTTTGGAACCATGGAGGGAGCATAATGCTTTTCCCTTACATGACGAAAATATACAAATATACATAATCTAAATCTCCATATCGAATTACATTCGGAGTTGAAGAAAAAGCATAAGGCACTTCGTTCCTGACGGGGTGTCCCCCGAACGCACATGATTTTTTATTCATCTACTATTGTTTAAAAGTTTTATATTGGTACTCTAGTTACCCCCGACTTTCTTCGCGTGTTTTTTTCCTGTATTTATTTGTGTTGTTCCATCTAGCTTATGCCTGTGGTTTTGCACACGTGGATTTCGAGAAAGTTATACTTTTATTTAACCCCCTTAGGGTATGCATTTTCAAAATTCCTTTGTCAGTGCTCACCTAAGTTGTATAAGGAACTCCTGTGCAACAATTTATGCTTCCAGACAGACCCACCGGTTTAAGCTATGCGTTGTCTGTCAGTAGTCAGTCAGTCAGTGTTAGAGTTTTAAGTAGATACCGATACATCGATAATCGGTCGATATGGCCTATATAACGATACGAATTGTTATTTTTTAAATTTTTGGTATATACCTGTTCAATACATGTTCAATAGTTAAAGAACACCCAAACACTTATATGATTTTTGTTAATCACGATTTAGAGAAAATCATATAGTATAGTGTATTTTTTAAACGGTTTTATTTAGCTTTCCTTGTTTGTGACTTGTGTGGGTCAAATCTAGTGATTGAAATGTTACCCCCTTCCTGTTGACCGATTGTTCTGAAATTTGGTACAAACCTTTAGCTCTAATGGCAATACAATTATGTGAATTCGGTATCATTGTAAACCTAAGATAGCCGAGGTCACAAAATGGCGGATTATATATTTTTTACAACTCCCCCAATATGGTTTTCAAATGAAAGGGCTTGACTAGTAGAATGCCGTACACCATGAAAAAATTCCAAATCCAAGATGTCATCTGAAACAAAATGGCGGATCATAGAGTTTAGGCAGTTCAATACAACCCCCTCAATAAGGATATCAAATGAAAGCGCTCGACTAGTAGAATGTAGTACACCATGAAAAAAAAATCCAAATCCAAGATGGTGTCCGAAACAAAATGGTGGATGATAGAGTTTAGACAGTCAATGCATTGAAACTGAAATCTAGGTATCTAATCAAAACAAAGGACTTTGTCAACTTGGAATAGTGATTCAAGCATGAATCCCCCACCCAAGTCATGGGCTTCCACTGTCTACAAAATGCAAGGCAGCACTGTAGACCACGCAGTTGTGTATTTAGGACAGAAATTGTTCGAGGAAGGACAAGCTCACGTGGCACTGAGTCGAGTAAAGTCTTTGGAAGGATTATGTATTGAGGAGTTAGATTGCAACAAACTGACAGGAAAAAACCTTGTAATAATGGGGCACTGAATGAACTAAATGGAATGAGAAATATTAGGTAACTGAATAAAAAACTCAAAACTGAAAATAAAATGATTAAAAAAGTTATTGTAAAGGAACATAATGATGATGCACATAATGTACTAAAAGCTAAAAAAATATTAGATAGGTACCAGGTAGCAGCACACCTTTCTCCTCATCAATATAGGGCATTGATCAGACTAAAATAAAATATTGGGGCGCGTCGAATATACAGTGTGACCCATTTAAGATGGAACCACCCCTGTAAAATACGCATGTTCGTCATTATCAAAAACTGTATCTTGACACAAATTTTCATAACTTTAGTTTCATTTCCAAGGCACTCTATGGTTTTTTCTCCGCTAAAAACGGCAAAAGCTTATTAGGCAATTTTTGTTTTCAAATTTGACTACACCACTGGATTCGTAGTTGTTATAAATGGAAACCATGAAAATTTCATAAAAAAATATTGGTTAACAACGAAGTTACAACAACTTTAATTTTTGAAACAAAGTATTTGATATTAATTTTCATTTAGATTATAGACATATTTAGAATCTGGCAACACTGCTAATACAAAGTAGAACACCAGTGAATTTGTACAGCGAAAATCCGAAGTCAATAGCTCATTCCGTTCTACAGTTATAACTCCTGAAAGTATGATAATGTGAGCGATTTCTGGTGGAAGCGATGTTGTAATAAAAATCTAACTACGCCACTGGATTTGTGAATTATATTCCCTTAAAATCATTTATTTAAGTTTAGGTTATAAGTGTATTCGAAAATAACTCATTTTCAAGTTATGCAGTTTCATAGCCGATAAAACGAATTGAACCGAATCAAGTTTTAAAGTATCAAAATTATGTATTCAATAATAAAACAGAAAGCAGGACAAAAAAAATTTTCCTTTTTTATTCTGCAAAACTCAACTGAAACAAGCTTTTAGAGAAGGTATCAATAATTTGAGGAAAGCTGAACTAATACATTGGGCATAGGTATTGTACTGAATCAATAGTAGGCTGTACACCACAAATCGCTCACATTACCATACTTTCAGTAGTTATAACTGTTGAACGGAATGAGCTATTGACTTCGGATTTTCGCTGTACGAATTCACTTGTGCTCTACTTTGTATCGCCAGTGTTGCCAGATTTCAAATATGTCTGCAATCTAAATAAAAATTATAATCAAATACTTTGTTTCCAAAATTAAAGTTGTTGTAACTTCGTTGTTAACCAATATTTTTTTATGAAATTTTGATGGTTTTCATTTATAACTACAAATCCAGTGGAAAAAAAATTGCCTAATAAACTTTTTCCGTTTTGACAAAGAAAAAAAACCATAGAGTGCTTGGAAATGAAACTAAAGTTATGAAAATTTGTGTCAAGATACAGTTTTTGATGCTCAATATTAGAAAAAAATATTTTTGAGATTCACTACAAATTGCGTATTCTACAGGGATGGTTCCATTTTAAATGGGTCACACTGTATATCATCTACAGTCAACCGCTCATATCATTATATGCTTTGGGTGCATCTTCTCAATAGACAACTTATGCAAAATGTTTGTAAAAGTAAATCCGTCACTATCGTCGTGCGACATCACAGAACGATCATTTACATATTTACTCAGGTTACGCTACGCCCCACGATTTTATTTTAGTCTGATCAATGCCCTATATTGATAAGGAGAGTTGTGTGATAACTGGTACCTGGTACCTACCTAATTATTTTTCAACTTTTAGTACCTTATCTGCATCATTATTATGTTTCTTTACAATAAAACCGTTTAACTTAAAAACCAATTTTTTACTAATTTTATTGTCATTCATTTACTCTTTCTGATGGACAGTGTAATCATGAACCATATGTGTCGAAAAGAATCCGAAGGTACGTTTTTTTGTCACAACAATAAATTCCTAGATCTCACTCTCCTTCACTTGGGCTGGATTTTTCAACGTTCACCGCGAAGACCCTAAAAGGCTACATATTGATCGATTTCACGGACGCAACTTTCGAATAAACGTCCGTAATGATTTGTTACCCCGCAAAAAAGCCGCACTAATTAATTGATCGTTAATTAATCATTGATCCTATTATCCTCGACTGTCTCCTATAGTTTTTCCGAGGTTTGCAATTATATCGCGAGCAGTCAGGCCAGACGGGCAAGGCTCTGCGCCGCAGGTGGTAATCTCTACGGTATTTCGTGATTACAGATTGATTGGGAGAGAAAATGACACGAATCAATCCATTCGGGTTCGCAGACATTAGTTGTTGTCTGCACGACCTACCCTGTTCTGGAAGTGCATCTGTTCCACAACAAGCATTTGCAAAATTACCCCGTATCGACGATTATTAATCAGATATAATCCAACGTTCGTCGAGGCATTAGCCAGGAAAGTAGTTGTTTTCTGATGGATATTCGACCTACTTCCACTAACTCTCTATAGTTTGGGGTTAGTTTACAGAGATATCCTAATCGGCAACATCCTGCCCATCAGTATTTTCCGTATGTTGAGAATCGTTTTAGGCAAGAAGAAAATCGAGAGGCGGAACAGAGGTTTATCATAACTGAAGAGACTGAGATTAACGTTCTTTCCTATGGTTGGGGTTGATAAAACGGTTTCTTTAAGAGAAATTAGTCAAGAATTGCAGATAAGTCTGAATCAGCAAGAAAAATACTGAACAAGCACGGATATCGAACATTTCAATATCAGTTACATCAACATTTGTATGCTGACGATGGCGATAGACGGGTGTTTTGTGATTGGCTGCCTCAAAATCATAGAGTTAACCCAAATGTTTATCAACTTTATTCTATTTTCCGACGAATCACGATTTACATAGGTATAATGGTACTAGCAGACCCGGCCACGCGTTGCTGTGGATAAGGTTTTTGTTATAAACTAAAACTAAAACCCGACAGACGTTGTCCTGTCCAAATTTATATGTTCCCTAAAATGTTTTTCCCGAAAATTTAGGGTTCTATGTATTTTTAAATGCTGTATCATAAAAAAATAAAAAAAATAAAAAATAAAAAATTTTATCTAAAAAATAAAAAATAAAATTAAGGGGTGGACCACCCTTAACATTTAGGGGAATGAAAAATAGATGTCCGATGTCCCGTTATCCCCTTATCCTGTCATCCCGTTATCCCGTTTTTTCGTTATCCCGTTATTCCCGTTATCCCGTTTTCCTGTTATCCCATTTTTTCATTATCCCGTTATCCCGTTTTCCCCTTATCCTGTCATCCCGTTTTCCTTTTTTCGTTATCCCCGTTATCCCGTTTCCGTTTTTTATTTATTCCGTTTTCCCGTTATCCCTTATTCTGTCATCCCGTTTTCCGTTTTCGTTATTCCGTTATTCCCGTTATCCCGTTTTTTCTTTTTCCCGTTATCCCGTTCTCAATTTATCGTACTACAATTATTATATTCGATTGCCATCTTGCAACCCTATTGCGGATCTGTGGATAAAATAAAAAAACAAAAATCGCGATGGACAAATAGGGGTTGATCGTATAAGGGTGAAAATTTAGGGTTGTATGTATTTTTGAATGCTGTATCATAAAAAAATAAAAATAAAATTTACCAAAACAATAAAATAAAAAATTAAGGGGTGGACCACCCTTAACATTTGGGGGGATGAAAAATAGAGTATCTCTCAAGTTGGAAAAAATTACACATACATGCTAATTTTCATCGAAATTGGTTGACTTGGTGAAGAGTTCACTGGGAACAAACATCAGGACACTGGATTTATATATATTAAGATGTTCAATAAGCAAAATACTCGGTACTGGGCCCAACAAAATCACCATGCAATGAGAGAGGGCAATTTTCAAGAAAGGCTTGGCGACAATGTCTGAGTTGGTATCGTGGGAAACAGAATAATTGGGCCAATATTGTTTCAAGGTCAGTTAACAGGGGTTAGGTACTTAAGTTTTCTTCAAAATGATATCGAGGATCATCTTAATAATCTACCTTTAGTAGTTTTACGGCGAATTCACTTCCAACAAGATGGAGCACTCCCACTTAATAGAGCATTTTAATAATTAAGTTATTGCAACCAATGGTCCAGTACTGTGGCCTGCCCGCTCACCGGATCTCACTGTGCTCGATTTGTTTATTTGGGGATATGTTAAAAAATAGGTTTACTATGCAACAGCCCCAGTCACTCTTGGAATCTTAGAAGAAATAATTCTACGGGCATTTAGAAGTATAACGCCTCAAATGTTACAAAACGTGTTGAGAGAAACAACTGATCGAGCTGAAGTGTGTCTTGAACAAGGAGGAATGCACTTTGAAAATTTACTACAGTGAAAGTAAATAAATTATTATCCATGGCACACTTGACAAAAGTAAATAAATTATTATCCAGTATTTTCCTTAGTAATATGTAATTTATGTTCTTATTTTTAGTCCAATCGCTAATAAATTAGTATCGTTAGATTCGTCAAAAAATCCCTTCTTCGGAAAGTGCTTGTAAAAAAAATGGTCGCCATTTGAAAAATAATAGTTAGAGACGATAATGTAATTTTTCCAACTTGTCTTATTCCTATCTATCATACTAGTCACTAAAACTTTGCGATTGTAATTTTCTGACATCACCTGAGGTCCTCAGATTAGTTTACGCCCGATCATGGCCACCTAGATGGAATATTAAAAGCGACTCTAAAAAAATGAAGTAGCGTAATTTTTAATGTCACATTCTGATCAGAATTGTCTCAGAAATCCAAAAATGTTACAATATGCAGGGTGTTCCATTTAAAAATTCAAAACCAGAGCCATTTTCGGTGTAACCGGAACTGACCGGAAAGTGAATAATATGGGAAAACTCTCCTCTTCACATACCATTCACCTATACCAAATCTCATTTTGATACACCTAATATTCTAGAAGTTGTGACTTGTCTAATAGATTCGTTGACACCCGGTATATACAGGGTGTAATCTACCCTCTTGCACACCCGTGAATGATGAGTGTAAAATTCCATTATATAACAAATTACAGTGGTTAAAAATTTGAAAAAAAGTGATATGTGGCTTTCTTTCGCCCATGTTTAAATCTGTGTGTGGCCGTATGTAATTGTTTTTATAATTTGTATTTCAACATAATGCCAAAACCATGGCTGAAAGGTTTGGTTATTATTATTAAAGAACATGAAATAACAACATCTGCTGTTTAAATGAACCTTATATCCTAGAAAGGAAGAAAAACAATATATATTTCAGGTTTTTGGGCGAATTCAAGAGCAGTGAACGATCATTGTAAATGAATGAATCTGAGAAACGAAGCATTTAGAAACGGACACAATTCCTTCAATTTTGGAACGAGAATAATTGTTGTAATTTTCCCGTTGAAAATTCAAATACAACATGAGTTCTGGTAATTTCATCAGTTTCAAATGTGATTCGGGAAATATTCTCATCAAATATCATTCGTGCTAGGGGATTTTATGGCAAATTTTTTAAAATTTTTCCTCAAGCATTTTGTCTCTAGGAAATTTAACTCGTGCAATTTGCGCCTTATTATCAAAGATTAAACAGATAATAAGACCGCAAATCGCATTAGAAAAATTCTAGCACTTACGATATCATTCTCGATCTAGCACTCATGATATTACCCTCGATAAAACCCCTAACACTTATGATATTACCCTCGATAAAACCCCTCGCACTTATGATAACCCTCGATAAAACCCCTAGCACTTATGATATTACCCTCGATAAAACCCCCAGCACTTATGATATTACCCTCGATAAAACCCCTAGCACTTATGATATTACCCTCGATAAAACCCCTAGCGTTTACCCTAGAATAAGTGGAAGAACACGTGCGTGAGATATGAAATTATTGATAAAAAAGTAATTTTTAACCTCGGATACAGATATGTGCTTTCGTTATTTTGAAACTTTTATATAAGTGTTTTTTCATAAAATGATTCACTTTTGAGAACATCCTTATTCTAAATAAATAGAAAAATGGATGTAATGTTCCATTGGGATTGAAACTTATAAATAAAATGGGAATATGTTCTATGTTTCTGGGTTTTGTGTAGCAGCATATTTGATAAATCAACATCTCCGTAATCGGAATGCATACTTCGTCAAATCTAACCATAAATTATGCCATATATCACGTCGAATGTATCCTTTCTCGGGTTCATCTCGCGAAGGCGTTAATTATTTAATATTTCCACGTAATAACCTCATTGTTGATGTTGAGCCGTAGATGGTGCGCGCGCGGTCGCTGACTTGCAAGGCCGCTCTTGTTTTTTTTTGCCTTATTGCCAACACACGGACGGTCTCCATTTATGGCCCGAACACGCTGTAGGTGTTTCTAGATTATTGCGAACCTGTTCCGAGAAGTTGTATCTTTAAGTGCTTGCTGATTGTTATGTTTCGGTTTTTCCCGATAAAAATTATCATCGAGCGGAGGTCAGACACAAGCCTTCCAAGATTTGTCGCTATTTTCGAACCTCAAGAAATCTCCGACCCCCTTAAACCCTCAGATACCAATTCTAAATTCCTTTAGATTGTTGGTTGGCGGGAATTTGGTCGGAATATTGAAGAAAACAAATTGCTGACTTGTCGACGTTTCGAAATTTTAATGTTTCATCTTCAGGACTCTGAAGTGTAATAACAAAAACATACGAACTCCATTTTAATATGAGTTCTGAAGATGAAATAATAAATTTTCGAAACGTTGACAATTTAGCAATTGGTTTTCTTCAATTTTCCGAACAAATTCCCGCCAACCAACAATGGAAATTATAGTCACCGGTTGCTATCCTATTCATCTAAATTTTTGTTTGGTTATTTGCAAAAGGCTTTTGAAACGGTGCCATATGGGAGTAAATGGTACCAGAGAAATTATATACTGCGTGTTGAGGTGCTGTTAAAATAGGGCTTGAGAAAAGGAATTCCCCTGCTCCACTACTATTTAACGTATATTCAGGGTGTCTCCAACTTCTTGCACACCCGTAAATGACGAATGTATAATGCCATTTTATGACGAATTACAGTGGTTAAAAATCTGAAAAAAAACGTGTTTTGTTCTTTGTAAAATTCGACAAAATTTTGGGTAAGCGCCTGCAAATTTCAAGTGACTGCTCAGAAGAAAACTTTGGCAATTGCCGAATACAATAAACATTTAACTCGACATTTGAATAATGTAGAACTGATTGTGTGGTAAATGTAACATTGCAGGTGCCTAAGATAGATATTCAATTTCAAAGTGAAGAAAACAACTAACCTTGTTATATCCAAACTGGTGATAAAGTCAGAACTAGTTGACTGCATACTCTGCTTTGAAGCACTTATCATAATTATCACAGTCACTTGTAAGAAAACAAACAGTATTGAAAGGGGAAAACATTTGCAATTGAATAGTGTTTTAAAAACAACATCGCGACCATTGTAGTGATTCAGAACACGTGAACTGAACAAGCAAGATTCTGCATGCACGGTTTAAAAGCTGTTTACGAACGAAAGTTTGTTAGATTCTATTAGTGTTTTCTGATTGGCTAGTGAATGAGAATCTTAATAACAACTAATCAAAAAAGCACGCGATGTGACTAGAATCAATTCAATTCAATTTTTATACATTCCATTTGTTCATTGCACTATAAATAATGAGTTAAAAATATATAAATGCATAACCAGATCATCACATCTAAGCCCAAAGCGTAGCGTTGATATCTCGATTTTCTGATTTCATCACTGTTTACAATATAATCTTTCTAGTATCAATTCGAACATTATTGTGTTTGTCTTTTCAAACATTTGCCATTCTATCAAAATATTATTTATATCATATCAACCAGAATTGAAATTTACTACTTCATTCATAAATGCGACGAGTGATTCATCTTGTCTTCTACTTTTCAAAATACGCACGTAACAACTCGGTGTTTAGTTTTGAGAGCCAGCAAAAGACAAATTAATTCTTCTGCACATCGCATACAGTTTTCTGATTGGTTGCTAATTAGGATCTTTCATTTACTAGCCAATCAGAAAACGCTAGTAGAATCTAACAAACTTTCGTTCGTAGACAGCTTTGTAAATCGTGTATGCGAGAATCTTGCTTGGCAACAGTCTCCAGTTCACGTGTTCTGAATCACTACAATGATCGTGATATTATTTTTCAAAACAATATTCAATTGCGAATTTTGCCCTTTTCAATACTGTTTGTGTCGTTTGTTTCTTACAAGCGACTGTGATAATTATGAAAAGTGCTTCAAAGCAGAGTATGAAGTCAACTAGTTCTGACTTCATCACCAGTTTAGATATAACAAGGTTAGTTGTTTTCTTCACCTTGAAATTGAATATCTATCTCAGGCAGCCTGCAGTCTGTACATTTATCACACATTCAGTTCAAAATTCTACATTATTCAAATGTCGAATTGAATGTTTCATTGCAATTGAGTAGGTCACCTGAAATTAGGCGGGCGGCGCTACCCTAAATTTTGTTGAATTTTACAAAGAACAAAACATGTTTTCAATATTTTTTTTCCGATTTTTAACCACTGTAATTTGTTATAAAATGGCATTAAACACTCGTCATTCACGGGTGTGCGAGAGGGATTTTCCCTATATACAGGAGGCACATAAGATAGAAATGGAAAGTAAAACGATGTACACTTTGATCTTTGCTAATGGTCAAGTTACAGTAGCTGGTTACCAAGACGATGCAAGTTATAAGCTGCGGAGCTCACTGAATAATTCGAAAAGTTAGGGCTCATCATAAACATGAATAAGACACAGTATGGCAGAAGGAAAATAATACCCAAGTGACCTGAACTTCCAGCGTTGAACATTGCTGATGCTTCAAGTATCTCACAATTGTACTTGCTCCAATATCTGGATTACATTAGTTTAGGAGCTTAGTTATTGAGACTAAGAAGGTTTATTTCATTTTTTACTTTTCAGTTCCGTATTTCGTCGGTTTATTTTTTTGTAAAAAAGTTTTTATTTAAATTTTTTAGAGAAAGTTCTTTCCTATCAGTCAGTTATAGTATATCACAAACTGTCATGTGATCTGATTGCAATTTCAATATTTCTACTCGAAAATCCGTTTTCGTCACGGTTAGAATGAACTATTCGTATCTCATCACGTTATGAGCAATTAGTTCACCTGTTTTCCATCAAGTACGGCATGGCGAACATAAATACGAGATCAATTGTAACGACCGCTATGTGTCGAGTCATAGATGCAGTGGTCCGTGATGGTCAACGTACAGTACGTAGGCACTAGTTACCATAAGTCAAAGTCGGAAAGGGTTGTACAAGAAGGAATTCACGTTGAAGAGGGAACTTTCAATTTCAACATTGGGGAAAAGAAATCAGGAAATAAATCTGAAAGTCATTCAGATAGTTATTTTAATTTTATAATCCAGTCTTATTTGCGAATAATATTCTATAGATTAATGCGACAAAATAATATTTGTGAAAAAAATTCTCACCAGAAATTACTTGTAACATTAAATGTTTGCGACGAAATTTGACGTTTTCACCATCATCAGGAATACTGGAAGAATGGGAGAACACATTGTCTAGAAGAAATTACACTTCGCAATGATAGTTTTCAACAAGTGAACGGAAAGATAAACTCGAAATCGAAGCAAGAAACTCATGCAAGGAGTCGATGAACTCATCGAAAGCGGGGCAGAATTCCAGAATGAAATCTAAACTGCCAGAATGCTCAAACAGGACTCGATCATTCAATTTGCAAACGCAATAGGAAGTTTTGTTCTCCTTTTACCAAAAATTATGGAACACTCGTTACTACTCTTGAAGGAAAAGCCAGGCTCCTAGCCGAAATCTATATAATGAAAATTAATCTCGATTGTGATACGGAAAAAAAATCGGGAAAGTTGCCCGGAAGTTGGAAAATTTGGGTATATAAGACATTTGGTGCAGAAAAAGTCATTTATTACCAAAAAGGAAATGGCTCAGTGGATAGATTGTGGCCTACCAAGCAGAAGGTCACAAGAACGAATCCCGGTTGGGATAACATTTTTTTAATTTTATAAAAACAACGGCTGGACCGGATTTGGCTAATTGGTTTTTTGAATGTTCATAATACTCCGATAAGGTTTTTAGAGAAAGGATTTTTTTAAAAAAAAGTTATTGGAAATTTCTTTGTTTTCTTAAAGTTTTCAGGAATATATAATAAAAATGAATGTATGTTTGAGTTGGAAAGCTCATAACTTGATTTGGCCGATTTGCCTTATTTTTTTCGGGAAAATGGGATAACGAACGTTATAACGGAAAAACGGGATAACGAGAAAAAGGAATAACAGGAAAACAGGAAAACGGATAATGGGATAACGGGAGAAAGCGATAACGGGATAACAAAAAAACGGGAAAACGGGATAAAGATAAAACGGAAAATCCACAATATATTTGCCGGCGGTGTGATTACGGCGTGGCGTAGTGTATTTGTAACAATATCCATGTCCCATACCAATCAAATCGTTGTCTATTAGCCATTTTGCCGTCTATGAGAGTAGAAACCTGAGACAAGCAGAGCTCATTATGAAATAAAAATTTGTGTCTATTTGTGGGAATTTCCAATGATCCCTGTGGGTTTTAGGGCAAGCTCAAGATATCAGTAATTCGGGATTCCTCGCTAAGAAATGGACAAATTCCCAACATGTGGGACTTGAGTTATATTGAATTGCATCTGGATGAGTATTCGCACTCCTTGTGATTGTCCTGGTCGTCAAAAGGCGATAGTTGTTTGTTTATTCCGAAGCCTTTTACAGTAACAGAAAAATAACCGAACATATCGGTTACAAAGGTACAATATCGGGGGGTCGAATGAATAGAAATGAACCTGGCCCTAAAAATAGTCCATAAAACAGCAAGGATCGTTTCCGCTCCAGAAATTCGCTTCTATCGAATCAAAGTTGATGGAATTGGCTCGATATTAATCATATTACTCCACGTATTCGTATCTCCAAACTGGTGTATTTGATTAAATTCTCTTTTGCCTGACAACGTCCGATTTCGTTGGCTGCTCAATGGACCGTTCGGCTTTTGTACCGCTCCTGCCGTATATGTCAGTCTAACTTTATCTGTGTATCTCTCGCAACCTGCGACGGCGACTCGGTCCTGCTGCTTCTGCTGCTGCTGCTTCTGTCCGTTTCGGTTCTTTACCGAGGGCGATTTTGTTGTTTGTGGTGATTGTGATCACGAAACGTTAAGAGGATCTTTTCGCAGGAGTGTCTTTGTCGCGATTCTGACTCAGGATCTTGGATGGTTTTGAGTGGGTATGGGCTCTAGCCAACTAACATAGGAACATTTTAAACAAACAGAATGGAAATAGTGCTTGAGGCAGTTCTAATATACACATTTTTCGACTACCTGGAAATATTAAATTAAGTCATAAAAACTATTATTATGAACTACAATAAATTCATAGACATGCATTGTACAAACCAATTCGTGAAAAAGATGTTAAAAAATAATGGATAATAGCTATAGAATCGGGCGATGAGGATCAAACAATTATTCACATTTGGAAACGTGAATCTAGATCTCTGACAGACATGTTGAATGTGTTTTGATGTAAAATCCGGATATCTATCAGAACACTGTCAAGATATACTGTATTGTCAGAAGAATATAATTCTCATAGACAAAGCTTAGTTACTAGGGTAACAGTGTATATATATATATATATATATATATATATAATAAAGTATAACTAAATTGTGGTACATACATCAAAAATGAAATTTCAGGAGTCATTACCGTGTAAATAAACAATACAGTCCTTAAACAGATAAACAGTGCATCCAAATCACAAAGTATATATACATAATGGGGATTGAGATAAAAGATGAGTTATTTATATACAGACCTACACATATATGCACTTTTTATACTCACATACATACACACACACATACACACATAAATACATACGTATGGACATATAAAGCTAAAGTGGTGGTGAAATAATCTTCAATGTCGTAAAATGCTTGCTGAATCAATATTTTTTTATATTTTTTCTGAACTGTCTAATACATATAATATTCCTTTTGTTGATTGGCAGGTGATTGAACATTTTAATACCATTGTAGATTATTGAGTCTTTCACTGCTGTGGTGCTCTTGGTATTGGGAGTTTGATGAGATTGTTTTGACCCGTGTTGTATTGTGATTCCGCTATTACTAGATTGTTTTTATATTTGTGGATTTGACTGATTGATTCCAGAATGCATAGGGCGACTACTGTTCTATGTACTTTGAACAGCTCTCTACAAGACACTCCAGGTTTTATTTTGCAGGTATATCTTAAAGCTCTTTTTTGTAGTACGAATACATTTTGCAGCAGATATGAACTACATACTCCCCAAAATGCAATTCCATAGCTCAAATGTGATTCGATTAGAGCGAAGTATACAGCCCTTGCTACCGAATAACCTAGTTCTTTCGAGATTACCCGTATTGCTTAATAGCCTGCTAATTTATTGCAAAAGTTGTTAATGTGGCAATCAAACTTCAATTTATTGTCTATATCTAATCCGAGAAATCTTGTTGTTGTTTTATTGATCATGTGGTTATTAGCCAGGGGTATGTCAGGGACATTACAGCGAAATGTTATTATATTAGTTTTGTTCAATTTCATTACTAGTAAGTTAGAGTCACACCATTGCCTTGATCTTTACTACCTCTCTTTCAATTTTTTCCTGGGGTTTATGTACTGTTTTGTCATGCCATAGTATGGTAGTGTCATCTGCCAAAAAGGTTATCTTTGCTGTGATATTCAATTTGGTGATATCATTGATATAGAGGAGGAATAGTATCGGTCCTAATACTGAGCCTTGAGGCACTCTGAATTCAATATACGATATACTGGAGTGTGAACTACTATGTTACTCCGGTTACTCAAATAGGCTTCGAACCATTTCAAACTCGTATTCCGGAAACCGTAGTGCTGTAGTTTCTACAGTAGTATTCTGTGATCTACGCTGTCGAATGAAAAGTCACAAAATACCGTGGCGGATATTTATTTTCTCGTATGTCTTGGACATAAAAGAGAATAATGCATAATTTGTCCCTTGGTTCGGTTGAAACCCAAACTGTTCACTGCTTATTATGTTGTTCGATGAAAGAAATATATTCATTCGTTTGTTCACTAATTTTTCGATTATTTTTGCTACCCCCTTTATATATAGGAATAACCACGGATGTTTTAAGAAAGTGTGGGAAGTTGCCAGTTCTGAAGGAAATGTTGATGAGCCGTACTAGGGACATTTGTGCTGAGTCTGGAAGATTTTAAATTATATTTATTGAAATTTCGTCAATACCGTTTTTGTTTTTAATTTCCTCTAAAATCTCTTTGACTTCCGCGAGGTTAGTATCGCTGTGGTGAAACTTGTTTATGACCTCGATTTCGCTCATGTACTCTAAGGAAGAATTGGAGGCTGAAATATTTTCGGTAAGTTTACTACAATAGTGGGAGTTCGGTTCATTGGGCTCTATTAAGATTTGTTGAGGTATTTTAGTTTTTCCTCTCATCTCATTAATAAGCTTCTAGCATTCCTTGCTTTTATTAGTAGCCCCTTCTAGTCTGTAGAAAATTTATTTTGCTGCTCTTATAACTCTACATATGAATTTATGAATGCTATGCATAGCTCTCATATTTTCTGCAGAAATTTTTATTCCCATTTGTTAGCCAAGGTTTTTTATTTTTCTTTATTTTAATTTTTTGCATAAAAAATGCTTTTTCAAAATTACCTTTAAACTTGAGATAGAATTCGGAGAATGCCACCTCGGTTTTTGCATTAATTCCCCAATTTGATTCTTGAGAGAGCTGTTGAAATATTTTGTACTTTTTACTACTGTATAGTCTTCCATACTTATGTTTATTTTAATTTTTTATATTCAAGTCAAAAGGAACAGTACTAATTATAGCTTCGTGGTCGGATAGACTCCAGGGTACTACCGAACATCTTACCTTTTCTAAGTTAGTACAGAAGTAGTCAATTATTGAGGAGCTTTGTTTGGATATTCGAGTAGGACTCAACATGCATTTGTAGATTGAAAGAGGTTAATAAATTGCAGAGTAGTTCTTCGTGAGTATGAGAGTCGTCAAAGTTTATGTTGGAATCACCTGCCAATATAATTTGTGTTACTGAAGGTAGTTCGGATAGCGAATTCTCTAGTAAATACATGATGTCCAACTACTTAGAAAGTTCTCGAGACTATCTTTATATGTCATCATAAGAACATTCATAATACCAAAAAAGTATTTCCTGTATTCGATAATTTTCTGTTCCATATCCTCTTAGGAGGCGTGTTGTGCTATCGGCCACTGGCTCTTCGTATAGCGTTTTGATTTCCTTTTTGTTGACGTGGTTGCGATCGCAATCTGTTTTTAGATTTCATTAATTTTAGTCGGTGTTCTGTTCTTGTTGAGATTCGTTTTGCGGCGATATTCCTCTTGTTTGAAATTTAATGGATTTATGAGAATGTTTTCTGCTCGAGTTATTGCGGCGAATGGATGGATGTAGTTTTGTACGTTTTTCGTCTGGAATTTTTACGTTTTATAGCGAAACGGAACACACATCAGGCTCTAGGCCTGGAATCACTGCATGTCAAAATATTTGTTTTTTAGGATACTGAGTGTTGAATCAAAATAATCAAAGAAGAGTGAATGTGAGATTCAAATGACAATCCAAATGAACTCTTGTTGACTGGTTTCGAGGTATTTGCCACTCATCAGTACACGGTAGGTCAAGCAAATAATAATTAATGTCAGCAAAACCGAAGGATACTATCAAAATTCATCCACCTCTTAGTCTTCGTTTGGGATTTCGTCAACCAAGTTGAAAGAAAACACCATTAACTAACACTAATTTTGATCGTCTCATTCGCGTTTGCAGTCATTAATCATTGTCTGCTTGACCTACCTTGTACTGATGAGGGGCAAATACCTCGAAACCGGTCAGCCCGAATGAGGTGGTTATTCGTTATACTTCATGGCCTATGAAATCAACCTTCTATAATGTTTCTGTAATGTAGATTGAAAAAAGATCCACTACTGAAAAATATGAGAATTCATAATTGCAATTTTTCTCATTCGTTACAGTTTTGTATGACCATTGAATATCAACAATATTCGAAACATTTATTGTTGCTTTTTTTTCAGAAATCTCCATCACCGTCAATCGCAAACGAGACCAGAACCACACTGGGAAGTAAAAAAGTAATTGAACGCGACAAGAGCAGCAAACGGAAATCGAATCTGAATCGTTCGCTTACATCAGAAGAAGTTCCTCCGACAGAGTCGAGTGGTAAGATGTTTTATTGAAAGAGCTTATGAATAAGAAAGAATCTTAAACAAATGTAATACTGGTAAATCGAAAAATTAGGTATGCTGTCCAGCATCAATGCAACCCGGAAGTTAAAAAGCTTGAATTCTCAAACTTGATTCAATGTGAGATTGTTATATTATTTCAAGTTGTATGAGCCATATACATTATTATTCCTTCAAATATTGATAACAAGGATTTTCAAAATGGGCGCCAAGGTAAATGCGCATCAACCAAGAAAAAAAAAATTTTTGTCAAAGACGCGATTTTGTTCGTCCATCTCGTTCTATTAGTCATTATTTCACGGGAGAAAATGTTGAAGTATGACAAGCTTATTTCATTTGTTGTGTCTAAATTATCATTATGGTTACATAATCCCAAATTGTGCAGTTGATTTCACCGTGAGGCCAACTCATTAAGCAATTATTGAAATTAGTAATCAGTAGACTAAACTGGATATCTGGAATATCTCAATTGCAAACAACTTTTTTTAATAATTTTTTCGATATTTTCCATAGTAATGTCACTTTACTCTATAGTGAATTTAGAATATCGGCCGATTCCCGCTTAACCGCACGCCACTGATAATAACGGCTATTCGCGTATTTAGTCAAATTGAATGCACCAACTTTTATGAAGAATGAAATTTTCTGAGAAACGACTAATAAAAAATAAAAAAATGCTCTTATGGTTCCAAGTTTTTGACGGACACTGAATATATATATATATATATATATATATATATAAAGTTTACGTGAATCAGAAATGGAAGAGGGCCTAGAACCGACCCTTGTGGTTCTTCTATCCTGGCAATGACTGAATAACTGCCCCCATTAACTGATACTTGCTTTTCCTTTCGTAAATATGACATCAGTATGTCCAATGCTCTACCACGTAAAATAAATTAAATGTATTCAATAAAAGATGTACTTGCCCAATAATAAGCATCCCTTATAATTCTAGAATGTTAAATGTTATTATCTGACATATCCATATAGAAAATGAAACTTTTTTTTCAGTGCTAATTAAAATGACACACTGAAGTTGAGCCGATAAAAGGCTGACTGACTATTTCAGTTTGAGAGATTTGAATTGACATATTCATTATCCTTTTCATTGTAATTCTATCGGACGTCCAAATATCCAAATGTCAAAACGTAATTCAGCTGGATAATCTGATTCGTTTGCTCCAATTATGGAAAACCTCTCGTTATTACAATTTCCAGCCGTTCATAGTGTTATTCGATTCTCATGAATAATGTAATTTTCTGATCGGGCGGCGTTGCAAAGGGGTTTTCCGGAGGAAATTACAATTCAGTTGTGTTTGCCTGAAATATTCGATTGGAAATCGTATCTCGAATTGCTCTCAGATATTCCAAGTAAGTGAAGCAGCTCCGAAGCCTCGTGTTGTAGACAGAATTTAAAAAAAATCACGATTTTTTTTTTAATTAAGATTTTTTTGATTTTTTCGATTTTTTCTGTTTTTATTGATTTTTTCCTATAAATAAGACAAGTTTCTATTTTCAACCCTTTTTTTATTTTTTCCCACCGTTCTTCAACATTGCTAAGGAGATCAAAAACGAAATTGACAATATTATAAGAGGAAAAATTTCAAACATTCACTTAAAAAGATTATTTGAAGATTACCTAATAATACTTAAGCCTATCTCTATCCCAATAGATAAACTACAAAGAAACAGTGCGAGTCTTTCAGATGTGGAAGAATTTAAAATATTAGAAATTCATTTTGACAAAACTGACATAAGAGACGTTATTAACAGTGTATAACCCCATATCATTTGTTTAAAGGTTGTAGACGATGTGGTAACTTGATTACTCTCGTCTCGGACGTTCATCGTCTTAATGGGTTTGAAAGGTTTTCACGACTTTTCGAATGCTTGTATCTGCAATCGTCTTCAGGTGAATACCTTTTAAATCCATTAAGACGATGGACGTCCGGAACGAGAGTAACCCATATCATTTGTTGGCATATCTTCTTGACCCAACAAAAACTCTGCAAACACAGAGAGTGAAAAAATGTTGCTTTAAAAGCTGATAAAGAATTATATCTAAATAGTGGTTTACTACCACTCATAATCAAGTTTCTTGCCAGATCAGAACCTTTCACTGATATTATGTTCCATGGTGATGTTCGTCAGAAAGTAAAACCCATAGATTGGTGGAAGTCACTACAAAATATACCCATTATTCAACAACAATTATTTTGTGCTGCTGTTTCTTCCGCAACAGTCGAGAGAATTTTCTCAATATTTGGTTTAGTCCATTCCAAACTCAGCAAATCGATTAGGAACGGAAAAAGATGCAAAATTAGTTTTTTTGTACAAGCACTACAATTAACTGACAAACATTATTTAGATACAGTGGATAATTTTTTGGTTTAATAAACCATTAATTAAAACTCACAGTTTTTATTTTCTCTCAATTATAACTTATCAAAAATTTTGATATTAATCATGATTTAAATTGAAAATATCATGTGATTTTAATCGCGATTTAAATCATGTATTTACATCAATTGATTTAAATCAATATTTTGCTGATGATGGTCCAATTTATTTGGGTTTTCACCCAATAAGAGCAGTTATTAATAATGACCTTTCCTCCAACACAAAATTCGCAAAAAAACACAATCTGCATGTTAATTCTAACAATACCTCAAAAAGTTAATAGGAATCTATGTTTCTTGACATGTTTTTTGGGTAACCTTCCACAGTCTGAAAATGAAAATATAATCAGAAAAATATATACAAGTGTAGAAAGGGCAAACTAATTAGTTCACCCCGATAAGTTATTGCTTCACCAAATTATATTTCCTATAGAAAAATGATTCAATTAGTCAATAACTTGTCGTTTTCTGAATTTGCCTATCAAACAAATTTTAAAATCAAAAGATACTTCTCTATATAGTGTTTGATTGACGTTTGGGGACTATATCTGCCCCCGTTAAAACTAAATCTCCTTTAATTGTTTTAATAATTTGTTTTTTTGCAGAGTCTTGTATAGATTTTCCTGATTATATTTTCATTTTCAGACTGTGGAAAAAATCACATTCATTCAATAGGAATCTATGCTTTTAATATAGCTCCAAAGGTGAACTTTTGTCTAATAAATGTACTTATTATTATCATCATTATTATCTATAGAAATGGAAGTCAAATTTCTCATTTAGTAAATATTATATGGTAGGTAAATATTTTTTTCATAAACGTCTCCAAATTGTTCAACTTTTTTTAACACGCTTTTATTAGCTTCACTTGTAACTGACAAACGATGTAATCAAATCTTGGAAGTCAATTTTAACCTACTTCTAATTGTCGTATCGAAATGAATCTTGGTATGTATATGTAGTTTGGTAATTTGTTATCTTGGAGCTGGTCTGATGATGGAGCCAGGAGGTGAATAGTGGAACTCTTCCGTGGCTATTAGTAAAATATGGTGAATGCACTGAGGCCGTTCTCAGCATAATTTACAATTCATAGATATGGCGAATGCACTGGTACTTAGCATATTCGCCAATATTTAGTTATGAATAACTTCCATCTTATGTGGATGAATCAATCGAAGAGTTTTTCTCCCGTAGACTTTTTTAGTCTTCTGTAGCAATATGAACTAAAAAGTTAAAAATAATAAGAATAAAGTCATTGACCAAAAAATTTTCTTTTATCTTAAATAAGCGTGGGGTGCTATTCACTCACTTTTCATAATGATATTAAGATGTTATCAAGCACTTCACGCTTTTTTACATAAAAGAAGATTTGTTGGTCAATGACTTCATTTTTATTATTTTCAACTAATTGCCACATATGATGTTTTTTTAGTTTTTACAAACTATAATCTTTTGTATTCCTGTCTTTCAAGTTGCATTTTTCATATGTATATATTTACTCCCAGTTCTTCAGTTAAGGTGAGTTTGTTTTTATCTGTTCATTCTCTGGACTCCTCGGAGCTATAAAAGAAAAATTTGCATAATGCCGAATTGCACGTTCCAACTCAGCAGTTTAACGACACTTATGGAAATGAAACAATTTCTGTCTGGAGACTGCGAGCTGGATTCTTATATTTCGAGGGTTGTTGAATATTAAACGATCCCCGGGCGATAACCTCATAATCGGCGACAGAAAATCGTGAAAAATGTCCTTTTGAGTGTTGAGAGGCTCAAAAAGCAAGCATCGCACAGTGGGTGGGTATTCTTTAGGAGTGCAACATTAATTCCACTTATTCACCAACCGACGAAACCAAAAAGGAGGAGGTTCTCTATTCGACCCGTATATTTTTTTTTCCATCATATTTTTTTATGTATGATCACAAATAACTTTTTACTGAGGCGTTCGATTCCGATAATTCTTTTTTCAGTGGATAGGGTGTACTTCGACTTTGGTCCCATTTGAATTTAAAAGATGAAATCCACCCCTAAGGGTAGCGAAATGAAGGATATTGATCACTCACCCTCTGAATTCTGGTCCGTTAACCGATTCTATCAGGCATAACTTTGTACTGGAATTAGCCACCCTTACGGGTAGAAAAATAAGGGATAATTGATTTTTCACTAGTGAACATTGGCATACACATACGTAGTTGACAATGACAGATCGCTACTGACATTATTCTTGTTTCACATCCGTCAAAATCAGTATATTTTATGAGAGGATGGAATGATATACAAAGTAATGAAATAAACTAAGCAGAACAACGAAAATAATTTATATTACAACAAATAGTAAAAGTAGATAATCATATTTAACTGGTAATAGTTGAAGTAAGGTGGGTAAGTAAGTATTTTGGAAGTAATTGGTAGATTTTAGCCACAAAGAATTGAAAAATAAAAACTTTTTAACAAAAAATTAAACCGACGAAAAAATCAACTGAAAAGCAAAAAATAAAATAAACCTTAGTCTAAATGATAATTGAGCTCCTAAACTAATGTAAGTAACTGATTTTGAGTCGGCGCCAAACAAACTAGCAATTGAATGAGGTAAAGCGTAAAATGATGGCAACGAGATGCACGGCTGCGTTTTGGTGACTTCTTTCATAGATAATGATCTTCGATAATTGTTTGTTTGGCGCCGACTCAAAATCAGTTACTTACATTAGTTTAGGAGCTCAATTATCATTTAGACTAAGAAGGTTTATTTTATTCTTTGCTTTTCAGTTGATTTTTTCGTCGGTTTAATTTTTTGTTAAAAAGTTTTTATCATTCATCAACACCATATTGATAAATAGGTTGTTTTTCTACCTTGAAACTTTTCAGTAGTGTACGAAGTAATCCAAACGGGATCTACAAGAAATCGTCCATAAAAATTTCTTTATTTTTAGTGTAACATTTGATTGTTGTGAAAAGAATCCATGTCTGCATAACTGAACTGTTTTCCGAGCTGTTTTCTAATCTGATTTCAATTTTAATAATTATTTAAATATTTTTTTTAATATACCTCGTTTATAAAACGGAATAAAAAGTATAAAAGAATTGCTCCTAGCCTAGATTTATAACCCCATACAGATTCCTAACCCCATAGAGATTGTAGAGGAATTTGTATAGGGATAGGAGAAATTATTTTATACTTTTTAGCCCGTTTTATAAACGTGGTATATTGAAAAAAAGTATCTAAATAATTATTCATTTCATTCAACTCTGTGTCGCTCATTGTCCCTATTGAATTTCTCTTTGTGCTTCCGGATTTTTTGGGAGTGTTCTTCCGTTCTATTTTCGGGTTTTTATATGCTCGTTCCTCTTGCCTATTTTCTGGAGTTTTAATTTTTCCTCATCTTTTCTTTCTTGATGTCCATTGGTTACTGGACTTTTCTCGTTGGTTCTTTCGGCTGGTTTGATTTGTTTATCACACATGTTTGGATTTACATCTGTTTTTTGTGATTTTTCAGAACTTTCTGATTTTCCTATACTTCCAATTTTTATATTTTTCTGTTCCTTTTTCTATTATATTAGATATTTTATTCTAAGCCGTTATATCTTCTATTTCAATTCTTTGTTGCAGAATTTCTGTATTTTGGCAAGTGTGGAGAACAGGATTTTTTTCCGAATAAGGGTTTTCTGATGTAGTTTTCTTATTACCATTTCAGTTTCTTTTCACTATATTTTCCACTTTGCGTTTTTTCGGTTTTTTCGTATGTTTTTGCGTTAACCTCGACAAGGGAGGATATCTCATCCTCGAACCCAATACCTGACTCTTTAGTGTCTGTATTATGTTGAGTAATGTTAGTATTCATTATATTGAACTGTTTTTCACAGTTAGCATGTTTGGAAATGCAGAAATAGGCTTTTTCTGCCTTATCTGAAGGAAAGTTGTAACAAAAAATTTCGGATCCCACTACTAAAAGGTAAGGCCCCCGTGATCTTAACTCGTACAAGTTTTCCCAATATCAATTGCAGAAGCATAAAAAAGTCTTGCGGCGAAATCCTGTGAGCAGCAGTGGCGGAGATAACTAATTTTATTTAGATATTTTAAGATTTTAAAAATACTTCATAAATAATGAAGAATGAAAAAATGTCATTACTATTTTGTGCAATTGCATTTTCCCATGGTCGAAAAAAAGCCATATTTTCCAACAAAACTAGAATATCCTAAAACGTATTTCGATCGGCACACACCAAGACCACAGACGCTACTGGTTTTTAATCTTTCAGAGCTATTAAAACACAAATATAACGCGTGATTTATGACCTCCCATCGTATAGACACACCTGCCAGCATTGATGTCCGACTTGATTGGCCCAGACGAATCGGTTGTACAACAGACAGCCGTCACTCAAGTCCACGTTGACTATCGGCTCTTTTGATCTACCGTTTGCCGACGGAAAATGTTTACGAGTAGTACACATTATTTTTCGTTCCGTTTCTTCGCATATACGCTCGTGTTAGCGAAGTGAGTTGTTATTTGCTCCCTATAGAAACAGCTTCTGCAATTGATATTGGATGGACTATACAAGTTTTCATTAACTTCTGAGGGTTGGTCAAACCACTAAGAAAATTTTTTTTTTGAGATATTGTGTGTTCCTTTTTCAATTAGACCAATGAAAGTATAGAGTCGAGAAGTGTGACACCTCATTTCTCAGTAAATTATTCTCCAGGAAAATCATACACGTTCAAATGGCGGAGCTAGGTTTGCGTGAGTTATCTACTCTTAATTTTCCTGAGGTGGGGCTCTTGCCCGATCGAAGGTGTTAAGTAATATCCATATATTTCACAACTTGCCGAATCTTTCGAGCGTATTCATAAGTTACTTGGAGATAAACTTCTCGGCGAAACTCCGTAGCTTATGCGACCCCATTTCGCTCGCTTCGCGAACTTCCCAGACTGAATATTCTGGTGCAGTTGTCGTAAAGTTTCTCTTGGTCGGGCGTGTTTATATAAAATTCATAAGCAAGCGAACATATCTGAGAAAAGGAATTACCTTACGACGACGCGACGGGTCTTGGGAATAAGAAACGATATAGTCGCGATGCACAACCCCTCGAAAATATTTTTTTTTTCTGGATTTGCATCTTTCTCACTCATTTCTCGCCTATTAAAAGAGAATCCCGTCTTCGGAAAAAAATTGATTTCGTACTTCGCGGTGCTCCCTGGTAAGTTGAGATGCTATAGTTTTCCCAATATCAATTGCAGAAGCATAAAAAAGTCTTGCGGCGAAATCCTGTGAGCAGCAGTGGCGGAGATAACTAATTTTATTTAGATATTTTAATATCCTAAAACGTATTTCGATCGGCACACACCAAGACCACAGACACTACTGGTTTTTAATCTTTCAGAGCTATTAAAACACAAATATAACGCGTGATTTATGACCTCCCATCGTATAGACACACCGGCAAGCATTGATGTCCGACTTGATTGGTTGTAGAACAGACAGCAGTCACTCAATTCCACGTTGACCAGCGGGCTCTTTGTGCCGACAGAGACTGTAAATAAGTAGTACAGATTATTTTTCGTTCCGTTTCTTTGCTCCCTATAGAAACAGCTTCTGCAATTGATATTGGATGGACTATAACAATTATCCTAAAAGCTGTTCTCAACCATCTTCTATACATTAGAATTTGATAAATTGTAATTTAAATGGGTCATTATTTTTCGAATACAACGCCGTATATTGGGATAGAAGAAGTTCATAACTATATAATAAAAATGAATTCGATTCTTTGTAAGCACAAAACGTGAAAACGGCTGATTTGGCTATTTTTTTACTTTCGTAATAATCCGAGATGGTTGATAGGGAAAAAATAAAAAATTATGAAAGGGAAATTAGAAAATTCGGGTAAGTATATAAAGAATTTGGCGGATAAAAGGACTATCGAGTCATTTATTACCAAACGAGAGAATAGCTAAGCGGTTACACTGTCGCCTACTAAGCAGAAGGTCACAGGAACGAATCCCGGTCAGGGTAACATTTTTTTAATCTAATAAAAACAACGGCTGGACCGATTTGGCTAATTGTTTTTCTGAATGTTCGTAATACTCCGAGTGGGGTTCTTAGGGACAGGAAGGATTTTTAGAAAAGTTGTCCTGGGAAAGTTTTGAGGAATATATAATATACAATAAAAATAAATGTTTGTGTTGGTAAGCTCATAACTTGAGATCGATTTTAGTCGCATTGATGCATACTTTAGTTTTGTACACCAAAAAATATAAACTATAGGCTATACACATTGCCAAACT
Source organism: Gonioctena quinquepunctata (assembly GCA_018342105.1). Classification (NCBI taxonomy): domain Eukaryota; kingdom Metazoa; phylum Arthropoda; class Insecta; order Coleoptera; family Chrysomelidae; genus Gonioctena; species Gonioctena quinquepunctata. The sequence continues at coordinate 271,879 of JAFIRS010000503.1, read as the reverse complement.
TGCGATGAAGATAAAAATGTTCAAAAAATCATCCAATAACTGGGAAAAACAGTCATGAAAGTTATCATAATTCATTTTTTCTCAAAATATATTTTTTTAACAATATCTGCAAAACCCCATCTATATTTTAGCATACCCAACAGTCGTCCTTAATTTTTATTTTTCATTTTATCTACTGCTTCTCAGAGAGTTTACAACCTAGAACTTCTTATATCTCAAAACTTAAAAAAAGGCTTAGCCCGTTTTTCCCCTGTACCCTTCATATGTGATACTGTTTCTGGTTCCTTGCCGCATAATCTGCATGTTAGGTCGCCGTTGAACAATCCCATTTTATTAGGGTGCTCTTTTGCTGGCGCATGTCCAGTCATGAGCCCCGTGACGATTTTCAGTTGTTCCCTGTTTAAAGTTAACAGGCCTTTGATGATCTCTTTCCCGTGTCTGTTTCCTTGGCTGTCATTTCAGTGTTGTTTGTGTTTTTCCTGGATCCAGTCTTCCACAGATCTGGTTCGTTTTCCTATCCTCTTCTGGCGACTTCGTCGGCTTTTTCATTCCCTGCAAAACACTGGTGTCCTGGGATGCAAATCAGCTTAACGCGGTTTTGTTCTGCCAGTGTTGTCAGTTCCTCTTTGCAGGTTCGTACCAGTTGGGACGTCACTTCCTGGCTACTGAGAGCTATCAGTGCCGTCTGGTTGTCTGAGAGAATGTGGATCTGTTCCTCTACTATTGCTCTGCTGTTGTTTTCCTTCACATATTGAAGGGTTGCGTAAATCTCTGCTTGAAACACAGAGGAGTGATTACCTAGTGAGTAACTAAGCTCGGTCCTTTGGTTTCTAGAAAACACTCCTGCTCCCACACCATTCTCCATCTTAGACCCATTTGTATACCAGATCTTGCACTGTAGAATGGTGTTGAGTTCTGTGTGATTCCATACAGTTCTGTCTGGTATAGATACCCTGTATGACTTGTCAAATGAGAATCGTTTCGCGATGTGGTCTGATCTCATGTCTAGTACGTCTCTGGTTACGATGCTAACGATACTCATGTATCCTTCCAACGTTTATGTTGCCGGTGTGTTTCTCAGTCTGAAGACACCTAGCCTTGCCTCTCCCTGTATCACCAAGTGAAGGGGAGGCAATCCGGCAGTGTCTCCATGGCTGCAGTGGGCCTTTTCATGGCCCTGTAATGCCTACACAGGCAAGTCTTTGCACCTTGCCCAGTTTTGCTTTGGCACTCCTTTGCAGTGTCTTTGTCACCACACCAGGGAAGCATACGTTATGGTCGGTTTTACCACCATGTTGTACAGCCAGTGTACCATGTGTGGTTTCCCCCATTTCTTCCCAAAAGAGCGTCTTGTCACAATGAATGTGGTCTCCGCTTTTCTGGTCACTTTTGTCAGATGTTGGTTCCAGGTCAGTTTCGAGTCCAGTATCACCCCGATATATTTGACCCTTTGCTCTGAATGGTTTCTCCTCGAAGTTTTATGGGTTCTAGCCGCAGAGCCGGATTAAGAGGGGGGCAAACGGGGCTGCAGCCCCGGGGCCTCCACAAGAGAGGGGCCTCCACAATATACATTTTTAGGTAACATTTCCTAACAAATACCGAAGGATATGCAAAATTATATATAAAAAATCTGACGACGAAAGAGCAATTCTCCCACTTTTTCCTCTCATTTTTCGTTTTAAACATTCAAAAACATGTTTCGTATTCTTGTCAAAATCCATGGTTAATATTAATCTTCGATCTGATGAATCATGTGTATATGCGAGAAACAATCACCAAGTAAAACATCATACTATTATACAAAATATTATATCGTATCGAAATTAGCTGTAAAAACAAGAACAATTGAATTTAAAAAAAAATATTTTTTTATTAAATGAAGGATTTTCTGTCGATGTATTCTTCGAATGACACAAGCGATCTAGATACACAATGAAATTCAATAATCATAAGCAAAAGAAAATAATATTTCAATTTATGAATATGATTGCATTTTTTATTAAATGAAGGATTTTCTGTCGATGTATTATTCTTTGCCCGTCTATACCTGTTTTTCCTATTTATTGGCGTTGACAAGTGTCCGCTGAGTGGCGCGCTTGTAACAGAGAAATCCCCGAAATCTGAAAGTGTGAGTCTAAGAGAAGGATGACATTCCGCAACAAATGTAAATCCTTCTGAAAAAGGACTATCAAAAAGACCAATCTAAGATGTTCTACTATCAAATTCTTGAAAACCAAAATTTCAGAGCTACATTCTCAAACATTGAAATTACAGTGATTATTTTTTGACATTGCTAGAAACCAATGGAAACGTTCAATTCAAATAATTCATATACGTTTTGGCCAATCAATAGTGGGAATATTCTACCTAGAAAATTGTCGCGGGAATAATTTGAGGTATTTTGTTTTTATTGTCTGACAACCTATATTTTTAATTTAACGTCTGTCATCAATTCGCATGAAAAGTGTGGAATGAATCAAAACCGGTTTAGTACATTATATAATTTTGCAAAGAAATGTGTTTATGATCGTAATATCAAAAAATAATCTAAAGAATACCACACGAGAGTTCTATATAGTAGAAAATAATTATCTAGATTTCTTTCTCAAACTTGTTGGCAATAGCCACTCGAGCCAGTTGGTCTCTCTTGTCTATTTATTGCCTGACAACAAGTTTTCGAAAATCTGTCGAATTATTTTCACTCTCTTGTGATATTACAACTGAGAATGTGATGATGTCAAATTGCACTGGAAAGCGCTCATTTTCCAAAATGAAAAAAATAGGCAAATTACGATGAGACAAAGCCGCCTATCAAAGTTATCGCTTCTTAGCATTGAGAATGATTTTCTCCGGATGCTGGATTTGACCGAAATCTTCAATGATTTTTCGTCGAAAAAAGCTCGCAAGAATCCATTCGTTTACGCTGTAATTTAATTTAGTTCTTGTATTTTATTATACCTACATATGCTCGTGTCGAAATAATTTGATTTGTTCCGCAATAAATAAAAATAAAAACTTGTTTGAAAAATAATTAGGGGCCTCCACTCCTTTGTTGCCCCAGGGCCTCCACACCTTTTAATCCGGCCCTGTCTAGCTCCTCTAGTTTGCGTCTACGAGAAAATGTTACTATGATGGCATTTTCAGGGTTGATGTTCAATCCCTCGAGGTCCGTCCATCTGGTTATCAAATTGTGATTGAAAGTACTTTATTTTTCAGAATTCTCCTTTGACGACATTTCTTTGGTATTTTAGAATTCAACATAACCTAAAAGTCATTTGACACTGATGGATATGTGTCTTGGACTCTTATGTAATATAAAATGTCAAAAAGCATACAGGTAACCTTGGATTTCTGCTGCAGAGGATTGAATAATAATTGTGAAGACTCTTTATGGAAGTACCAGTGCAAAAGTACCATTATCATTTTTCCAATTTTGTTGATGCAATATTCAAATGTGAGGTTGAGCCGCTTGTCTATTTTCCGCATATAGGACTGACTACTTACGAGCCCGAGAATGAATTCAGACGTATTATTCGGTTATGTTCCCCAGTATTTGCATTATATCGTAGACACGAACAACATCCTACGTATTTCATCAGCTGATTGCCCTAGAAAGAGTCACTGCTTGATTTTTTTCATTGGTGGTGCATTTATTGATAACTATCACCAAAACGTGATATGTATCGAACATTTTTCCTTGCTTTAGGTTGAGATTACCGAAATCGAAAAAGTTAACGAATAACGTCTTGAAATTTTTTCGATGTTGTTTATGTTTTCGCAAATACCAAACCCAACTGAAGTTCCATATTGTAGGCAAATGATTTCACATTTTTCCGTTAAGGAATTACCAAGTTGTTATTGAAAATATTCCTTCATTTTCTACGCTATCTATTTCAATCGATCACTTTTTCAGAAATATGTTTAGATATCGACAAAGGGAGTGCATCGGTCATATTTTCATCCCGTTTATTTTTCTAGTTTTCTTTGCAGACTGTAATCATTCACGCAAAAGTGCTTGCTTACCTGTCTGCCTTGTTTCATTTACACCCCCAGTCTGCTACCATGACGACCGCCTTGGCAGAGAATCGCGCTCTCATCTTCAATATTACACCGATATGATAGCAAATATATTTTTTATGACTTGAGTCGGTTCGCCTTGGGAACTGGCAACCCCTTGCGGGATTTTTTAATTGGCAACTCGCCAAACTGGAAATGATGCATTGATGGGTATTTAAAAAAGTATCGGAGGTGACCTTTCCGTGAATGAAAACGCATCAAAGAAAAATTTGCATAATCTAAAAAATTGAATTATGCAACAAATCTCATATAAATATAATTATTGGTGAACCTGACAAAAGTTTTATCAGATTACTTGCAAAAATATCGTCAAGAAATCCTTTTAACCCGACAAAACCAAAAAGGAGGAGGTTCTCTATTCGACCCGTATATTTTATGTTTTTCCCATCATATTTTTTTATGTATGATCACGCATAACTTTTTACTGAGGCGTCCGATTCCGATAATTCTTTTTTCAGTGGATAGGGTGTACTTCGACTTTGGTCCCATTTGAGTTTAAAAGATGAAATCCACCCCTAAGGGTAGCGAAATGAAGGATATTGATCACTTACCCTCTGAATTCTGGTCCGTTAACCGATTCTATCAGGCATAACTTTGTACTGGGTTCTTCGATTTGGATGATTCTTTTTTTAATAGATAGGGTATACCTTATTTTGGTTTCCCTAAGGGTAGCGAAATGAAGGATATTGATCACTTACCCTCTGAATTCTGGTCCGTTAAGACACACATACGTAGTTGACAATGACAGATCGCTACTGACATTATTCTTGTTCCACATCCGTCAAAATCAGTATATTTTATGAGAGGATGGAATGATATACAAAGTAATGAAAATAATTTATATTACAGAACAACGAAAATAATTTATATTACAGAACAACGAAAATAATTTATATTACAACAAATAGTAAAAGTAGATAATCATATTATTTAACTGGTAATAGTTGAAGTAAGGTGGGTAAGTAAGTATTTTGGAAGTAATCAAAAAACAAGTAGGTAGTAATTGGTAGATTTTAGCCACAAAAAATTGAAAAATAAAAACTTTTTAACAAAAAATTAAACCGACGAAATAGGAATGAAATACAACTTCGAAAAAGAAAAAATTAAATAAACCTTCTTAGTCTAAATGATAATTAAGCTCCTAAACTAATGTAAGTAACTGATTTTGAGTCGGCGCCAAACAAACTGGCAATTGAATTAGGTGAAGCGTAAAATGATGGCAGCGAGATGCACGGCTGCGTTTTGATGACTTCTTTCATAGATAATGATCTTCGATAATTGTTTGTTTGGCGCCGACTCAAAATCAGTTACTTACATTAGTTTAGGAGCTCAATTATCATTTAGACTAAGGAGGTTTATTTTATTTTTTGCTTTTCAGTTGATTTTGTCGTCGGTTTAATTTTTTGTTAAAAAGTTTTTATTAGAGTTTCGTACCTCTAAGGAGAAAACACGATCGTCTGTCCATCTATCGTAGTCGATTTTCTCGGAAACCATACGAATAGAAACTGCCATTTTGGGTACTGATACATCTTATGCATATATTTTGCACTAATTAACACTTTATATAAAAATTAGAGAGGGGGCAAATTTGGCACTCTTTTTTTCTATCTCACAAACAAAATTTCATGTAGCACATTTGAAAAGATATTCAAATTATCATTCGCCCCTTATCTCTTTAAAGTATTACCTAAAGAAACCAGGGAATATAATGCCTTACTTGAAGTTTACAAGGAAATTATAACGAAATAATTGCGCACCCAGTGTCAAATTTTCTAATTATTTCCAGCTTAACCGACAATGTAATAGCCTCCCTGCATGCTTTCGTAGTAGGGATATTAGTACAATGCAGTTGAACACGTACTAACACTACGCCAAGTATCTAACAAATCCCTAATACAGAAATAGGGGAATCCTGCGGTCGCGAAATTTCTCCAAATTATCAGCACTTGATTGAACAATCTTTTCTCTGTAGTTCGTTATAACCGAGATTGACTGTATCTTGTTAGTGACTGAAATTATCCATCTACTTTGTTGTTGTAGTATATTCATTTGTTATTAGTGAAATCGCTCATGTACTTTGCTAGTGTATCATTCAATTAACATGTTTGTATCTATTTGTTGTATTATATAACTTACAATGTTACGAGCTCGGAAATGTCGTCGGTCGTGTGCAAATCTTTCTCGTAAAACCAAAAAAGCCCGTCAAGAAAATGCACGTCGCGAACGCAACACGTTAGAAATCAAATTCGTCTTAGTTATAATAACCAATCACCCACAAAAAAATGACCGTCTTATATTCCTAACTGAAAAGTGTAAAATGAAAAAATGAAATTTAAATAATGACTTTAGATTATTACCGTCTTATAATCCCAACTAAAAAGTATAAAATAAAAACAGTTAATTTAAAAAAATTAAAAATCCGATTGCGTAAAAAGTGAACTTTAAAAAAGATGGAAACAAGATGACCAGAAAATATTGTCAGAAAATTATGTTTCAAGAGGTTAACTATCAAACTTAATACTGTAAACAGTCTCACGCAGTCGGAGTCAATAATATATCTAGATTTTTAAATTAAAGAAGATGCCTCCGACTGCGTGAGATTGTTTACAGTATTAAGTTTGAAACATAATTTTCTGGTCATCTTGTTTCCATCTTTTTCAAAGTACACTTTTTACGCAGTCGGGTTTTTAAAATTAACTTTTTTTATCACTAACTCTGGCGAAACCACGTATTTGTCGTTCAAATGAGATCGCCGGTTGATGGATATTTAATCGATTTCTTTTTCAGATGATTTGAAGAATCGCCGACGCAGAAGACGTTTCTTCCCCCCAGAAGTCCTCGACCAGTCAATCAAACTTTCCGGCAATGTCAAAGTTACAGCCGACGCGAATATCACTGCCTCCGTTCAATCCAACTCTTCTGCCTCATCGGTCACTGCCTCTTCCCCAACTTTGAAAACCACTCCCCGAAAATCCGAACTGAGCATGCACATGGAAAACGCCAGGCGGGGCGTAGCCCCGTCTTTTTCCGAAATGGGAAGATACAAGCCGTTTGCCAAGAGAGCGGTCACATCTAGTCCAAAACCATCTTCTCCTAGGTTCTCCGACAGCGGTCAGGGTATTTTTTTCTCCAAGTCTTCTAATGCTGGCAAGGAAATCAGAACCACTGCTTCGGACGATGATAAGAGTAAACTGATAGCCAGTAGAATGGAGGAACTGTCGACTCTGACAAAGCAGACTTTGGCTAGAGTTGAGAGATTGGCGAGCAAGAGTAGAGAATCCCCCAAAAGAGACATACGACAACCGCCGACCATCCAAAGTCCGAGTAGGCAAATCGATCAGAAGACTGTTAGTAGAACCAACAGGAAATCTGTCGAGAAAGCGCTACCGTCCTCCATATTGAAGAAGAAATCCTTAGAAGAGCCCCCTTCCATCTTCGTGGAGTCCGTTCCTACGATTGCTCTGTCTGGGCCTGTTTCTATTTTGAAGAGAAAAGTGTCCCAAGACGAACACAGCAAGCACGAAGGTGGCAGCACTCATCCTTCCACCAACACTCCGCCCGTCACCTTTTCTCCTAGCGTGGTAGAACCAGCGACTACCAGACGTAAACAGGGTATTCTGAAGAAACGTAGAAGCCTCGACGAGTCCACTGTGATGAGGCATCGAAGTTGCAGTCCCGACGTAGCCAATAAGGCTGATTCTCGTTCGATCTTGAAGAACCAGCGCCGATCTTCGTTGGAAGAGTTGAGGATGACGCAGTCGCCAGAAACGCACCTCCAGAGCATTCTCAAGAGAAAATCGTCCAGAACTGATGAAGACGATGTTTCTCTGAACTCTCCTCAGAGTATATTGAAGAGGAGATCCGGTGCTAGCAGTGCTGGCTCTACAGGCAGCAGCCCGCACGTGTCCATTACGACCGCCGTTATACTTGCGGCGGCGCGTGGTGCTGAGATGGTTCTGGAACCGGAACAGGAACCCATGAAACCGATTCTCAAGAAGAAAAGCTTTTCTGAAGAACACCCGTATCATAGCGACGGTCCTGCAGACGCTCCCAAGCCCATTCTCAAGAAGAAGTCCAGCACTGATACAGAAGATTCCGAAGAGAAACCCAAACCTATACTGAAGTTGCCGAAGACTTCTGAGAGGGAGATTGTGGATACCAATGGCGAAGGTAGATACTTCAAGCATGCGCCTTCGAACGAGGCGGAGTGCGAGGTTAGGCCGATATTGAAACAAGCCACGCCCAGGGAAGAATCGCCAAGACCTAGGCTGTCGTTCTGTAGCGAAAACTCGGTGGAGAAGTCGTTAGGCATAGGACCTCGAGGCGTTCTCACACCATTTGTACCGATTTCAACGTCGAATCGTCCAATCCCGTTTTGAGAGGAGAAGACAGGCTTTTGAAGAAGCCTAGGCCTTTGTCTGTACACGATCTGGTGAGGTCCTTCGAGAGTAGCTGCTCTACTGGGGCCATACCCAAAAGGAATGTTTCTAAGAGGAGTAACGACCGGTATAAGACGCAGCCCGTAACGTCGAACGAGTTTGAGGCTAGGTAAGTTGGATTTGTAACTCCTCCTACTCGATCATTGTAGTCAATTTCCAAGGGTTTTTAACTAGAAATATACTAAGTGTATATTCTTTTCAATGACTTTATGATGGTAACCATTCGTATTCAGTTCTAGTTTTTAAAACATTGACCGCCAAATTATGAAAAAAGCTTTGGGGCCACATACTTTTTTATCGGTATGTGTTGAAAATGCACTGGAATCATAAAGTCTACTAGAAATATTCAATACGGGTGTTTTTTTAATGTACATCCGTGAGTTCCATGCAACTCACAGAGCACCAAGACCCGAATAACGTTATTGAGCCTCGTGCATTGCATGTGACTCACGCAGTCACGCCCATTCATGTTCCAATCTGCAAACATTTCCGTCCGTATGTTTAGCAATGCCGCCAATCTCCAGAACGATAAGAAAAGTGGTTGTTTTTATTTTAATTTTTTTTTTCGGAGTAGTTTTTTTTAATAAATTTCCAAAGAAATGTTTCCTGTTTGAACAATGCGGAAACCTTGAGCCGATGCCTCACGGCGCGAGACTTGACGAGCTTGGCTTGGGGGATTGTGCTTGGTGCACAGGAGTGAGGTTTGTGCAATCTTGAGCCTGATCAGTCTCACCAACACGTCGTCTATCAGTGGCTAGAAGTCGGTACGCGAGCCTAGAACTTCACAAAGTCACAAGAACATAAGTCGGACATCAATATTCTTGAAACCGACCGATTCTGAAGAAATAGAAGAGATCATCGATCATTAAGATGTGGAAAAATGCCCCGAATTTTTTGGAATAAATGATGAAATCATTAAAATATTCAACCAGAACTGCCACCGCTACTTGAAAAATGTATTGATATTTCTTTGAATCTGGTTCAATCCCCAAAAAAACTCAAGTTGCGTAGGTTATTTCAATATTCAAACACGGAAAAAGTATAAATAATAATTGATAGGTTGTTAGTGGACTGGATTATTATTACTAGTTTTATCAAAGTCAGTATGATTTCTGGTAGATCTTGAGCTACAGATAGGGCTGCAGTTAATCTGATTTTTACAAGCTTTTTATTTAAGTTCACATTTGTATATTTAGTTCAAAGTTCAAATCTTTGCAAGTATATTTTGACCCACTAGTTGTCCGATTAACTTGAAATTGGGCAGGTGTTCATAAATCCGGTGAAAATGCATTAATAAATTTTTGTTCGAGAAAAAACAGAACGGCGGCTCCAAGATGGCGGACGACTTTGTGTTTATGGTCCGATCCGATTTAAAATTGGTATGTGGTGGTTTTTTGGGGTCGAATATCAAGAATTTTCAAAATCAAAATGGCGGCTCCAAGAAGATGGGGAACGAACTTTGTGATTATGGTCCGATTCTATTCAAAAATTGGTATTTCGGTGGTTTTCGGGGTCAGAGTTATGATTTTTTGTAAAAATTCATAAATCAAGATTGGGGCTCCAAGATGGCGGACGAGTTTTGTAATTATGGTCCGATTCTATTCAAAATTGCTACGAGGGGATTTTCGGGGTCGGAAGTTATGAATTTATTGTCAAGATGGTGGACAGGTTTTGTGATTATGGACCGTTTCTATTCAAAATTGGAATGTCGGGGTTTTTGGGATCGGAGATTATGAATTTAGTCGAAGATCATTGATTTTTTGGTCAAATTCATAAATTGAAGATGGCAGAATGGCGGACGAGTTATTCTTCAGATGGTCTCCTCATTGAAGAACTGTATAGCTCAAAACTTACAGGAAAAAGGACTCCTAATAACGATGGTTCAATAATTAACTAAAAAGCACAAAATAAAATAAATAATAAAAAACCTTTTTAAAGAAAAGCTTTATTCAAATGCCCTAAAAAGTAAAAAATAATTGATTTGGATGTGTGAGGTAGGTTATTTCGCAAACTGAAAACTTTTCGCGACAAGCTCTTGAATCTGTAACCTACGTCACACATCCAGCAATTATTTTTTTCTTTTTAGAGCATTTGAATAAAAGCTCGTTTTTAAAAGGTTTTTTATTATTAGGTGAGATACAAAATGTGGACCTTTATCGTTGGATAATGTTAATGATGCAAATTTTATTGAAAAAAAATAATTGATATTCAATTTGCCTTGAAAATAGTAGAAATGCATCCCGAAATATGTTTGTGGCGTTCCGCAAGGATCAATATTGGGACCGCTGTTGTTTTTCAAATTGAATTTGACTTGTCACGAATTTTGTGTTAGTCCAGTCATTATGGGTACTAAATATCTGCGATAAAATTATTGACAATTTGTTTTTCTCTTAAACTTGTTATTTCTACCCTATTTTACTGGACTAATAATCCTTCATAACCTTATGTTTCGATTAAATTCAGGCCCTTGCAAATGAATGCATTTTCTACGAATAGCATAATTTTCAAACAAACAATTTTTAGTAAGGTCGCCCATTTGTAAACAGAACAAATGCACTTTTATGTAAACTGCAATTGTCGGCATTTTTCAAAAAAATATTTTTTTCTAATTTCTAATATATGATGATCAAACTAAGAGTAATGATCATGTTGAAAACGGTAACATTCTCAATTGAATATTGAATAGAAAGATTTTTCTGTGAATTGAAAAATCCACGATAAATTAATTAAAGAGGTTAGGTAAGATAAATTAATTTTTGTGAATGTCTAACAGAAAACAACTACTTCCCCGGCTAAAGCCACGCTGGATATTGAACTACATCAGAAGTAGTTGTTTTTGTTAGACTTTCCCAAAAAATAACTTAATTTTTATCGTGGATTTTTCAATTCACAGAAAATCTTTTATTATATTCAATTGAGAATGTTTCTTTTAACATGAATACCCCACAAGAGGTTATCTTGACGATGGAAGATAGTGACTAAAGTTTATCTTTCAGTCGCAGATGATTCCACATCTGATTTTATGAACATTCTGTTCATATTTTCAACAAATCGGTAATTATCATTTATAAAATTCAAAATTTCTACAAATAATCATCAAGTTTCAAAATGTTGCATATACTTTGTTTTTCTATTGAACCTATTTTTTCATTTTAAAATATATATTAATTAAAAAAATACCGAGGATATGAGGTAACCATTTGTATTCAGCCTTTTAACGCCACAGTCATCCCTCGTATTGCAAGATAACCGCTCTCTCCCTTCGGTGTTGCCAGAATGACATATTTTTATATAAATTTGGGGATTTTTAGCCGGTTCAGAAATGTGAGGATTAAATTGTTCTAAATACTGGCGATGTTTTGAAATGTATCTTGGGAAAACCCGATGGTTAATCAATATAATCGCTTTATTTGCTCTCTCAGACTGCTTTTGATGGTCTCATTGTTGTGTACAGCGTTGGTATCAAAATAAACTTCTCGGTAATGGAGCAAAAGAAGAAGATGCCTCTGCACTAATGAGTTCGTTAATTTTAGACATTTCCGCGGTCTATTTTCGGAGTAAATTCGTGATAAAAGTTCACTTATGTCTTATTTTCCAGTAGAGATTTATTGAGGTCGTATATTATTATTCGAAAAATCGAAAATTTTTCACGAATTTGTTGCCAAATGTCGATCTAAAATTAGATTTTCATACATCAGCACGGAGAGGATTTTCAGTTGTTGCTAAGTCGCTCCACAAGACAGATCTCTTGTTCTGTGCAAAATAGTGTTTTTCTTTTTAGTTTTCTCGTAAATACGCAGGAGGTAAATATTTAGTTTGTGTTTGAATTCAATTCGGCGTGTGCTAATTTTCATGTTTGGGTCAACCGATTGTGATTGGTCCACCCACGAAATTTCAGGAATAAACCATGACATGTTCGTATATATTTTGAAACAGTGCGAAAAATGTTGTTTGTGTTACCAGAATAAATCGTTCTATTTTTCACAAATACAAAACAAGTACTCGTCGGATTGGAAAAATAAACCTGAGCCTACTTCTTTGTTTGGATATTGCTTGATTATCGAAAACAGCGTATTAGTTTGAAAGATTGATCTATTTTCTCACGGGAAGTTGTAATCGGTGAAATGTCAGCATAAATAAGTTATTTCAAGCAGTAACGTGTTGATTTATTTCCCTCTCTGAATACGGTAAGACAACAACAACAAAAAATGTTCTGCTATAAATAATTTTAAAGTTGCACGCCTGTTATCTATACTATTATAAAATTGTAAATGTCTGTTTGTTTGTTTGTTTGTTCGAGCATCACGCAATGACTACTGGAACGATTTCGATAAAACTTCTTTTATTTGAAAGCTTATGATTAGACTTAAAAACTGGTATGTATTTTATTTCGCTCCAGTGGCGGGAACAGTATATGTAACAGTAAAACCACAACCAAGTGCAACCACTATAAGGTAAATTCCCATTTAAAGTGTATCTTGGGAATCGGAATAACGGGACAGCGGGAAACGGGATAACAGGGTACCGGGAAACGGGGTAGCGGAAAACGGGATAACGGAAAGCTGGCAAAGCCACAGGCATAAGCTAGATGGAACAACACAGCTAGTCTATATAATAAAAATGAATCTCGATTCTTTGTAAGAGCAAAACGTGAGAACGGATGGAGCGATTTGGATATACTTATTTCAATGTTCGTAATAACCCGAGAATGGTTAATACGGAAAAAAAATCAGGAAAGTTGCCCGGAAATTGGAAAATTCGGGTATATAAGAAATTTGACGAAGAAAACTACTTTTCGAGTCATTTATTACCAAACAGAAACTAGCTCAGAGGTTACACTGTCACCTACCAAGCAGAAGGTCATAGGAACGAATCCCGGTCAGGGTATAATTTTTTTTATTTTATAAAATACAATGGCTAATTGTATTTTTTTAATATTCGTAAAACTCCGAATAAGGTTTTTAAGTAAAGAAAGGATTTTTAGAAAAGTTATTGGAAATGTCGTCGAAATATATAATTAAAATGAATGTCTGTGTTGGTAACGGCTGGACTGATTTGGCTAATTTTTTTCGGAAAAACGGGATAACGAACAGAAAAACGGCACAACGGAAAGCGGATAGAGTCAAAGGCATAACTTAGATGGGCAACACAAAAAAACATAGGAAAAAAGACATTCTACGCGGCCGAGAGTTTTCAGGGAAACATTTTAGGGAACATAGAAATTTGGACAGAACAAAAATAAATATGAATAAAAAGTTATTATGATCTTTAATCAGTCATAATAACAGCAACATTAAAATATTCGTCACACATATTGAAAAATAATAGTTTTTTTCCTATTTAGTGTATTTAAACAAAAGCTTGTATTTCAAAAAGTGTATTTGAAATAAATTTATTTGAGTCTGTTCGGTCATTTGCCAGCTGAATTATGGACCGCCATCTAGAATTCTTTGGGGCGAAATTCATAATCTACGTCCTCGAAAATCATTCAAATGCCGATGTTGAATAAAATCGGATCAAAAAGCACAAATACAGATACCGATTAGAAAGCATAAATCACAAAAATCGTCCGCCATTATGGAGCCGCCATCTTCAGTACTTGAATTTTGACCACAAATTCTGGATTTGTAGACCGAAAAACCAGGTAGATCCTGATTTGTTTTGAAAGATCACAAAACTTGTCCTTTAAATACAAGTTTGAATAAATCGGACCAAAAATGGAAACAACTTGTCCGCCATCTGGAAACTGCCAAATAGAATTTTTATAATCTAAAAACCGCCAAATTGAATTTTCAAAGTGAATGATATATTTGTTTAAATTTTTTCATTTCCGACAACAAACAGGACAGATATATGAAGTTGAATAAAAGCTTGTTTAATATAATAATAAATATATCTGCCTTTTAAGATTCATTTAAAAAATATGATCTCTCGATAATTTATTAATTTTACTTTGCAAAAATAATATAAAAAATTTACTAAGAGATATATAACCTATTTTATTGATAATCCCATAATTTTTATAAAATAATTTTTTCTTGAGATGAATAAAGTTGTTATTATTTTTATGTAGGATGGACACGATTATCCATCGGAATGTAATTCAATGTTCGTCGAAGCACTAGCCAGGAGAATAGTTTTATACTCAACATACACTTATTAATAGTAGGGGGCAGTTTTGAGGGATTTTTCATAGTTAATAAATATATTGTTTAAAAAAATACCAATGATCTAAAATTACCTAGCATCTATTGATTTTTTCAGTCGCCATTTGCTCAAGAGTCCCCAATTCAGCGAAGATCATCAGACCAATCACAGCAACCTTTCGAGCTTTGACGTACGTTCCCTGCTGGATTTCACCTCTTCCCTGGAAAATGACAGTCAATTGAATAGTTTTTTCTCGTCGTCTCTCCACAACCCTACCAGCCCCGAAAACTTTTCTTGCGGCAAGATGTCTTCGGATTCGGCTTTCCAGTCTCTGGGAGACGGCCTTGAACTTGAACAGGTGGGATACATTTTTTGAAATAAAGTTTTATTAAATTATTGATACAAGTTTATGTCAGGCTACTCTTGCATTGTTTTACCCAATACAACAACCTCTAAACAATCAAGAAGAGTACTAATAAATACCTATCTTCCCTCCCAATCCTTATGTACCCTCACCTTTCCTTGTTATCATTAAGACACATCCTTTCCTAATTTAACAAAGTGCATATTCAGTTATCCTTGGTATTTATCCAGAAAAAAAAATCACACTGTTTTCACACAGTGTTGATGAGAAGACAGTTTTCCTTTTTTTTTTCATCTGGTCTTGATTGAAAACTCACCAGACGAATGTCGTGAATAACTGATGGGAACATTTTTTTATAACAGGAAGACAGCAGTATACAGGATGTGGAAGAAGAAACTTCAAAAGTCAAGAGCAAAGTGGAACCATCTAAAATGGAAATGCAGATGAAGGCGATTGCAGAGGAAGCCAAGAAAATGAAACTAGGAAAAGGTAGGAATTCAGTAACAATCAAAATCGAAAACAAAGTAGCACTGTGTGCCAAACAACCTTTTTTAAATTAAGAAAATATATTTTTTTTTAATGAGTTTTGTTATTGTCAACGTGAAGCTGATGTTGACCGAGCGGATGCTAACTTCAACTATAAAAATTCATAACTGGGCTTGGAAACGCAGACAGAATATTTTCCCAGAGAATAACACAAATATCTCCATTTACCGGAGTCACTGACTTTTTGAATTCCCCCGACCATTTTTAGACTGGGAGAAATCTGGAATCTGGGTAGCACTTTCACAGACTCTGTACCTTTTATGTTTTCAATTATGCTCGACTTATAAATTCTTTTTAGAACTGGAATTCTTTACTCAATAATTTCAGGTTTGCCTCTTAGTATTTTTTCTCATTTATTAGAAATAAAACACAAATTTGAGCTTTTCTAAAGAAATTTTTTATGAATTTATATTTTTACCGTTTTACTTGACTAACCAATTTGTGCCCAAAAGGATCTAATGCAATAATTCCAGCATTCTGCATTTCATAACGGAAACATGGTCATAAATAAATCCATACAATAATTGACATGTCGGCCATATTGGACCATTCTAAACAGAACAAATATACTTTTATGTAAACTGTGAGTTTTCCGCGAATTTAAAGAGAAATAGTTTCAAAATATCTCTTTTTTCTAACATATGTTTTGTTACAAATGTTATTCACCTTGGAGAAGTTAGTATTTTAGTATTGTTATCCTCTGGAGAAAAACAAGAATAGCAACATATCTCATTTCAGGAAATGCCGGAATAGAAAAATATCGCCTGAGGAAAAGCGGGATGACTGATAAATCTCCTCGGTTTTCCACTCAGCCTGTTACGTTCGAAGAGGTACAGGAGGCATCAAGAATCAATGAGACTATTGGAAATACCTCGGCTGGTAAGTACACCCTCTCACGGGAAACTAATGTAAAATATGTGTAAATAGAATGCTCGCTATTTTTGCACTTGCATCTTAACTGCAAATCATAGGATAAAGTGCCAGTGTATTTGTGTGCATTAATCGGAGTTACAGAGCAGGTACTTTACTGAGTACATAACGTTCCAAGTTATCTTTAAAGCGAGGAAGCGTGGAAGTTTCCGACTTAGATCTCGGAATTCTACTTTATATCGGAATCACGATTTATATTACGGAATTCCCACTTAGACACAGTATGCCCAGTTATATCCTAAATTCCGACTTGGATTTTGGAATTTCGATTTTTTTTCGACAGGAAGGTTGCTCATGTTCATACATGTACTTATTCTGCCTTAAAGGACCCTTTTTTGACACTACTTTTTCTTTTAAGAAATCATAATCTATTTAAAACTTGAAAAAACCTCTGGAATCACAAACAGGTCTTTCAGTTATTAAAGGATCACGATTTGTGTTTAATCCAAGTTTATTTCCGAAACAAATGCCTTGCTCTGTAAATCTCGATTCATTAAATTAATTGACCACATTCGATAAAATTTTGAATATTGGTGGAACATCCAGTTCCTTTGAGATATCAATTCTTCCAAATCAACTCCTTAATCTCACATGATGCCACAAAAGATTTCAGTTTTCATTGTAGCTTTACGGGTGCCATTAGGGTATCAGCATGTGATATCTTATACTTACAAGGTCTATGAGTCTATCTCTACCGCAAAATGTCGTCTCCCCAGAAGCGCGAGGTGCAGTAGGATGACGATTTTATGAAGGGAATGTCGGTCCCTTGTAGAGGTCATTGTTTTGATCAAATTGACTGCTTGGCACCGATACGAATCTTATCGAATGTCGGTCAAACGCTGCTTGCCCTTCCATGTTTGTTTAATCTCTGCTTGAAACTCAATATAGTGGACGAAGCCGACCCTTGCAACTTGAGCATGGAGGAGAGAATCAGGATGTTCAACTTCAGGGACAAAGCCAGGAAATCGTCCAGTCCTGTGGCCTTGAAAACACCCGGTCGTGCTCGTTTCTCCACGGATGTGGTCAGCTCGGATGCTGTCAAAATGGCGCGAAGCTTATTTGTCCGCTTGCCGCGTGCTTTAGGTGTGCTTTTTCATTTCTCTGTATATAATGTTTGGTTTGCCAGAAGAGGGAATTAAGGTAGCGTGGGCGATGGTACTTTAATCGCCTTATGTGTCAGTGAAATGCAAGTAATTTCATTCCTCAACTGCTATATCACAGTTTCTGCAATCTCTGTTCAAAGAATTTCACTTAACCCAATAACGCCTGAATTTTATTTTAATTTGACTTTGAAACGTTATTAGTTGTTTTTATTGATTTCCTTTAACTCAATGGGTATCAAAATAAGGTTTTTCAAAATGAAATAAACGATTTTTTCAAAGAATTGGATGGATCCATATGGTCCCGCTAGGCGCTTTCCTGTTTAAATTATTTCACGATAAAAAAAAACTAACTCCTTGTTTTGAATGTTTCTATTCCAATATACATTGCAGAATCAAGCACTAACTACAGTAAAAATCACCATATATCTATTAGCATTGAAAATCTTCCAAAAAACGTATGCAATGTCGAACTCGGTATTCATTACATATTGTTATAACTTTTTCGGAAAAATTTGAGGCAGCACATCGCTTTCTTTTGCCCTCTGGGAGTGGAATTAGGCAATAATCAAGCCTATCCTGTCTCATGTTAGCAGACACACGTAGCTTTTCACCCACAGGAGTAGATGGTCTACCACCCTGACTCGGAGGATTCTTGATTCTTGTCAAATATTATTGAAATTGTAATAAATAAATCAAGTGAATCAGGATCTGGGCTCCATATGGAATCTGTCACTTCGCCTTCATTGTCTGAAGCTTATGGTATATCTCGTGCACCTTGAAGTGTGATTCTTCTAAAATATCAAAATCTAAATTTATTTCAGCTTAGCGCCTAGCGGTTCCATATGGGACCACTAACATTTACACATCGAAATAAACAAAAGTTAAATTTTTATAGTGATTTCGAAAAGTAATATCAAAAATATATACTTTTTAGCAAGTTTTAACAACAATTATAATTGGGTGATAATTCCTAGAATATATTAAAATCTATTTACCGTAACTGGAACCCGCGATTTTCATCCATTGCACAATTACACTAAAAACAAACTCCTGTCACAACCAGCTGAATCTCAAAATACGCATAAACACTGCTTCGGGGTACTCTTTAGTACCTCATCTAACATGATAACGCAATCTGTATTGATTCAGATTCTTCTTGTCCATGCCTGTACCTAATAATTAGGAAGGGGTTAGGTGGGTCCATATGGGCCTGGTAGGCGCTAATGGGTTAATATTACTGAAAAATTTTGAATAACTCATATTGCCACTAGGGTCTAGAAAATACATCAATCCTGATTACTTTTTACGGATAAATCTCAAAATACTATTTTTTTTTTCAATACATTACATTTTGTAGCTATTAACATTATCTACAGAAAGTTAATTTCCTGGAAAATCAGTATATTGAAAGGCATAAAGAATAATCGAAACTAATCTAAAAATGACACATTTTTCAGGATTCGTTATGGAACATTATAAAAATAACAGAATCTCTTGATTCTTTATGTTGGCATGAAAATATAGAAAAAAAACAAAGGAACTCATACAAAATCAGCTGTATGAGATCTGGACAATCAAGTAGAAATGAAGCACCGATTGATGCTCTTGAAATGGCACTAAAGTAATGAAGACATCAGAACCAGATGGGAAAAACGGTAACAATTTTAGACGGAAAAGAGAATAGAAGTCTTGAGTGTTCTGAGCAGGATGCCAGAATGTAGGTGGCCAAGGAGTAGAAAAAATCGCAAAAGACCGAGTCTGAAGGTGTACTGAAAATCATAGAAAAAATGGGCCTTTATAAAGAAATGGGCCAAAATAGGAAGTGATTAATTTAGGTTATATTCGCAAAAATAACGTGGTTTTCATTCAATATTATCGAGTTCAATCAACGTGCATACGCCTTGTTTTTCATAAATATAGAGTCTTGTTTTGGTTGTTATCTTGATTGACATTTTCGAGAAAATTGGTGTGAGTCTTTCACAGCTTATATAGCTTCACTTGTATGTTTGTAACACTCTTTGACTTGATTTCACCACTTCAGCGTCAATATGAAATTTGGCAGGTGTACATAATTCCGGTGACAATAGAATAGTGTAAAAATTCTTAATAAATATAAATGAATAATAATGTACATAAGAAAAAAAATTATTTTATTTAAAAAAAAGCGTGGGGTGCTTAATCTGAGTCTTAAAAAGCACCCCATGCTTTTTTTAAATAAAATGTTTTTTTTCTTTTTACATTATTAATTTATATTTATTAAAAATTTTCTACACTATTCTTAATTCAAATTTATTAAAATTTATTTTCCATTTTTTTTTTAGTTCGGTTTTTTATAAAAAGCGTGTTTTTTAGATTTTTTAACTATTATTTTGTAGATAATGTTGATATCTACATAAAATTATTCCTACATTATCTTGAATAATGCTCATTTTGAGAATTATTACGAAAAAGCCTAAGAACCATGGGAAGTGACTATATTAACGTCCCCGATAAAAAAAAATAATTATCCGATGATGTCGATGCTTCACCTCATAATTAGGCCAAACCAATTAGGCCAAAAAAACGGTTTTAATTTATACTTTTCTATCTGATATATTTGAGAGACTGGCAGAAAAAGTTGATGTTCAGCAGAAACTGGGTTACGGTAATGTGAGTAAGAAGGGACAGTAGTTTCATAGAAGATTTTACTCAGTAATTATATATCTCTTTTAGTATTGTATCAGTTTGTTCCCTCTGAAGGCATTCAAATACTGCATGACTATTCTCATTTATTTTTTCACGCTTTCACGTATCTGATTTACAATTTCGCTTCTAAAATAATTCTTATTTTTTTTAGTTGTGCTAAGAAAGTTTCGATATATCATAGCTATGGTGTCAAATTGAATCTGATGCTTACAGTTGAGAAATTTTACCCACGGTTTTTTTTTGCACGTGTTTCGAAAAAAGTGTTACAAACTTTGAGAGTAGATAGAGAAAATAATTGAAAAAAGTCCATAAACATAGGACCGAAAATGCTCGATTTTGGGAAAAAAAAAATTAAGTCCATAAACATAGGACCGAAAATGCTCAGATTTTGGGATACAGGCTCCAAAACTTAAAAAAAAGAACTTTTTCTCGTATGAAGTGAAAAATTACGTCTGTGAAAAATACATGAAAGGAAAAATTCTGGCATATCAGACAAATTGTTAAATTAAAGAAAAAATCGGCCCTCAAGCGGGACTCGAACCCACGACATCTAAATCTCTAGTCAGATGCTCTACCAAATGAGTTATTGAAAACATAGGTTCCATCCGCTATTTGGAACCGCTTTTTCCCATAAATTAATGTTGTGTTAGGAAGTTAGAAAAGATCTCGAGCGGTTCACAAATATGCTGATGGAACCTATGTCTTCAATAACTCATTGGGTAGAGCATCTGACTAGAGATTTAGAGGTCGTGGGTTTCGAATCCCACTTGAGGACGGTTTTTTCTTTAATTTAATAATTTGTCTGATATGCCACAATTTTTCCTTTTATGAACTTTTTCTTATGTCTAAAAATCAAAATCCGATTGTGAACTTTCAATTTTTTACCAACTTTGGTGAGCTGTTTACACTTCTGGCAACATAAATAGCCCTTTTCAAAGCTAAATGAGACTTTTCGGGGTTGTAGATGGGGTTGAAATGTCATAACAACGAACCAATAGTATCAACCGGGTCTAATGACAGCTTGCGCCGACTTTCGCCAGAATAAATGAATATTACTGTTCTACCCGAGAAATTTGTAACACCTTTTTCTATTGAGAAAACCAATTTTCTTTTGTTGCAGTGGCGTACAAGGAACATTGACGAATATTTAAATTTTGTATTCAACTACCAAATTCTGTATCTTTGAGTCAAAATTCCTCGAAATGAAAATTAATTAGAATGTTTCGAGATGAATCTTCAGTCTCAATTTGGCACCATAGTCATGAGATACCCTGAGTAAAATATGATAATGGTGAATAATGAGGAACAGTTATTTAAATGAATATGTTGATTTTTCAGTGATATATTAATGTGTAGATATTTCCAAAAATGGTCATGAAATGTTGCTCTTCTACATAAGATGTACAGAAATCTATAATCGATCAAAAAACAAATACAATTAATTAATACTACTTCAGGTTTCCTTAGAGATTATTTTGACTTTGCATATCTGAAAAACCAATGGATTTAACAGTTACAACTTTCTCAGTTTATTAAATCAAAAGGCGGCTTCTTCCGCTGTTTTTCTCGTTTGTTTCTTCCTTGTATAATATTTTGCAGTAATTTGTACCTATTCGCATTCAATTAGAGTATCGTTAGTGTCCTCTACATCTCGAAATGTGATGCTTTTCTTAACACGTTCAGCGCCACGTGCCCACCGGTGGACATTTTTTGTTTGCACATGGGGTCACCATGCTCATTGGGGGCCATATGTGTTTTCACTTAGTCGGACCAATAATTTTTATTGTTTTTAACTGTTTTTCTTACTTTGTGTGATATATTTTTGTTTAATTTACTTATTCAAACTTTATAATGCTGTAATAATATTTTTTTCTTGTGACCCACTGGTGGCCCATATGATATTGCTCATGCTAAATGAATGTAGAACGTATCCACTGGTGAGCACACGGTCTTGAAATGTATCAGGCAGTGTGACCACGGGTGGACACGTCCAAGCAACTAGACTAAGTAGTGCCCACCGGTGGTCACGTTGTCCCATGATTGAGAATCAAAATGTCGACTGGTGGGCACGTGGCGCTCAATGTGTTAACAGTTGTTGCCTCCATTACCTCCAAAACCATTAACGCTCATTTATTTTTCAGATGATACCGAAAAATCATCCGAAACGAAGAGCATTCTCAAACCGTTCCCTCAATCGTCGACAGCGAGAACTCCGCGTTCTTCCGCCTTTTCGCAGCACGCCACCCCCAAATCGGCGCTGAAAAAACGCGATTCCTTCAACGCTTCGCCGAACCGTCTCCCTAAGATTTCGCTAACGGTCGAAACGTCGTCCCCGATAAAGACGACGAGGGCATCTCGTGCAATTCCGTGTCGGGTTCCGATCGGACGAGTCGACGGGCGGAAAAGGGGGAGGGCGGTGGCGAGAGGCCGGCGGCGGGCAGGAAATATGGCAGGTTCAACGCGGACAGTACTTCGGAGGGGGAGTCGTCGGGAGGAAGGGAGATCAGGAGCATTTTCCGGAACGATGATAAACTGAGAGTCAAGTAAGTGTTTTTATAATTTTCGGTGTCTCCATTTTCTCTCTGTTCATTTGCTAGCTGAATGATGATATGGCCCCGTACAGGGTGTTGTTTATTTAAAAACCCCACACTATAATTTATTTGGTTGAGATGTTGTTACCAAGTTCATGTAGGGTGTGAAGAATTTGTAAAAGCTCACTGGCGATTTTTATCGCTCGGCAGATAAGAATCATTCTTCCAATATATAAATTTTTAGAGAGCTGGAATCGTTCAAATTGTGTACCTTGCCAATGTAGTTAAGGATACTATGCGAATAATTGAAGCACTTATAAAACAATATTAATAAAAAAAATTACTTCATTACAACAAGTACAAAATGTATGGTATGACATTCTAATCCATACATAGTACTAAATACATGTTCCAAAAATATAATCAAATCTGAATAATAATTGTTTTACAACTGACAGTAAGTTGTAACAATTTTCTAAAGCCCCTGTATAAAGGAACTAAGATTTCAAGAATCTAACAATTTCAAAATGACTTTTAGATGAACTACACTTTTCCTATATAAAATAATCTGTTTAAACCAGTTACAAAATAAATTCAGATTTTCCAGCCACACGGTATATAATATCAAATATTTTATTAATTTAACAATCTATGGTGAATGAACAAGTATCATTCCCAAATCAATTATAAGAAAGTTTTACAATTTAATATCCTCAAATGTTCACACATATTCTTGACAATGATATCTAAACTCTACTAATGAAGAAAATAAAATAATGATGAAAAAATTAGTATTGGTTGAATGAGCACGTATCATTCAACGAAACTGGATGATGATTCATAAAATTGGTAATTCTTACACACACTGGATATAAAATTAATTTGATTCAATAAAAAACTGTGAAATAATTATAGGTATAGATTTGCATTACAACAATAAATCAAAATATTTCGGAATGTATTCCGCAGTGATGGAAGTCTAGTTTTTATTCATATTACAAATAACTGGAGATTCTATAGAGTTGTTCAAAGTTCAAAGCTAATTCAATTCATGATTTAAAAAAATACAACAAAGGACCATACTCAAATATGTGGTTAAAATTTCATAAAAATATTTTTATTTGAATGAGATTTCGTAGATGAGAATAAGCATTCAATTTAATAATACATAGTTGGAAAAAAATATTCCAAAGTAATACAAAACACAAAAATATAACGCTTACTTTGCCACAAAGTCTGATTTCACACACCATATTTTCAGCAAACGATTTATAAATTCTGATTATTAATTATTTATTTCTTATTTCATTTATTTAATATCGAAGTTATTTCTAACGCGCACTAATTTAAAAAAAACATTTTTCCGTTCCTTTTCTAATAATTTTACATTTATATTTGACCGTAAGAATGAATTTTAATGAGACTACGTGTTAGTACTTAACTATGTACTGATTTGAATGAAAGGCCGTAAATGTATTGACGACGGTGAATGAGAGCGATTTTTATTTTTCAGTCATTTTTATACACATCTGCGGATGAACGCGTTAGTTATTTTTACTCTTCCCTTGTAGCGGGTAACGATGACAGGTTTTATCGTAATTTAAGATATTCGATTTCTTGGAGGAGTAAAAAATGAGACTTGTTTTTCTTCTGAAGATACATTTTTTTGTCTCCTTGATTTATTACATCCTATATTTTTATCAGCCGATCGTAGCATTAACACACATGAAAATCATTATTTCACTCAGCTGGAGTGTTTTTGAATTATCTTTGCCCCGAGGTAATTAATGACCCTTTTTATAAATTAAAGTTGAATGTTTTTACATCTCACGGGAGACAACCACATGTTTGGTTTTTTAATGGCTATAAATTTGAGAAGTTTATGTATGTATTTTGTGATAATATAACTTTCCTAAAATAAAGTTTGATGAAATAATAGTTAGTTTTTGCATTTTTCAACATTCTCAGAATGATGTTAAATATTTTTCAGATTTGAGTTGACCACATTCTTCATTTATAAATTCTTATATCTATATATGAATTTAACAAGATTCTGGGAAAAAATCAATATACTCCTGATTCTGGTGCCCAATTACTAAGAATAACGCAGCAAATGCCAAAAACCTTTTTTGGCGGCGCTGTATATATTCGCTGACCAATATGGTTGTTACGACCAAACATGGAACACGCTCGTTGAGCGAAATAACTGCCATTACCAAATATAAAATTGAATACTTCTATAGACGTTATTTTTAAACCACTCGTATCGTGCGTAATTGAGAAACGACCACAACATGTTCTGGATGATTCATAACACTCACAAACCAATCCGACGATTAAACGAAGACTACTTTGTTTTCCTGTAGATTGGGCCGAAACATGCCTTCGGTATGGACTTTCCTGTGGACAAGAAAAAGAAAACAAAACCAGTTAGCATCGTACATTGGTTAGGAGCAAAAGAACGGCTTTCTTGGGGGATTCTCTTAACAGTGAGACCAAAGGGGCTATAGTGTTGCTTTGTCGTCAGTGTTTCTAGTTGTGTGGACTGTGTCTTTTACAAAGTACAGAAGTCTTTTTTTCGGACTCATGCCTGTTTTTGGGTTGATTTGTCTCTAGTGAATCGCATTTGAAGATATTGGAGAGTCTGTTTCGTCCTCCTCCTCCTCTACAATCCAGAGTTTTTCTTTGTATTCCCACAGTGTGCGAGTGTTGTCTCAGATCAGGTATTATGCTAGCCTTCGTTCTATTTAGGTTTAGATCAGCCGTCAACGTTTGACTTAGGTGCTCCATCATGGATTACTGTGTATTTGCCCTTTGATTTAGTCGCAATATATTTGGTGTTTACCTTTTATCCTTTATTAGCTTTCCGCTTCTGGTTTTACTGATTCCTGATTGCTGCATCTGAGCTAGTAGATGGGGATGCAGATGCTTGTCTTGCTAGTTGGTCTGCCTTTTCGTTGCCTACAATGCCTCTATGTTCGACCCCTACACAACTGTGTCCTTGTTGTGTTTTGTGGTTCACCAAGGCTTTGAAGGCATTCCCAAACTTGTTTTGACTTGATCTGTATGGTGTTGAGCTTGTATTGAGCTTAGGCTGTCGGAATGTAGATGTGTTTTAATTTATACCCACACCATATAGATTCATATGTATGCAATCTGATGTCATCCCCATCTACAGTTAGGTGGTAATTTTGGTATACCCAATTTGTCATTGGTTTCCTTAGTTGTCTTTTTTTTTTAGTCTGCATTCGCTCATCCTCCCCTAGGAGGATTGTTTCCATAACAGTGCTTGGCTCTTAGCACTAGTAATGCACAGACAAGCAAGCGCCAGGATTTTCCAAAGGTTTTTTTTTGTCTGACTCTGTTTGTTTATTGGCCACCACAGATGTGAGCCATATCTGATCTGGGTCTTGATTTTAGTCCCCATATGTTGCAAAAAGCTCTTTGCATGTCAAGAAGGACGATTTGCTTTTGTTTATTACATATTGCAGATGTAGGTTCCAGGTTAGTTTCTAGGAATTTCTAGGTTTCAGTAATTTATTCTGTTTCTACTTGCTCAAGTTTCATATTTCCACAATAGATGGTCTGTACCATAATTATTACATACATTTTCAACTTTTAGATCGATTTGACACTAAAGCAACGCCCGGAATTGTCAAAATCTCTTTTTTTAGTCATTTAAGGAAATTCGAATTATGTTTATTACCAATTGTTTATCATCTGTTTTTTTTAACTCGAGTTTGTTTTCTGTTACTTTTTGTTAAAAACTAAGTAATAAGGAATTTTTAGCACTATATATTTTATTGTTCAGTTTATTTTTCTAATCAAAATATTATGACCAATTAACATTCGTCTCACAAGTGATCAGAACAACCCTAAAACTAGTGCAAACAATGACAGAACAAATCTAACTAGAAATGTACTATCTATCTATCGATTTTCTGTGCAACCTTCAGCATGCCATAGAAATAAATATTTGACATTTTATGAGTGAATTTGAGCATGAAAAATTAAATTTCCACTTTTTGTTTCACGTTTTTACTAGTCAATGAACCATTTCGCACTATACTCTGCAGAAACAAGGTGGAGGTGTGAAGAGGTGTTGAAGGTATGACAGACGCATGTCACCCACCATTTGTTTATAAATATATTTCACAGCTTCTTATTTGGATTGGATTTTGTCATGGTTAGTGTTTACACAGGTGTTTGGGTCTCGAAAGATACATAGGTACCTGCTGGTTGTAAATGGACAAATAGACAATTAGATAACAGTGTATAAACTCCGGAGGCTTGAGTTTTATGGTTTTGAATTTATATTACTTCAGCTTTGTTTTATTATGCGGTAATTTGGCATTTGGATGTCGATTGATAAAGCAGTTTTTCGGTATCACAAAGGATTACTTTTCATTTTTCAAGTGGAAACGTCCGCAATATTTTTACTAATACCTAATTCATTTGGTAGTTTTTCCTGGAAAGTTTTCAAGGAGTAGCCACCTCGTATATTTGCCACTCGCGCCGCCAAATTGGAAAAATGACGCCCATAAATAGTTTTTTTACAATATCTCATTTCTGACTCATTTTACGATGAAAATAGTAAGGTAATAAATTAAATAAGAGAAACTTTCCTACAATTTATGTTCTGACTTTTTTTTTGTAAAATGAATAGTTTCAGCTGTAAAGTCTACTCCAATTTCCATCAAGTATCGCATCAATGTAGATATGTGTTGGTTTGCGGCACTCGTACGCTAAAAATATTCATTAAAAAAAAGTTAAGAAATAAATTGTAGGAAATTTTCTCTAGTTTAATTTTTTACATAACAATTTTCATCGTAAAATGAGTCGGAAATGAGTTATGAAAAACTGTTTTTGGGCTCCATTTTTTCAATATGGCGGCGCGAGCGGCAAAGATACGAGGTGGCAAAGTGAAAATTCGGAAAGAGCACGTCGAAATCTATATAAAATAGAAATTTTCAAAACTCACGGAAAACTTTCCAGGTAACCAAATGACTGATGTATAATCAAAATTCCCAGAAAGCCATTTTTCTTAAGTTACATCCAGTATCTCTTCTGTTGAGTAAAAGGCACTATTCTAATCTGATATATTGGAGTAATCATCTTAATGCATTATTAAATTAGGGTCAATAGATAATCTGTTCTACCTGCCATATCCACAGGTACACTGAGAAAAATAAAATCTCGTTTTTTTTTCCTTTTCCGTTAGGGTAAGTGAATGGGGAGTGAAAATTTGATCAGACTGATGAATGAGTTCGATTCGAGAAAGTGTAATGGTGGTGAAGTTATTTTTAAAAATTCACAGAGGCTACAAATGGCTTGGTTCACCTTCCTGCTTATAATATGTTATTGGTATTGGTCTTCTCTTTGTCACAGATGCCTCGCCAGAATTTGACAGGCCGTCGGAAAGGGTTGATGGGGGTTGGTATATTTTTAAAAATTCACAGAGGCCACAAATGGCTTTGAACACTTTTCTGCTTGTGATATCTTATGATTTAAGGTCCTCCCTTTATCACTGATACAGCGCCAGAATTTTCCAGACCGTTGTGAATTTTCAAAATATATAATTTTACCCCCTTCGAGGCCTGGCAAATTCTGACGCCGTATCATTGATTAATAAAAGATACAAAGGTTCCAGAAAGGAGTACAAATTCATTCATGGTTGCTGTGAATTTTCAAAATATATCAATTCTCATTCCATCCTCTTTGATGGCCTGGCAAATGCTATAACCTATTTCAAGCAGAAAAGTGTACACATTCATTTGTGGTCTCTGTGAATTTTCAAATTATATGAACAATAACATATGAGAAGCAGAAAGGCATACAAAGCCATTTGTGGCGCCTGTGAATTTTTTTAAATAACTTCACCGCAATTCCACTGTCTTAAATCGAACTCATTCATCAAATGTTCACTCTTCGGTTGGAACAGGAAATCTCAGTGTATTCACACTCCTAACGGAATAAAAATCCATGTGAAACAACAGAAAAGAAAAAAAAAATATTCGGAGTTTTATTTTTCTCGGTGTACTTGTGGATGTAGCTGATTTCACACCCGTATATATTTTATGTAGGTTAAATGTTAGAGCTAATGAGTTGACGCGAATTCAAAACAGAAAAGGAATTGTTTCAATTTTTCATTTTTCAAAAAACAAACCCTCTATGTGGTCAATTCTCAATACCTACAACTAACAATGATTTCAATTTTGTTTTTTTATCAATATTTGAACACCACTATCTACTGTCAATTACCTCATAACATGGTATGTATTCGTCGCGAATTGGAAAACATCAATGTTCATTTTAAAACTAATTATTCCTTGTTGGATTAGTATAACAGTAGAAGTTTTTGTTCCAATTTTTTTCTTCATATCGTAACGAACTTTGCTGTTCAATCTGCCCACTTTCACACAGTGTAGCTCAGTTTATTATCTCGGAAAATGAATACTGAATTGAGTGTTCCTGTTTTTCTATGAATTTCATTACAAGTTCATTTCTCGATAAATTGTTCAATTTATGCAATGAAATGAGGTTCTTACCAAGCTTGCATTAACTTCGTAATAAAGAAACAACTTGAGTAATGAAACAATCACCGGCGAATCATAAATTATTCTAGTACAGGTGCAAACAAGCTTTTTCATTTATAATTTCTATGAAATATTATGAATTGACCTTTACTAGTAATGTAATAAAACAGGTGAATGTATCCTTTGCCATAAGAAATTATATGTTTAGATAGAAGTGGGCTTTGTTAATTATAACTTTGATTTTCAAAATGTTGGTCACTACTAACTCAAGGAATTATGGAAAAAACTCTGTATTCCCCAAGAAAATACTCTATTGCAAAAGATTCAGTGATAAAGCAGTAATTGACTTTCGAAATGTTTGGTCTCTATTGGGCGGATTTGTGGAAAACGCTTTGCTTTAACTCCTAAAAAAGAACTTCGGCGAAAAATTAACTGACTGTTCTTTTTACGTTTACGCAACGTGATTTTATTAACTACATTGAGCACGTTTTTTTCAATGTATGAAAGCTAAGTTGATACGTATAGATATAGGTTTATTTTCAAAAAAATAAATTCATAATATTTTTTAAACAAGTCTATCGTGCATCCACAGTATCGTTGGGTAAAAAGTCTGTACTATTTTACTATTACTATTTTATGGCGAAATAATGGCTCCTTTATTTCGTTTCCCAAAATATTGGTGTAACAATTAGAAAAATAAAATTGTTTCATTTATCGAAAATATCCCATGCATTTTTTATTATAACATTTTCAATATTGTCCTAACTGAAGACATTATATGTACTCCTCGGCCATTTTTTTATTGTAAAATCTGTGGTAACTGAAAATCTGGTTCATGCTAATTAACTTTCCAAAGAAGCGAAATAGAAATTAATGACCCTTTGTAAAAAAATTGAAAATATGAAGCTTACTGTATAACCGAAAAAATAGTTTTAATTTTAATCAGTCCCCCAGAAGGAATAAAATAATTAATAAAACCCTTTTTAAAGACAAACTTTTATTCAAATGTGCTAAAAAGTAAAAATAATTGCTTTGAATATGTGACGTAGGTTGAAAAGGGAAACATTCTCAATTGACTATTGATAGAAAGATTTTTCTGTGAATTGAAAAATCCTCGATTAAAATGAAGTTATTCCGTGAGCTACAGATGCAAGAGCTTGTCGCGCAAAGTTTTCCTTTCGAATACAAAAGCGACAAGCTTTTGAATCTATAAGTCACGGAATAACCTACGTCACACATCCAAAGCGATTATGTTTTACTTTTGAGCGCATTTGAATTAAAGCTTGTGTTTAAAAAGGTTTTTTATTAAATTTTATTCTGTGCATTTTTGTAAAAACATTGAGGCCTTTTTTCTGAGCTATCTAGTTCTTCAATGAGAGAGACCATCTAAAGATTAAGTCGTCTGCCATCCTGGAGCTACCATCTTCAATTTATGAATTTTGACAAAAAAATCAATAATCTTCGACAACCAAAAACCTCCATACCAATTTTGAAAGAAATGGTCCATAATTACAAAACTCGTCCACCATCTTGGAGCCGCCATCTTGAATTTATTAATTTTGACAATAAATTCATTATCTCCGACCCCAAAAACTAACACATACCAATTTTGAATAGAATCGGACCATAATCACAAAACTCGTCCGCCATCTTGAATTTATGAATTTTGATAAAAAATTCATACTTTCCGACCCCGAAAACCTTCACATACCAATTTTGAATAGAATCGGATCATAATCACAGAGTTCGTGATTTTGTTTGTGAACACCTGCCAAATTTCAAGGTAATCGGACGAGGGGAAGTGGGTCAAATTTAACTTGTAAGATTTGATTACAAACCCACAGACAGACATCGGCGTAGGTGAAACTAAATAAAAGCTAATAAAAAGAGAAAAGTAGCTAAATTGAGGTAGCCTTCATTTTGGCTACTTTTGGTTCAATGACAATTTCAGGAGGTTTTATTGAAAAATAGTGCTCTAGAGAACAATTTGCGCGAGGTGCAAGCCAAGTACTGAGATGGCATCAGAAAACAGATGGGCCTAATAGCACATTGGACTAATAGTTTTTGTTTTATTTTTGGTGATATTTACTATATATTCACCCATAATCCAACCAACAATTGACTAAAGTATCAATACTACCCTTCACGTATTTTTGAATCCTGAATGTTAATCCGACCTCCAAATTTATCCCACAACTCTAAAAAATGATATTATATGAAGTTTGTCTCATTTCCCATGGAAGCACGCCTGTGACTAACAATATCGTTTACACCAGCAGCGATGGAACATCCGACATTTCCGAAAAATAATATCAGTAGGCAAAATAGGCTGCAAAATATTCTTGGATTTGTAATCAATGCAATAGACCTATTAATTTTTTTCGAAAAATCAGTTCTTAAAAATCCAAATTTTTCAAAAATAAAAATTGTACAAATGATATGATACACAATGAATGAAAATCTCTTCGGGTCCGTAATCAATATAAGAAATTAACTGCAATTTTTTTTCTGAAAAAAATCAGTATTGGAGTTATTCCCATTCAGTCTCATCAGAATATCAATTAACATTCTGAAATCTGAATAATGCGTAATCGATATGAAACTCAAATTCTTATTTGATAAATTGAACCCTGGTGTCCAAATGTTTTCACCAGGTTTTTTTATTCCACTGACAATGATCTTATTGGAGAATTTCGACTATTAGTCATACATGTTTCAGCAGGAATTTCAAAATATTTGTGAATTATCAGCGATTTAATTCTATTTTGCAGAAGTGGGAATAATTTTATTGAGAAAAAAGTGATTTGAAAAGATTTTTAGCCTATCTAGTCCCCTAATATTATTTTTCAGTTTTATCATTGGTGTACATTTCTTATCTATTCATTGATCCTGCAAATTTGAGAACCCTACCCAGTAACTCTGATTCAGAGTGTCTCCATGAGAAAAGGGATACACACATAATACCAGGTGCTTTCAAAGTTGAGGATTTTGGAACAGCTTGTAGAACTCGTAAAAAATTGAAGTTGAAAAATAAGGAAGGGACAACACATACTTGCTCGTCCTAACAACACTAGTTAAAAATGAAGTCTGCTCTCAAACAACTCCACACGCGTGTTCTATTCTCTGTCTAAAGGTCTTTCACTTTGTTACTGAACATATGTGAGCATTTTCTACTGTCAAACGTGTGTATTATGGAAATAATTCAGACCATTTCGTTCAAATGTGGCCTCGCCTGTTTTCTCAAATTGTCATTCTATGACTGACTATTCAACTCTTGCGGGACAATCTTAAGGTTTAAACGGTCATCGATAAAGGGATGGATAAAACTGCTCCCGTCTTACCAATGTCTCCGTTATTGTTTAAACGTCTTTCAACACTCCATATCACGACACATTTGAACTTTCTCAAACATCAGTCATGTTGATTTCTAAGCAGAAATCTGTCAGCGTCCATTACGTGTTTGTGATTCGCATAACCTAATACAACAAATCAAATATGACAGGTCGCCCACGCTATGACATATTGTTTTCTGATTGGTTGCTGATGGAACTTTTCATTCAGTCTTCAACAGTATGCTGTAAGTTCATATGATGATATGGTTTTTGGATGGCACAGTCCCTAAGTCAATTTTAAAAATTGCACAAATACTTATATTTTTTGTGACGAGTTCCACATCTTGTTGAATGCCTCTCTATTCGTGGAGTACAGCAAATGGAAAATACCAAAATAATTATAAGAGTTAAAGTGGCAGAAATTCAGTTTTTTACAAGCTTTTATTTAACTTTACATTTTTGTACATTCTGGTGACGAGGCATTATGGCGGATGAGTTTTGTGATTATGGTTCGATTCTATTCAAAATTGGTGTGGGGGTTTTTGGGTTTTTTACAAGCTTTTATTTAACTTTACATTTTTGTACATTCTGGTGACGAGGCATTATGGCGGATGAGTTTTGTGATTATGGTTCGATTCTATTCAAAATTGGTGTGGGGGTTTTGGGGACAGAGATCCCGAATTTTTTGTCAAAATTCATAAATTCAAGATGGCGGCTCCAAGATGACGACGAGTTTTGTGATTATAGCACGATTCCAATAAAAATCGGTATGTAGTGGTTTTTGCGGTTGGAGACCATGATTCCATTCAAAATTGGTGTGTGGGGGTTGTCGGAATCAGACATTATGATATTTTTATCAAAATTAAAAAATCGAAGATGGTGACGTGTTTTGTAATTATAGCCCGATTCCATTCAAAATTGACATGTGTGTTTTTTTGGTGTCGGAGATTATCAGTTTTTGTCAGAATTCAATAAGATGACGGATTTCATGAATGACTAAAAAGAATTGAATAAAAATGATTAAAATTTTTTTTTTGATAGAAGCTTTTATACAAATGCACTAAAAAGGAAAAAAAAATTTCTTCAATTGTTTGACCTAGGATATTCTTGAGTAGCAGATTCAAAAACTTGCCGCGAATATAAAATAGGCATCATTGCGCGGCATTATTTTGAATCTGCTACTCACAGAATAACCTATCAAACAATTATTTTTTTTTTCCTTTTTAGTGCGTTTGTTTAAAAGCTTTTTTTCAATTATTTTAATTTTTTTCTAATTTTCTG
Source organism: Gonioctena quinquepunctata (assembly GCA_018342105.1). Classification (NCBI taxonomy): domain Eukaryota; kingdom Metazoa; phylum Arthropoda; class Insecta; order Coleoptera; family Chrysomelidae; genus Gonioctena; species Gonioctena quinquepunctata. The sequence goes on along the minus strand of JAFIRS010000503.1, from coordinate 237,908 downwards.
GGTTTTGATGATTTAACACACTTGCAGTCCCACATAGATTCAATGATGAATTATTATTTTATACCGCTTGCGTAGTTATAATGGTTATTATTACCAATAGATGTGAAAATTTTCTAGGGACCACATACACAGCCATCCGAGAAATTGACAATTGATTTTCTCCACTTTCGGCGTTATGTACGTGCGTGAAATATCAATGGCAATGGAGAAATTGAATCGCAATGAGCATGAGATCAGAAAGATATTCGAACAAGAGAATTTCGTCTACTCGAAATAATAATTTACTCTCGCTTTGTTGCCGCCTAATAACCCGTGCGGAAATAATTATTGTTTTCTTTTTTTTGCTCGGTACAGGTACTCATTTAATATTCTGCTATTTTACATCAAAGGATAGTCTTTTGTGTTGTGATATATCGCCTGTTTGAGTCACCCAATGTTGTGACGTTGAGATTGTACAGGGTGAGTCTGCACAGAAAAAATATACATATATTCTTGAACTGAATAATCATTTCAGACTGAGCAACTCAATAGTGTTTCAAACTAATTGAGGTGTTTGACTTGTTTCTTGAATGGTTGAACTAAAAAAATACTTTTCACGTTAGAAAACGATAAATATTTCTGCGTCAACTTCTTCCTTCAGTTCTGCGATTCGCCCTTCGGTTTTCTGGACAATCTGCTCGAAAAATACTTTCTGTTGTTCTCGTTATTTTGTTCTTCCCGAAATTTTGGATCTTTTTCTGGAACCAGTCGTTTTCTTCTTGATTTTCCCTCTGTCGTCATTCCTCCTTTTGTCGATGAACCTCCTCTTGCTTTTCTCTTTTTAACCGACGAAACCAAAAAGGAGGAGGTTCTCTAGTCGACCCGTATATTTTTTTTTCCATAATTTTTTTTTTATGTATGATCACGCATAACTTTTTACTGAGGCGTCCGATTCCGATAATTCTCTTTTCAGTGGATAGGGTGTACTTCAAAGGTGGTCCCATTTGAATTTGAAAGATGAAATCCACCCCTAAGGGTAGCAAAATGAAGGATATTGATCACTCACCCTTTGAATTCTGGTCCGTTAACGATTCTATCAGGCATAACTTTGTACTGGGTTCTTCGATTTGGATGATTCTTTTTTTAATAGATAGGGTATACCTTATATTTAGATTTCGAATGGAATTATATGCCCTTAGGGTAGAAAAATAGGGGATAATTGATTTTTCACTTATGAACATTGGCACACACATACGTAGTTGATAATGACAGATCGCTACTGACATTATTTCTGTTCCACATCCGTCAAAACCATTATATTCTATGAGAGGATGGAATGATATACAAAGTAATGAAATGAGCTAACCAGAACAACAAAAATAATTTATGTTACAACAAATAGTAAAAGTAGAGATTGTTTAACTGGTAATAGTTGAAGTAAGGTGGGTAAGTAAGTATTTTGGAAGTAATCAAAAAACAAGTAGGTAGTAATTAGTATATTTTAGCCATAAAAACAAGCAAATGAATTAGGTAAGGCGTAAAATGATGGCATCGAGTTGCGCGGTGACATTCTGATAATTTTTTTGAAGTAATTTAATGATGATTGTTTGTTTGGCACCGACTCAGAATTAGTTACTTACATTAGTTTAGGAGCTTAGTTCAGGTTCAAAGGTGGAGTCGCCTTTACGCTAAGGCTAACCTTTCATGCCAGCGTGAAGAGAGTTTGGAACCGAAAGACTTTGATGTGATGTGGTTCAAGCTATCTGATTCCAAACTGACTAAGTTCCTCTGCTGCCTTTACCTATCACCTAATGAACCTTCATATAACAACCTCTTTGAGTTTTTATCACTCAAACTGGACTACATTCAGGAGAACCATCCAACAGCTGAAACCATAATCATGGGAGACTTTAATTTACATAACGCTGCCTGGCTCAAATTCTCTAACAAAACAGATGATGCGGGTCGTCAAGCCGAGGCCTTCGCCATCACTCATGGTCTAGAACAACTGGTCGAGCTACCAACCCGCATCCCTGATGTCAACAACCAGTCTGCCAATACACTAGATCTTTTCCTCACCACCAATCCTGACCCGTATAGAATAGAAGTTTGTGCCCCACTTGGAAACACTGATCACACCCTCATCTCCACAACATGCTCTTTCCATTTACCATCGAGCTGCACAATACCACCCCGTCTCATGTGGCATTACAATTCGGCCGACTGGGAAGGTCTTCGTATGTTTTTCTCAGCGTTTCCATGGAAGAGAGTTTGTTTCTCTTCAGTAGATCCAACACGATGTGCTGAGACAATTTCTGAAATCATCATGTTGGGGATTCAAACCTACATACCGAATACCGAAAGAAGAACATCATCCGATAAGACATGGTTTAACAGAAACTGCTCTAGAGCTGTGGCTTCCAAACAGGCAGCATACCATCGATGGCTAAAAAATCCGGGCCCTGAGACCAGAGCAGCATATGTCGAGGCTAGAGGCATATGCAAAGAGACAATAGAATCCTCAAAAGATGCCCACAATGCCAAAATAAGATCAAAACTTGCTGAATGTCCTAACGGATCCCGTTCATTTTGGTCTTTCGCCAAAGCTATGGGAAGAAACTTCACTTCTAGCTCATTTCCTCATCTAACCAAAGAAGATGGAACACTAGCAACGACTGCCCAGGAAAAAGCCAATATCTTTGCGCACCTATTTGCTGGAAATTCCACTCTGGATTCATCGGGAAAACAACCCCCGAACATTACACCTATTGACAGTCACATGCCCGAGATCACCTTTCGCCAACGTACTATCAGAAAGATTTTGCTGGGTCTCGACACCAACAAAGCCTGTGGATCTGACGGAATCCCGCCGATTGTTCTCAAGAAATGTGCCCCCGAACTAACACCTGTTCTTTGCAAGTTGTTCAACCACTCTTACAATTTGGGGGTATTTCCGTCCAATTGGAAAATTGCAAGAGTACAGCCAGTCCCTAAAAAAGGCAAAAAGGCCCCACCTAGCAACTACAGACCTATCGCACTGCTATCTATTATTTCAAAGGTCATGGAAAAAGCCATCAACATCGAGCTCATGAAATATCTGGAAGAGTCAGGAATTGTCAACGATAGGCAATATGGCTTCCGCCATCAGAGATCAACTGGTGACCTGCTCGCTTACGTCTCACATATATGGCAGCTATCTATTGAAAAGTATGGAGAAACTTTAGCTGTGGCATTAGATATCTCCAAGGCGTTCGATCGAGTTTGGCACCAGGGACTCCTCGCTTCCGTCTTATGGCTTACCCCCTCAGCTGTGTTCTCTGCTTGCTAGTTTTCTCTAAACAGGTCTCTCCATGTAGTGGTCGATGGAGTTTCATCTGACACTCTACTCATAAATGCTGGTGTTCCGCAAGGATCTATTCTCGCACCAACACTATTTCTACTTCACATCAACGACTTGTTGAAAGCAACTTCATGTCCAGTACACAGCTTTGCCGATGATAGTACCCTCCATACCGCTTTCTCTTCCAGGGCCCCTATATCAGCCCGTGAAACCAGAAATGAACGAGGAAGAAATGTTAATAATATAAATATGGACTTAGCAACAATTCTCGAGTGGGGATCTAATAACTTGGTAGAATTCAATGCAAACAAAACACAAGCATGTCTTTTCTCTAAAAAAGCCGATCTCACTGTGCCTAACATAACTTTGTCAGGAGTAACCATACCACTGAAGTCATCCATATCGATGCTTGGTATTACTATCAGCAATAACCTTTCCTGGGAAAATCACGTGAGGTCCATTGCCAAAAGTGCATCCCAAAAACTTGGTTTTTTGTTTCGTGCCAAGAGCTATTTCACCCCCACTCAGCTGCTTATGATCTATAAGGCACAGATCCGACCTGTCCTGGAATACTGTTCCCATATTTGGAGCGCGGCACCTAAACATATCCTGAGGCTATTGGATTATGTCCAAAAAAGGGCAATTCGTCTCGTCGGTGATGCCTCGCTTACAAACTCGCTCACTTGTCGGGAACACCGTAGAAAAGTTGGCGATTTGTCTCTATTTTATAGATATTTTCATGGGCGATGCTCTTCTGAAATATCAACAATCGTTCCTGCTTTGGCAGTCTCTTCGAGACTAACCCGTCAAGTTCAGTCATCACACCCCTTCGTGGTCACTTTGGAGACCTGCAGAACATCACTTTCCAAAGACTCGTTCATCCAACGAACAGCGAGGCTTTGGAACTCATTGCCTAGGGAGGTGTTCCCCGAGGCATACAACCTCCAGAAATTTAAGAAGAACACCAACTCCTACCTTCTTTCCCTTGGTTCCCACGATGTTCTCTGAACATTACAGGATATCCCTTTTCGTGGGAACCAGAACATAAAAAAAAAAAAAGTTACTGAGACTAAGAAGGTTTATTTTATTTTTTACTTTTTAGTTCCGTATTTCGTCGGTTTAATTTTTTGTTGAAAAGTTTTTAATCTCGTCAAATTTCTGTTTGATCTTACATACCATGCACGTTACTGTACTTGTTTCTAATCTGGTGGCTTCGTCTTACTCAATGAATTTACTAACTTCGTGAGCGGTACACTGCTTCTTAAAAAGGACATTATCACCTAGAAAATTCCCGGTGACTGCTTCTCGATCCTTCTGTTAGTACTATCAACATTCCTAGAGTCACTCATTGGCTAGACACGAGACAACATGTATTTGTTTTTGTAACATCATATATAAATAATCGACAAGAATTTACTTAAAAAACAATAAGGGTTGATAATTTTTCAACATACCATCATTCAACAAAGTTATGAAATTATTATAAATTTTTTATGTATAAAAAAGCAAAACTTGAAAAATTCCAATAGATGGTTTTCTGTTAAATATTTCCTGGCCTACTAGATTGCGTTGTAACTTTTCGAAGGGTCGCCTTGAATTATATGTTTAGATGCGTTATCGAGTAATGTCCTTGGTGTGTAACGACTGAATATAAGTAAAAGCATCAGAGCAGGTGTGTCAACAAACAAATCTGTCGTGACAGGTATTATACTATTGTAGGCTGCTAATCTTGAATCTGGATGGTGTTCGTTTAATAATGGCAAAAAGGCTAGTTGATTGACTTTAATTGTTGAATTATATTGTCGAGGTGATGGTGATATTATTCATTATTATCTGTTTGTTGTATACATCCTTTGTGTTCAAGGTTAGATAATACGGATCCAGGTAATTTTCGTTGGGTAAACTTCTGAAATTCCATACCTAATCGAAAATAAAAACTATTATTTTATCTGCTTGCTTTTATTCTACGCCCTCCTTCAGGTATAATCTAAAAATATTCAATATTCAGTAGAATCTAAAGAATTTATGTGGTATGGATTTATGAAAAATTATTTTCTTTTTACTTTTCATTTCGAGTGAAGAATTAAAATATATTCGAAATAAAAAAAAATACAAAAAATCAGATTAGCATTAACAACTTTTATATTAGCTGATGTGTACACTATATGTAAATCTCAGAAGTACTACTCTGAATTTTGGATTCACCACGTACTTTGAGTAAATTGCAGTCGCTTCATCCTTGCACCCCTATTTATTTTAACACACCACGCCATGTGCAATATTTAATGGAATGTAAATTGAATGGAATAATTCTAGCAAGTAGAAGACGGGATGCATCGTTTATCGACCTTTCATTCCATCTATTTTTGTTGATCAATCTCATCGATTTATAGGCCGATCAAACTAGAACTTGTATCGGTTGCTTTGCGCGTGATTGGTGTAGGTATGTTTATTCATTATCCAATTAGCAGCTGGAAAAAATGTATTGAAGAGTTTTAAGAGTAATAAAAAGAGTAATCATGATAATATGAAAGTTTACAAAGTTGGAATGTAATTCCGGGGTAAGGAGCGAAAATTGAAATTATTTATTTGCATACTGGTATTGGTATTTACACTGACATTTTTAACTGGTTGAATCTTTTAGAGGCATAATTTTGATTGTTCGCTTATTAGAGGGAAGGGTGTTTGAATTAAACATTGTTATTCTTCTGGAATGAGTTTGGAAATTTGTCGAATTTATTCTTTCCTTGGTTTCGAAACCCTTCCAAAGATTCATGACCCTGTGTGTCCTTTATTCATTTTTTGTTTTTTTTCGAAAAATTTAATTTTTTTTGCTTCTAAATATATTTCATATATTAAACCATTGGTTTGAAAGATGGAAAATTTATCCAGGATTCGTACCAAAATTTGAGAAATGGATACTTACACATGGAATAGGCGTAACTTTTTCATTTTCAATTTTATGCAGTGGAGGGGTGAATATCCTCCAAGCTTAAAATCACGTTGAATACTACATTTTCAATATTTGTTCGGGCTACGAGCTGCGAGTGAAGGAGATGCAGCGATTATTGACCTATCATTTACATGTCTTATCAGTGCCCGGATGAATTATTTATTTGTTTCTTGTTATGCTGTAGGCGTTATTTTTTTCGATCGGAATGAGTTATTATTGTAAGAGTCGATAAGATCGGTACCGGGCCGAAGTTCTATTGTCGATCTGAAAAGAATTATTCACGAAGATAACTGTTATGACAGCTGAGATGGTTGTTTGATGTTACGGGAGGTCAGTTATTGACAACTCAACAAGTTGTTTTTATTTAGATGGCTCGACTGATATCGAGTCGAAAAACCGTATCCGATAAATTAGAATTAGCACTACCGATTTTTAAACTATAGTTCTGAAGTCCAAAATCGCCAATCGAATACCGTTTTAATCATCGTCTCCCGACATTTTGTCGGGGTTTTTGGGCGAGTAAAGTATGTATGAATGTTCAAGACTCGTTCGGCATATCCTTTCATATAGATATCAACAAAATATGCTATCATTCTATGCAAAAGTCCACCAATAGAATGGATAAGCACAGACAGGGTCGAAGTAAATTTATTTAAGTCTTTGAACCATTTTTCAATTCATTTCCTATCCAAACTCTCTAGGTTGAACAGTCTTATTTATGTTGGTTGCCCATTTTGAAGAAGTTATTTTCACGTCATATTAAAGTTAAGGAAAACATAGCACTCTAGAATTGGGTTATCAGGGCATTATGTCTAATATGTTAGAAGAACAATTGGTAAACTTAACTCAATTTTAATTGAATGATACTCGAATTATTATCAATAAGTCCACCTATTTACTTCTTTATTTTAATATCAAATCACAATGGCTATGTCCAACGGACACTAAGGCAAATATTTGATAACTCCCTTGTATATTCAAGGACAGATTCCAAATTACCTGAGGTGCTTATGTTTGAAGGTTGTAGACGATTACTCTCGTTTTGGACGTCCATCGTCTTAATATATTTTTAAAGGTTTTCACGACGTTTTGAATGCTTGTATCTGCAATCGTCTTCAGGTGCTACTTACCAATTTATACGTCTGTCGGTGCAATGGTGCGTGTTTTATCGCGCGGTGTTGTGGATGAAACAAGACTTTCATCCACTGCACTACATGTGATGATCATATAATACTATTCCTTACCGTTATCAATTTTCGAAATTTACAAATAATACAATATACAGCGAATTTCCAATCACACATACAATCTCTTGACCTAAAAAACCAATACTGCACCAATTAGGCACGCGGAGTCATTGTTTTAAAATTTTGCAAAGGCTGGACATGGAAGATGAATATATCATTCTAATTTCCGTGTGGTGGTATGAATCACCCTGTATACAGTTCAGTAGATGGTAAACTTCTTTTGAATCTTGCCTATGGAATTGTTTAATTTCGAAAGGTATCACAATCCTACTTATACAGTGCTTCTCAAAAGTCCCCTCCTCCCCTCTTATTTTTGGAACGATTATACATAAACAAGTGAAATTTGGAAACTGAATATTAGAGGTTGTAAACTTCCCTACTAGTGATGATAGATGACGAAATCGTCAAAGATGACGTCACAAGGCCATTGTGACCAATAATTTTAAATGGAACCCTACCTACGGCAAGCGACACCTCTTTCAAAAGGTAGCGAAAAAACCTATTCAATGATACTAATTTTGTTTGCGTTTATGGCAGTTTTAATGGCTCATTAGTAAACATTAAAATTTAAATTCCATTCAGTATGATATTAATTACAGATTTAAGAATCAGTATCTACTTAAAGAAATTGCTGGAAGTGACCTCCAGTTACTTCCTGACACTGAAATATCCTATTTTTAAACTCTTCTCGTACTTTTGCAAATGTGTCTGCGGAAACAGCCTCACATTCTGCAACAATACGTTGTTTTAAAACGTCAATATTGTCAGGTTCAGTGGCGTAAACCTTCGATTTAAGGTACCCCCCACAGAAAAAAATCCAAAGGTGTGAGGTCCGGTGATCGAGCTGGCCATTCCGTTGAACCTCGTCGTCCAATCCATCTACCACGATACTCCTCATCCAAATACCGTCTTACTGCACTGTAATAGTGTGGAGGAGCATCATCCTGTTGGAATGTTATTTCCAAATTGCCAAATTCATCTGGATTATCTTCCAAAATTTCAAGGATTAACGGTTCTATTGCGTTTTGCAACAGCTCCAGATGAACCTCACCAGTTAGTATTTAAGAAAAGAGGCCCAACGATGTGGTTTCCCAGGATACCTGCCCAAACATTCACCTTCTGGGAAAATTGGGTATGTGTTTCACGAAATAGTTTTTTTTCAACACCCTGTGTACTGTACTTCGACTGACTTCACAGGTAGATGCAACGTGAGTTGTTGAAGAAGCAGGATTAACTATTACTTCTGCCAGTATATCAATTTTTTTCTCATCAGAAATGTGTGTTCTGCCAGATCGTTTCGCATCATTAATACTACCCGTTGTTTCAAACTTACGAAGAAGCTCCCTTAAATAAGTCCTCGAAACGGGGCGATCGGGAAACCTCTCATTAACAATGCGTTCTGCTGCATGAATATTTTGTCCAGTTTCACCACGAATTAGGATCGCTGCTACTTTATCACCTAAATCACGTACCATTTCGCTTCTTGAAGCACTTAAACGTTCGGCTCACAACAGTTTAACAAATTATTAAAATATACAAAAATATTAAAAGTGCCAAAAGCTGCTAAAACAGTTAAACGTTCGATCAACAATACACAAATTATTAAATGTACAAAAACTTGGACAATTACAAAAACGTCGAATTAGGGAGACTAACAAAAACGTCAGCTTATATGACAACTATCCAGAGGCGGAGCTTGAATTTGGAATTTTAGTATTAAGTGATTTAATTCATCACAGCTTTGCTTTTTTTAAAGGCGAGTTGCCAAAACTGCCATAAACACAAAATAATATCATTGAATAGGTTTTTTCGATACCTTTTAAAAGAGGTGTCGCTTGCCGTAGGGTTCCATTTAAAATTATTGGTCACAATGGCCTTGTGACGTCATCTTTGACGATTTCGTCATCTATCATCACTAGTAGGGAAGTTTACAACCTTTAATATTCAGTTTCCAAATTTCACTTGTTTATGTATAATCGTTCCAAAAATAAGAAGGGGGGAGTAGACTTTTGAGAAGCATTGTATATAACCTTCAGGACTGGAAGGAATATTTTGAAGATAAGTGAATTAGGAAATTTTCAAATTATTTTAATTCAATTTTAATCTGCTTGGTATAGTTTTCGTATAATGTTGTTCTGCTAGCTTCTTGTGGGTTTTCACTAGAAGGCAGATTCCTACGGGTGATACTCATTCCATTACACTATCGTTGAGCGCATTCCGTACAAGGATCTTTTCTGAACATCCATTTAGTTTGAATCGTAATTGACCTACCTGTTTCGGGACTTTACCAACCTAACCTTTCATCCGTTCTCGATCTGATGAAACAGCATGGGATCTATTCTGTCTTACATAAGCATTCGATGAACGTATCACGACTTGGCTATTGCATCTAACGAAATGGCATCCGATATCCTAGTAAGACAAGTACGCGGAGAAGATTTAACGCCCTCGGGATATAATATAATAGAGCGTGGCGTGCACTTGTTGGCTAATCGCTCATCTCGCGCAAATGCAATATGTAAATGCGCTGGAGATGCATGTCTCTCTCCGGTCGTTGCATCAGATTAGACGAATGGGTTCGAAACTGTCGTTTACGTTATTGAAACGACGCGACGGCGACGGATGATTGAGTTTGATATGGTATATCAGGTGTATATAGTCTGATACAGTTCATTCGGCTTTTGGAAAAGGAAATGTTTTTATTCGTGAGGGTTTTGAGCTTAAAACCTATCAATTTCATAATGTACAAGGATAGATATTTGGAAGTCCTTGTGGAAATAAAAACACTCAAATTATTATTCATACGCATAAGATTCCTTTATGCAAATCCAAGGTCATAGAGTCGGAGCGTTTTTTTTTGACAGGCTGGTATTAGTGTAAATGTTATATTTTTCCCAATCGTACATCGTTTTTAAAAATTCTTTTTTTTTCAATTCTAATACATATGAGGATTGTTCTTTCGTCCCACTTGACAAAAGTTCATCTTTCTTTTTCTCCAGAATTTGAGAAAATCAGCTGACAAACGAACCAGTCTTATGTCAGGTAGATTGATAACCGTCAGGTTGACGGCAATAAAAAGAAGAATCCATATTGCCATAATTGGTGAAATGTACCTTTCCGACTGCGTCATCGGGTTTTTTATGCACACGAAACAACCGAAGTATTCACGTTTATTAACCATTTCACCTTGGCCTACACAAATTTTTTTAATGATAAATATTGTTTAGAACAAGTGTACCAGTACCGTAATATAAAGTTTTTGAAATAAAAATATTTATCACTTTAAGCGTTAATAAGAAATACTTTTTTGATTCCGTTATATATGCGGCAGTGCTGATTAGTTTGTCGATTTATAAACATGTAGATAAGATAAATGACTGATTACAGTATGTCTATCTCACTATATTAATGGTTTTTGCTTCCTATACGGCGCATTCAACCAATTGGTAATCATGGGGGTGCATTGGGTCTTGCTCCTGGCAATAATACACCCATGTGCCCCTTCTTCCGATAAATCCGTTATCATCCGGCCTGGGTACCGGCGTAAAGAAGAAGGGGCTAATTTATACACATAACTTTTCTATAACTTCACTATAATGTTCTTATTTTTGCGATGCACGTTGTAAACGGCAGGACAAACAAATTTCACATTTACTTGACTTCTAACCTAAGAACGCCAACAGTTATTTTAGCCGCGAGCCATGATGCAAAACAGTGATACCAAGAAACCCCCCTTCTACTGGGGTGTATTCTATACACACTTGATCCCCCGGAAGTTGGCTTTCCCAAAATAATAATCCTAGAACCGCCGCTGAAATCAATGATAAACAATAGGGAACACGCATGATTTATTTTTGCCCCAGTTCGGTACTCAAAAATTACATTTTGTGAAAATAATTTCTCAAATCCCAAAATTTTGTGCTCCTCAATTCAAACTCGATTTGACCATCCCTTGAATAACTTCTCGCAAACACCATCGCCAGTTGTGGTTGTTTCAGGAATATTGATAGTCAATACTATTTTTTACAACCCAAACATAAATTCAAGCTCACTTTTAATGTGATGTTTCAGTAACAATTAAAAAAACTATGATGATAATAATATTAGTACAACATATAAACGAAGATGAAATCATAGCAACTAGCGGTAAAAAATTTAATGTGATGAAAAAAATTGGCGTTTTCAATTTCAAATTATTAAAAACATTGAACATTTTTTCAATTTCCAAGTTTTTTGCTGAGTTCTTTAGGTGGTAGTCTTTACATGCAAATCAAAATATTCTAGGAAGAGGGCACAATCATGTCATCGTGATCTATTATTTATTTTCGGTAGAAAATTTAAACTTAGAATTTTCAAAAAAATCCTAACCTTACTAATAAGGTTTATCGTTATGTGATTGCCCATGTTCTACGCGGAGAAGTGTTGTTTTCTTTTTGTTTTTCGTTGTGATGTACTAGATGAAGCGTTTTATTTCTGCCTCACGGTGTGATTGAAGATTCCGAACCCCTGCCGAGTTCAAAATCCGAACCAGAGTCTAATCGACATCGAAGATGCTATCTTTCAAGCCAACTACTTATTGCCGCCGAAGCAGAACGGCAACAAAACAAACGCGCTGCAGCACGTGCAACAAGGAACATCCTACTGCTGCTCGGTCGACTTGTTTTGTTTCGATGCACTCCAAAGGCCTTCAGCCTAGTGCTTAGTGCTCGGTTTTCGATAATCCTTACCGGGTGAGGCCTTCTCAGTCTGTGGTGCTATTTGAAAAAATTATTATTAAAAAACATTTTTAAAGTCAAGCTTTTATTCAAATGCCCTAAAAAGTAAAAAAAAAAAATTTCTTTGGATATGTGAATCACGAAATAACCTACGTCACACATTCAAAGCAATAATTTTTTTACTTTTTAGTGCATTTGAATAAAAGCGTGTCTCCAAATTATGAATTTTGACAATGAATTCCTAACGTACAACCTCGAAAACCCCCGCATACCAATTTTGAATAGAATCGGACCATAATCACATAGATTGTCCGCCATCTTGGAGCCGCCATTGTTATTTTTTGTATTCATGATCTTCGACCCCGAAAATCCTCACATTCGAATTTTGAATCGAATCGAACCATAAACACAGTTCTCGTCCGCCATTTTGTTTTTTTCTCTAATACATTTTTTATAATGCATTGTCACCGGAATTATGAACACATGCTAAATGGAACAACTATAAGTCGGTTAAAATTCAGTTACAAGATTTACCCCAAACATACTAACTGACAAACTAACAAGTGACGTTAAGGTTGGTGGCAAATATAGCTTATAAAACTAATCCGATAGAGGAGCTACCATGTGTTATAGTGAATATTTATCCAAGCCTCCAACCGTGCAAATGAGTAATTATAGTCGAAACTAATTTCTACTACAAGACAATAGTTGACTTGAAGTACCAATTTGTTTTGGAAATTAATCAAGAAGAAATCAATCGTGAAATAGTTATTCCGAAATAACATTATTTGAAAATAAAATCCAACGTTGTTATATCCATTATTGAGGTCCAACAAAGGTTAAAAAATAATCCTATAGATTCGTAATTATATTGGCGGGCTTGGCAACATGCCAGTTGGGTTGTCCTGTGAAGGTGAAATAAGGAAATCATCGTTACTGATTTTACGGCAGAATATATTATTCCAGCGCCAGCGGCAGAGGAATCGTTACTGGATTTTTAATTTTGATATTATTCTAGTGAATGTTTTGAAAATATCGCATTGTCAACCGGGCATATATTAGTTTTGAATCCCAGGTTCTTATGTATTTTGATTGAGACTTTTGAGTTAGTTTGTTTGAATAAGTCGTTGGGAATGAACCGATTTTTAAGAAATCAATGAACAATCTTTGGATGCCATAATTCACTGGTTGAATTTCATAATTTTTGAGAAAAAAAAGATCAACAAAACTTTGCTCAAACTTCACAAAAAAAGCAGTGGCATTTTTAGGGTTCGTTCTGAACGTCTTGAATATTTTTCTTCCTTAATAATCGTTGAGAAAGAGTCGAAATTTTGTGGAGAGTAAAAGTGGTTCCCACGTTAGAACTATTTTAATAATAATCAAAGCTTGTAAAATAAGCCAAATGCCAAAAGCGATATTTAACACAATATGTATCAGAAAATCACTGCTTTCCTGGCTATTACCTAGACGAAGGTTATATTAAAATTATTAGGATGGATAATTGAGACAAGTTTACTCTGCAGATTCTTGCTGCAAAATGTAGGAAAAAGCTTGAACCCTACCAGGGAGTACATTGTTCATAAAATATATGCTTTATTCTTTCACAGAAACCAAACTGTTGAATATATTTGGTACGTACTCATTACATACCTCTTCAAAACCATCTTGTTCAAATTTGTCACTATGGATTCACAAAGTAGGCCATGTAGATTAGGTCATCGCTGACGAACAAACAATCTGGAACATCTTCGCCATCTAGTGAAAAGTCACCTTTAGAATGGAATATCATGAGTTTCACAACAATTATAATACCTATAAACATCGCCATACTTTTCTGTGAAGTTTGGGTGAACTTAGAAAATTATATAATAGCTAAAAATTAATAACTGATCATTAAAAAAACGAGTGAAGAAATAGCAAAACAACTACAGATCCCATAGAACAAATACTCAACGCTCTGCTCGTCCATACAAATAAAACTTATCCAGGCTAACTAACGATACGTCTCTCAACACAGAAACCCTCCAACAAAAACACACTAAGCATTCCTAAGATAATATTTGATCAATGTATATTTGAAATAAAGAACAAATATTTGAACAATATTTGAATCCTCAGTGATAATTAATCCACAAGCCAAGCTAGCGTAGTAAAAAAACTTGTCCTAGAAGCCACCCACCACAATATTCTATTAGACACATTAATATTTATTTATAGAACAAATTTCACCCTTCAGGAAAATAGTAATATCGCATTTACATTCATTCTCTATTTCAGCCTCTTATCTACGGGGGTTTCCACTCTGTCAGGAGTATCTAACAATTATACTCTTGAATAACACTATACCTGAATAAGAAGTTCTTCACAAAAAATTGGTATAACTATTGATTTCGATGACAAAAGCCATTATACCTATCCCATAATTCAAAAATTCCGAATCAATCCGCCCCCTAAAAAATATAACCTATTATTTATTCTCTTTGACTTCAAGTGATCTCGGTGAATTTATTCGTAATATGTATGCCAATGTCAAATCTGTTGAAAAGGAAAGTATATGATCATGACTAATGCTCGTTGTGAGGTAATTCAAAGTATAAATACATTTCGAAATGTATATTTGTGGCCAATATCCTGTTAGGCAGACCTGTTGAACTAGGAGGAGTTCAAGTTACTAACCTTTTTCTATGAGTAATGGATTCTCCGTTGGGTTTTCTTTAGCAGAGGTTTGATTGCAACTCAATACGATTGAAGGAATATTTTCAAAAATATTCGCAAGGTAGTAAAAACTTTTATGGCGACATTGAAAGTATAATCACTGTTTTATTGGGTTTTTAATGATTTAAGTATTTGAACTAACAGTGTTATATAACTTTCAACAACGTGGTGTATCGATGTATTTTTGAAATACTGTGTACATGATCGCTTATACAAAAAAAATTATCCGCATTTCCTAACAAACTTTATCCGCGATTAATTTTTTTGAACATTAAAATTAATTGAATAATTTCAATTCCTTAATTTCCCATATATACAGTGCGTTTCAAAGATGAAGCAGATTTCACAAAAAATTACCTATACAAAAGTTATATAATTAATCGCAAAATTTTTGAAAATTCAAGTACGGTTCTATACCAATCGTCTTACCAATGTATGGAAGACGATATGATAGGAACAATTTTATCACCAACATTCTCAATACTAGCCTTATAACCTCAAGCTCGTCCCGCAAGAGTTGAATATTGCCAAGTGCTTCTAAATCATAAACAATCATAAACCACGAAACAACTGATATAGTGCAAAATATCCTTCTGAAATAAGAAATTATTCGTGGACCTATATTTCATTTCACCGCAGAAAGTAGTACCTACGAAGAACGAAGAAGTTTTGTGGGTAGTTATTTTAAAACACTCATATGGGTGATTTTTGCTTAAACGATTTGTTTTGGCGAGTTCTACAACCGTTAAAAAAATATTCCCAACTTTGAGAAAACTCTGTATAGTTATAGCACTGACTGAAGATATATAGTCAGTTAATATCTGTGGTAAAAGTATTGGATGCAATCGCGAGAGCCTTCTATTAAACTTTCAAGGACACTGTTCAAAACTAAACTTCTGTTTCTTTTTAGAAAAATGCAAAATATAATTTTGTGCTAAATTTGTTTCATCTCACTCACACCAACGGACTCTAACGCCATCTACTAATTAGCCCCATCTTTATTCAATGATAAACCTGTATGGTTGACTGACTATATGTATATCTTCATTTGAAAACAATAACAATGATTCATTGGTTTTCAATTTTAGTTTTGGTTTTTAAAGCTTTTATTTAACTTGCAATGTTCGTCTATAAGTTGTACGTTTCAAAATTTGCAAGTTAAATTTGACCCACTTCCCGTCTTCCGATTACCTTGAAATTTGGCAGGTGTTCATAATTCCGGTGACAATGCATTAAGAAATTTTTGTTAGAGAAAAAAACAATATGGCAGCTTCAAGATGGCGGACGAGTTTTGTGTTTATGGTCCGATTCGATTCAAAATTGGTATGTGGGTGTTTTCGAGATCGAAAATAATGAATTTTTTGTCAAAATAAAAAAAAAATGCGTCACCAAGATGGCACGATCTCTGTGATTCTATTCAAAATTGGTATGTGGGGTTTTCGGGGTGAAGATTATGGATTTTTGGTAGAAATTCATAAATTGAAGATGGCGGACGGGTTTTGTAATTATGGTCCCATACTATTCAAAGTTGGTATGTGGGGGTTTTTCGGGCGAGATTATGAATTTATTGTCAAAATTCATAAATTCAAATGGCGGCTCCAAGATGATGGACGAGTTTTGTGATTATGGACCGTTTCAAAATTGGTCGGATTTTTGGGGTCGGAGATTATGAATTTAGTCGAAGATTATTGATTTTTTGCCAAAATTCGTAAATTGAAGATGGCAGCTCCAGGATATCGCTTTTTTGCGCAACATTGGAAAACTCACATTTGTGTGAACTATTTTTCAAATACGGTGCCAATTTTGCTACAAGTGAAAGTTTGAATGTAAAGTCTCCGATAAAACCATTTACGTCCTATAGCACCTTTCCACTGGTGCCACAATATTTCATGTTCAGATAGTCTATACGTTTGGTGTGTCGAGTGGATTATTTATAAATAATTGTTATCTAAAATCAGACCCACATCAACCAATCTGATGGACATGCATATTTTTTTTATCATAAAGATACATTTTTTATTTCCGGATGTACACGAGTACGTTTCAGTTTCGTTATGAGGAAAAGTTTGAATGTGGCACTCCCGATAGAATCATTTGCGTAGTGCCCAGTGCCACATTCTTTAAAAGGGCCACCAAAGCACTCCATAGCACCACCTCCAAAAACATTTATGGTCGATTCGATTTCATTGAATTTGGCACCAAAAAACAGCACAAAACGATTTAGACAAATTAGTTGGTCTTTTAATATAATTTTTCAAGTGAGCCACATTTTATCAAAGCACTTCTTTGGTAACAACTTTGAAAAAAAAACAAATAGGCAATGAGTTTAGTGTATTTTATAGTGTATTTTATTCGAATTAGTTTTGTGCTAAATTCAAATATGTTCATATTTCAAGGGATTTTTGTGACACTCGACACATCTTGTTGAGTGGTGCCGCAATAGGTGTGAAACGTCACTCATTTGTTTCGTATTTAACGTTCCATCGTCAGTCTGTTTCGGTCTCTGAAATGATTGTATTGGAACCTGGAAGCGGAAAAACGTGAAGGTTATTACGACTACCGCTGGTGCACTACGCGTACTCACTCTATCTACTCTTCTTCTCGCCACTCGTCGATAGTAAATTGTTTTGTGTCAGTTTGTGCGCGTACGCCGCTAATGCTGTTCGAACTTGGTGCACAGCCGCCTGTGTGACGATGTGAATCGCTCGATCGCGATCTTCGATTGTTTTCATAATAATTGACAGTATTACGGAACGGACAATTATAATTTTTTTTTGAGATTATTCGGAGGGAATCAATTTTATTATGGTGGTATGTATTGCATTATTTTTGTGTTGTCGAATGAATGTGCGCTGGTTACATGGGGTTTATTGATTTATTAAGCGTGCGATGTTGTTGCAGGGATTAGATATTTTGGGGTGGTTTTTGTGGAAGGGTATACCTTTGAAGCTAAGCCGTGTTTTTTATTGTTGTTTAGGGAATTTTCTGCGGGAGATGAGCAGCATTATATATTTGTATCCATATTTTCCAATTGGAAAATGTTATAAATTCAAAAGTGTGCATATAATTTCAAATATCGATGAAAGTGCAACTCTTTGAATGGAAGGCAAAAGTACATATTTCACAAGTTTTTCTTTTCAGGTTTTTCATCAACTAACTTATTTCATAGACCGTATCTGAACTAGTTATAGCATACGGTGTAGGAACAACATTACATTACGTCTTACAAAACTGGAACCCATTAATGTCATTTTGTTTATAATCTTAATCAAGTATATACCCAATATAATCTGCTATAAATTATCTATAAAACTTCGTTCAACGTTTATATTATGAAATTATATACTCCTGTTTTATTGTAGTCTGAATTGTTTTTCTAATCAAAACGATAGAATCTTTCTTCATCGCAGAATGCTAAAAATGACTAATTAATCCCGTCCCACTACAGTGAATAATAATTTTTGTTGGGGTGAAGTGAAGTGAAAATTTCAAACAATTGTCATTATTTTCAATTTAATTTTAAGTAATATTTTTGGAGAATTTATGATTGGCTGGTTTTTATGTACTTTGAATATTGGAGACATTTTTCTTGAAGCCACTTCATCCCACTCATTGAATATGTGTTTCCCCTAATATAGGACAGAAAAAAAAATTTCAATAAACTTATTTTTTAAAGACTCCTCGCGATTTACCTTCAATTTATCGGAAAAATATCAAAGCTTGCTGCCTCTTCAATTCTTCAGTGAGACGGGAAAACATTTCAACGAAGGAATTTCTATTGAGAAAATCTCAAGGAAAGCATTTTTCATTCGTTCTTCTCATCGTTAACATAAGTTAGAGCAAATCTCACCCCAAAAAGTTGGATTCTTTTAAATTGTATATGCAAAAAAAAGGAAAAATTGGTTGTGTTTTTACATAGGACAAACAGGCAGAACTTCAAAAAGCGTTTATCAGAACATATGAACAGTTTCGTCAAAAACAAATTCAACACTTGCTACTACTCTTCACTAAAAAAGTTTTGTTGTAAAAATTAAACTTGACCTTCTAGATAGTTTGGAAATTAATAAATGCAAAAATTCACAATATTTGAAATGTGAAAATCATTGGTAATAAGTGTCTTTTGTTTGCTTCAATATGGATTTTCATCAAGTAACGGCCGCATCCATAAAAAAAAATACAAAAAAATATTTTTCCGGCTACCTCGTATTAACGAGTCTGTTTAATGTACACGAAATCGATCGTTAATGACCCATATAAAAGGTTCAATTTCTGTATTAATGCGTTAATTGTGATTTATGCAGCCAAACGTACACCGAAATCTACCATTAATAACCTATTAATGGTCAATTTCTCTATTACTGCATCATTGTGGTATAGGCAACTGCACATACACAAATTCAGATATTATTCAAATGTCAATCATATTACCCTCCTGTCAAATTGATGTATTTTAAAATCCAAATATTTTAAGTTTTCTCCTATATTCCAAGAAATTTCGTAATCATACCCCATAATGTTTATTACCCTCTCAAATAGGGATGGTACATGTTTCGGACCTATAAAGGTCCATCATCAGCCAAAAACGATGACAAAAATTATGAGATTTGAACATTAGAAATAAAAACAAGTTTTTATTCTGATATTTGTTTTTATTTCTATTGTGACCCTCACACCAAACATGATTGTCCTTCAACGTTTTTGAATGTTTTAATGTGTTACAATTTTTCCATGTTCAAATCTCATAATTTTTATCTTCGTTTTTGGCTGATGATGGACCTTTATAGGTCCGAAAAATGTACCATCTCTATTTACGAGGGTATGATTACGAGTTTTCTTGGAATATTCCATTCCACTCCACTTTGAGATAAGATGGACTTTTTTCACAAATTAGTTTTCTCCTAGTTGAAGGAAATGGATATCGAAAATTTCACGTTGTCCCCAGGTCGACGGATTTCTTTTCTAATCAATTCGTATATTAAAATGGCGTTAAAATATATATCTCCATCATTAATCGCCACCATCAATACACTAGTTGATTAAAAACTATTAATTTCAAATTTTGTATAAAATATTTCTTCAAATCAGCTTCTATTTCATGATAACTCATACGTCTTCTTGTCTTCTTGAAATGTTCATTTAATTACAAAATATAATTTTAATCACCGAAAAAGTCATCAAACTTCCTTCCTAGGTGTAGTGTTTTCTCCTTCATTGTAATCAAAACTACATATGCAAAATATAAACTTGAAAAAAATTATTGAATGAACGAACGAGTATAGCAGTATATTCAATGAAAAATACTGCTTGAATCAATAGTAATATGAACAATTGCAGTTGTATTAGTCAGGCTTTTCCATTAGAAAATTCTGATATAAGAAAATATCGAATAGTAATAACCGTATATCCCGTGTTAATTTCACGATAAATATCCTATTTATTGTATCACAAAACCAAATCCAAATCGAATCAAACCGCAGTACATAATTTCTGCTTTCTAGCCAGTGTCCGCTTTTTGTTCAACATTATCTGTATAAATTCTTCTATACAGTTCTTCAGTGAAGCGCATCAATTCATTGAAATATCAGGTTCAAGCATCGCTGCAAATAAAACCATTAAATGAGCTCGTTTGACCAACCATATTGCCCACTATAACGACCAATTTGCTTTTGTTGGCTCATTTAAAAATTGCATGATACTCATGGGATTTTAAAGAATCGCTTCCGTTTCTATAAGTGCACCAGATGTCTATTACTAAATACCATTGAACTCTACAGTAGGTTGAAATTCATTTGAATCGAAAGCAATTACTTCCCTTTTTGCATCTCAACGTTATCACGTGGGATCGAATAGACATCGTTTGTCAATCATAATATCTATTCTTTAATATTGTTTTATATTTAATTTGGTATTGATTCACTGTCTTCTAAAGGAAGAAATATTTGATTGGGTATAGCAAGGCTGCCTCTCGTGTGAAAGCTATCATCATCAGATTTGTCCATTCTAGAAACTTTTCTGAATAAAACAAAGATATGTACACTCTTCTTTGAAAGAAGTAAGAGCTGGGGTACCTCAGAAACGTGCATTAAGCCAGATACTCCGCTTTCTTGACCTGTAAACACAATGACTGTCACTTTTGCTGACTTCAATGCTATTCTTGAGCAAACAAGTCATACTGCCCACATTGAACAGCTATAGTCATCCGTCATACAGACTTTTCTGGGCAAACCAAAAATATCAATATGAATAAGAACAGGATTACCCCAAGGAAGAGGTTTGGACCCGATACTCTATCTGCTTAAGCAGAAAATACAATGACTGCTACTTTTACAGACGATAACGCCAATCTTGCTCTTAGAAACATGCAGGTTAATCTACAAGTCATCTTTAAAGAGCTACCGACCAGTTTTTTGTTTTGTGCTTTGTTCTTCAGTCAATTGTGTCATATAAATAAAACCCACCTCACTGAAACCAGTCATCCAAAATAGTGTTTGTCAACGTGGTCTTGTATTTCTAACCGACGAAACCAAAAAGGAGGAGGTTCTCTATTCGACCCGTATATTTTATGTTTTTCCATCATATTTTTTTATGTATGATCACGCATAACTTTTTACTGAGGCGTCCGATTCCGATCATTCTTTTTTCAGTGGATAGGGTGTACTTCGACTTTGGTCCCATTTGAATTTAAAAGATGAAATCCACCCCTAAGGGTAGCGAAATGAAGGATATTGATCACTCACCCTCTGAATTCTGGTCCGTTAACCGATTCTATCAGGCATAACTTTGTACTGGGTTCTTCGATTTGGATGATTCTTTTTTTAAAAGATTGGGTATACCTTATATTTGGAATTAGCCACCCTTACGGGTAGAAAAATAGGGGATAATTGATTTTTCACTAGTGAACATTAGCACACACATACGTAGTTGACAATGACAGATCGCTTACTGACATTATTCTTGTTCCGTCAAAATCAGTATATTTTATGAGAGGATGAATGATATACAAAGTAATGAAATAAACTAACCAGAACAACGAAAATAATTTATTTCACAACAAATAGTAAAAGTAGATAATCATATTATTTAACTGGTAATAGTTGAAGTAAGGTGGGCAAGTAAGTATTTTGGAAGTAATCAAAAAACAAGTAGGTAGTAATTGGTAGATTTTAGCCACAAAAAATTGAAAAATAAAAACTGTTTAACAAAAAATTAAACCGACGAAATACGGAACTGAAAAGTAAAAAATTAAAACTTTTTAACAAAAATTAAACCGACGAAAAAATCAACTGAAAAGCAAAAAATAAAACAAATCTTCTTAGTCTAAATGATAATTGAGCTCCTAAACTAATGTAAGTAACTGATTTTGAGTCGGCGCCAAACAAACTAGCAATTGAATTAGGTGAAGCGTAAAATGGTGGCAGCGAGATGCACGGCTGCGTTTTGATGACTTCTTCCATAGATAATGATTTTCGATAATTGTTTGTTTGGCGCCGACTCGAAATCAGTTACTTACATTAGTTTAGGAGCTCAATTATCATTTAGACTAAGAAAGTTTATTTTATTTTTTGCTTTTCAGTTGATTTTTTCGTCGGTTTAATTTTTTGTTAAAAAGTTTTTTAATATTATATACGAACATTTTAATTATTCTCTAACTGCTAATTTCACGCTTCTTTGATACAGAATCCTCCTACGAAAGTGAATAAATTATGTTCTTGAGCTATAGAAGTTTCGACAAAAAGGTAGTGATTCTTGAACCACTTTGAATATTTTCCGTACATAAAAATAAAAAAAACAACAGAACCTTTTTAAGAACAACCACGTGTGCGTCTTTCTGTAATTCTGTCTATCATAGACACTCTTATTGGAGACTGTTTCACGTAGAAAATTGAAATGTGGCAAGGTAATAATTTTGTGATTGCTAGTTTCAAGAATATTTCTGAAAATGAGCGTCAAGGTTATAGATTTGTACGTCGTTAGCGTGAACTCAATATACACAGCTTGATACGAGTTCTCTATTCCATTCCCATAATTCCGGCTTATCGACTCAAACTTGTCCGCTTTTTTATTAATAATGTCAGTCGTGTGGAACAGAGGTAGGCAGCGATTAGTCAGTTCTTAATTTCATGTATAAATTAGTGATGCATTAACTAAACAATTTTGGAAAACTATTGAAATATTTACCGTGTAATTAATTGACATTTGATACGGTTATTATAAATGGATGGTTACGCTTGATCGACTCTGATAATAATACCAATCATAATCGAACGTAAAAGTACAATGAATGATTGGATTATAAAAAATTGTTACACATTCCAAATGAAACTCTGAAATAGTAATTCTCAAAAAATGCACAAAGGATTATACCACATCTGCTCAGTTAGTTGTTAAGGGTCATTTGAAGGAGAATGTATTTGTTTTCACTCGGTCCACCTGACTTTTATCATTTAAAATATCGGACAGAAATAACATGAGTTTGCATCGAAAAATATTTTTCAAATTATTCATTTTACTGAACGTTAACATTATAAAATTGCGCCTAGAAAATAGATTATTCTTACGTTTCTGGTGATCGTGGAAATGTAAAATAGATTTTAGTCGACACAAATGAATGTGACTATATTCTCGCATCAATTTATTCAAAGAAATCATCACATAAATGTTTTCCCATTCAGTGTTGAAGTATTCAAACAGTTATTCACTCAATCATCAAATTATCTGTTGAATCGTTCTTGTACCAAATAAACCATGAAACGATAGCTAAATTGTGCGCCTTCTAAATAAAACAATAAAGTTCAAACACCCCTTAGAGATACTGCACAGAAACGTAAGCTGTTCGAAGAACTTAATCACCTGCTGAATTGTAAAGATAAACACTCGAATACCTACATCGGGTGTTTAGGAAGATTATATTGGGAGCTCAAATATAAGGTTGCGAAGAGGTAATCTTCAAGACAAAAGATTTATTTGAGAATTACTCCCTACAATATAAATGCAATTCTGAAATATTTCCAATGACCTTATGGTTGATGAATGTTGTTAATCCAACTTTTCACAATAATTTTTGAACTTGTCCATATCTTCTTTCCCGGTTGATCCATTGTATGATATTGTGAAGAGCAGTACACCAGATCTTGATCTTTGCTAATTAATAACTTTATATTATTCGACAACACTCAATCTCTCTTCAAGCCAAGTAACTCATTTGGAATCTGAAAAAGATTGGTTGG
Organism: Gonioctena quinquepunctata; assembly: GCA_018342105.1. NCBI lineage: Eukaryota > Metazoa > Arthropoda > Insecta > Coleoptera > Chrysomelidae > Gonioctena > Gonioctena quinquepunctata. Next base: position 213,732 of record JAFIRS010000503.1, on the reverse strand, counting down.
TAGAAAAGACTAGAAAACGTCACTCATTTGTCAGCCATAAACTGTGAAATCTACCTTCTCGAGTGTCCACGTCTTCGTTTTTTTTTTTGTCAATTGAAAATCTGGTTAGTATGTCTTGAGTTGGAACATTTTTTTTTTCCAATGACCGAGTCCGATGAGTATTTATTACGCTTCATTTACACGTTTTATATCGTGGCATTTAACCTTTGCATTAACCTCATTAAAAAGGGAAATTCTCCGAATGAAACGTCTGATAGTTTCATTTTATCTGTAAACGTCCGGTCGTAATCGCAAGTGATATAAAAAAAAATACATCACCTATGCATAAAATAGAACTTGTATTCGTATCTCATGAGTAGTAATGAAAGTTTAACTACCTGTCAGTAATTTTTTGATAAGGTCTCGTTGAGTTGTTCCAGTTATGCAGTTTGTTTGGGTTTACGATAACATAGTTCTGAGTGGTTAGGCTCGGCAATGGAAAAGTTTTTATTTCTTTGAATCAAAATTGAATCTGGAAAAGTGTTTGAAAATGTGGATCAAAAGGTATGAGGGACTTCTACCAAAAAAAAATCTTCGAAAGACATCAGCTCTAAATTATTACTCTTTCATATTTTAATTAACTACCCGACAAAATTAAGGGATTACCATCAAAAACTTCATTAGAGAAATTATCTAATTACTAGAAACTAGAGTGCACTTTGAACCTCTTCACTTTTCAAATGTGCTATTGAATATTGCTTTTACCGCTTCTGAGCTTAAAAAAAATAAAAATGATAAAATTAAAAATTAAGACAAGTTTTCATACAAATGCACTAAAAAGGAAAAAATTATTTATTTAATTGTTTGACATAGGTTATCCTGTGAGTAGCAGAGTCAAAAGCTTGCCGCACAATTATGTTCGCGGCAAGCTTTGAATCTACTACACACAGAATAACCTAGGTCAAACAATTAAATAAATTATTTCTGCATTTTTAGTGCATTTGTAAAAAAGCTTGTCTTAATTTTTTATTCAATTCTTTTTAGTCATTCACGAAATTCGTCATCTTATTGAATTCTGACAAAAATTGATAATCTCCGACCCTAAAAAAACCCACATACCAATTTGAATGGAATCGGACCATAATTAAAAAACTCGTCCGCCATATTGGAGCCGCCATTTTGTTATTTCTCTAGCAAAGATGTCCATAATGCATTGTCACCGGAATTATGAACACCTGCCAAATTTCACGTTAATCGTACAACTAGAATGGGGTCAAAATTCACTAGCAAGATTGTAAATACGGAAAGAAAAATGGAAAATTATCAGTACATTTTTTATACTTTGGCATATAGAAAATTTCGAGAAAATCCATGTTGAATGAGGGTTCGAAGGACCTTAGGGTTTGGGTAGATAGATCAGACAATCCTTTTCAAATTTGTATTCGTTGAATTGAACAGTTAACTCGCAAAATAACAATAATAGTAAAAATACATCGGAAATTGACAAGTCGTTCGACAGACTAGGGAAATTGTTGAATGAACTCACAACTTGTTTCTCCGTTACTTAGGTAAACCTTTATATCGGTCAATTGAAGGAAAGGTACGAATTTCGCAGTTCACAACACATGTTAAGCTTTTTGAAGCGGTTTTTTCATTTTCGACTTAATAATAAACTCAGTAATTCTTGAGGAAAGTAATGGATGTTTTTCCTTATAAAATGTAAGCCGGTTGAAATATACATATATTCTAGGCAATTCAAAAATATCTTCAATGCCTGGAGCTCTTGCAAAACAACAATTTTCTGCGAATTTTTCCAGTTAGTCCAGAACCGTTTAACAATATGTATATGCGTTTTTTTTTTCTTTAATGTTTTACTCTAATAATAAAAATTACTGTTGAGATGAGCTATAACATTTTCCTAGTATACAGGGTCTTGTTCAAAAGTTATTGAACTTCATAGTTTAAAATGAGAGTAACAGATAATCTCGCCTATTAAAAAGGCGTGTTATAGTGTCATTGCCCCCTGGGACATAAATATAATATGAATCTACAAGTCTGAACCTTTTTTCTAAAAACATTTTTATGTGTATTTCGTTCAGCAACTAAAACTGTACGGTGCATAGTGGAATTCCAGTTCAAAGTGTATATTCCGTTTTTATGTTTCATAAGAGCGGAATCTGAGTGCTTTTTGTGTTTCACTTTGTGCAATTAACTGCAGAGAAAGTTATTTCACTTTCTACTCGAAATTTGTGACTGCTCACATTTCGAGGTTTTATTGTTAATAAATCAAATTTAAAAAATGATTTCGTGTGGAAGCGTCATCAAAGGCCGTAAAATATCTTATAATTATGTTTGTATGTGGTTAAGTGTGATAAGTATACTGCGACGTATAAGATCTATTGTGTCCCCTTTTCTTATTACGTATATTCCATACGTTCTCAGGTTGCACAATGCTAGGAAGTCTGTTGGAGGTTTGGTCCTTCATTTCTTCCAATCGGAGGCCTATTGGGTTCCTGTTGTATTCGTTAGTATTCCTGTTAGTATTGTTAGTTTCATGTTAGTATTCCTGTTCCTTTTCCTTATATTAATGTAGTATTCTTGTAAGTATTTCTGTTAGTATTCCTGTTAGTATTTCTGTTAGTATTCATGTTAGTATTCCTGTTAAATTTCGGAGTTTGCATTATGCGTTATGCATTCAGAAGATCTTTTCGGTTGTGACTTCCCAGAAGTTTATTTCCTTGCCTTATCCCTTGTAGATCTTCCCAATATCTGGATTTTTTGTGATCCACTTCATTATTTCGATTTCTCAATATTGTGTTATTGCTAATCCCGCAAAAGAATTTATTCGTTCCATCCATGTAACGTATTGGAAAGATTATCATTAGCCTCGGTAGAAACAATGGTGATGAAGGCGAACAAAGGGGAAAGTCTCCATGCTGTCGCGTCTCTCTGGGGTGGAAACTCATCGAGCATTTCATGTTCTGGGAAAAGTGCTTTTCCTTGTAATGCCTGATGGTCGAGAGAAACCAGTGTCGTAACGTGATTGATCAGTTTGAGAATCATTGCTTCTAGTGAATTTTTGTTTTGTTGAATAGTCATCGTTCCCTATCAATCACCGGCTTATCATTTTTATTATTATGGTCTGTAATGGACTGGGATTTTCCAATCTAGTCTTTTATTGCTTGCTTTATACAGTTACAAGTTGATTTATTGTGGTCCCTGATAATACTGGCAGAAAAGATTAACTATAAACTATAACATCGACCTTTTTTTTCATCTTACCTCTCTCTTGAAACAATAATGATACTAATTGATTGACTGAAAAACAAATATTGCTTATTAGTTAACACGAAAACAAAATGATCACAGGACAATGGAAAATTCTTCACATCATGATTTGTACATAAAACGAGTCTACAGTGCGATGTTGAAAAAACAAACTGTAGTTGTTACATAAATAAGAATTTTTATCAAATTATAATTAATTACAGTTGTATGGCGTTAAAGGGGAACGTTTGAAATTGAATCTTGTACTCCCCAAGGCGATAGATAGCTTTCTCTATCCTAATCTCTTCACGTGCGAAAATTCATTAGTGCAGCTATTTGGGAGTTTAACAAATGCGTGGTTGCCTTATTTGGACGACGAGCCCAAATTGTCGTTCAGTTTCGTTTTCAAATAGTGAAAGTGATCCCCATTAAATTTTCTTATCTCGATTGAAGTGTTGCTTCTATACGTATATATTATACAGGGCGAACATGCGATGGTTTACTTGTGGAGAAACTTTTGGGTTTATATAACCTTCTACATGACAATCATTGTTAAAATATCGTATTAAGTATTCCTTCGATTACATTTTCAAATGAGGATTATTTTAAAAATGAGCAATTTGTTTTTCCATTTTCATTATAAATCATATATTTTATTGATAGAGAAAATACCTTCTGATGAAAATTTGGAAAAATAGTAGGATCTTTAAGAAACTCGAAACGTTTTGTAATTTGACAGACGATTCGCAAGCAAATTTTCAACATATTTGAAGTCATGTGTTATGGAGTTGTTTATTTTATTATCAGCACTTGAAATGGTCGTTATTGAAATTATTTCTATGAAGAGATATTGTTTTTCTAAAGTTAGTGGTTATAATTGATTTCATTATAGATAAAAGTTATTAATGGAAAACAATACCATACTAGACGAGCCGATTGACGTTCCATGAAATATATTGTTTACATTCATGGAATTGCCAATAAAAGTTATAACTTTGATAATTTCCTGTCTGTTGTTTTTTATCCACATTGATTACAATACAAAATAATGTTGAGAATCAGAAGTATAACAGATTTCTAAAAATATCAAGTTTTACTTACCACCGATTGTCTATTTTTCCGACTGTCCAAAATCAATGGCAATTGATAAATTGATAAATTTCAAATGCTTCTACCTCCAAGGCCCAACATCGTAAAAAATCTCATATTCTTTCTAAAAACTAATGAGAAGAATGACAATTCTACATTATAAACATAAACAGACAGATCTCCTTGTCAACTGTGGAATTTCATTCTGTCTCATTTAGTGGCCAATCAGAAAACAGTTTTCCGTGAGCACAAACGCAAAAGCTGTCATAGTAATTCGGTATTTCTCAGTGATGTAAATTGTAATTTTTGTAAAAAATAATATATGCCGCATAGTTGAGGAAACTATTAGAGCCCAAGCGCCTCGAATTATTTGTCGCTTCGCTTAACCTTGGTGTACAATATAATCAAGAAATAAGAAAATTATTGAATCGTTTGTCGTCTTCTGATCATCAGTGCAAAATTTTTATAGCAATAAATGGAAGGAACATCAATTTCTTTCGGTCAGAACTTTTAACCTTATCATGTTATATGTGAAATGTTAGATTGCTGATAATCAATAATTGCTACCACAAGTAACCTGACATGCATCACTCAGTATATAGCAGAAGCTCTGGATAAGTCTTTCCAGGTTGATGTCATTCATACATATTTTTCGAGGACTTTCGTCAGGCTTGACCATGGTTAGAGTTATCAAAAAACTCATTTCAGTTGGTTTGACATACTTTTCTGGAATCTGTTTAATTAATTATTACCTCTGGTGTCCCTCAGGGATCTCAATTAGGTCTCTTACTATTATATTAATAAATGACATATGACTTGGCCTAGACTCTGAATATGTGTGGTATATATACAAGCTGTTTCCTCAGATTTCCTCATCAAATAACTGCAGCTGTCTTCGAAAATATATAAACAAATTGAATGAGTGATCATCAGAAATTCCAAATGTTTTTTTTGTCAAAATTCATCAATTGAAGATGGCGACGAATTTTGTAATTATAGCCCGATTCCATTCAGCATTGGTATGCGTGGGTTTTTGGGGTCAAGATGGCGACGTGTTTTGTTATTATGGTCCGATTCTATGTGGGTTTTTTTGGTGTCGAATATTATCAATTTTTGGTATGTGGGGGTTTTTAGGGACAGAGGTCACGAATTTTTTATCAAAATTCATAAAATCAAGATGGCGGCTCCAATATAGCGACGAGTTTTGTGGTTATAGCCCGATTCCAATACAAATTGGTATGTGGGGTTTTTTGGGGTCGGAGATCATGATTTTCTTGCAAAATCCACGAATTTAAGATAGCGGCTCCAAGATGGCGACGAGTTTTGTGATTATAGCCCGATTCCATTCAGAATTGATGTGTGGGGATTTTTGGGGTTGGACATATGATGCTTTTGTAAAAATTCATGAATGCAAGATGGTGACGTTTTTTGTTATTATGGCCCGATTCCATTCAAAATTGGTATGTGAGTTTTTTTGGGGTCAAAGATTATCAATTTTTATTATGTGGGAGTTTTCGGGGATAGAGATCACGAATTTTTTGTCAAAATTCATAAATTCAAAATGGCGGCTCCAATATGGCAACGAATTTTGTGGTTATAACCTAATTCCAATAAAAATTGGTATGTGGGGGTTTTTGGGGGTCGGAGATTATGATTTTTTTTGTCAAAATTCAAGAATTCAAGATGGCGACAAGTTTTGTGATTAGAGCCCGATTCTATTCAAAATTGGTGTGTGGGGGTTTTTGGGGTCGGACATCATGTTTTTGTCAAAATTCATGAATTCAAGATGGCGGCTCAAAAATGGTGATGTGTTTTTTATTATGGCCCGATTCCATTCAAAATTGATATTTGGGTTTTTTGGGGTCGGAGATTTTCAATTTTTGTCAGAATTACTGAAAAAATTTAATTATAACGATTAAAAAAATATTTTCAAGACAAGCTTTTATACAAATGCACTGAAAAGGAAAAAAAATATTCCTTTAATTGTTTGACCTAGGTTATTATGTGGGTAGCAGATTCAAAAGCTTGCCGTGAATATAAAATAGGTATTCTTGCGCGGCAAACAATTATTTTTTCATTTTTAGTGCATTAGTAAAAAGCTTGTCTTGAAAATTTATTTTTAATAATTTTCTTTCCTATATGTTAGATTACTTGTAATGTATGCACGGGCTGGATGTATTCTTCCAATTCTGTAAAAGTCCTCGGCTGTTGAATGGTATACTAAATAAATAAATAAATTATAATCGATACCTAATGAAAATAAATATGTTTTTGTGTCCCCACTGTATTTTTTCTCGTTTGCCCCCTTATCTTCGTTCCTCGTCAGTTTGATCAATATCAGCAAACAGTTATGTCGTCACGGTCGATTTTCTTGATATTTCCGGCAGCCAGGCGACTCGATTTCGTTCCCCGTTTCTGGCGCTAACTGCATTGGTGTGACGTCACTCGTCGAAACATGCCTCGCACAATGACGTATTGATGGCTTCTTCCTCTTCGAAACAAGCTACACACTTAAATGTCATTAATTACGGCTCTTCCGACACGACTGTTATAAATAGCCTGTTCAAGCCTTCCATCTATTTTGACATTTGATGGGATTGTTGAATTACGACAATCGATCGTACGTTTTATTTTTAGATAAATGACGATTGGTCCGTTGGATTTTGGGCCATCGATTACTTTGATGTCTTCTTGATGTCGTCGGTACTCTTGTTTAGTCTCCGGTCGTTGTCTGTGGTAGGAGGATGTTGGTGTAGATCTTTGGGTTGAGAGTGCTGGTGGTGGTTCATCCAAATGATTGGGTATATGTTTTTAAATCATTTACTACATTAGTTATACCAGTGTTAATTTTCTTACGTTAGTCACCCTTTCTACTATCAGTATTAATTCCCCTAAAAAGTGACCATATCGACAATAAATGCATTCATTTATTAAACAATTTCATAAAATTGTCATGTAAAAATTATAGTTTGAAAAAACTAAAAAACACGCTTATATAGCAAAAAGGACTAAAATATTGAAAATAATAAGAATAAAGTCATTGACCAGAAAATTTCATCCTATGTAAAAAAAGCGTGAGGTGCTTGATATCATTATTTCAATATCATTATGAAAAATAAATGGAGAGCAGCAGCACCCCACGTTTTTTTTTACATAAGAGGACATTTTCTGGACAACGACTTTATTCTTATTATTTTCAACTTTTTAGTCCTTATTGCTACATAAGCGTATTTTTTAGTTTTTTCAAACTATAATTTTATTTTTAACTGTTCAGTCCGTATTGCTACAGAAGACTAAAAAAGACTACGGGAGAAAAACTCTTCGATTCATTAATTCACACGGAATGGAAGTTTTATCGAAATTATGGTGAATGAGATGATGCATGCTGCATTTTGGTAAATCTGCGCATTCGCCATATCTTTGAAATGTACATTATTTTTTTCTGACGATCTTGGTGAGAATACCAGGTCATAACTAAGAAATTATTGTATTGTCATCGGTTCTTAATACGTGTGCAAAATTTCAATTATTTCGAACGTCTTAAAGTGAGTGAAAATGAATTTCAAAGATTCCATTACCTACATTTATACATACATACAGATGAAGCTAATAAACACTTGTAAAAAACTCCCATCAATATACTGCCAAGAGAGGAACACCTTGTGGTAGCCAAAGCATATTTGGGGTAAGGATTGTGGAACACCTGCTAGTGAATTCATTGGCCTCGATATTAGGTTTGTGAATAATTGAAAACCGAAAGATCACGTAGAGTTTTTTGGCATCACTTTCCGGTAAAAGACGAGAATGAACTAACTAGCAATGAATTCAATTGAATTCTTATCATTACAAGCTTTTATTTAACTTCCCATTTGTATGTATGTTTAGTTCAAATCTTGCAAGTGAATTTTGACCCACTTCTAGTTGTCCGATTAACGTGAAATTTGGCAGGTGTTCATAATTCCGGTTTACTGATTATGGTTCGATACCATTCAAAATTGGTATGTGGGGGTTTCCGGGGACAGAAATCACGAATTTTTTTCAAAATATGGCGACGAATTTTGTGGTTACAGCCCGATTCCAGTAAAAATTGGGTGGCGGTTTTTGGGGGATTTGATTTTTTTTTTCAAAATCCACGAATTTGATATGGCGGCTCGAAAATGCCGACGTGTTTTGTTATTATGGCCCAATTCCATTCAAAATGGGTATGTGGGGGTTTTTGGGGAAAGAGATTACGAATTTTTTGTCATAAATCATAAGTTCAAGATGGCGGCTCCAATATGGCGACGAATTTTGTGGTTACAGCCTGATTCCAATAAAAATTGGTAGGTGGGTTTTTTGGGGTCGGAGAACATGATGTTTTTGTCAATATCGACGAATTCAAGATGGCGGATCCTAGATGGCGACGAGTTTTGTGAATATATCACGATTGCATTCAAAGTTAGTGTGGGGGTTTTTGAGGACAGATATCATGATGTTTTTGTGAAAATGTACGAATTCAATTTGGCGGCTCCAAGATGGCGACGTGTTTTATTATGACCCGATTCCATGCAGAATTGGTTTGCGTTTATACAAATGCACTAAAAAGGGATAAATAATTTATTTAGTTGGTTGACTCAGATTGTTCTGAGAGTAGCGGATTCAAAAGCTTGTCGCTGATTATTTTTCCCTTTTTAGTGCATTTGTATAAAAGCTTGTCTTAATTTTTTTTAAATTGATTCTCCCTAAAATGAAAGAAAAAAATGCGCGTCTTAAATGTGACCAGAGCGAAATCAGATTTACGCGCATTTTCTTGTCATTATGACCCTTGAGAGGTACGTTCAACCCAGAAAGTACTTTGTCGAAAGTTACAGTTTGTAAAAATTTCATGGGAAAACTTCACATGTATTTTGTAGCCATTTTAAAACGTTAGCATCAAAAACAAAATCCGGAAATTTTGCACTTGACGAAATAAAAAAAAATTATTTACATTAATGACATACGTTCACAAATCTCATAGAGATTTCCGGGCATAAGCTGTGATTCATTGAGTCTATTCTTCTTTTGTTGACAGATCTGGCTAGTAAAAAAATCCTAAAATAATTTGACCACTTGTGAAAAATTACTTCAACACGTTTTTTTACCCTCAGTGTTGGTTTCTTTCGTTTTAACTTAAACTTAGCGTCGAAAATTAACATCAAGATATTTCAAATTCTCATCGGAGAAATTTTATGAAGTGAGCAACTTAAATAATCATGCCACTGATTCAATCTCTAAAAATTCATGAGCACATCCACCATTTCGAATTCCTGACAGAAAATATTCAAAGAACATTGATTTGTGATACTTTGACCCATCATAACTGAAGAATGAATCTTAATAACTCTCGCTGTCAATAGTAATTTACGGTACACTCAATAACAATGCAATCAATTGTATTTCGGTTTGTACTAGGAAACATCTTCTTAAATGTCAAAGAATGGTTAATTAATTCGATAAAGAGCTCTGCCTTGAAAACTGCAGGAACTGTGTTTAATTACGTTAGTTTTTATTCGACGCATGTAGTGAAATGATAGAACGTGCTTTGTATCATATATCCTCCTTATAAACATTATCAATGAGATGCACTCAGAAAAATGTGAAAGGAATATTTTAGAAATAAGCTCACATTTGGGTTAGTAATGTTTCCATTTATTTCGTGGTCCAGATTCACGAAAATGAAATCGTTCGTCGATATACAAGAAGAATAATCTTGAATAGCCTTTGGAACACTTTTTTTTTTTAATGTGCAAAGAAATTGACTCCTTAAAAAATAATCAGAAAAATCTAATTTTAATGAAATGAACCATTTGCTTCAGATAGAGAACATAGATTTGTTAGTTTTTATCAAATCACTCCCTCTGGAACTATCAACAGTTGATATAATATATACCGTTCATTGAATAAAAGATTGTATAATGATAATAAAACATAATAATTTAAGTCTTGAGCTTTTAACAAATGATCTGTATTCAATAAACAGTCAAAACTCACTAGACCCGTGCGTTTTAATTTGAGTAGATTATTCATATATATGAATGATGAATAACATAGATCCCGTATGGTCCCTTGTGGCGCTCCAAACTTAACCCTAACCGAATTCTCGGCACATTGTTTTATTTTGCCATACATATATGCACATGTACCTATTTGCGATAATCTAACTAATCTGATATGGTTCATGGTCCAGTATATCATTTCAAATAACGATTTATAACTTATGAACATTAGATAATTTAATATGATAATAAATGAGAATACAAGATCTGCGAATAATTTATATCCTTAGGAATATTCATGTATGAAAGAATCGTGGGCTATAATCTGGGACATAATATTATACATACAATATAAATTACGTGATAATTATGCATTGTTAACGACGGTATATAATAAAGTTAATATATTCATATATTGAAAACTCTAATTTGTTTTCGGTTATCAGAAAGATAAAAAATATTTCCCGAAATTTTGATTTTTTTCCCTTTGAGAAAAAACATTACTGCCACACAGAAAGAAATAATTGAAAATTCCTTATTTCAAACACTTGTGAGAAATTGTTCGAGTACTTATTTTGCCTAAATATGTTCAGTGGCATACTGGGAAGTGGGTGTTGAAGAAACTGGTGTGGGTTTCTTTGGATATTTTATCTCGCAATGAGGAGTCATTTTAGGAATAAAAAATATGTCAAGAGTGAATTTGGCTCGCAAGCTACTGATTCCATTGGTTAGTTACTTTTTCTTCATTCAACCTGCCCGCTACTGCAATATCTAGTTATTTCAATATTCATCAGGTTTGTGCTATTTTTTCCGGATAAAACCGTGTTTTGCCAATGAATAGAAGACATATTGTTATGCCGGCATGTTTTCAACAATGTTTTTTTTTTCAGAAATACACTGGAAAACGTCTTATCGAAGAGCCGCAGCCAAGGTACGTTCAGTGATGCCTTTTCGCAGTTGCCACCTAAGAAAAACGTCACCGTTCGAAGATCTCACACCACCCAGAACGAAATGCCGCAAGCAATCGCCGATCTCAGGGCAAAATTGCAGGAGAGGGGGGAATCGGATTGGAGGAAAAGGGTGCCCTTCAACAACAATGCCACTGACGAACTGAAGCTGCTCAAGGAGAAGAACAGATATAATGTGAGTGAAAAAACTTTTTTTTTTTCGAATGTCATGAACGTATGACGTTTTGTGACGCGTGAGTTTTATTTTTATACAGCGTGTTTCTGGAGACCAGAACGAAAGATCATTTCGAAAATTTGTGGACTTGGATAATCAAACATGCTCTATCCGTCTAAATTTTCATAAATACAGTGTTGCCGCCTGTATCAGAATGTAGTAGCTACTTTGTTATTATATCATAAGGATTCCTCATAACTTTTCTTGATAATGCCCTATTCCTATCTGTGACAGTTTTCGCAATAAAAATAATCTTGTCAAATAGAAAAATAACACATCTTTCCAAATAAGTAATAATATACAGAGTGTTCCATTTAAAAATACTGCCTTGAATTTTGAGTTGAAAAATCCCGAAAGCAAAAAATGAAACGAAAGTCTTTCAAACGGGTAAAGAGAGGAATAATAAAGTTGAGAATTCAAGTAGATTGAGTGAAGTGCTTGAATATAAAGATATTTTTTTACTCGGGTTGCTGATGCAAAATCCAAAAAATTTTGTCAAGACAATATTCTGACAAATGAAAATTTGGCTTCCGCGCCAGCAAATCATTTTCCTTAATTTGAATTATAATTTGTCTGTGTATCTAGATGAGTTTGATTTTTCCGCGGATGTTTTGTGAATGCCAGACCGATTTAAAAAAAATTCCCTATAACTGGTTTGGAATCGTTTCAGTTTAAATACGGAAAAGTCATATTTGAACGAAAAAACATTTTGTAGTTGACAAATTCATTTAATCCGTAGACGTCTATGAATAAATAAATGCAATAGCCATGTTTTACAAATGGCACCTTTAACTGTCCATGCAAAAATGTGTTTTTATGAAATCTAATAAAATAGATATATTTTCTAGTTATTTCAATGTTTTCAATCAAAATTGTCTACCGTCTTAATGGATTTGAAAGGTTTTCACGACGTTCCGAATGCTTATATCTCCAATCATCTTCAGGTGAATACTGTAAATAAGATATCTTGGAACGGTTGGTAATTGGAAATCTTTTTGTGAAAATTTCCAACTAAAAAAAAATTAATGTTTTGATGATGTTAGTGAAAAATAAGTTCGGGCGAGGGTTCAGGAAAATGCTTGCTTACTTCATGAAAAATCTTTCAAAAACTCATTTCAATCCGACATAATAATTAATCAAATACAGCTAGTTTTCAATTCATTATCAGCGATCAATCCTGATAATTAATCAGTTAGTTTTTTCAAGTAATGTAACTTTCTAACTTTCCTCATGCTATTACTATTTTTATTTGTATAGAGCTATGATTTATGCAAATGGATTCGATAAGCTTGCTAAGCAATGACCTTGACAGAGATAAGTAGGAAATGCAAATATTTTGCTTCTATACTTATAATGAGTTAAAACAATTCTCACCACAAGTCAGTTTAATTGCTGTTAATTACTTTCAACGCACGTGTCTGAGTAACATGTTTTCGATACATTTTCTGTGAAAACAGAAATTTTCTTCGTGTTTCAAAACTCTGAATACCAATTTAAACAACTTGATCATATTCTCAAGTTTTCTCTCAATCGTAGTCGCAGTCAATTTCAATTTTTAAAATAGGGACAAAAAAATGGAAAATATCATATACCTACCTATGAAAACATATAATTAATTATACAATAAATGATCACTTTAAACATATCGAAAATGCATTAGGGACTACTTTAATTTGTCACTATCTGGGTTGGGAAAATAGTGCTCCAATAATATTAAATAAACTGCAGAGTGGAAGAAAAACAAATAATCTTGATTTCTTTCCATTTTCTGCCACTCTCTTGTATTACTTGTTTCCATGAAGTATTAATAACTCGCTACTATTTTTTGTATGTGGATGACGATGAAACCTATTTGTTCAACAAGTTATATTAAAAAGTTCCAATTCATTAAATAAATAACGTGTGTGGAAGGAAGTTTGTTACAAAAAGTCTCGCGCCAGTTCAATCTTAATTTAAGTTTTCCAAAAATTTTTTCGTTCAATATGCTTACCATTTTTGTTTTCTAGTTTTATACAGAAGGTGTAATTTGCCTCTTGAACACTCAATAAATTTTTAAGTGAGTGTTATGGAGAACCTATAAACAATCTCACACTAACTATCTCTTCGTTATATTATTATTTCTTTAGTAAATATTCAACGTGTGAGATTTAATAGAGTACATGTAGAAACACGAAAAAAAAAGATTATCTCGTTAGAAGCAATAGGAAGTAATTTGCTACTTTGGCCGATTAGTCGTTTTTCTTCCCCACTGTACCTTTTCTTTGCTTCCTCTTTTTTGCGTATCTGATTAAGTTAATAACGTCTTTACTGTTAAATATGATTGCATAATACTTTCATAAAACGTCAAACCTGTCTATTAGCGATCTCCGGGATTCTATCAGAAAATTATTACCCTGGTGGCAATGTTATGGTTCAAGTTTTTTATACCATTCGAGTTATTCTTCATTAGAAATCGATAGTGATTGCGTTTACAGTTTTTTTTTTTAGTTTTTGTTGAGGTTTTCTGAAATGATTCTTATTGAAGCGTACACGGTGTAAAATAAGCAACTATATAACTATATTTTTGTGGTTTTATCTGTCCATTGCTTTGATCTCCCAGTTTCTCTGCAAATTGTAGATATTTAGCTTTCAGCTTGTATCACTACTTTTTTTTCTATTTTTTACTACTTTTTTTGTTGCATTAACAACTAATATAAGTTGGGCGCCTTATTGCCTAAAATGTAAATGAAGTTGCACTTCAATAATAATTGTTCTTTAAGTAAACAAAAAACACTTCAATATAAGATTTTTACTAAATTGGGTTTGCAAAATCAAGACACGTCTGTTGGTCCTTCACGTGGAGATAAACTGAGTTACCCTCAACGATGTTTCATTTTATCGAATTCCAAACTTTCTAGAAGGCACAGTTCACCTCTTTTCTTCAAACATGTAATATTTTACAAATATTAGCAAAACGTTCAAAATCGATAAAATGTGTATCAGTCGAGTGGTGAGCGGGAAAAGTTTTTTCTTGGTAACATTGACAAAGCTGTTTCTATGTTCGAGTATTCATTTTTTGAATATGCTGCCTGTCTGGCCTATGTAAAACTTGGACAAGAATCCCCGATGATCTTTGTGACGATAGTCCTATTACCTGAGCTTTAATAAAATTTGGATTAATTTATAATTCAGATACCATAAATCTAGAAAGTTTAAGGAAATACGTCGAAATAGAGAAAATGGATAGGTATGTATTTCACTGCATTTCACTGCATTCGTCATTTTTCCGCGAACGAGAAATAATTCATGGTAATTTTTTGCTCTGAGAGGAAGTGGACGATAAACATTAAACTGTCGACCTAGACATCAAAGCCGACATCCGAGCATCTAAGTCCGAAAAAGGCAAACAGAGACAACTTTCAAGGCATCGTTCTCGTCACTGAAATCAAGTTAAATGCTATGTTCCTGTTATACAAATATGGACAATCGGTTGTTTTTTTTTTGTGGCAATGAAAGTGACCAGAACTGTATTGATCGCTTAGAAAAATGTTACACTCTTCTGGTTGAAGATTCACGAGTTTTGAGTAGAAGAAAAAGTTCGATTCGCAAAAGGAAAGGTAGAAAAAGCAGCAGTAATAGTAGCGATTACATGTATCTACACCATTAATTTTTCGTAAATCTCAAATATAAGTGTTTTTATTATTTGTTATCATTTTCCCATTTCGATAAGAATTATTTCAGTGACGATTCAAAAATATTCGTTCTATGATAAACTTTATCTGCCTACTGATTCATTTTATATTCATGTCGTGTTATAAAATTAATTATCATGAATTGCAACAGGTGAACATTCCAGCACGATTTCCAACTGCGTTTTTTCTAGTTTTTCCTAATGAAGAACGATAGGTTATAATAGGAAATATATTGATTTTATTGCCCATTTAGGTCCCAATCATTTTTTTTTTCATACCTACACGATTACAAACGGGGTCTTCCGAAAATGATTTTTATATGGAAGGAGTCATGGTTATTTTTATAAAAAAACTAACATGCCTAAAAATTCTTTTCATTTTGGCCTTTGATCTATATATATATATATTTTCCGTAGTTTCTTGGGTTATTGGATTCCACAATTATTGATACATTTATATTGTTAAAGACGTTTCGTCCCGGCCCTGGGACTTCAGTTTTATTTATTTCATGTTAGGTTTATAATTCTGAGTGATATGTAGCGGTCAATTTATATTAAAATGAATTTTCCTTTTTTTGGAATTTTTCCACATAATGGAGGCCTATCAACACAATATAAATTGACCGCTACATATCACTCAGAATTATAAACCTAACATGAAATAAATAAAACTGAAGAAGTCCCAGGCCCGGGACGAAACGTCTTTAACAATATAAATGTATCAATAATTGTGGAATCCAATAACCCAAGAAACTACGGAAAAAAAATAATATACAGGAAGGATTCAAGAAAACTATTTCAAATATATATATATATATATATATATATGTATATACTTGATAGATGATCACCTCCTGCAAACTTTTTTCTGCAACATTTTTCTGCGTTAAAAAACTTAGAGAAGAGTATCAATACTTTTCCAGATTCAATTTTGTTTCAACGCCAAAAATAATTTATAAAAATCTTGTTTCTCTTAGACCTTCCATAATAGTACATTGTAACGTGATTTTATAGGGTCGGTGGTTATCAGGCTCAAACTATTATTCCTAGAAGTGGACGTTACTCACGACGCCAAGGCTGGAATACGTTATACTCAACTTTCTAATAGTCACCTTGAATGAAAGTCCTAATATCCGTATATCAGTCCTGTTTTACTTTCAGACGTAAAATTTTGCTCTACATGTATTTTGAGGACAATTTATAAATTGGTTTCCTATCGCGACAGTTGCTCTCACTCGGTCTTATTCCGGAACTTGAGCATCTGTGAAAACTGACACACTGTAACAATTCGAAATGGGTTGATACCTCCTACCTACCGTGGTGGACCACGCGGTTCATCAATTTCCTGTACAACAGGTCTTATTACACGAGAACCGAGAGATGGATGCAATAGGTCAACAGGAATATTACGAATAATAATCCACAAAGATAATTTGAATTATTCCAAACTCTAAAACACCTGCAACAGCCAAAAATGTAACAACAACCTATGGCCAAATTCCCTGTCCCGGTATTATTATCAATTAATAATGAATAAAAGGATTTACGGCTGCCAGCACGCTATTGTATTGATATAAATCAACTGTAATCATTAAAGGATGAACAATTACTCCAAGAACATAAATATCCACGCAAAACCTAATAGATAAATGAACACCTGTTTCGGTAAATTATTTCCATTCTTCCACTGAATCAGTGCCGAAGTTAAATCGCAATTGAAACATAGCGGGATATATTTACACCAAGCTAAATAAAGGGCCCCATAGAATATAAACTTAAAGTATAATAAAGAATGTGGAATATCCTCAAAAATTAAAATACGATTCAGGAGAAAATCAAGCTCATATCAACAAGGATGGCACGGAAAGCTCAACTTACGTATATATCACAACTAGTATCACGATTATAACTTATTTTGCCCTTCCAATAAAAACAGACCAAAAAGTCTTCCACCCTTTTTGTACGCTGCATAAAGGAAACAGCCCTTTCTTTTGTTTTCTGATCTTTCCGGTAGCGGTGGGTATTAACAACTATTTTTTAACATAGGAATTATTTTCATGTAATTCATGGCTGTCCAGACCGTGTGATACATTAAAATTAAACCCAACTAGTCAGGATCATACCGAAATCACTTTAAACTGTATCGTACACAAAGAACGGGTAGTTCCAACCAGTGTCTGATTTTTTAGCCGTTCTTAGTAACGGAGCTCAAAAAAAATGCTTCGTTACAACATAATGGTGAAGAAATATTTTTTTATTTAGTTTCACCTGTCTCTCTATAATCAAATCTTGCGAGTTAGATTTGACCTACTTCTATTTGCCCGATTGGCGTGAAATTTGGCAGGTGTTCATACTTTCCGTGACAATGCATTATGGAATTTTTGTTAGAGAAAAAAACAAAATGGCGGCTCTAAGATGGCGGACGAGATTTGTGTTTATGGTCTGATTCGACTCAAAATTGGTATATGTGGGGGTTTTGGGGTCGGAGATTATGAATTTTCATTCAAAATTCACAAATTCAAAAGGGCGGACGAGTTTTGTAATTATGGTCCGATTCGATTCAAAATTGGTATGTGGGGGTTTTTGGGGTCGAAGATTATACATTTTTTGTCAAAATTCATAAATTCAAGATGGTTCGATTCTATTCAAAAATGGTATGTGGGAATATTTGGGGTTGAAGCTTACGATTTTTTGTCAAAATTCATAAAATTAAAATGGCGGCTCCAAGATGGCGGACGATCTCTGTGATTATGTTCCGATTCTATTCAAAATTGGTATGTGGAGGTTTTCGGGGTCGAAGATTATACATTTTTTGTCAAAATTCATAAATTCAAGATGGTTCGATTCTATTCAAAATTGGTATGTGGGAATATTTGGGGTTGAAGCTTACGATTTTTTGTCAAAATTCATAAAATTAAAATGGCGGCTCCAAGATGGCGGGCGATCTCTGTGATTATGTTCAGATTCTATTCAAAATTGATATGTGGAGGTTTTCGTGGTCGGAGATTATGGATTTTTTGTCAGAATTCATAAATTGAAGATGGCAGCTCTAGGATGGCGGACGAGTTAATCTTTAGATGGTCTCCTCATTGAAGAAATAGATAGCTCAGAACTTACAGGAAAAAGGTCTCCTAATGACGATGCAATAACAAAAATGCATAGATTTAGGCGTACTTACTAAAAAGCACAAAATAAAATAATTAATAAAAAAAACTTTTTAAAGACAAGCTTTTATTCAAATGCGCTTAAAAGTTAAAAATAATTGCTTTGGATGTGCGTCGTAGGTTATTCCGCGAGTTATAGATTCAAAAGGTTTTTTATTGATTTTTTTATTTTGTGCTTTTTTAATCTATGCATCGTCATTATGAGGAAAAACCTATAAGTTCGGAGCTTTCTAGTTTATCTAGTTCCTCAATGAGGAGACCATCTAAAGATTAACTCGTCCGCCATCTTGGAGCTGCCATCGTTAATTTATGAATTCTGACAAAAAATCAATAATCTTCGACTGAATTCATAACCTCCGACCGAGTTTTTTTTATTAATTATTTTATTTTACTGTAAAATGCATTTTTTCCCAAAAAATATTTTTCCTTCCCAGAAAACAACTTTTGTTAAAATCGTATTAATTGAATTATTTTTTCATTCATATAAATTGGCGAATATTGCAATGTTTTTCATCGATAATAAAATCTATTTCTTTTACGGAAATATCCCAAAAAGTCAATTTCACTGAAAAATATCGTCTACAATATTATGATAATACAGTCTGTTCTATTAACAATAACGCGAATCCGTCTCTGATCAAGTCCTAGTCTTCAAAACTACGAAATCGACACGTATATGAAATACCTACGTCCATGTACCGACATAACGCGAGATAGGAATTTATCTGCACTCGACATTCATTTTGATGAAACTTCCTTATAATCAGTAGTTAATAGACATGACTCATGACTCATCTGCAGCGTATGTTGCAGAAACTTTTCCTACTTTGCACCTTTTCATCATCGAATAGGAATCGAAATAAATCGGGCACAGTTCCAAATACGTCGTTCCTCCCGCCGAGTGTGTTTATTTTGGTTTGCGGTCATTGTCGAAATGTGGCTTTTGGTGTTGACCGCAATCTGGCTGTTTTCCTGTTACTTACTTTGTCGTTCTTCTGGGCGCAAACAGGACGAGCTTTCAAAGTCGTTGCTTGCCGCCAAGAAGGATGAGTTGGACGCCTCCGCGACGCAGTGGAAATCCAGAGTGGAAAAGTCGGACGCGGAAAAGTTCTCGGTGGCGGGAAAGATGGGAGAGAAGATCCGGGACGCTGTTCCTACTATAAATATTCCGGCTGCGGACGAGAATAGGAAGAGGACTCCGCAAGCGAAGAGGTTCAAGTTGAAAGAGGGTGAGTTTTGGTTTTTTATTTTATTGTTCAAGAAGTTGAAAGGTCGAATAGCCGTTCATTGTTCTTATTACTCCTCTACAATAGAAATAGTTATGGACGAGATTTTGACTGGACTTCGCTGTCGAAGTAGACTACACAGTTCCTATGAATACGGGTCGGAAATGCTTGTTTTTTTTATATATCAAAAATTAATTCTGATAACAATTTTGATTCTGTAATTTCTCTAATTTTATTTCGCTGTTCACCATTCTGGCATCGAGAATGGTCCCGTTCAAACATAAATGTGACAAAAAAAAACTACTTTTCAATTCTTGTAAGGAATGTTTTTTGAGTTTTTCCCGAAATTACGAAACTCTGAAGTAAAGTTGGTTGGAGCAAATTTAGTGCATTTTAAAAAGTTTCATTTCAAACAACTTCAACTTCAAATTTCTCAAAAACTATCGACTTCACACAAAAGTACGTTTTTGTGAAAAAAGCTAAATATTTTACCATCTTCAGTCAAACAACACATTCAATCAATTTTGGATATATTTTTAACCCCTTAAACTCTAATAAATAAATTTATCAAATCCCAGGTCATTACAAGCTTTTATTTAGTTTCACCTATCCCGTGTGTAATCAAATCTTACATGTTAAATTTGACCCACTTCTAGTTGTCCGGTTTACGTGAAATTTGGCAGGTGTCCATAGTTCCCGTGACAATGTGTTATGGATTTTTTTTTGAGGAACGAACAAAATGGCGGCTCCAAGATGTCGGACGAGATTCGTGTTTATGGTCCGATTCGATTCAAAATTGGTATGTGGGGGTTTTTGGGGTCGGAGATCATAAATGTATTTTAGATAATTTGGTTGCTGGTCCGGAATCTACGTTATGAAATAGGTAGAGATTGAACTTCCGATTTACCTTCGATCGGATTTGATTGTGATCTGATTATCAAACATACCTTCACTATCACTTCCTCGGGTTCAATCAATAATTTTTTTCTAGGATAAATCTACATGTTAATAAACGGTGATGTCCTGACAATAACTGACTGACATCAATCTATAGAAGAAATTATTGTAGAGATTATTTTTTGATATTTCTAGAAACCAGTGGAAACTTCAAATCATTCATGTACGTTTTGGCCAATCAAAACATTATTATAGTGAGAATAATCTACCTAGAAAATTGCCGCGGGAATAATTTGAGGTATTTTGTTTTTATTCTTTGACAACCTATATTTTTAATTTGACAATCATCAATTCGCATGAAAAGTGAGAAATGAATTAAAACCGGTTTAGTTCATTATATAATTTTGCGAGAAAGGCTGTTTGTGATCGTAAATTAAAAAAATAATCTACAGAATACCACACGAGAGTTCGGTAAAGTAGAAAATAATTCTCCAGATTTCTTTCTCAAACTTGTTGCCATTTGGCAATAGCCACTCGAGCCCGTTGGGCTCTCGTGTCTATTGCCTGGCAACAAGTTTTCGAACATCTGTCGAATTATTTTCACTTTATTCTCACTCACTTGTGGTATTACAACTGAGAATATTGACTTTTAATGATATATCCTATCATTGTGTAGGCGTCCAGAACCTGGTTTCTCATCTTTTTCTTAGCACAAGGTGAAATGGGTTTAGAGATAGATTTTCTTTCTCAAGAGGGAAAACAAGTTAATAATCAGCGTAGGGTGCTAGACATAAGTCTTAAATTTGAGACCGCTAATTATTTGTAAATTTAGAGTTACCAAAATGAGAATATAGGTAAACAGCTTTTTTACATTTAACTAAGTAATGTTTGAGTCCATGTTGAAATAAAAGCTTGTTTATTAGTTTTTTCCTGCTATAAATGTATTATTGACCCGCGTAAAGCTAGCAGAACCACCTTGGGATTTTCGATTTTTTTTCTGGCCATAATTTTGGGATAATTTTAGACTAATTTATTACCCTATTGACAAATTTTTTGCTCTTCAATTATGGGAGATATCGCGGGTTCTGCTAGCTTAACTTAAGCTAGCGAACCAAAGAGCTAATCGAATGTTTATAAAAAATCTGATCACACCATAATTTCAGGCTCATTTTAGGTCACGTTTGAACCCACTCCGATTTTCCTCTATAAATGGGTTCTGATAGCTTTACCGTAAAGCTAGCAGAACCCAACTCTAAAAAACACCTCGGAACAAATCCTCTTGTGCAATAATTTTACACTCTATTCATGTGAATTTCTTACCCTATTTGAAAATGTTTTGCTCAACATTCAGGAAAAATATGGACACTATTTGCATTCTGTCTGATTCCACATTACTACCGCTGGAATCCACTGACAACTTGTTATAAATTAAGATCATCCACCTTTCGATTTTCTCAAAATGTTCCCGAAGTAATCGTTTTTACACACTTTATATTAGCTTCACTTGTATGTTTGTTTGTTTGTTTGTAACCGACTCCTTTGGGCGCGATTTTGACCCACTTCCAGACGTCCGAATGATTTGAAATTTGGCAGGTGTACATAATTCCGGTGACAATGCATTAAGGAATTTTTGTGTGAAGAAAAAACAAAATGGCGGCTCCAATATGGCGTACGAGTTTTGTGATTATGGTCCGATTCTATTCAAAATTGTAGGTCGGGGTTTTTGCAGTCGGAGATTATTAATTTGGTCGGAGATAATTGATTTTTTGTCAAAATTCATAAATTGAAGATGGCTGCTCCAGGATGGCGGACGAATTAATCTTCAGATGGTCTCATCATTGAAGAACTAGATAGCTCAGAACTTACAGGAAAAAGGTCTCATAATGACGATGCATTAACAAAAATGCATAGATTTAGGCGTACTTACTAAAGAGCACAAAATAAAATAATTAAAAAACCTTTCAAAAAGTAAAAAATAATTGCTTTATATGTGTGACGTAGGTTATTCCGTGAGTTATAGATTCAAAAGCTTGTATTCGAACTGAAAACTTTGCGCGACAAGCTCTTGAATCTATAACTCACGGAATAACCTTTGTCACACATCTAAAGCAATTATTTTTTACTTTTTAGCGCATTTGAATAAAAGCATGTCTTTAAAAAGTATTTTTTTTATTATTTTATTTTTATCCCAGAATGAGATTCAAAATTATCGAATAATAAAATTCTATAACCCATCTTTGAAATGACTTTGTATAAAAACTAATTCAAGTTAATGATTGAAATAAAATCTCAAAAAAGCACAAACATTTTAATCCCAAATTTTCTCATTTTTGTGTAAAAAAAACTTGAAGATTTCATGAAAAACCACGTTTGGAAAATCCCAATAAATCACGAACAAAAAAGTTGGGGTAGTTTTTGCCAGTATAACCCACAAAAATCTTATTAAACTCTACACGAGAACATTAATCTTTTTTTTCTTATTTTGACGAGTACTATATGTATCCTGGGAGTTTGTGAAACCGTTTTTGAAACACCCTGTATATGCTGTAGACTGTTGTAATTATTTTGAAACAGTCCGTTCTGTAGACAGACGAAAAAATATTCATTTACATTATAATAATTTTTTAGAAAATGTTACTCAATCATAATGATTTAATTTCTGTTGAACTATTGCAGAACTTTATAATGATTTTGAAGCAGCCTCTAGTTTTACGGTTGCTTTTTCATTTGATAGTTATCTCGCTATAAATATTTCATTTTCATTCAAGAAAATATTACACTGCAACTAATGATTAATTTTTTATAATCTCTTCACAACCTCTTGGTATATTATGGAATAATTCTTGGTAATTGTCATAGAACTCTCAAGGGTTTCTCGGAAATGAAATGGTATTTTCATCTTGGAAAAAACTTTCTCAAATGAGCTAAATATTTTGAAGAATATTTGGAATAAGCAGAAAAAACATTCGAGAAAGGTTTCAAAATATTATTAATCTGGTTTACATTTTAAAAGTCCGCTGGTTTCAAATTTTTTCTTCACCTTAATTGTCCAATTTTGACACCAACAATGGAATCCTTTTTTTTTATATGCACTTTTCGAATGTGTCAATTTTTTGTTACACTCTTTTAGGAATGTCGACACACTGAAAAAATCCTATTGTACGAATGTTATTGTTATGTTTCACTTAGTTTATAATTCGATTCAGCTCGCTGAACTAGAAATAATAAATAATGACATATGTATAAACAAGTGATGATTTACAATTTTTCCTGATCTCCTTCGAACAAAAATGTAAGATGAAAAATAAAAAATAAAACCAGTGGATTTCCCCAAATCTTAAAAATGGCATATAAGAATTAAAGGCAATATTTCCTTGTACATAGAACTTGTAGGGTTTTAAACGACCTGCCGAAATAATAAGATGATTCTTTCCAAAGTATATTGTTTTGAAGTTTATAGGTGTACAGCTCAATATAATCTTGAGATAAGACAGACATGAATTGCAGATAAGATTCTAAAAACAGGTTCGCTGTTCAGGATAAAATTATTATTACTCAAAGCAATATCTCTGTGGGGAAAAATGATTTCAGATGAAGTTCTAAGTACCTAGTAGATGATATGATTTCTTTAAGTGAAGTGGGATATTACTTGCTTTAGTCTCGAACAAGGGCTGGTTCGATAAATAGTATCTCGTGTTATCATGTTTCATAACATTATAAGAGGTATTGTGAAGAAATTGGTGTACCTATAGTTTTCCGCCATATTCTTCCATGAACATTTTTTACAGGTCCTGATTCGACTCCTACTTCTCCCGAAAAGAACAGCCATTTTGATCTCACCAGGAGTAAATCCGTACCCTTTCCGCCTGTAGTGAATCATGATTTGTCAGGTAAGTGAAATTTAGCAAAGTATACACAGATCTTTATACAAGATTGCGGGTCAAATGCTTAAATATCAAAACATGGCGACTAGAATGTATAAACGTGCGGCCAGTTTCAATAGCAATATTCTACACTTTATTTTTTATACACCTGCTGGAAAAAAATTATAATTATATCATGTAAGATATATTTGAGATGCTTCATTTAATACAGGGTATTTTTGTTTTTGTAATAACTCTTTTCGCCTTCCAACGAAAAAGGAAACTCCGAATTTAATTTCATTCAACATTCAAACGAGAATATAGAAAATGTACGTATATTTGTGTTTGTCTGTCGATCCCTCGTTCATTCTTGCTCAACATGCATATTTCTTTGAATTATCTAGATGATTTTAATTTTTAGAATTGAAAAACTTGCGACTTTTCTGAAATTTGTAGTTTTTTGTTTATTCGATCTCTATTTAAAACATAACATGAGGAAGGTCTTTATTTGTAAATGACAGGATTTAAAATATTTATAATATTCCTGTCTCTTTGCCAAGTTGAAATGGGATATGCATTAGAGAAATCTTTTTATTTTTTCATTGACTAGGAACTGTTATTGGTAGTGTAACAAGTTAGTTTGCAGCCTAGCCTGTATTAGAGACCGTCAATAAGAAAGTGTGTGTGGCATCCGTACCGTTTATTTGGAATGCGAAATACGATTTCACTGACATAATCCACGTCATATAATCCCAAATACATTGCGAGACCAACAAACTTAATATTCTGGTAATTTGTGATCGATAACTAGTCTTGAAAGATACTTGAACATTTTTCATTATTGCTTTCAATTTCAAGTCTCTATGCGTCAATTAAAACTCCTGAAAAAAAGAAAAAGTTATCTCTTCTAGAGTGAAGTGAATGAATAAAAAAGGCATTTATTTTTAAATGTTCCTTGGGAATACAGAGATGGGGTCAAATATGAGATCGTAGATTCATATTCCAAAATATTTCTTTAAAAAAAATTGAATTTTGTTCCTATTACTAAATTCTCTAGATTCCCGTTGATCAGAATGATTTTTCTAAAAACTTTTTGTTACTTCCAATGGAGGAACTTATTCAATTCAATATTTGATTTATATTACCAGCTGATCCGACAGACTTCGTAAAATTTCTATACTCCCTAAAAAAATCCTGAAAACTCTCGTCCGCGTGAATTTCTTTTCCAATGTGTTTTTGTGTTATTCCATCAAGGTTATGCTATTTCTTCCGTATCCAGTTTTCCCGTTATCCCGTTTTTCTGTTATACCCTTATCCCATTTTCCTGTCATCCTGTTATCCCGTTATCCTGTTATCCCTCTATCCTTTCCCCTAATTCCGTTATCCCGTTTCCCGTTATTCCTGTTACCCATTTTTCCCATTATCCCGTTTTCCTGTTTTCCCGAAAAAAATTAGCCAAAACGGTCCAGCCATTCTCAAGTTATGAGCTTACCAACAAAAACATACATTAATATTTGTTATATATCATGTATTCCTGAAAACTTTTTCCAGAACAAAGACATTTCTAATAACTTTTCTAAAAATCCCTTCTTTCCTTAAAAACCTTATCGGAGTATTACGAACATTCAAAAAACCAATTAGCTAAATCGGTCCAGCCGTTGTTTTTATAAAATAAAAATAAAATTACTCTGACCGAGATTTGTTCCTGTGACCTTTTGCTTGGTTGGCGACAGTGTAACGGCTGAGATATTTCCTTTTTGGTAATAAATGACCAGAATTTTACAATTTCCGGCAACTTTCCTAATTTTTTTCCGTTTCAACCATATTTGGTATTATGGACATTAAATAAAATTGCCAAATTGGTCCAACCGTTCTCACGTTTTGCAATCGAGATTCATTTTTATTATATAGATAACATACAATGTATCTCACATCTAGTCTATATTACACAAGGTCCACAAAAAAAGTGGGCCAGATTATTTAACAAAAAAAGTTTTTTTCAATGATTGAATTCTATTTCATTCACTCAGTTGCGGTTTGTTTGATTATGAATCATCTAGCTATCAAGTTGTTTATTAAAAAAACACAAACTGATAAGAACTGTTCCATCGTTCCTTAAAATCTTCATGAATGTCCTGAAATCAAATGGTTAAAGTTTAAGATCTTCCGATCAAGTCCAAGCTAGTGTATGAAGTGACATACTGAAACTGCTAAAGATACCACATTTGGCGATCTATGTTGCATATTACAGTTCATTTTAATGAAGCAACTTTGGCAGTAGTATCTCTTTCCTAAAAAGAAAAGGAGAAGAGGTTACAAGGCAAACAAATCTCTTATAGGAAGTAGATAAAATGTGTGATTGTTTTTCATAAACCTGACGAGGAACAACACCAAATGATTGGCGATAACGCTGTATTACTGTCCATCTGTATTTCTATCCATCCTACCAAATTTCAGAAACACGCCAAGTCTAGTTTCCCATATATCTACCCTGTATACTGTTCAAAAGTAATCTGCTTAAGAACAGCTCCTTTCGTGGTAGCCAAAATCGATAACGCCAATTTCCTCTCCAGGTTCGACGTCACCGGCCAAACTAGCCGGCAAAAAAGTGTCCGTACTCAATCCGGATGACGTCGATTTCAAGTCTTTCTTCAAGAGCGTGGAACAGTCGAGTCACGTCGAGAGCGTCGTCGACTTGTCGTTGGAGGACTTGGATTCCGTCCAGAGGCATTCGTTGTTGGTCATCAAGAAGAACGTGCAAGTGCAGAGGAGAAGGGGTGCCTCAAGGAATCCCATCAAGGCGCTCGCGTCTAGGACGGATATCAGCAACGAGTATACGGAGGTGATAACGGGGGTGGCGGAGAGAGAGAAGAAAAGACTGAATATTGAAAAATGTGAGTATAAGCTGTATTTTGAATGATCTTCATTCAATAATAAATAATGATACTCAAAGGGAACCTATTTCCTTGGAAAATATGATACAAAAATTATCGTATAGCTCTTCAGAGTTTATAACGAGACATTCACTAAAAAATTAAATGGTAATGTTTTTTTTGTCTATTGTTTAGCTCAATAAACCCTGTGAAAAAATCCTTCAGAAATCTGGGAAGCCCCGGTATGGTTATAGCATGTGGTTTCGAATAACTTTTTGATTTTATTTTGGGTTCCTGAATTCTTCTTGAACTCGTACTGATTCATATCACTGTTGACATTGGATATGACTAATTTACCTAAGTTTAATGTATTTTCGAGTGTGTAATATAATGTAAACAATGCGGGCATCATAAAAATAAAGATAAACACTTTTGGAAGGTTAAACAGGTGTCGAGTGTACTATGAACTAGTGCATGTTTTTTTTTAAAACTAGTTCAGTAATTTGGCTATGAGCCAAACGAAAAAGTGAGTCATAAACCATAGGAAATTTCAGCTTCTAACAACTTATTTACTGAAAACTTTCATTATTCCAAAAATACTGTTGTTTAGATATATATGTTCGTTAGTTTTAGGATAAAAAAAAAATAGTTTTACAACCCACAAATGTACTCGGAAAAGTTTAGTAAGTCGACATACTTTTTTAGCGAAATGAATCTTTTTCTGTCCCTCCTGACTCATTTTTTCATAATTACTTGAACCTTAGGTACCCTATTTTTATTACCACGTTTTTATTAGCTCGTTTATGCGTTTCTCCAGTACAAATCTTGCAATCGATTTTAAACTCCCGATATGATCTAGAGACTTGAAACTTCGGAAATGGCTCAGAACCGGATGACAATACAATATTAACTCGTTTTCTTGTCTAATCTGTTTTTTTACGTGCCACAAAAAGTGAGGTTAGGATCACAAAATATCTCCATACCGGAGACTAGCGGACGTTGTTTTGCGAATTAGAGTGTGCTCCGCGATAGTGAACCCTACCGCGATTCTCAACTCTACAGGTATCGCGCAAGGGAGAAAGTGAGGTTAGAGCTCCAGAGCTGAATGAAATTAATAATTATTTAGATATTTTTTTAATTTAATATATTACGTTTATTAAACGGACTAAAAAGTATAAAATAATTATTTAAATATTTTTTTTAATATACCACGTTTATAAAACGAACTAAAAAGTATAAATCATTTGAATTTTTTTTTTCAATATACCACGTTTTTAAAACGGACTAAAAAGTATAAAATAATTTCTCCTAACCTCATACAGATTCCTAACCCCATAGAGATGTCCTGAAAGTTAGTGATTGTGATTTTTTATTAGCCAGGAAAATAGTTGTATAGCTATTAAAAATTCACAATCACAAATTTTCAGGAAAATCTCTATGGGGTTAGGAATATCTATGAGAAATTATTATACTTTTTAGTCCGTTTTTTATTCAAATAATTTCTAGACTCCCTTATCAATATTTCAACACTTTTTCCCAATTTATTTTTGTCATCAACAACCGTGTAAAGTCCTATATGCTCAATCTAACCAATTAAATCACATTGCAGTGGCTAAGAATTCAAACAAAGCCCTCGAAGCTCTTGCCGGCTTGGCTAGTAACGAAGACTTCAAATCCATCGCCTTAAAAAAATCATCCGGACCGACTGGCTATCTTCCCTGGAAGGATCTCATGCTTTTGCAAGTGAAGGGGCGCAGACACGTCCAAACGAGACTGGTCGAGCCAGTCGCGAGCAGCATAAACGAGGGAGATAACTACATCCTTATCACCCCTAAAGCATTGTATACTTATACCGGCGCCTACTCGAACATTATCGAACAGTCTAGAATGCTCGACGTTGCTAACCACATCAGAAAAACGAGCGATTTAAATTGTAAAGTGGAAAAGATCTACTCTGTTAGCGCCAAAAGCGAGAGCCAGAAGCATGCCACAGACTTCTGGGACCTCCTAGGTGCGAATAAGGCTCCGGAAACTGTACCGGCAGGACATCCAGAGGAAGACGAGACCTACGAGTCGAATATCCTCCACACAAACATGATTTACACATTGGAGGACGATGAACTGGTGCCCCACGATGGATTTTGGGGCGCCATACCTAAATACGAGATGTTACAGGAATCAAACATAATCGTTTTCGATTTTGGATCTGAAATGTATGTGTGGAGCGGGAAGAACGCGCCTCTGGATAGAAAAAGGCTCGCGCTGAAGCTGGCGAAGGACTTGTGGCAAGAAGGATACAACTATTCAGAGTGTAACATCTGTCCGTTGAATATAGCCTCTGTTTTGGGTGCTAGGAAGCAAGAAGACTTGCCTCTGAAAGCTGCCAAACGACCAGACTGGGCTATGTTTGCCAAAATTACGCAGCATCGCGAGACAGTGCTCTTCCGTGAGAAGTTTCTCGATTGGCCTGACTTCTCGAGAATCATCCAAATCAAAAGCGACGACGTCAAAGAAGTTAGCGCGTCTATCGACATCAAACCTTGCAACGTTAAACAAATGCTCGAGGAAAAAGATTCGAACCCGGATTTGGTTGTGGAGAACATGCATCTGGGCAGAGGCGACAGCTATTTCGACGAAGAAACGCGAAGACTCTTTGAATACGAAACTTTGGAGATCAAAGCCTGGCGCATCCTCGAAAATACCTATGAGGAGCTGAAAGAAAGCTCCATTGGCCATTTTTACGATGGTGACAGTTATATTTACAGCTGGAGCTACAGGCAGACCGTGAGAGGACGCGAGTTGAACGGGAAGCCTTCCAAGCACGCGGCTGTGGGGAGGGATCGTTGTATCTTTTTCTGCTGGCAAGGAAGCGACTCTTCAATCAACGAAAAGGGTATGGCGGCGCTGCTGACGGTGGAGTTGGATAAGCAGAACGCGCCTCAAGTCAGGGTAGTCCAGGGTTCGGAGCCGGCGGCTTTCTTACGACTCTTTGATGGAAACATGATAATACATAAAGGCAAAAGGGATGAGGCGGATGATACCGAAAGAGCGAGGCTCTTCATGGTCAGAGGAGAGAAGAAAACGAGATATACTTGATGGAAGTTGCTCTAGGGATGAGTTCGCTGAGGAAGCAGGACATCTTTCGTTATCGTCGATACCAATAACGAACAAATAACGACTTGGCATGGAGCTAAATCTAGCAGGCAGAAGAGGAAGGTTATCAAAAATATCGTGCAGAACATGATGGCGAGTAAACCTGTTGAAATGCAACTGGATGTGTTTGCCGAAGACTTGGACATTGTGGAGATGGAGGAGGGGAGCGAGAGCGAAGATTTTTTCGACATTATGGGCAACAACAGGGAAAGCTACTATTCACTGTTGAATGCCGCAGATAAATTCGAGCATACAGTGAGGTTGTTCAGGATGAGTAGCGTTACCGGAAGCTTTTTGGCGACTGAGCTTCTCTGTCCGCACAGGAGCGAGCATTCTAGTCCTTATCCGTTCGTGCAGGCGGAATTGTATTCTGCAAGTCAACCAGGTGAGCTTTCTTTTTAATTATTAAAATTCCTGGTTCGCGTATTTTATCATTGTCGCCAACTTTTTATCGACTATATTTATAACGCTAGATATTCTTCCAGCTCTGTTCCTGATCGACAACCACCACGAACTGTGGCTGTGGCAAGGTTATTGGCCGGAAAAAGAGGACGACGTTGATCTGGGCGACCAGACGGGTTCGGGAGCGGTCAGGTGGCAGGCCGAACGTAGGGCGGCCATGCAGACGGCGGTGGATTATTGGAAAAAAGGCGAGAGACGGAGACCAGCCAGTCGTGGCATATTTGGTGTGGGCCGGATTGGAGCCGCTGAGATTCAAAAATTTGTTTCCCACTTGGGAAGATCGGGAAGATGTTGCTGAACTGAACAGAAAGGTTTGTTAACATTTTATAACGAATAACGAAGGGGTTAAGAAATATGAAAAAATCCAATAAATTCAATTTATATTGTATACTAGCTGTCCAAATTTCTATATTATCTATTTTTTTTTCTTTTTGTTGTTCCATTTAGGTTATGCCTTTGACTCTGCTGCATCCCGTTATGCCGTTACCGAGTTATCCCAATTTCTAGTTATTCCATTTTTCCTCTATCCCATTTCTCATTATATTGTTTTCCCATTATCGCTTTCTCCCGTTTTCCCGTTCGTTATCCCATTTTCCTGGAAAAATATTGCCAAATCGGTCCAGCTGTTTTTATGAGCTTACCAACACAAACAGACATTCAATTTCATTGTATACTAGCTGACCTGGCAGACGTTGTCCTGTCCAAATTTCTATATTTCCTAATGTTTTTTTCCTGAAAACTCTCGTCCTGGTAGAAATTATTTTTTCCTTTGTTTTTTTTGTGTTCCACTAGGTTATGCCTGTGACTCTGCCCGTTTCCGTTATCCCATTATTCTATTATCCTGTTAACCCTTTATCCCGTTTTCCTGTTATCCCGTTTTCCCGAAATTTATTTAGCCAAATCGGTCCAATCATTCACAGAGTTTGATTTTTATTATACAGGGTTGTCCCGTAAAGACCACGTTAAAATAAAGGAGAATGTAGATCAAAGGATACCTAATATGAAAAAATCAGATTTTTCTGTGTTGTACAATTTTACACTTTCCTAATTCATTTTTTCAGTAAAATATTGTTGAATTATTATTCTAGAGGGGCGCTTTGACAAATGTTTTTGGGAGTAGATTTTCTTTGCATGAAGTTTAGCCCACCATGATAAAAACAAAATGTACTGTGCTACTGCTACACATTACATCAATAAATTGTCTATTTTATGGTGATTTCAAAATGGTAACAAGTGATTTTTATCTTAAAAAAAAATTGTATTTTTATCAAAAAGGGGACGTTTCTGACAAAGTATTGAGTTTTTATTTTAGATTACTAATATTAATGACTTTAAAATCATTTAATTATAATCATGTTCAAAATGGCGACCTCCTTTGCATATACAGGCCCTGCATCGACTGAAAAAAGTCCTTTTCACTGCCCTCAAACTTATCTCTGATATTTCAGCTGCAGCAACTCAGATGTGTTCCCTCAATTTGGCTGCATCGCTTATGGGTTTTGAATAGACTTTGTCCTTTATGCAACCCCAATAATGAAAATCCAGAGGATTTAGGTCTGGTGAACGAGGGGGCCATAAAATTTCACCTCCTCTTCCGATCCACCGGTGGGGATAAGTTTGATTTAAATGTGCGGTTACTTGGCGATCGTAATGTGCTGGGCATCCATTGTGTTGAAAACATAAGTACCCTGCAGCTCCAGCTCTTCTAATAGAAATGGCAGCTGGTCAGTTAACAATCCCAAATGATTCAGTGATGGCGGCAGTTCAATCGGCCCAAAATTGCACCATTAAATATTCCCGTCCATAAATTGCCTTAAATCGATTTTGTGATCTATCTTCTTTATTCTTGTGTGGATTCATGATATGCCAGCTATGCAAACTGTGGAGATTCATGTACCCATCTTTTTACATAGACTTGGGCTCCAAATGATCTTATTGAAAAAAATCTGGTTCTTCATGATGCTTTCACAGCATTTGCCGGCAAATTGAACTCAGGCGGGTAGCAAGCTTTGAACTCGTTATACGTGGTAGGGGTGATAATTGTGCCGCTGCAAGATTCTATGGGCTGTTGATTTGGGTATGCCTGTATGGCGTTTTTTATAATTCGAGAAGAAATTGATGGTTCTTCTTCGACCTCATCTAAAATGATGTCATCATGCTCCGTTGAGGGTTCTGCCACTGATGTTACGACGCCCAGAAACTCTGCCTTTGGTGATTGCGTTGTGTGTTCGAATTAATACTTCTTAGTTGGGGTGTCGGCGATTAGGGTACCGCTCTAAATACAGCCTCGCCACAGCTCAACCATTGCAGCGCACTTCTCCATAAATAAAGTGCATGTCCGCGTATTCTCGCGACGTATACAGAACGTTTATTTCCGCCATTTTTAGCAAAACAACGTCCAAAACGATAAACAGAACAGAGTCCAATAGAGCGCCAAAACTTCCATTTTCACTTCACTCAAACAAAATCCAATTCGATAGGCAAAACAAAGTCCAGGTCTAAAGCAATATCAGGTAATAATGTGAACGACGCGCGAGCTAAGTAGAGTCAAGTAACGAACTGAATGAATGAAAGGGCAAGTTGAAGTCAAGCGAACCAACAGCTGCTTTTGTTTATTTTCTAGTCAATCAGTTCTCTGGCTAAGCGAGGTAGAATATGAGCGAAATAGCAAGTACTTCAATTGTTCTTTGAAAAATGACCCTACAATGGTCGGTGGCAAGTAATGAATAATGTTAATTATAGAGGTAAATAATTGCGCGACCAACATGTTCGCACATAAAAGATTGAAATTTTTCACTAGGTAATGCAAAATCAAAGATACAAACAAACTAGATTTTGACATAAAGGTCCCTTTTTCGATAAAAATAGCAATTTTTTTAATAAAAAAATCACTTGTTACCATTTTGAAATCACCATAAAATAGACAATTTATTGATGTAATGTGCAGCAGTAGCCCAGTACATTTTGTTTTTATTAGGATGGGCTAAACATAATGCAAAAAAAAATCTACTCCCAGAACTTATATTAAACACATTTCTCACAGCGCCCCTCTAAAATGTTAGGGGAATTTTTTTAATGAGGAAGTTAGAATAATCTTAAAATATTTACCTGAAAAAATTAATTAGAAAAGTGTAAAATTGTACCAACAGCACAGAAAAAACTAATAAGAGGGGCAAAAATTCAATGTTTTTATAAAAAAAAACTTTTAAAAACTGCAAGATTTTTTTTATGGGGATTTTTTTATATCAGGTAGGGTTTGATCTACATTCTCCTTAAATTTAATGTGGTCTTTACGGAACAACCAGTATATTATATATTCCTGAAAGCTTTTTCAGGACAAAGAAATTTCCAATAACTTTTCTAAAAATCCTTTCTTCTCCTTAAAACCTTGTTTTGGAGTATTATGAACATTTAATAAAACCAATTAGCCAAATCGGTCCAGCCGTTTTTTTATAAAATAAAATGTTACCCTGACCGGGATTTGTTCCTGTGACCTTCTGGTTAGTAGGCGACAGCTATTTCCTCTTTGGTAATAAATGACTCGATAGTCTTTTTCTTTGTCAAATTTCCTATTGACCCGAATTTTCCAATTTCCAGGCAACTTTCTAATTTTCAACCATCCTCAGGCTATTATGAACATTTTAAACAAAATAGCCAAATTGGTCCAGCTGTTTTCACATTTTGCGCTTACAAAGAATCGAGATTCATTTTTATTATATAGATATAAATTGATAATTATTTTCAGGAGGGAAAGAAACCAGGTGACATGTTACCCCTTGAAACGGAGCTGGCTCTCCTGTCGAGGACCACCTATCCCCTCTCTGACCTCCTCCAGAGGCCTCTACCGGAAGGCGTAGACCCCACCAACATTGAGAGATACCTTTCCAACGGAGACTTCCAAGAATTGCTCTCCATGTCGAAAGAAGACTTTGAGAAACTTCCCTTGTGGAAGAAAACCGCCCTCAAGAAAGAAAAGGGGTTGTTTTGACCGTTGTTGAGCTTGATAGTTGAAAAGATTGATTACCTTTTTGGTGGGTGTTTCGATTTGTCGAAAGCCATTGATTTTATTTAATGTTTTTGTGATTGTAACGGGCGGTGTATTTTAAATTATGGACAGTGGTAGGTTTTTTTTTAAAAAGGAAGTTTGAAAAATGTTTACTGAACCCGATAATCTTTGTTAAAATTTGTTGTTGATATTTTTTTGGTTCTTTGAACATATCATGGCTTCTAAATTTCATGTTACGATCCTGAAATATATTTTTTATAAACCTGTAATCGAAATTCTAAAAGTTTTTGTACCGTACGTTTTGGAATTTTTTTAATGTGTCTATTGGAATTTTTCGTTTGTTTGTAATTAAATCTCGGAAATACTGCCATTTTCAATAGCTCCATATTAGAGGGTTGTAACCAGTATGTACTTAAGTTATAATATGAGAAAATAAGTTTTCAAATAATGAAAATTCAGTCCTGGAGATTTCAACTGAGACGAATTATGTAGCGATATTTTATAGTAATCCTGGGAATTTTCATTTGCAGAATGGCAAAATGTAGGAAAGCGACTTTTTTTAAATTAATCTTATAACTTTCTTTCAAGGCACTTGATTATTTTTAAA
Source organism: Gonioctena quinquepunctata (assembly GCA_018342105.1). NCBI lineage: Eukaryota > Metazoa > Arthropoda > Insecta > Coleoptera > Chrysomelidae > Gonioctena > Gonioctena quinquepunctata. Next base: position 178,280 of record JAFIRS010000503.1, on the reverse strand, counting down.
GTTATAGTTTTTTGCAATATTCCTAGATGTCATAATGTACTTCAAAGTCAATTGGCACAATGTCCAAGAAGTTGTATTTTGTTTTATTTCTGATCATTTTTCCGTTATAATCATGTGATATTTCCTGTCGAGCTTTTGAAAAAATTATATACACGGTGTTACAATACTGAAATGATTTTTTGCGGGCTTGTAAATTTTCCGAACATTTGATGCATAATTGTAGCCACAATTCAAAATTTACGATTTTTTTCGCGCAACTTGCGATGTCTGTAGATTGGAGGAGGGGAATTTCAGGACACATGTGTATGGGGAAAAAAAGTCTCATTTTGTAACACCCTATAGTTTTTTGTAACACCCTGTTAGTTTTCTGTATATCATTTGTGTTTTTGGAGTTTCAATTTCGGCTATTTCAAAAGGTCGAATTCTGTTTTTTTTCGATGTTCCTGTTGGATTGCATGAAACATCGATATTGAATTCTTCGTTTGAGCATTGCGCTCTAGGGACTGATTTGAAGAAAAATGAATATGATTGTGATGGCTGACAATTTAATTTCAATTCAATGAATTCGATAATTTTTAATGATGTATCTGTGATTAGGCTATGTATTTATGTTGATAAATTGTATATGCCCAAAAGTGTGTACATAAAAGAGGTGCCTTGTCATTTTCGGAATTGAGAGCTCTCACTTGTCGAGTGGCCGAACATTTCTAGTCTTTGTGATCATCACGGCACTGATTTTTTAGTTTTTCCTAACGCGACATTTTTGACTTTGTATTTTTTCAATAAGAGCGCCTTAACATATTTGAAGTAGGTTTTAGAGAAGATTGATTCGTGTAAACTGCTCTAGGAAATTCGTATGAAGGCTTTTTCTATCTATGAAAGTAAGTAAGGTCATACATTTGTAATTATATTGTTGTGTATCCTCAGTGTTTTGTACATAAACTACTTGATTAATAAATATTTTCACAAACCGCATCTGATCTTTTCTTTTTTCTCTCCTTATAGGCTTATAGGAACAGAAATATCAACATTCTACACAAAAATCATAGAAAAGCTAAATTTGCCTGAGAGGGGGGACTTAAAAAATCGTTTTCGTGTGAAAGGGCCTTTAGACCGAGACACGTGCTTCAGATAGTATTCAAAAATTTTGTTAGTTTTATTTTTCGATTACAGTCAAACAAAAATATTACTAAAGGCCGTCTCACACCTGAATTATTACTAAATATCGTCTTGCACTTGAAAAATTATTAAAGGCCATCTCACACCTGCTGAAATATTACAAAGGCCGTCTAACACCTGCTAAAAATAGTACTAAAGGCCGTCTCACACCTGCTGAATATATTACTAAAGGGCGTCTCACACCTGCTGAAATATTACTAAAGGCCGTCTCACACCTGCAGAAAATAGTACTAAAGGCCGTCTCACACCTGCTGAAAATATTACTAAAGGCCGTCTCACACCTGCTGGAATATTACTAAAGGCCGTCTCACACCTGCAGAAAATATTACTAAAGGTCATCTCACACGGCTATCAGGTATCAGGATAACAGAAAATGAAGGAGGGATATTTCTAGAATTTTAGTTTGACCAAAATCAGTGTTTCAGTCTATATACCTCCTCGCCTTTCTGCTCTCCTGATACAAATTTTCCCAAACTATAATTTTGGTACATCAAAATCGAGAAATAAAACAATATTTTAGTCCACATACCTCCTCGCCTTTCTGCTCTCCTGATACAAATTTGCCCAAACTATAATTTTTGGTACATCAAAATCGAGAAATAAAACAATATTTTAGTCCACATACCTCCTCGCCTTTCTGCTCTCCTGATACAAATTTGCCCAAACTATAATTTTTGGTACATCAAAATCGAGAAATAAAACAATATTTTAGTCCACATACCTCCTCGCCTTTCTGCTCTCCTGATACAAATTTGCCCAAACTATAATTTTTGGTACATCAAAATCGAGAAATAAAACAATATTTTAGTCCACATACCTCCTCGCCTTTCTGCTCTCCTGATACAAATTTGCCCAAACTATAATTTTTGGTACATCAAAATCGAGAAATAAAACAATATTTTAGTCCACATACCTCCTCGCCTTTCTGCTCTCCTGATACAAATTTTCCCAAACTATAATTTTTGGTACATCAAAATCGAAAAATAAAACAATAGTTTAGCCCACATACCTCCTCGCTTTTCTGCTCTCCTGATACAAATTTTCCCAAATTCTGATTTTTGGTACTCAAAATCGAAAAATAAAACATTTTAGTCCACATACCTCCTCGCCTTTCTGCTCTCCTGATACAAATTTTCCCAAACTATAATTTTTGGTACATCAAAATCGAAAAATAAAACAATATTTAGTCCACATACCTCCTCGCCTTTCTGCTCTCCTGATACAAATTTTCCCAAATTCTTTTTTGGTACTCAAAATCGAAAAATAAAACATTTTAGTCCACATACCTCCTCGCCTTTCTGCTCTCCTGATACGAATTCGCCCAAATTCTGATTTTTGGTGCTCAAAATCGAAAAATAAAACCTTTTAGTCCACATACCTCCTCGCCTTTCTGCTCTCCTGATACGAATTCGCCCAAATTCTGATTTTTGGTACTCAAAATCGAAAAATAAAACGTTTTAGTCCACATACCTCCTCGCCTTTCTGCTCTCCTGATACAAATTTGCCCAAATTCTGATTTTTGGTACTCAAAATCGAAAAATAAAACGTTTTAGTCCACATACCTCCTCGCCTTTCTGCTCTCCTGATACAAATTTGCCCAAATTCTGATTTTTGGTACTCAAAATCGAAAAATAAAACTTTTAGTCCACATACCTCCTCGCCTTTCTGCTCTCCTGATACAAATTGCCCAAATTCTGATTTTTGGTACTCAAAATCGAAAAATAAAACGTTTTAGTCCACATACCTCCTCGCCTTTCTGCTCTCCTGATACAAATTTGCCCAAATTCTGATTTTTGGTACTCAAAATCGAGGAATAAAACGTTTTAGTCCACATACCTCCTCGCCTTTCTGCTCTCCTGATACAAATTTGCCCAAATTCTGATTTTTGGTACTCAAAATCGAAAAATAAAACGTTTTAGTCCACATACCTCCTCGCCTTTCTGCTCTCCTGATACAAATTCGCCCAAATTCTGATTTTTGGTGCTCAAAATCGAAAAATAAAACGTTTTAGTCCACATACCTCCTCGCCTTTCTGCTCTCCTGATACAAATTCGCCCAAATTCTGATTTTTGGTCTCAAAATCGAAAAATAAAACGTTTTAGTCCACATACCTCCTCGCCTTTCTGCTCTCCTGATACAAATTTGCCCAAATTCTGATTTTTGGTACTCAAAATCGAAAAATAAAACGTTTTAGTCCACATACCTCCTCGCCTTTCTGCTCTCCTGATACAAATTGCCCAAATTCTGATTTTTGGTACTCAAAATCGAAAAATAAAACGTTTTAGTCCACATACCTCCTCGCCTTTCTGCTCTCCTGATACAAATTTGCCCAAATTCTGATTTTGGTACTCAAAATCGAAAAATAAAATATTTTGTCCACATACTTCCTCGCCTTTCTGCTCTCCTGATACAAATTCGCCCAAATTCTGATTTTTGGTACTCACAATCGAAAAATAAAACCTTTTAGTCCACATACCTCCTCGTCTTTCTGCTCTCCTGATACAAATTTGCCCAAATTCTGATTTTTGTTACTCAAAATCGAAAAATAAAACGTTTTAGTCCACATACCTCCTCGCCTTTCTGCTCTCCTGATACAAATTTGCCCAAATTCTGATTTTTGGTACTCAAAATCGAAAAATAAAATATTTTAGTCCACATACTTCCTCGCCTTTCTGCTCTCCTGATACAAATTCGCCCAAATTCAGATTTTTGGTACTCAAAATCGAAAAATAAAACGTTTTAGTCCACATACCTCCTCGCCTTTCTGCTCTCCTGATACAAATTCGCCCAAATTCTGATTTTTGGTACTCAAAATCGAAAAATAAAACGTTTTAGTCCACATACCTCCTCGCCTTTCTGCTCTCCTAATACAAATTCGCCAAATTTTCAACTTTCTGAAACGAAAATTTTGATCGGGATAACAAAAATTTATAATGCTATCAGGATAACAGAAACGCAAGGAGATAATTTTCTCGATTTACAATTTTTCTTAGAAATCCAGAAATAAAAGGATGTGTCAGTCCGCATACCTCCTCGCTTTTCTGCTCTCCTAATACAAATTCGCTCAAATTCTAATTTTTGGTACTACATTCAAAAAAAATTTTGAATAAATTTTTTTATTTCCTTAAGGCCGTCTCACACCTGCTGAACCATTACTAAAGCCCCTCTCACACCTGCTGGAATATTTCTAAAGCCCGTTCCACACCTACCGAAATATTACTAAAGCCTGTCTAACACATACTGAAATATTACTAAAGGCCGTCTCACACCTGCTGAAACATTACTGAATGCCATCTCACACGGGCGAAATGTCACTGAAGCCCATCTCACACCTGAATTATTACTAAAGGCCATCTCAAACCTGCTGAATTATTACTAAAGGCCATCTCACACTGGTACTGATGGCATCCAAAAAAATATTTCTATTCAATTGAGAATGTTTCCCTTTTCAACATTAATTTCATTTGATTGGAAAACTAAATCTCTTTCTAATTTAATGGTCTGAAATGGAAGACATGATGGAGGAAGACAAAATAAAACACTTTTGGTATAATTCTATAAAATATTTATGTACAATATAAATAGTTTATATACATAAAAAAAAAAAAATTTTTAAAGGAACCAATTAAAAATTATAGAGCACAATATACAGGGGTTCTATTAAAAAAAAAGAAGTATATTTTTTTCCTAATGATATTTTACAATGTTTTTTTAAGTACATAAATTTTTCATAATATTCAACGTTCGATACACAGTATGCACTATAGCGCAAATGTTCACGAAAAATTGTCAAAAAATTGTGTTTTTATTGGAAAAGTTGAAATGACTATCTACCTGAGATTTTAAGATACAAAATTTTGTATTTTTCTACTGTATTAAAATTTTGCCTTTCAATTACTTTAGGAGACACAGCCCATTGAAGATCATCAGGTTTTTTCTCCCTTCTTTTTTAGCAATGAATACAAAATTGGCCGATTGCCCAATAGCGAAAGCAGAATCTCGATTGTTTTCTTTACATGGTCTGTATTTGTAGAATAAACAGTGTATAGGTTAAAACACAGTCATCTGTTATCCAAATAAACGTTATGAATACAAAAATATTGAAGAATATTTTTTTTTTCGAAAAACTAACTAAGGAATACACTAATGAGGAAGAAAGAGCACAACAACGGGTTTGGTAGGGACGTAGCTCGAGAAGTAATTGAGAATACCAGGTTTTGGTTACTAATTCGACTTAAGCTGCCAAAAAAATCCTGGGTGGGGATAATAAACATCAAAATTACCTTGACAAAAAATTATGATAAATGAAACTTTCTGAAAAATCAGATACTTTAGATATTGAAGTTCAGATAACAAAATGACAAAGCTTGTGAGTGCTTGAAATAAATTTATTTCGAGTCGGCTTCTTTTCACAGAACTGACTCCATTTCGCAACTTTTCTTCTATCCCAAAACAGGACAAATAATTCGAAGCTTACACCCCTTTCAATCACTGACCATCATCATAAACCAAGAACAAAATAAAAACAATGATCACACTTTGGTCCCATTCTTCTGATGGTCTCCTATCGTAACCTGCGTTACGAAAGGCCCCCGGGATTGGCTACCTCTCCCGGACGGGTGTCTCCCCTGCACCGGCTGGTTTCGTGGCAACGAATTCGAGTTGGGGTCTTGGTATGGCGGGGGTTGTTGGGATGGAATGGTGTTTACGTGCGGCACGTTCTGACGCTGACGGTTGTTCAGAACAGACTGGATTGTTTCGTATTCGTAGTAGTTGGAGACGGGCCTCAGTTGGTTGTCCGGTCGGCTCTGACGTTGAGAATGGTATTGGTGTTGTTTACGGCTGAGGAGAAATCAATTTATTAATGGCCGTTCCAGAACGCAAATGTTTTGAGATTCTCCCTCCGCCCAATCGAAGATCCCAGCAGAAAAAATTGCATATATTGTGAATAACATAAAATAAAAACAATAAAGCATAATAAGCATGCAAAACCATTGAAATATGAAACTATCACACAGATGATTTACACTGTTTGAAAACGAAAATTAAACACATATTTTTTTCCAGGCATTTGGATTGGTTGATTGGATCAACATGTCGAATGACTTAATTAAAAGAGAATATTTCAAATAATCAAAAATGTGCAAGAGGCTATCCACAGAAAGTTTGTTATAAAGGGTTTTCCACATGAAACTTCGAATATTGATATCTTTGAGATGGATAGAGATATCAATACTTCCTGAAAACAAATGAATTCAAGCTTAAAAAGACTTCCAATTTCACTTTACTTTCTTCAATGTCTGTCTGGTCTATCCAAGAGAAGCTATGATAAATTCTTGAGGTGGATACAATATTTTCTTGAACTGACGCGGCTGATGAAAAAGTGTATTAAAATTCAAAAATACAAGAGAGAACAAACTAGCATATCCGAACATTGACAGAACAAAAAACTACATTTAAATACCTTTCTTAAACAATAACATTGTCCATAAATTGGCAACATGTATAAGAAGCAGAGTGCACACAGCTCTACACTCCCATTATTCAAGAAAAATGGCGTCGGTGCTGGGTAAACTAATGGAGGAAACCCTTTAGGCACAGAATCCATTTGTTTTTTCAAACTATTGATCTCCTTTATTTCAAAGAGTTTCATGTAGGATACCTTGTATACACAAAGGTTTCAATACTCTCTAAGACTCTAAATATAAAAAAACTACTCCAATTTTGAAGTTATTTTTTATTCCATTGGCCAGGGGCTTGGATGCATGTCACATAGTAAAAGATCTCCAAGTGGAATAAAGATTTAAAAAATGATAAAAAAAAAATTGGACAAGCTTTATACAAATGCACTAAAAAAGGAAAAAATATTTTTTTTGTTTGACGTAGGTTATTCTGTGAGTAGCAGAAGCAGTAGCAAAAGCTTGCCACAAATATAAAATAAGTATTCTTGCGCGGCAAGATTTTGAATCTACTACTCACAGATTTCGGGGTATTTGCCCCTCATCAGTACAGGGTGGGTCAAGCAGACAAAGATTAATGTCCTCGTTACCTGACTGAAATAATTAATATCCATCCAATTTCAAAGCATTTGCTGGAATGGATTAGCAGAACGGAGCTAACTTCGGTCTACAGGGGTGAGTGAAGTGGTTAATATTGATCATTTACAACAAACATTTGCAAAACCTACTAGACTTTGCAAGTTTAACCATCGGATGTCATTCAACGTCCGTCGAGGCATTAGCCAGGGAAGTAGTTGTTTTTTTATGGATATGCGACCAACATACACCTATTGTATAGGTTTTTGTAGTCAGCTGTCTTGAGAAATAAGACATTTTTAATGAAGTTATGGCTGGCTATCAAGAATGTTGCAGATATTTCTATCCTGGGATTCAGGATGACATTCATTGGTAATGTTTTAGTTGCACTAGTTGTGTTAAGATGACATTAGCTCCGTTCGGCTAATTCCATTCCAGCAAATGCTTTGAAATTGGTTGATAATAATTATTTCAGTCAGGTAACGCAGACATTAATCATTGTCTGCTTGACCCACCCTGTATTGATGAGGGGCAAATTCCCCGAAACCGGTCTACAGGTGGTCAGCCTGAGTAAAGTGGTTAATATTCATCCGTTTCGCAACAAACATTTGCAAAGTCCTACTAGGACTCTGCAAGTTTATCCATCGGATGTCATTCAATGTCCGTCGAGGCATTTGTCAGGGAAGTAGTTGTTTTTTTATGGATATGCGACCAACATACACCTATTGTATAGGTTTTTGTAGTCAGCTGTTTTGAGGAATGTTATAGATTTATGTCTCTTATTGCACATAGATTTTAGAAAACATAAATTGGTTGAAAGCAAAATAGAAGCTTCAGATCACAAACATCAGCTGTGTTGTATTTATAGATAACCACTGCATACAGGAAGTCCCTTCTAAATACTTTAGTAGGTCGATTTTTCTGCAGATTTTATGCAGGTCTTCCTTATTCAGTTTCTATAATTGGACTTGGAAAATATTTTATTTTATTATATTTTATAAAAAAAAGAAAGAAGAAAGAAATCAGTGCGAACAGGGTCTCCCTCTTAATAGGACATCTATCTTTGTGTTCAACTTTAAATATAATAATAATAAGAACATTGCAAATTACATCAGCGGCAAAATAGTCAAATACAAGTTCCACAATGAATATTTCTCATTGATAAGACAACCGGCAGAGTAAATTTCGACATACAGATTATTTCCATAAATCACCAGTGTGTGTTAGTTTCAGGGAATTTCAGCAAAACAGGAGTGTGTTAGTACCATTCGTGACACAGACTCTTGTGACGCGTGTGTTAATATATGACAAAGAGGTGCATACCTTTCCTCCTCCACCTTTAATCTTTGCTGTTGCACTTGCAGACGCATCTGAACTATCTGACTGTCAGATAGGGGGTCTTTATTGCGGCTACACCAGGACAAAACAACAGGCGTGTTATAAACAAATCATCAACAGACACAAAACAATCCAACAGCCAACACATAAACAAATGTCAGAGAAGTAATGAATATATTCCAGGTATTCCAAAAAAAATTAAATATATCTCAGTCAATTTCTTCACAGTTTCCAGAAAAACAATTGGAGATAATTCATTACTTTTGGTTTATCAATTGCTTAAAAATGCATTTTTCCCGTGTGAAATGAGAATAAACTTGACCTGGACAGAATGAAAGCAATCCTAATACATAGTGTTGAACGATAAAATGTAAAATTTTTTTTAATAAATGATGGAAGATAGTTTTTCAGTTGTAGATGATTCCACATCTTATACAGCATATCATTGTTCTTCAAAAAGGTCTATTTTATTTCTTGGATGCATGTTTATTTTATTTATTTATTAAAAGACTTTTTATAACTACCGGTTTTCAGTTTTTTTTTGGAGTTTTAGTTCCGTGAATAAATAATATAAAAATTGTACCTTACAAAATAAATTGACAATAAGAATAATTATGATTATTTTCAATACCAACCTTTTGATTTTCAAGATTTTGCAGGACATTCAAATGTACGGAATTCTATTTGAAAAATTTTAAAAATCGATTAAATGTGACCATTTTTTCAATTATAATCGTTTCTATATGCATTGAACTAACTCACCCAATTTTAGAGAAATATTGTGTTAAAAAAATATAACTTATTTACAGCAAAAAGAAAAAAAAAAGAAAACCACCATATTTTGTCAGAACTTCATAAAGGAGAATAATTAAAAATGGCATCAAGAAATCTAAATTACCGAGCGTCGGGGGCGGTTTGGCGGCGGCAATATTTTTATTAGACCCTCTGCCACCTTCAAATTTCGTCAGAATGTTCTTGAGGGAGAACAATAAGCGATGTCATTGACAAATCCGAGTTACCGAGCGTCGGGGGCGGGAGGGCGACGGCAGTATTTTTATTAAAGATCCTGCCACCACCATATTTCATCAGAGCTTTCAGAAAGGAGGATAATGCACGATTCCATCAACAGAAAAATATACCGTGCGTTGGGGGCGGTATAGCGACGGGAATATTTTTATTAGAGATCCTGCCACCAACAAATTTAATCAGAGCGTTCATGATAAAGAATAATGAAATATTCCGCCGACAGAAAAAAAATACCGCCTCGGGGGTGGGTTGGCCTCAGCCAAATTTTTATTGAAGGTCCTGCTACCATCATATTTCGTCAGGGCGTTCATGAAGGAGGCTAATGTACGATTCCATCAACAGAAAAAAATTACCAACCGTCGAGGGCAGGTTGGCCTCTGCAATATTTTTATTAAAGGTCCTGCCACCCCCATATTTCGTCAAAGTGTCCATGATGGAAACTAATGCACGATTACATCAACAGAGAATAAAAACTTTCTAACAAAAAATTAAACCGACGAAAAAATCAACTGAAAAGCAAAAAATAAAATAAACCCTCTTAGTCTAAATGATAATTGAGCTCCTAAACTAATGTAAGTAACTGATTTTGAGTCGGCGTCAAACAAACAATTATCGAAGATCATTATCTACGAAAGAAGTCATCGAAACGCAGCCGTGCATCTTGCTGCCATCATTTTACGCTTCACCTAATTCAATTGCTAGTTTGAATAATGTCAGTAGCGATCTGTCATTGTCAACTACGTATGCGTGTGCCAATGTTCACTAGTGAAAAATCAATTATCCCCTATTTTTCTACCCGTAAGGGTGGCTAATTCCTTTTGAAATCCAAATATAAGGTATACCCTATCTATTAAAAAAGAATCATCCAAATCGAAGAATCCAGTACAAAGTTATGCCTGATAGAATCGGTTACGGACCAGAATTCAGAGGGTGAGTGATCAATATCCTTCATTTCTACCCTTAGGGTGGATTTCATCTCCTGAACTCAAATGGGACCAAATTGAAGTACACCTATCCACGAAAAAATTATCGGAATCGGACGCCTTAGTAAAAAGTTATGCGTGATCATACATAAAAAAAATATTATGGAAAATAAAATATACGGGTCGAATAGAAAACCTCCTCCTTTTTGGTTTCGTCGGTTAAAAATTACCGAGCGTCGGGGGCAGGTTGACTTTGGCAATATTTTCATTAAAAATAAATAGGTCTATTTATTTTTAAGCAATTACATTAGTTTATCTTAAGGAGCTTACTTGTTAGGTTCATAACTGTACTCTGGCTTTAATGGTTTCTTTAATTGAAACTTTCTTGATGTACCATTTGGGATTTTTTTAAAATTCTGTAGTGTACTTGACCTATAAATAAATTAAAGGTCCTGCTACCACCGTATTTCGTCAGAGCATTCATGAAGGAGAATAATGGAATAATCCGTCGAGATAAAAAAATTACCGAGCGTCGTGGGCGGGTTGCCGCCGCCCCATCCTTACCCCGACAACGATAATTTTTTCTCCCGACGGAATATTTCATTAATCTCCATCTTGAACGTTCTGATAAAATATGTTGGTGGCAGGATCTCTATACCTTCCCCCAGCTCGGGATTTTTTTCTGTTGACGAATCGTGCATGAACGCCTGACAAATATTGCTGGCCAACCCGCCCCGACACTCGGTAATTTTTTTCTGTTGATGGAATCGTGCATTAACCTCCTTTATGAACGCTCTGACGAAATATGGTGGTGGCAAGATCTTTAATGAAAATATTGCCGCCGCCCTCCCGCTCCCGATAACTCGGATTTGTTGATGACGTCGCTCATTATTCTCCCTCAAGTACGCTCTGGCGAAATTTGAAGGTGGCAGAGTGTCTAATGAAAAGATTGCCGCCGCCAAACCGCCCCCGACGCTCGGTTATTTGGATTTCTTGATACTTTTAATTATTCCCTTTTTTTATTTATTTTATTCATACACCATCCAACAGCCGAAGCCAATTACAGGATGGGAAAAATCAACAGTACAAAAATACATTAGATATAGTATAAATTAATCTATAGAATAAAAATCAAAACAATTCACATTATCAATTGAAGAGAGATATGCAAATCAGTACATACACTGAAAAAACTTCTTGTGATTGAAGAAAAAAGTTTATATACTGATTTGCGTACTACCAGTCAGTATAACAGTAAGAAATTCTACAGCAATGCTCTTTTTATATCGACAACTTTACAATGTTGTGTTTACTTGTTAGTCTTGTGTTGACTTTGTACTCTTGTATCTATATACTTAATATACATTTGGTTTTGTTTTTTGACTTTTCTCCAATTATTGTACATTGTAACATTACTGCAACAACTGTACTTTTCAATTTGAGAAATAAAGAAATTATTATTATTATTATTAATTATTATTATTATTATTAATGGAGAATATCAAAGGAATCTTGAGAAGACATATAATCTGAACATTCTGACAGAAGATGTGACAGAGGTGTTACATATAAAAATATTGCTGTATTTATTGCTAAAGTAAGCGGGGTTGAAAATTGACAAAAATACCCATTGGTTAATATAGTTATTCTTATTATCTGTTCGGTTATTTTCGATTTCTTGCTCTTGCTCCGGAAATATTTTTTTTATAAAAAATTTTAGAATTATTTTCATTCTGTCCTAATTTAGGTCATACCCAATACGAAAATGCAAAATAATGTATATAAATAGTACCTATGTCCAAAAAATTAATTTGACAAAAATTCCTGACCTGACCTGAATTCAAACCAATATGTTGAAAAAAAACCTGGACACTATTTCAAATTATTGTCATGCAACAAATCATGGTTAGTCACAAAATGAAAAGTGCACAACAGACAAGTGTGTGAAAAACGTGTAGAAAACAGTGATATAGGTCCTTTTACAAAAAACCCAATACAGAAAATCATTCAGAGAGTAATTTAGCATTTTTTTCAATTCTCAACTGTTGAAAGTATAATTTTTATAAGAAATTTAGAAGATTGCAAATGTACCAAATCATAATATTAATATTTAATACAAAAACTGTATTGAGATAATTTTATTGATTAATATCAGACCCACTCCAGATGATTTTCTACAGAAATCTCCTGTATAATAATCAGGCAAAATTACCTTAAATGATTTTGAAGTTCTTTGTAATTAACATAGTGGGTGAAGGGGACGGATTCTGTAATACCTGATCTACTACCAGGTCTCCCATACTCAACAAACTGATTGGATGGATCAACCCTCTGGAAGAAAAAAAAATTATAGTCCAATTGGGAGGAAGGCATGAACGTAAATATTCTACTTTCAAATTCTTCATTTTAGGATTTTTTTTTAATAATAATATTTATTTTCCATAAGATAATTTACAAAATTATATAGGAATAGTCAAGTTGATGAAGACAAAAGTATCAAGAGAAAAATTCTCCCACACTATAAAAACATTTTTCTTGTAAAAAGGATCTAAGTCTACTTTTGAACACATGAATTCGAAAGTTTCAGTCAATTTCATGTTAATATATTTTAATTTATACCACGAAAGTAGTTATATTTTATGTTAGAAATGAAATAAAAATTAAAAAAATAAATAAAACAAGCTTTTATGCAAATGCACTAAAAAGGAAAAAATAATTTGACCTAGGTTATTCTGTGAGTAACAGACTCAAAATCTTGCCGCGCAAAAATACCTATTTGATATTTGCGCCAAGCTTTTGCTACTCACAGAATAACCTAAGTCAAACAATTGAACGAATAATTTTTTCCTGTTAAGTGCATTTGTATAAAAGCTTGTCTTGAGTTTTTTTATATCTTTTTTATTCATTCCTGAAATCCGTCATCCCATTGAATTCTGACAGAAACATCATGATGTCCAACCCCAAAAAACCCACATACCAATTTTGACTGAAATTGGGCATTAAAAAAAAATCGCCATATTGAATTAATGAGTTTTGACAAACAAATCATGATGTCCGACCCCAAAAACCTCCACACACCAATTTTGAATGGAATCGGGCTATAATCACAAAACTCGTCGCCATCTTCGAGCCGCCATATTGAATTCGTGGATTTTGACAAAAAAATCATTATCTCCGACCCCAGAAACTTCCACATCAATTTTTTGGTTGCATGGAAGAACGGCTGTAGCCGAATGTCGCCAACACTTTAGAAAAGTTGTTATCCACTTCTATTTTTAAATGAATAAAGACGATATTATTATTATTATTATAATTTTTATTGAAATCGGGCTATAAGCAAAAAACTCACCGCCAGCTTGGAGCCGCCATTTTGAATTCGAGGATTTTGACAAATTTTTGGAAGGGCATAACAAAACTTGCCACTTGGAGCCGCCATTTGAATCGGGATTTTGAAGAAAAATAATTATCTGACTCCAGAAACCCCCACATATCAATTTTTATTGAAATCGGGCTAAAAGCAAAAAACTCGCAGCTAGCTTGGAGCCGCCATTTTGAATTCGTGGATTTTGTCAAAAAAATCATAATCTTCGACCCCAAAAACCCACACATACCAATTTTTAATGGAATCGAGCTATAACCACAAAACTCGTCGCCATCTTGAATTCGTGGATTGGCAAAAAAATCATTATCTCCGACCCCAAAAACCCCTACATATAAATTTTGATTGAAATCGGGCTATAACCACAAAACTTGTCGCCTTATTTGATCTGTCCCCGAAAACCCCCACACCAATTTTGAATAGTATCGAACCATAATCACAAAACAACTCGTCCGCCAAATTGGAGCCGCCATTTTGAACACCTGCCAAATTTAATGTTAATCAGACAACTAGAAGTGGGTCAAATTTAACTTTGATTACAAACCCATAGACAGACATCGGGACAGGTGAAACTAAATAAAAGCTTATAAAAACCTATTATTTGAAATGTTCACCCTATGAAGGTATGCATTTGGATGGCAGCTCATTCAAAGAAAAATTCAAAGAAAAAACAAACATATAAAGCGTGTAGTGGGTCAAGCTGATGTTGAAAATCCTAAGCAAAAGTTCAGAGGAGAGAGACCAAAAGTCTGGTTATTTCTGAATAGGGTCTCTAATGACGTAAATGAGGAAGACATTCAAGAGTATCTGGAAGATAAGACTGACAACACGGACGAATTTGTTGTCAAGAAATTAAAATCATCTGAAGGAAGCAGGTTTTCAAATTTTATGGTAGCTGCTGATATGAAGTTCAAGAATAACTTTTATAATCCTAGTTTTTGGCCTATGGGAGTAGGCTTCAAAAGATTCAATTTTAATCTTTATTACCATAAATATGGAATACGTAATGTACTAGAAGACAAATTAGAGGAAAATCGGCCTACTTCTTTTTTAGATCCACAGAAACATTAGGAAGTATTGGTGAAAATCATAACTCCAAAAATAATTCTATCAATCAAAGTGACTCATCTGAAGAAAGAAGACCATGGTCAATTAGCTCAGAACTGTGCGTTATGCACTTTAATGTGCAAGGTTGTTCCAATAAACTACTAGACTTAGAGTTAATTCTAGATCAAAACTCTCCAGATATTTTGTGTATAAGTGAGAGCTGGCTCAAACAACATGAGTGTATCAATTTTAAACTTTCAGACTATAATCTTATCAATTTCTTCTGTAGGGAGAGACACATCAGGGGAGGGGTTTGTATCTTTGCAAAGAAATCCTTAAGTGTGAATAAAATTTCGATTGATACTAGCATTGAGAAAGATGTAGAAATATGTGCGGTTGCATTGAACACAAAAAGTAACAATTTCATATTTTTGTCAGTTTATAGATCACCTCTGGGTAACATGATCACTTTTCTTGATTCGCTCGATCGAACAATCAAGACCTATATAGTAAATATAAGAAATTTGACTTAATGCTCATGGAGATTTCAACATTGATATGCTGAAAATACCAATCGAGGGCTGATTTCATGAATATACTGCAGCAACATAACATAAAAGTAATAATTAGTGAACCAACTCGCATATGGGTGAGACGCCACCTGTATTGACAATATTTTATCCACAGTTGTCCCTATTAGCTATTCTGTAAATCATTCCAGTATTTCCATCACACTTTTCAACTTGCAACATTTCATTGTGAACAGGCTAATGAAAATCGTGTTACACTCAAGAGATGTTTTAGTGAAGACAATATTGAAAAATTCAGAAGTTTGCTTTCCGAAACTGATTGGACTTTACTGTATGAAAAAGTCTGTGTGAATTCCAAGTTTGAATATTTTCATAATGTGTTTTCTCACTATTTTAATATTTCATTCCCAAAAAAGAATACTTTAATTAAAAAATCTAAGAGCCCTCAATGGATTTCTAATGAGTTGAGAGATATGAGCAGAAGGTTAACTGAGTTATCAGAGCTGAATAAAATTTATGGTAATGGTTTGTATCATGAAGAGTATCAACTGCTCAAATCAACTTATCAGGTTAAATTGAAACAAGCAAAAAAAACTTGTAATGACGTTAGAATTTCTTCAGCTGACAATAAGGTAAAAGAATCTTGGAAAATAATCAAGGAAGCACAAAATCACCCAATATGTTGTGGTGTATCACTTCTTCAAAATGCTGAACAAGCAGATATTACCGATAAGCAGACCATTAGCAACCTTTTTGGTGAGTACTTTTCAACTGTGAGTAACAACATATCCAAACCTGACACCCAGAATATAAATTACATTTCACCATCCCTACAGAGTATTTATCTGTATCCAACAACTAAATTCGAGATCGAAGAAGTTATTAGAAAAGTTTGTAAGAAAAAATCTTCAGGGATGGACGAAATTCCGGGCCATGTCATAAAAAAGGTGCCAATTTGATTTCTGAGCCACTGAGCCATATCGTGAACACTTGCTCATTGAGGGAGTTTTCCAAACATCTTGAAATTTTCAAAATTTTACCTATTTACAAAAACAAAGGTTCTCCGAGGATTGTTCCTCCTATAGACCAATATCCTTACTCAATCAGTTTTCTAAGATCTTGGAATATTGCTTTTATCAAAGGTTATATGACTTTTTTGAGACATTCAGATTATTTTCACACAGCCAGAATGGTTATAGAAAAAATAGATCTACTATTACAGCTATTGATCAGCTTATCAGGCATGTAGTTGAAATGTTAGACAAAAAACAGCAAATTTTAGGCTTATTCTTCGACATGAGCAAGGCATTCGATCTTGTTGACCATGCAGTGCTGTTGCATAAACTGCAGATCTACGGAATACGTGGTTCTGCACTGAATTAGCTTACGCTTACCTAGCAGGTCGAGTCAGATGGTCAGTGTAAATGGGACAAGTTCGAGTGTAAAAAGTGTATCAATTGGAGTTCCACAAGGCTCCATTTTGGGACCACTTTTATTTTAGTTTTCATTAATGATCTTCCAAAATTCTGCACGGAAGCCTCTATCACTGTGGTCTTTGCTGATGACACTAATATTTTGGTATCTGCTGGGAATAGTTCTGAAGTAATTAATAGAGCTCAAATAGTCACAGCTCAAATTTCTGAGTGGTGCTTCCTAAATGGTCTGCTGCTAAACACTCCCAAATCTCAAATGCTTAATTTTGTTGCAAAAAACACTCCCGTAGATATAAGTTATCTGATTAAAATCAATAAGGAGACGATACATCAAATGAATTCCACAAAATTTTTTGGGGTCACCATTGATAATAAGCTAACCTGGAAGGATCATATCATAAGTGTTAAATTAAAGCTAAGTAAACATATATATTTACTTCGACAGTTAAAGCATACGGTATCATTCGATGTTCTCAAACTTCTATACCACAGTTTGTTCCAGGCTGTTATAGCCTACGGACTAGAACAATGGGGATTAGCTGCCAAAGCCCATGAAGTATTTGTTGTACAAAAGAAGGCAATCAGAATTATGGCAGGTGCATCCTCAAGGGATCATTGCAGGCCATTATTCATACAGTTTAATATACTGACAATGCCTAGTTTGTATATTTATCATACTTTAATATATATCAAGAAAAATATTTCAAGCATACCCAAAAATGAACAAATTCATGATCATTTTACCAGAGATTCTTCAAAACTCCATCAGCCTTACGGCAGATTGGCAGTATCTCAGAATCATCCCATGTGCTATGGGGTCAAGCTGTATAACCATCTTAGTGAAGACATGAAATTGACCTCGAATATTTTTGTGTTTAAAAGGCAACTTAAGGTATTTCTACTTCAGCATGCATATTACTCCGTTGATGAGTATCTCCAAACACCCTAATGTGTTTTTGAGGAATTTCTTTTAATACTTACTTGTTGATTGTTTGTTCAGTGTAATCGCGAATCATATTCAATTTTAATTTGCAACTTACTCTTAAGTGTGCGAATACAATGTGTTTTATTATATATATATATATGTGTGTATATCCCGATGTTTGACCTGTTGAATTAGTCAGTATTTTGCAATGATGTTATGAATTTTCTTCTTTTGTTCTGATATTTATTGTGAAAAAACACTTATTCAATAAAATTTTGATTGATTGATTGATTGATTGAAACCAATGATGATAATAATAATATGAATTTAATAAAAACTTAGTGTTCAATATATGAATTAAAAACTATAAAAAGCTAAGAGAAAACTGAGGTAACCATAGAAATAAAACTTGTTGAAAAGCAAATAATATGAATAATTCATGAGTTTATAATACATATTTTCAAAAATAATGGGATTATTTTACCTGTAGCGGCCTTGGATCTTCCCTATCGTCGATTTGATAATAAGTGTGTCTTTGTGCCATCCTTTGTTTATGCAGCTCTCGTTCATTTCTTCTATGTTCAGAAGAGTTTTGTCTATATTTAATTGGTGGTGGTGCCACCACGGAATTTTCTGGAATCACCTACAACAAGAATATTCAATTAATTCAAGAAATACATTGTTTGATTTATTTGAAAATATGAACAGGGTGTTCATAAAATCAGATGTGGAATCATCTGCGACTGAAAGACACACTTTAGTCACTATCTTCCATCATTCAAGATAAATTCTTGGGAAGTGTTCATGTTGAGAATTAAATAATGAATAGAAATATTTTTCGGAAAATTGATGAATCTACGATAATAAAAATGACGACCTAGCTTATTCTGTAAGTATCAGATTCAAAATCTTGCAACGCAAAAATACCTATCAGGCCATAATAACAAAACAGGTCGCTATCTTGAAGTCATGAGTTTTCAATTTTCACAAAAACATCATTCGATGTACGACTCCAAAAACCCACACACCAATTTTGAATGGATCGGGCTATAATCACAAAACTGGCCATCTTGGAGCTGCCTCCTTGAAATCGTGAATTTTGACCAAAAAAATCATGATTCCATCCCCAAAAACCACAATACCAATTTTTATTGGAATCAGGCTATAACCACAAAACTCGTCGTCATATTAGAGCCGCCATCTTAAATTTATGAATTTTGACAAAAAATTCGTGATCTCTGTCCCCGAAAACCCCCACATACTAATTTTGAATAGAATCGAACCATAATCACAAAACTCGTCCGCCATATTGGAGCCACCATTTTGTTTTTTCTCTAGCAAAAATTCCATAATGCATTATCTCCGGAATTATGAACACCTTCCAAATTTCATGTTAATCGGACAACTAGAAGTGGATCAAAATCCACTTGTAATGTAAGATTTGATTACCCACAGACAGACATCAGGATAATAATAATAATGGTATTTATGTATTTATCTCCCAGGGGGGATCCGATACTATGGAAAAATCCGGATACGCAGGATCAACGCGCAACGTAATCCTAGCTACCGTTACAGCTCAGCCGCAGTGGGGCCACTTGATAAGACAAGCGACTGGCTTTGGGATGTCAGCGCCTGAGAGGATTAATGCGCCGCTCCCCGATGAGTCAGGTAGGGAATACAATCGCCTGAACCCACAGACGAAAGACTCAGCCGTCTCTACCGAATTTATTTATTTATTTATTAACGGACAAGCCAATTATACCATTACAAAAAGATTGTACAAAGTATACATTTTACAGATGACTAAGATCATGTTAAAACTAAAAATTAAAACTATTACAATTTTTTAACTGCTTTTCTAAAGGATGGTAAAGATGAACCGAACAGCTCAAGCTTGTTGTTGTGAGTGTTTGCTGACTTCAGTATTCTGTTAAGGGATTCGTTTTGACCATAATTTGTTCTACAAAAAGAGATCTCAAAAATGTCACTATTTCTATTTCTTCTAGCATTTACAGAAAGTGAGGTAAGCTCAACAATTTCAGGACAATCAATACTGCCATTGATGATTTTATGAAGGAATACCAGATCGATTTCAAGTCTTCTATGTGTTAAAGTATTCAAATTTAGGGTTTTTTGAATTTGTGAATAACTGTATTCATCTCTATTCATTCCTAAGTTGTAGCCACAGTATCTTAAAAATTTATTCTGAGTACTCTCCAAGAGTTCTATGTCGACTCTATAGCATGGTGACCAAATGATAGAAGTGTATTCAAGAATAGATCTGACTTGGGCACAATATATAATTTCGAGAGCATCGACAGATAGTTCTCTTGCAGAACGAAGAGAAAAGCCCAGCATTTTTTTTGCACGAGATGAGATTTCTGTTATGTGACTCTTGAAATTCATTTTTGTGTCGAATATAACCCCCAAATCTTTAATCTTGTTGATCTCTGATAAGTTTGTGTCGTTAATCTGATAAGCATAATTAATTGCCTCTTTATTTCGTGAAAAACTAGTTTTTTGACATTTACCCAAGTTCAGTTTTAGTAAGTTAATATTACACCACCTGGAAAGGTTATTTAGGTCAAACTGTAATCTCTCAGCATCAGATATGGATTGAACTGTTCTGAACATCTTTAAATCATCGGCAAATAATAGGAAGGAACAGTTGGTGATAACATTTGGAAGATCATTAACAAAGATATTAAATAGTAGTGGTCCCATGTGAGACCCCTGAGGTACCCCTGAAGGAACTTCAATTGGATCTGATACTGAACTACCATTACGGTGTTGTTTTCCATTGGCCCACTATTTAGCACCCTGCTCCCCAGAGACCAACACCTGTTGATGAGGCACCGCAAGCGGTGGGGCTCCCTCATCCCCTGGGTACCCATGTCAACAAGAGAATTCCAATATCGGAAAGATTTCTCTTTCGTCAACCAGAAATCTCAAGTTTCGTTTGATGGGTAACCGCCTCATCAGGCATAAGCCATCATATGTTTCTCGTGTAACGAGTTGCCGTTCGCGTAAGAGTTCGCCAATGCTACTAAGCATGCAACCATGCTAATGAGAGGGGACCTGGATTTTGCCCAGCGGTGTCTGGGATCGTCACAGGCACTTCCCCACCCGACGGCCTAGCCACATGGTGGGCCTAGGCCCAAGACATCGGGGCAGGTGAAACTAAATAAAAGCTTGTAAAAATGAAGTTATTTTGTGTAATATCTAACAGAAAACAACTACTTCCCCGGCTACACCCACGCTAAACAATGAACTACATCTGATAGATATTTTGGAAGGGCCCTGACTCAAAAAATAAAATCTGAAAATTTGCATTTTTATTCAGATTGTTCATTCAAATTGGTTCAATAGTTTTCGAGAAATTCGCAGACATACCCACTATAACAACGACTAGAACATATCTGGATTCGAATACCTTACCTGTACTTGCTCTGCATGCCGGTGCACAAACCCGTGCCTCTGATACAGAGGCTCACGCTGAATTTGCTGCTCCCTCTGAGAGCCCTGACTGGAATGATGCGACCCTGACTGGAATGATGCGAACCCTGACTGGAATGATGCGAATTCTGACTGGAATAAAGTTGCGAAGCGTGACTCGGATGGAGCGTATTCGAATTCGACGACTGTGAATTTTGACTCGAATCGAAGGAGGTTGGTTTGAGGCAATTCGCATTGGAAGGTTGTTTTGGAGACGCGTGGTTCGGATCTTGAATCTGTCGGAATGGCTGCTGTGACTTCGTTGTCGGTTCTTGTTGCTGTTGTTGTTGCAAATTGGCGTTCGAGTCGAATTCGTTGGTATGATGGTAATGTTGAGCGGGCTCGGGGTTTGAAAATTCAATTTTTCGGTGTTTTCCAAACCTATCAAAATGAAAAAATTCAATAAAATTACGACATTATGGAAGATTTTGTGGGATGGAACTCCAAACGCAAATACAACTAAATTCAACATTTTTTTTATTTTCACGCTTGATACTTATATGAAAATCCATATAAAATAAAAAAAACACTTCACTAAATACTCAATCCCAGTTACTTTAGCAATAAATCCAGCAATATTTTTGTACGTTACCGTGCCATCCAAATATTCTGTCAGAACGTTCATAAAGGATAATCATTGAAATATTTCGTCGAGAGAAAAGGAATACCATTATACCAACGCTCGGTAATTTATTTCTGTTGATGTATCGTTCATTAGCCTCCTTCATGAACGCTCTGACGAAATATGGTGGTGGCAGGACCTTTAATAAAAATACTACACAGGCCAACCCGCCCCCGACACTTCGTAATGTTTTTCTCTAGATGGAATCCTCCTTTATTCTTCATCATAAATGCCCTGACAAAATATGGTGGTGGCTGGAACTCTAATAAAATATTGCTGAGGCCAACTCGCCCCCGACGCTCGGTAATTTTTTTCTTTCGATGGAATCCTCCATTATTGGAGCGAAGTTCCTTTATGCGGCTTGATAGAGTAAGGGATTTTGAACTCACTACATAGTGATTCGATATTTGAATTCAAATATACCTTTTTGGGCATGTTAGAAAGCCTCAGTGTTTCAAGTGAGGCAATAAATTGTGATTTTGTAGTTGGTAGAGCTTCAATGTGTTCCGCGAATTTCGTGAAATTCAGTAGTTTAAAGTGCCGAAAAAACACCAAAGTGTTGAAAAAGTTAATTACAAACTCCTTCGTAAGCTTAAAAACAATAAAACAGTGTGCTGAAAGTGATCTAAATATCTAAAAAGAATCAATCAATCAATCAATCAAAATATGCTTTATTATCAAAGAATAATATCTTATTGACAAAGCGTGTATATATAAATGTAAATTAAGTTAATACCATTTGATAAATGTATAAAAATAGTCACTACCATATAAAATTGAATTGAATCAAAACAATCAGTCACATATTAAAATTTGCATGCATCTATGTATATATATATATATATATATATATATATATATATATATATATATATATATATATATATATATATATATATATATATATATATATTTATATATATATGTGCTTTCAACTATTACAATAATACAAAGCAAAAAATGGAATTTGCAATTATTTGACTGTATTTTGATTGTGCACTGGGGCAGCTTCTATTGAACAGGGTGGCATTTGCTTTTCTAAAACTGTAGGAAAACCCAGCAAAACCTACAGCACCATCATGAAATAAAATACAGATTCCATTTTTACTAACATTGAGATATACACTATATATATATGGTGGAACTAATGTTATAACCAAATCTAACACTAAGGCTGGGCAAAAATTATTTGGTTTAGGTCCTCAATTGTATATGGTTCAGAGTAGATTAAGTATCTGATGATTGATCTTCTAAAATTGGAGAGGTTTTTCATCTCTTTAATTTTGCTAGGAAGCATATTATAAAATTCTACACACTTATAAAACTGCCTTTTCAAGAAGACTGGTCTTATGTATAGGGAAGGTAAGATTATCTTTGTACCTTGTATCATAAAATGGGTAGATAGTACACCATCGAAGAAATGCTTATTTTTGAAAGCGAAGTTTACAAATTGGAAAAAAATATACCAGGTACAGTTAACAAATTTAAAGATTTGAATTGTCCTCTACAGGATTCACCTATTTTGAGATTTCCCAGAATTCTAATCATTCTTTTTGAATTGTGAAGACTTCTTGACTGGTGATCCACCCCAAAAAGGATTCCAGTATGACATAACCGAATAAAATTGACCAAAGTAGACTGTTCTGAGAGTTTCAGGATCTACAACCTTCTTCAGTTCTTTGAGAGCGAACAGATTCTACTAAGTCTACCACACAATTGTTTCACATGTTCTGACCAGCACATATTTTCATCAATGGTAATACCAAGAAAGTTTGTTTTGTTGGCATACGATATTTGAGTCTCATAAAGATTAATGGAATCAGGAAACGCTGAAGTATTTCTGCCATGTCGAAAAAGAATACAGTTCGTTTTCGATGTATTTAGAACTAGAGCATTGTTTTGAAACCAATTTGCAATATTATCTGTGGCACTATTAGTTTTTTCACACAATTGGTTATAGTCTTTTTCTACAATAAGCAAGTTGGTGTCATCGGCATATGAAGTTAAAAGTTATAGTTGGGTCTCTCATAATATTTGAAATATCATTTACATATTATAAACAAAAATCGGACCAAGTACGCTACCCTGTAGGTACCCCATAGCAATTGTTTTCTCATCTGAGAAATATGACTTTGTATTATGCCTTACGCAAACTGTTTGCTGTCTGTTTGAAAGATAGGATGTAAACCAGTCATGTGCAACTCTGCGAATACCCATTTTATATAACTTACTCAGAAGAATTTCATGGTTCACACAGTCAAAAGCCTTCGACAGGTCTAGAAAAACACCATGAGCAATATAGCCATTGTCCAAATAATGAAGGATCCTCTCAATAAAAGTGAAAATGGCAGTTGTGGTATATATATATATATATATATATATATATATATATATATATATATATAAGTAAAGAGTCATATACACTTTTTTTTTAAACATCAATAAAGTTTCATAAAAAAACATTTAAAATCCAAAAATTCAAAAAGTTTTAAAACTCAAGAATTCAAAAATTTAAAATCTTCAAAACTCGAAAAATTTAAAATATTTAAAGTTTAAAAATATAACAAACAATAGAAGGTATTTGATATCACCGTGTATAGTTTTGGTCTACTTATCCTTCTATTCTATCCACATAATATTCTTCCAAACTATAATAGGCTCTATCGGAGAGAACTCTTTTTACTGCTTTTCTGAAGCTGGCATTGGACGGTATATCTTTAATATTATTTGGAAGGTGATTGTACATTTTGCAGCCGTTATATATAATTGAATCCTTAACTTGAGTGGAAGATGGTAATGGTAGTTTGAGATGGTTACTTTGTGGTGGATACCTACTCTCTGTAATGAAATTTTGTTTGTGTTTATTTATGAGGCACACTGTTTCAAGTATAAATATTGATACTACCGTGAGTATGTTGTGTTGCTTGAAGTGAGGTCTGCTACAATCCTTGAAATTTTAACTTACAGAGGTATCTCAAGGCTCGTTTTGTAAAACAAAAACACTTTGAAGACATTACCACTGCACACTCCCAGAATGGGATACACGTATCCAAATGTGATTCTACCAAGGAGTAGTATACTGTCTTTCGGTTGAGTATCCTAGTTCATTTGCAGCAATTTTCACAGCATAACAACCAGAGGACAATTTTTATTCAAGTTTTTCACATGTTCAGTGAATTTAAGACCGTTGTCAATGTATAGTCCTAAAATTTAGAAAAGACACTGTTTTCAATAATCTGGTGGTTTAAAAATATCAGCAACTGCACATTTGAAAGACACTATCTTGGTTTTAATATGTTGAAGGACAAAAGGTTGAGTGCACCACTCTTTGACTTTTATTATATCTGAATTGATGATATGATGAAGATCGGCTTTCTTATCTTTATGCCATAGTATGGTGGTATCATCGGCGAACAGGGTGACATTACCTGAAATGTCAAGGTCGTCAGATCATTAACATATAGTAAGAACAAATTGGACCCAAGATCGATCCTTGCGAGCCTACATTGTATATTACCTAAACTTGAAATTGATTTTGTCTAGCTACTTGTGTGCGGCCAGATAAATATGCGTAAACCATGAATGTGCTTCATCTCGAAATCCGTAGCGGTGAAGTTTCGCAACAGTATTTCATGATTCACACAGTCAAAAGCCTTGATAAATCACAAAATACAGCTGCGCAACTCCACCATCGGTGATCCTAGTATACAGTTCCCATAACAGTGAAAATATTGCATCATTTGTGTTCTTATTGCACTGAAATCCAAACTGTTTGATGCTCAATATATCACACGCCTGCAAAAAGTCAAAGATTCTCTTCTTAACGAGTCTTTCGATGATTTTGGCTAACGTGGGAATGAGAGAAATGGGCCTAAAATTCATGGGAGAGTTCACTTCACCACCTTTGTAGATTGTAAAATTGTTTTTAACCGCTTTCTTAGTTATTTGACCAACCCTCAGAAGTTGATGAAAACTTGTACGAGTTAAGATCACGGGGACCTTACCTTTTATAGTGGGATCCGAAACCACTCGATCGGTATAATTGGTGTTTTGAGAAAGGGTGGAAATATGCCTTCTTTGAAGGATTCATTTATCAGAGATACTAGTTGGTTCAGGGCATTATTTGGAAGATTTTCAAAAATCCTAACAGAAATGTCATCAAATCCAGTTGCGGTTTTATTTTTAATATAATGTAACGTTTCTTTCAATTCATCAATATTAGTGTCAGATTAAGTTTTCCTTAACCCTCACGTTTGTTAAATTTATTAGTGGATCATAGGCTTTGGTTAGACTTTTTGTCAATTCATCTGCAACTGTACAATAGTACTCATTCAATGTGTCCGGATTCAACTCCAAATCTACTTTCTTTTTGGAATTCTTTCCTAAAAGATCATTTACTATCATCCAACTCTCCTTTGATTTGTTGGTGGCACCATCAATGCGATCTTTATAATAATTTTCTTTTGCTAACTTTATCAACTTTCGATATATTGACCTGTACTTATTGAAGTAATTATGAAAAAAATCTGTATTTGTATATTTTCTGATATAATGCAGAGATCTCATGTTTCTTGCAGAATTATTTTTTGTTTGTTTTTTATCTTTCCAATGGGAAAAAAAATCATTGAAATTATTAAGGAATTCATTATGGAAGACTTGTGTTTCTCGTGTTTCTAACACGATATGGCCTGCAGTTTTCCAATGGACCGCCATTGGAAAACTGCAGGCCATTGTGACCCTTAATAACCGCCGAGTACGCGAATTTCCACCGTATTGGTTCGCCAGAGTGAAAATATTTCATTATCCTCCATCATGAGCGCTCTGACAAAATATAGTGGTGGCGGGATCTCTAATAAAAATATTGCCTGAGCTATACGGCTCCCGGCGCTTCCCGGGTTTTGTTGATGGAATCGTACCTTAATCGTCCTTCATGAAATGCTCTGACGGAAATGTGGTGGTGGCAGGATCTTTAATGAAAATATTGCCGCCGCCATCCCGCACCCGACGCTCGGTAACTCGGATTAGTCGATGACATCGCTCATTGTTCTCCCTCAAGAACGCTCTGACGAAATTTGAAGGTGGCAGAGTGTCTAGTAAAAATATTGCCGCCGCCAAACCGCCCCCAACGCTTGGTAATTTGGATTTCTTGATGAAATTTTCAATTTTTTTTCCCTTATGCTAGCAGGGTTATGTATAAAAATATTGCTGGATTCATTGCTAAAGTAACAGGGGTTCACAAAACTAAGATATATATTTCACCATACAATATCTTCTTTAGTTTATCAATATTCAAATAAAAAAACCGACTATTCTACTATATAATTTCTGAATGTTTACCTGAACATAGAGCCGATCCCTTTGAATATTCCCTGTTTCTTCTTCGCCGATTTAGATTTGTTATCCATGGCCGCATTCAATGAAGATTGCCTAGGCGCTCCTCTTACATTGTTGAAGCCATCTATTTCTCGTTCACTGTCCATTGGACCATCCAAAAGCCAATGTTTTTTGGCACCTTGAGTAAAATATGCAACAGTTTTCAACGCAATCAATTAAAAAAGTACTTATGCATAAACATGCAGCTCAGAGTTTTTAAAGTAATTTTTCAAGTAGATTTCGACAATCAAGTAAATTCAAGACAGATACTTCAAATATGCCAATAAAACATTCTTTGTACTTACCGATTTCGCTTCTATGATTAGGATCTACCACAGCAGCCCTAAAACTCTCTTCACAGCCTTTCCCTCTAATAACCTTCAAAGCTCCCGACGGTCCCCTATAACTGTATGCGGGATCTCCCTCTTCCTGCATTTGTATCTGAAAAAAAACACATGTTTCTGTCAATACAATGCTGAAAGTATGTTGTTATATTTAGGTTATAAAATAACCTGAATTTTTCAGCTAGCGGATGGTACCTATGAACTCGTCCCGCAATATAATTTCAATCAGAACGAGTGCCTCATGAGTCCATAAGCAAGCACACAGATAAGTGGACCTAATGATTAGGCAACCGACAGGGCAGGCTCAATTGGCGTTTATATCGACGCATTGGAATGCAGCTGTTAATTCGTCCACGTTATTTTTACATCGTATTAAAATGTTGCATTAATCTGTACATGCCCCATATTATTCTCACGAGAGCTTAAAATGATGACAGGGCACGCTTTTTCATAACCCCCCCAGGCAAGAGAGGTAGCTAGCAATTATATTTCTCTTTGTCCACTTTTTGGATAAAGTTAGATCTCTTTATCTAACAATTTTATAAAGATTAGTCTAAATGACTACTTCTGCAGTGGTGACAACTTAGTGGGATTTTAGGAAACTTACCGGGTGGGTTAGTGACAAAAAAGACACGTATTACAACTGGATGACATTGGCTGGATGTTTTTAGTATTTTCTAACTTTCAGAAGAACAAAGAGCCAATAGTAAAGTGCCGGTTCGTTACAAGTGTGACTGAGGTGGGATTTTTTTTGTATATATTTTATTTTATTGAAAAAAAGTCTTTAAGCCTGTTTGTTACAAGTGGTGACATGCGCTGGAATATTTTGTTATACAGTCATTATTTCTCATAATGAATAAACTATAAAATACAGTCTTTTGGCTAGTATTACACTGGGAAAACTCGAAAGAGGTCATCAAAACACTCACCTCTTGCACCATGGTTTGAAGCGATTCCAAACTCGAGGACTTCTTCATGCCCAACTCGGCCCCAATTGACCAAGTTTATCAGCATCTAAAAAACGAACAAATTTAGTGCGAACAGAACATAAGGAATTTAAGAAATATGGTTACGAAAGACAAGGAATGCTTACACTCTGGATGCTCCGATGATCTATTTATGCTAATGACAGATTCCACTGAACCGACTCGCACTAAGCTAGCTGTTGGATGAGATGAAAACACACAATATTAGCACACACTAGCAAACTAAATCAGTTATTTACAAAGTCATTCAACAGCAAAAAAGTACAAAAACCGCAGAGTAATCGAACATTGCAATAATGTAACATTGTTAACGTAACATCGATATAACATTAATATATCTTAATAATATTACAATGTTACACTCACGTTGCATTGCTAAAATGCTGGGTTCTAGAACATTGTTGCTGCTCCATAACTCTGAAGACTACACAAAAGCTTAGGAGGAATAGCCCTAGCCACACTTACTGTCTTTACTCTTCCTCTCCTCCCTCATCTTCTTCGACTTCTGATAAGTATCCGTATTTTTGGCATCCAGCGTGGCGTGCCGTTTTTCCGACATGCTCTGCCTCCCGAACGCGTCCCTACTGAAACCTTTGGGGTTTTCAAGCGATAACTGGCTGGCGTAAGTGGCGTCGGTATATGTATAGTCGTTTGTGATGACGTGTCAGTGCTTTTGTCACCATTACTGCCCGATATGCTAGCCTTTCCGTCCGGTTCGTGGTCGTTTCTGTTCTCCGGTAGGTTGTTGTTCATTTTATTGGTTATGTGTACATTGATTCTGTGAAAAAAAAATCGGTTCATTTCTTTCGATCCATCTTCTCTTACTTTTATACTTACTGCTGATTAGGATGTGTCAAAACTCTAGACCCATACTCGTCTTCGATAAGGATTGGTTCTGCAGTGGCCATATTTACAGTGGTACTGGTCATGTTGCCGAAAGAAGTATTGCCCAACATACTGCTAGTCCATGTGTCATGGGTAGCCTGAAATTGCACAAAAATCCCAATAGCACCTCTTTACGACGCCGTAGGAGGGCCAACAAGAAAATATTTTTTAAAACATTTGGAATTGCCACTTTGAACTGACAATTGTCACTTCGAACCGACAATTGTCACTTCGAACCGACAATTGTCACTTCGAACTGACAATTGTCACTTTGAACTGACAATTGTCACTTCGAAGTGACAATTGTCAGTTGAAAATGGCAGTTCCAAATATTTTTGTAGGTGACAGTTGTCACTTCGAAGTACGAAGGCGTAGAAGGGCCAAAAACAAAACATATTTTTTAAACCTTTAATTGCACTTTGAATTGACAAATTGTCACTTTGAATGACAATTGTCACTTAAAATTTTAAAATTTTAAAATTGTCAAAAAATTGTCAGTTCAAAGTGAAATTATTCAAAGTGACAATTTCATTCAAAGTGGCAATTCCAAATGTTTAAAAAATTCTTTTTACGCCTTCGTATCGAAGTGACAATTGTCAGTTCAAAGTGACAATTGTCAGTTCAAAGTGGCAATTGTCAGTTCAAAGTGACAATTGTCAGTTCAAAGTGACAATTGTCAGTTCGAAGTGATAATTGTCCCTTCGAAGTGACAATTGTCAGTTCAAAGTGGCAATTGTCAGTTCAAAGTGACAATTGTCAGTTCAAAGTGGCAATTCCAAATGTTTAAAAAAATATTCTGTTGTTGGCCCTTCTACACCTTCCTACCTCGTGGTATAATTATAGAAAACAGATGTTAGAAAAAGTTATTTCTCTCTAAATTCGCCGAAAACTCACAGTCTACATAGAAATATCTTTGTTCTGTTTCAAATGGTCCACAATAGACGACCTTTCAATCATTGTACGGATTAATTTATGGCGGTCAGAAATGCAGAATGCTGAAATTATAGCATTCGAACCTTATGGGTACAAGTTGGTTAGTCCAGTAAAACAGGGCAGAAATTTCGAGTTGAAATTAATCAGAATACCCAATAGGAAATATAGAGAATAGCTGGTGCCCGCGAATAATTTGTAATTTTCCTCGGTTTCTTTATGTGATTCCATCTAGCTTCGAACATTAATTTGACAGCTTGTCAGTTTCAATGATTTAAAAATGACGGATTTTCATACAAACTCTCATCCCCTTTTCCACCACTTTAGGAGTTAAATTTCCAAAAATCCTTCCTTAGTGCTCACCTACACTGTCAAAGAAACCCACATGAAAATTTTCACGGTCCTAGCCTCAGGAGGTTGGGCTATGCGTTAATATGTCAATCAGTCAGTTATTCTTTTATATATTTAGAAAAATTGTTTATTTGCATAAAATGGTACTCAAATGAAGGCCTACCAAAGATCATCCATAGAGAATAGGTGGGCGACAGAAAAATATTGTTAATAAGAAAATTAAATGTTTTAAATTGATTTTAATCGTTTTTTTTTTAATAAAATTTTTTAAAAATCTGAAAAACTTTTGGTTGTTATAAAATTACAAAATTTTGGGTAGCGCCACCCTCCTACTTTCAGGTGACCTACAGAGGAAAACTTTGGCAATTGCCGAATGCAATAAATATTTAACTCGACATTTGAATAATGTAGAATCTTGAACTGATTGTGTGGTAAATGTACACATTGCAGGCCTGAGATACATAATCAATTTCAAAGTGAAGAAAACAACTAACCTTGTTATATCCAAACTGGTGATAAAGCCAGAACTAGTTGACTTCATACTCTGCTTTGAGGCACTTATCATAATTCACAGTCACTTGTAAGAAACAAATGACACAAACAGTATTGAAAAGGGGAACATTCACAATTGAATATTATTTAAAAAATAATATCACGACCGTTGTAGTGATTCAGAACACATGAACTGAACACTGTTGCCAAGCAAGATTCTCGCATGCACGGTTTACAAAGCTGTCTACGAACGAAAGTTTGTTAGATTCTACTAGTGTTTTTTAATTGGCTGGTGAATGAATTAGCAACCAATCAGAAAACAGTACGCGATATGCAGGTGAATTAATTTGAACATTATTGAACTTTCATTCATAGACAATCTTGCTTGGCAACAGTGTTCAGATAATGTGTACTGAATCACTATAATGGTCTCGAAATTATTTTTAAAACAATAGTCAATGTTTTTCCCTTTTCAATTCTGTTTGTGTTGTTTGTTTCTTACAAGTGATAATTATGATAAGAGCCCCAAAGCAGACTAAGAACTCAACTAGTCCTGACCTTATCACCAGTTTGGATATAACAAGGTTGATTGTTTTCTTCACTTTGAAATTGAATATCTAACTCAGACAGCCAGCAATGTGTACATTTACCACACAATCAGTTCAACATTCTACCCTATTCAAATGAATGTTCATTGCATTCGGCAATTGCCGAAGTTTTCCTCTGAGCAGGTCACTTGAAATTAGGCGGGAGGCGCTACCCAACATTTTGTTAAATTTTACAAAGAACAAAATATGTTTTACATTTTTGGCCGCTTGGTACCTAAGCAGAATACGAAAAGATGACGAAATTGTTTCAAAATTGCAATACGTTAAAGTGTTTTCATGTAATGATAAAAAGGCGTAGGAATTAATTCAAGTTCACATTTTCGCCATTAAAAAACAAATAAAAAATATTTACGTGAAGTTATAATCACAGGAAAATTGATTAGTATGTTTTATTCATTATTTTTATTTGTTACGAGCATGTAAAAATCCTAGTATTCACTGTAGGCGAGTCAAGCCAATACCAACAACAAATCGTTTAAGGGTCCATTTCTAGGTTATGTTGTGATCCAGTAATCCAGTAGGATCGGAGACAATAATCGTTCTTATTGTTTCAAAATCACTGCATCATTCATCAATCAATCGAGAACTACCTCTATTCTGGATAAAACTCAACACTCACCTTGTAGTAGCTTTCGTTCCTCAACTGTTGCTGCTTGGTACTCCCGGTCAGCCTCTCGAGGACCGGATTCCACGTCTGCATGGGACTCAATTGACCGGGCGATCGCTCCGGGACGTTTCCAACGCCCCCTTGCGGATTGAAAATAACCGTATTCGTCGATCCGCTGCTGGCGCCTGAATTATCCACCGATTCACTCTTATCTTGACAATCCGAACCGGAATTGCTGAAAAGGCTGTCCTTCGACCGATTCTTTGGCCGTCACTCCAGGCGAGGAAACCCTCCTGGCAATGGTAAGGGTGATGTGGCCGGGCACAGGTCCTTCGGTATGCGGTATGGCGTTTTTCAACGTCTCCATGGCATCGCTATTCGTTTGTTGCAGCAACGAAATACCGTTCACGTTCAGGAGCTGATCGTTCGTCTGGAGCCTGTTGTCGCGAGAGGCTGCCCCCCCGAACATGACGCCTTTTATGAAGATTCCGAGGTCTTTGGCACCGCTCGTTTTGCCCTTGACGCTTATCCCTAGGCCGGCTTTCTCGGAATCGTGCACGGGAATGTTGAAGGTTAGGATTTCGCGGTGTTTCCAGGGGAAGACCATGCTTTCGTCTATTTGGTCGGAAGGCTACGGAGTTGAAAGTTATATTGGAGAGGGGAGAAGACATTTTCCTTTTTGGGCGTTTCAACATTTGTTTGCAAAAACATAGAAAATATGTGCTACACATTATATGGTGTGTAAGAGTTTGGGGACTGGAACGTTTATGTTACTGCCCCGTTTGCAATTCAAGATGCATCACAAACTCTAATCTTGACAATTTGAAATCGAATTTTAACCCAACTAATATTTACATTCAATACAAATAGACTTATTTTAATTTTCCCTGATAGATTGTTTCTTAGAGTCAATGCGATTGAAATAAAGTACAAATTGAGCTTGTGTATAGGGTGTTTTGAGTATTGGCAAACAAATTTCGAACTATCCAGTAAATGATAAACGTGAAATATTGCAAAAACGGTAATGATTATTATGACTGAACTAAAGGTTATTATGACTGAACTAAAGGTTAGTATGAAACTGATGTTATCCAAATGTTAAAATACTACAAGGTGAGAAGGGTGCAAGATTTCTAGATAACATGATATTTACACTATTGGTCACCGCCTCTTGGAACTGAGAGATAATTTTGGCTACTGAACCCTTGTCGGGGCTTCGATTCTGAAGAGCCTGGAGATGGCTCTGAGGTAACGGTGGAATATTGGGAGGTACGTCTTCGCTTCGTTCTTCCCGGTCGATTTTCAGATCAACATCCTGCACGAAAGACAACACACTAATGTGACACATACTACACTAGCAGTCATAAGCTAAAGCTACATAAAACAGACAAGTGACAGATAATTGAAACTCAAGTCCCTGTATGGCATTCAATACGAAATCGGTTCCTTCCTGAACAGATAACCTGAAAGGTAGAAACAGATTTCGACTCGTTATACAGGGCGTTAACTAACTCTCGTGAATAAGGGGTGGGGTGTATACGAATTTTTTTCAATCTGTTCCTTGCGTATTTTGAACTTTCCATTAAAAGAAATTGGACAACGGCAGTTTTACGTGATTTCGGGTGTGTGTGTGTGTGGTATTTTGGTTGAAGAAATGCAAATTTTGAGTATTTTCAGTTGCCGAAAATTATATTCGTTTGCCCTCCGATAGTTTTTGAAAAGACTCATATTTGTGTTCAGGAGGCAGTCCGGATATTGACACTATGATGGTCAAGGTTATCTAATATGGTCGTCGGACTAATCTAGCGGTAAGATACAGAGAAATTGTGGTAGGTAATAACTTTTTTTCTGGTTTATTAATGACTTTCCGGGATGATTTGAAAGGAAGGACCTTTTAATTTTCATGGACCATCAACTATTAGCGGTAGTGCCAGAAAGTTAGTTTACACCCTGCTTATTTAAATGTCACACTGTATAAAGGAACTAAAACTATTTGAAAATTTACTCGTTTACGCTAAATACGTTTATCAACACCATGAAGAGATCAAAGCAATTTTGAAATGATACCCTAGAAACTAGTTGACGATGAAAACGAATGTTTTTTTTTTGGTATAGGTAATCAAAGCAACCAGGTGATCTCTTCCAGGTGATTGGTGCGACAAAGTAAAACACAAGTCCTCACAAATAAAAAACAAAAACGAATGACAGTCAGGGTACTCACAATTATCCTAGGAAGACTATTGTCGACAACATCTTCTTGCCTTGAGACTACAATTTTCACTATAGAACCTAGTGGTAAACTTTTGAGCAATGCCACAGCTTCGCTTTGCGTTTTACCGCTCATTTCCACATTATTTACTTCTAAGAGTCTATCACCTATCTTGAGACGGCCATCTTCAATAGCTGGACCCTTAAAAATGGTGTTAGCACTTCACATGTTGTGCATTGTGGATTTCTAACTTACCATAGCATTTATATTCTTTATGTATATGGGACACTTTCCACCAGCCGGGTTGTCTCTGGTGGTTATGCTGAACCCGAGCCCATGAGGTCCTTTGGTGAGTTCAATTTCGATCTTCCTGCCGATTTTCCTAGTATTGGCTGTGAGTAGACCTTTGAGGTTTTTGGAAATCGCTGGAACCTTTTTGGTTGGTGATACTGTAGCTACTTTAGTATTTGTACTCTCTGTCGTGTAGAAGAAGTTATAAAGCAATGAATTGAAATGATTTGAGAAGCTTCTATCATGAAATGTTTATGCAAATTTTCATTTTTCAATACTCTATATGAGAAGGAAAGACCTATCACTTACGTTTTTGTTCACACTCCACCATTGAAACATTCTCCTTATCTTCTGGATAACAGGGATAGATAGGAGCTGGAGGTTTACGAAGCCCTTCGAGTCCTGAGGTCTTGATAACTTTCAGTCTTAATTCTGGCGAAGTAAGAGAAAGTTTGAACAACTCTTGCACCCTGTAAAATTATCATCGATATCATTTTTATTTTCGCAGAGTTGTTTCAACGAGAATGAAATATTGGGGAATTATATTCCGTCCACAAAGCTTTTGAAAAAACATGCCCATGTTGACAAATTAATCCAGATTAACCTCTCAACAATACCACAATTCTTCATATTATATGTTCAATCTCTAAATACACAAATAGTTATCCGGCCATAATCTGCAAACATTATAAAATGTGTCAACAGCATTCCTGACGTTAATGATGGAGATCTCCGTAATATTGGAATTATGATAATACTATTAGTTTCGGCATATTCATGATGATAGTGATGTTGAACAAAGTCACAGAAGGATTTTTCTTACCTTTGGAAGGGCATATTGATCAAATTCTCTCCGTTAATCTCGACCACCCTGTCGTATATCGCCAATCTTCCATCTCTGTCTATTCTCCCTCCCGGCTCGATGCCCTTCACCAATAGCCCTCTCTCCCTCCCCAAAGCATCATAGTCGGGTATAACGTGGATGCCCAAAGGCCCAGGCTCGTTCCTTATCACGATGACTTCCCCGCTATCGACGACAGATGGCGGAGGACTCGTCGAATTGTTGGCTTGTCCAAGAGGTTCTTTCCGTCTCGATTCTCTGGGCAAAGAGGTGGTCAAGTGGTTCCTAGAGGTCGCTGCGCGTTCTGCAGCTTCGGCCCAACGATAACTGAACAAAAAAGTTCCAATAATAAAACCACTTCCCAAGCACAGCCAGGTATAGACTTGGAGCATGGGGGGAGAAGTGGCGGAATCGGAAAAACGGATCCAGACAGTATCACACATATACCGCTGTGATAAAAGGTTGTCTACAAAGGGCGATAGTTCAATTTTTACGGTCGCAAACGTCAAAACGGCAGTTGTATTGTGATTCGACGGGTAAAAGCGTCCTATCAAAGAAAGGCACAGTGTCAAAAGTGCGCCTACAATAAATGAATGGCAATGAACGAGTCGGCCGCAAATAACCACGAATCAAATGTTAATGACGTGGAGAAAAAAAGAAGTGGTCGGGTGACCACGAAACTTTATAGTTTTTCTACCGTGAGCTACAAACGTTTGGAATATATCGCCTTCGCTTGTTGACTGGAAGATGGTTTGCCCCATTCTTCTTCTAAACTTGTTTTGGAAGTCGCCACGTTTACAGTCGCCACAAGCATTCGCTCTGCAAGTGCAGGAAGGTTTTGTAACTTCTCTGTTACAATCAATCTACGAAAGCAAAAAAGACAATTGACAAATCGCGCAAGTTTAATTTTCACATTGATATAAACAATAAAAAAAATTATACAATAATTACAATAATCTAAAAAACATGCATGAAACATATTTTTATTCATGTAGTACACATTCAAAAAAAATTTTTACTCAAATTCTGACAGTAAACGAACAATATGATAAATATGTGAAAATGTATGTATGTTTAAAAGAAAACAATATTTTCAATATATTTTTTTATATTTCTTCAATATTTATTGATATATCTTTATTATTTTTGTTTATTCGTGTAATTTACTTCTCTTCAGACATGTAAGTTTTCATTAAATTTCCTCAATTATTTGTGAAAATATTAATTCACCTCTAATTCGATAGAGTACTGATTTGTTGTCGCTTCTGCTTGGCTAATCAATTTCGCATGTATGCTGGAATAATCATTTGTTTTTACTTCCCGCACCTGACCAACATGACCAGAACTCACTAATGGGGCTCCTTTTTTCACAGACTGATTCTCGAAAACGAAGTCACTTGAAATGGGTAAAAACCCAATTGCAACCACCACTTGATCCATCACGAATATAAAACTCATTGCAACTTGACAAAAATCACATGTAAACACTGCGATCCCAGGCGAATTACGTATTTGCAGTGCACGTGTCAGTCGGTTAAATGCGGTTCGCAGACTACTCGTCTCAATCTGCACTTTATTCATTACTAGGGCAATTTCCGAAACCAGGGCTCAATTTAATTAAAAGATTTACATGCCGAATCACAATGCAACTGCAGTTTTCACGTTTGTAACAAACAAATTTAAACTTTAAAAACACTATATTTATCACAGTGGCAAATACGGATCATTTGCGCCATCTGGAGTCAGTCGCCACTTACAAAGGTGCTCCAAGTTCATACAATTGCCACAGATCTTAGAGACTCATTATAAATGGTAATCCGATATCGTTATCATGGCCCGTTGTTCGAGGTGCGAACTGCGATAGAAATAGGGCTGATGATTCCAGGTACGGATTTGAAAATACGTAAATTATCTCATTTATTACGTTTTAATGCGCGAATTGAAATTTGTCCACGTAATTTCATAGTTTGATTGATTTAAATCTTTTGGATTATGTTATAACATAATCAGGACACGCCGTCAATTAAACATCTTGTCTGAAAATTTCAGTGTATCGATACGTCCCTGGTAGTGGTCAGTCGAGCGCCTAATCTTATCATTAATGAATAATAATGAATCTCTAAGAAGTATTGCAGTACTATACAGTATCGGAAAGTATTTATCTTGGGTATGGTGGTTTCACGAGAGCGTAAAGAATAGCTTGCTATATATGTTGAGAGAGCATTACAATTTCTCCTGGACTCGCTCGAGGAAGGGATATCGACGTCACGACACAGAGATAGGAGAACAAAAGCAAACGATATTTCTGTAAGACAATAAAAACAAAAAACTTATTTCTAACAGAAAAACAACTATGTATTTCTTGAATGGAGAGAAAAAAAATATTTACAAGAAAAGACAAACCAAATTAAATATTTTGTGTACGGAATTATTTTATTAAATGTTCGAACAAACCACCATTTTGGGCCAAATAGGTAATTATTGTCACGGTCTTTTGTTTTCGCAACCACGGCTCGGCAAGAATGAGTCGCTGTGCGCTGTGTCGCATTGCCACGTGGTCAGTTAATGCGTCGGGTGGGGTAACAGGAGGGGCGCACAGCAGTGCGTCTCTCTTGTTGCTCGTGTAGATTTTTGTCTATACCCCAGATAAAATGTTTCCGATACTGTATACCTCATCAGTGGAGATAAGGTCAGCTGTACTTCATCCCCACTTCTCCCGAAATGTCTGGACCAATCAGAGATTCTGGAAATAAAATTATTACAGTGCTTACCCAGCACCGTCGGCTCCCAAAAACTGCATCGACAGCCTATTACTCCCGTCCCTGGCAACCCTCCTGAAGCCCGGTTCCTCCTCCTCCTTGGTATCCTCCATCCAATCTGGACTGGCGTATCCGGAACTGGGCGGTTCCAGTATCAAAGGGGCGGCGCTCCATCGTTTCGTGTGTTCGGCGGGAGCGGGAGGACCGGCGGGGAGTTGGTTGAGACTAGGCTCGCTTCCTCTTCGAACCTGGAGCAGCGGCACCCCCGACGCAATCTGCTCCCCGGTAACTTCGATGTCCGTTCGGGGGTAGTTCGGGCCGTATTTGTGTTCTCCGTCCTGCGCGGAGGTTGATTTGATTAGGTTCACGAGTTTGAGGATTTGCATAGTCATTTTTGTAACTTGGAGAAGTAGAAAGCCAATTCAGCAATATGCCGGAAAATGTTATCACTCCTCAATGATTTTGACGTAACTTGAATCAATTGTTTTTTTTAAATCTAAGCTAGTATTTTTTATCAGCTCTGATTACAAGAATACCGTAAAATGGGGTGAAACGCAACTGCTGTAGCAACCGCAACGATTTTCAGGAAAACAAATTTTTATGTATTTTACCAGTGTGTTGGTTACTTTTCAGAAACTTAAGACTTTTTTAACAGGTGCCTGGAACGTTCTTGAAGCACAAAAACAAAATTTTTGAAAAAAGGAGGTTTGAGGTTATACTATTTAAATGAGCATAATTTTTTAAAAAGTTTTTGTCCCTGAAAAATCGTCATCTAACAAACCTACTTAACATTTAAATTTAAGGTCCATAGTACCTACTGGCTTATAATTTTTACATTTGGCAACACCAAAACTTAAATGTTGGGAATCTATGAAATTTGAATCTAATTGGTCACAAATTGTGGAATAGTGGGATGAATCGTAACAAGAACTGCTTCCAGGATCGGATTTAGACAATTGGAATGGCAATTATCGAAATTTGCTGCCAAATAAAATAATTAAAAAACAACATTTTTAAAGACAAGCTTTTGATTTGTTGAAAATATAAACAGGATGTTCATAAAATCAGATGTGGAATCATCTGCGACTGAAAGATAAACTTTAGTCACTATCTTCCATCGTCAAGATAACCTCTTGTGGGGTATTCATGTTGAAAAGGGAAACATTCTCAATCGAATATTGATAGAAAGATTTTTCTGTGAATTGAATAATCCACGATTAAAATGAAGTTATTTTTTATGAATGTCTAACAGAAAACAACTACTTCCCCGGCTAAAGCCACGCTGGACATTGAACTACATCTGATGTTACGAATGATTTCTGGTGAGTACCCTCTTTTGGAAAACATTCTTCTTTGCCTCATTCATCTTATGAGTTCCTAATTAAGACTGGAATAGAAAATCAAATAACTATCTGAATGAAAATGCAAATTTTCAATTTCAGATTTTTTCTTTTGAGTTACAAGCTTTTATTCAAACGCGCAAAGAAGTTAAAAATACTTGCTTTGGATGTGCGACGTCGGTTATTCCGTGAGTTATAGATTCAAGAGCTTGTCGCGCAAAGTTTTCAGTTCGAATACAAAAGCGACAATAAGCTTTGGAATCTATAACTTATGGAATAACCTACGTCGCACATCCAAAGAAATTATTTTTTACTTTTTAACGCATTTGAATAAAAGCTTGTTTTATAAAAAAAATTTTTTTCAATTAATTATTTTATTTTGTGCTTTTTAGGAAGTACGCTTTAATCTATGTATTTTTCCTGTAAGTTCTGAGCTATCTAGTTCTTCAATCACGAGACCATCTAAAGATTAACTCGTCCGCCATCCTGGAGCTGCCATCTTCAATTTATGAATTCTGACAAAAAATCAATAATCTTCGACTAAATTCATAAACTCCGACTCCACAAACTCCGACATACCAATCCATTATCACAAAACTTGTCCACCATCTTGGTGCTGCCATCTTAAATTTCTGAATTTTGACAATAAATTCATAATATTCGACCCCGAAAACCTCCACATACCAATTTTGAATAGAATCGGACCACAATCACAGAGATCGTCCACCATCTTGGAACCGCCATTTTGATTTTATGAATTTTGACAAAAAAATCATAATCTTCGACCCCGAAAACCCCCACATTTTGAGTCGAATCGGACCATAAACTCAAATCTCGCCAGCCATCTTAGAGCCGCCATTTTGTTTTTTCTGTAACAAAAATTCCATAACACCTTCCAAATTTCACGTTAATCGGGCAACTAGAAGTGGGTAAAATTTAACTTGCAAGATTTAATTGCAGACAGACACACCGGGACAGGTGAAACTAAATAAAAGCTTGTAAAAAGTATTTCTTCGCACAACTCTCTGGAAGCTGTACAAAAATGTGAAGAGCACAACATATCGGCCGTGTTCCTACCAGCGAATTCCAGCCACACGGTATAGATGCATTTATGTTGAAAAATGTTGCTATTCTCCTCAGTCTACGGTATTTCATTATTTTTTCATTCAAAATCGGCGTGCCATAATATAACACACTCCCAATTTCACACTGGTTTTGACTGCTGTAACGAACACTATCAACGAATATATCGATATGGCCTTCCGATCTACATAATACAGTTCACTTTATATTTTTAATTATTTTATTGTGACCGCCGTTGGACGTTGATTTATTTATACTGGTCTTTCTAGAATCAAAATAACGTTTTTATAAGGTTGGTACAAATATCAAAGATTCATAAGTACAAATGAATGACTAATAATAGACAGTGCTAATAGAAACAATAAACATATGAAAAAGGTATATTTATACACCTACCGAATCCTTATTCAGCAGTACACCTATTGACAATTACAACGGAGCATATTTTTTCACAATAGAACTATAAGATTATCATAGTATTTATTGCATAATAACAAGACAACAATTTTATAATGTGTTTTATCACGAAATGTCTCCTTTGAAGTAATCCTCCATGTAAGTAATAATTATTTGTATCGCCTATTTTCATTGTTATTTATATGACGTATTCTAACAATATTAGATATATTAGAAATAATAGGGAACACGCATGATTTTATTTTATTTTTTCTTTGCCTCAGTATGGTCCTCAGAAATTACATGTGAAAATAATTGTATTAAATCTCATTTATTTTTTAGAAATTTTCAAATTTAAAGTTGCCTTTCAATTCAAACTCGATTTGACCTTCACTTGAATAACTTTCCCCAAAACTACCGCCAATTGTGTTTGTTTCAGGAATATTGATAGACAATACTATTTCTTACAACCCAAACATAAATTCAACTCACTTTTAATGTGATGTTTCGGTAACAATTGAAAATACCATAATGATGAAAATATGGGTACAACATATAAACGAAAACAGACGAAATTATAATTGATAGTTCGAAGCAACTAGCGGTATAAGTTTGAACTGTGTGAAGTAACGAAGT
This sequence comes from Gonioctena quinquepunctata, assembly GCA_018342105.1. Classification (NCBI taxonomy): domain Eukaryota; kingdom Metazoa; phylum Arthropoda; class Insecta; order Coleoptera; family Chrysomelidae; genus Gonioctena; species Gonioctena quinquepunctata. The sequence goes on along the minus strand of JAFIRS010000503.1, from coordinate 136,214 downwards.
CCATCAGGGGCGCTAGAAGTACGTTTCTGAATAGGATAACAAATTAACGTTTTCAGTTTCGAATTTTCAAGAACATTGAACATTTTTTTCAATTTCTGTTTGTTGCTGAGCTTTCTCGGTGGTAATCTTTATGTGCAAGTCAAAATAGACTAGAAGAGGAGCATATGCGATTCTCCATTATTTTCAAGTAAAAATCCCAGAAACCCACAACCTATCAAAAGAAGCATATGGTATAGTCCATCCAATATCAATTGCAGAAGCTGTTTCTATAGGTAGCAAATAAAAACTCACTTCGCTAACACGAGCGTATATGCGAAGAAACGGAACGAAAAATAATCTGTACTACTTGTATACAGTCTCCGTCGGCACAAAGAGCCCGTGGTCAACTGGACTTGAGTGACTGCTGTCTGTTCTACAACCGATGTCTGGGCCAATCAAGTCGGACATCAATGCTTGCAGCTGTGTCTATACGATGGGAGGTCATAAATCACGCGTTATATTTGTGTTTTAATAGCTCTGAAAGATTAAAAACCAGTAGAACTGGTCTTGGTGTGTGCCGATCGAAATACGTTTTAGGATATCAAAATATCCAAATAAAATTAGTTATCTCCGCCACTGCTGCTTACAGGATTTCGCCGCAAGACTTTTTATGCTTCTGCAATTGATATTGGGAAAACTATACCTATATAAATAGGTATCAATAATTATATACTTTCCACTCATTTGAATAATTATTGCATGTTCACCGAATAAAACAGAAACTTAAAAAATGTATTATTAACCAAATATTCAACTTACGTGAAAAATATCAGGGCTTCCGGTACCGACGGAACTACCGCTAGCACCATCTCCCCCTCCGTGCAAATGGGCCCCTTCTCCATCTTCAAAACTAGCTAGAATTTGTTCCCTATCGTCGGCTACGTCGCTTAACCTATCGTCGGGGTCCAAAATACCGCCTCCTTGGGATTGCAAATTGTGGACGGACACCCAAGAGTCGGTACCCTGAAAAAAAAATGCATAATTTATCGACTGGTTTCCATGATAATGTTATTAATGTGCAAGGATTTCACAAAAACTTGTAAACATTCTATTTTTAGATTAGAAATTTATAAAATGATAGGAGTACAAGTCAATTTGAGTTACATTGAAAAACATTAATAATTTTTTATATACACAGGGTGTAATAAAACCTCTTGCACACCCGTGAATGATGAGTGTCATTTCAATCACACTGGTTGAAAATCCGCAAAGAAATTGAAAGCATGTTTTGTTCTTTGTCAAATTCGACAAAATTTTGGGTAGCGCCGTTCGCCTAACCTCAGCTGTCCTGATCAGAGCTGTAAGTTCAAGCAATTGCCGATACAATGGACTTCCTAAGTCCTGACGTCACAAGTAGGCGGAGCTTAGCGAACTTTTCCAAACAAATCGATTTTACATGTTAAAACGCCATAAGAAATTATTTATATATTTATTGTTCCTGCTTCCCTTGGTAATAAGGATAATTGCGTACATTTTTGAGTATCAGTCAGGTAGGTAAGGTTTTCAATGAAAATTCAAGAATTGTTGTTTGTTGAGGTTATGCTATTTTTTCAATTGAAATATAGTTACTCATTATCTTTCAGATATATAATGGCTTCAAAACATGTTTTAAAGTATCCTCTATAAAAGAAGTCCTCGATAATGATAATAAAAACATTAAAAAGGGTAAAAATGCCTGAATTGTTTGGAAAGATTCGCTAAGCTCCACCCACTTTTGACGTCAGACTTAGGTAGTCCATTAGGTAGTGGAATGTTGAATTGATTGTGTGGTAAATGTACAAAAAGAGTCTAAACATTGCTTGCGATAATTCAATTTCAAAGTGATCAAAACAAATGAACCTCGTTTTATATCCAAACTGGTAGATACAGTCAGAACTAGTAGATGAGGTCAACACAACTTTGAGGCACTTATCGAATCACAATTATCGAAAAATCTGTTGTAAGAACACAAAAAACACAGTATTGTATTGTTTTCAAAATAATATCGGCCATTATTGTGACCAAGTGTGATTCAGAATAACAAATAACATATGGACACTGTTGCCAAATAGTGTTTCCAAGATTCTCACACGAGCCTGTCTGGTTCCTACAACTGAACACAGAATTTTTCCCTGCGTAGATAAGAGAAATCACTCGTCGCATTTATGAATGAAGTAGTCGCCAATCTCTCGTCATACAGGAAAACACTGAGCATATCTAAAATGAGTAACGCTTCGGACGTTTTTTGTACTAGATATATTAATATAAATTATTTTTTTATAGAATGGCAATTTTTTTAAATTATATCGCGATATTAAGGAAGAAGGAAATAAAAATAAAAACAAAATTTACTGCCCAACAGATAAATCCATTTATAGGACAATATATGATACAATAATACAAAAAAAATAAAAGCTACTTAATGCTAAAATACATTTATAGAACTCATAGAGATAGATTTGTGTTTTGTACATTTGAAAATCGCCAATCTCGCGTCATACAGGAAAGCACTGTGCATATCTAAAATGAGTAACGCTTCGGACGTTTTTGTACTAGAGATATTAATATAAATTATTTTTTTAAAGAATGGCATTTTTTTTTAATTATATCGCGATATTAAGGAAGAAGAAGGAAAGAAAAAGAAAAGCAAAATTTACTGCCCAACAGATAAATTCATTTACAGGACAATATATGATACAAAATAATACAATAAAAATAAAAGCTACTTAATGCTAAAATACATATATAAAACTCATAGAGATAGATTTGTGTTTTGTACCTTTGAAAAATCAAAAACAATAGACACACATATTCGTGATTGAGTGAGAAAGAAAATGAAAAACTACATAGTTATCCAATACATCATTTTATATAGATATTAAATAATTGCATGTTTCTTATTCACGGGTGTGCAAGACGTTAGAATACACCTTGTATATATCACAGAACATATTCCTGGAGAAAAGGATGAGAACAAGAAATCAAAATTCAAAGGAATTGGTTCCGATATAATCTTTTTCCCTGAAAGCAATGTTCTAAAATCTTTCAAATCCAACGATTTTATTTTCTCAGGTAATTCATAATATAGTTAACGATCCGGTTAGCTATATCGGGGTTCTATTAATTGGTTGCAGTTTGTGTGTTTCATGAATGGTAATCTAATTTACTTTTATGAATTTCAAGTAAGGTATCGTATATATAGAAAGGAGGCAGAGGCATTACACCCATTTTTATAAATAGAGGCAGACAGTGCACTTTAGATGTAGCATTGCAGATGATTCCAATAACTTTTTTTTTAAACCTGAATTTGTTTGTCACGTGTGTGGAATTTCTCCATAAGTCAAACATAGCAAAAATAGATGCTTCTTAAAGTCTAGAAGTTGAGAATTTTTATCAGTTGTTTAAAAGCAAAAATAATTTTAGCATGTTTATTTTTTAGTTCGTAGTGAGGTGGCCAAGACAGAGATGGATCTAGAATTATACCGAATGATTTAGCATAAGGTTACAGTTAAATTTAGTAGTTTGTAGAAAATACAATAATTTTGTGTTTTGTTCAATTACTTTGAGTCCTTCGCAACTTCAAAGACCTCTTTAGGATGGTCAATACTTTTATGGCACGAGATCAATCTTCTGTTGTCAGCAAACAGCACACTTTTATGGGGATATAAAGGTCCTGAAATCTATGACTTATTTAATGAACATAAGTGGTCCCAGGACATAGTCTTGGGGAACTGCTTGTCTTCATTGTTTGGGAGGAGACTCTTCGTCACCTAGAGGTCAAAATGGAGTCCTCTAACTCCATAGAATTCAATGTTTATAAGAATGTTGTGGCAGACACAGTCAAAAGCCTCAAGGTCACACAATGTGACAGAAACATGCTCGCCTCGATCAAGTCTTCTGACTACCTTGCTCGAATCAAACATATCGCTTGGATAATTTGTGAGCATGTTTTTCAGGATTATTTCAAAAAATTTGGAACCATGGATAGGAAGGAGTCTATAATTGTTGAAAGACATCAAACTGTCTCGAAAAAGAACCTAATCCTGGTGACAATATGGTATATAATCCGGTATAATGATCACATTTGAGTTACATTTTTATTTTGTTTTAATGATTTTTTTTATATATATATATATATTTATTTTGTCAAAATAAGAAAGAGTTTTTCTTTTTTCACTGGCCATTAAAATTGACTGCAACCTCAAGGAATATCCTTTCTACTAAGTTTATTTCAAATTCATAGTTATATATATATATATATATATATATATATATATATCTCGAATTTGGACGAAATTTTGTATTTAGATATGGTTTTGCTTTTTAAGTTTATATAGGCGTCTTACCTGAAAAACGTGTTTTTACACAATCTCGTAAATTTTTGAGGTACTTGCAGTGTTGCTATTGGATGTTGGCCTACCGGTACCTCAAAATTTTGTGAGATGGCGCTAAATGACATTACCCTAATTCAATGTTAGATATGTTTTTTTTTGGTTAGTCTAAGAAACTCGTACGGTTCATTTAAAATGTGTATTTGTAGCCAATCTGTGCACTAGGTAAGATTGCAAAATATTCATATGTAATAAGTATGTGATTCGTATCTCCGAAAAAACTCGATTTTACAGAAAAAAAACACCGAGCAATGCTCGGTCGCCCAGGTATTATCTATAGAATGAATGAATTGTCCAAAACAATCGAACAATGACATCCTCTTTCGAAATTAATTTGTAATCATTGTGGTTTGGAATTGTTAATCATTATTTTTAATTTCGATAATTTCATTGAATCAATAAAAAACACACAATAGCATTTTCGTCTTGATCGTCACTTCAATCCGAACCCAAACGTTATATAATGAAACTCCGACAGATTCGCCATGCCTTCACAATGCGAAAAAAGTAAAATGAAGAGCAATTTGGCATGAAATCTGTTCAGGTCTGTTACGTATGTCCTTGGAGGGGTTTCTTACGTCTTTCATACCAGTTTTTCAAGCAACATATTCGTACCCAGTAACACGCTCGACTTGGAATTTTTATGCTAGCTGCTTATTCGCGAGTTTTTATATACACATCTTCACTCGAATGCAAATATTTACGTGTGCAATTATTCTATTATGAGTCAGAGGAAACAACATACGCCGAGAGGTTCTTGGGATACCAATTATTTCGTAATGGGTCAGTGAAAAAATAAGGCAGAGGTTCTTAAACTTGAATAAAAATCACACTCCCACTCCACTGCATTTCATCGATTTAAAGACAAATTACTAATTTTTTATGACGAATATAAACCAACAGTTAAACGATGAATTTCTTCTGTGGTCCCATTTTTTTAATCTTCACTGTAATACGATTAGTTTATATTACCTTTTCGAGGCTCGAGATTCTTTGAATAATGAATGTCGGTAATCCTATTAGATTCCCGAAAATCCTAAAGAATTACGGAATGAAGAGGTTCTATAAAAAATGAATCGCCTACAACTATTTGAGAAATAATATTTAGGTAAGCCAGGATTACAAACCTAGGGAATAAAAAAAGTATTCAAGAATATTGTAGGAAAGGTGCGCTTTCGATTTAACTGTGTGCAAAGAAAAACACAATGTCAACAAAAGTAATAGAGAGTTAAGTTATTGCCTTTCATTCAGATAATTCCGCCGTTCATCCAAATCATCAATTAACAAAAAACGAGAGCAAAATCATCACATTACGCAATGGCACTTTCAAAATAACACAAAATCACGAGCGATTCGAGTAAAAGTCAATCGCCGTTCGATGTCCTCCAGATATAATCGCCGAAATCAAGGTCGAAGTGAAAGTGATCTGCTGATGAACGTGCGAGATGCAAACATAAAAAAAAAATTATAATGACCAGACAGATGATGGGAGTGGTGCTCGGTGAGCTTTCTTTCCAAGGTCCTTCACCTGATGCAGCGAAATTTTTCAACAATGTTTATTTTTGTATCTCGAATTGTCGAACAGCTGGTTTGGCGGGTGGCATTCGAAGAGAAGATGAAAAAATGCGAAAATCAAGCACTTCAACTCAACATGTTTGCTTGATAACGGTGTAGGTACTCTATTAGAATCCGTAATTTAGTGGGAATAAACAATGATCTTTGCGTGATAGGAACGTGATTTGCAAAAAACTGCTGCTCTATTGGTCGATCGGCTATAAAACCCTCGAAGCAGCCTCGCTCTGTATCTACCAGGGTAGCATACAGTTTATGCACAGATCTCGTTATTGTTATCGGTGTTATTCAATGGTGTAATTTGAAATTGGGTACTCTTTGATATATACGCTTTTTAATTCGTTTTACAACTGTGGCTGAGAGTAATAGTTCGATTTATTTTGTTTGTTATGCAAGCACATGTCTAGTACAGACTCAGCAGAAGAAATACATGTTGCATATTTATGAAAGTAAGGACTTTTCGTAATTATTGCAAAGGAAAAATTTTTTTTAATGTACTATCAACTGCAACAAGTTAGTTTACACCCTGTAGAATTTTTTTCTTAGCGCTCGTCGGGTGTTTTTCAGAAATCCTTTCCGATATGTTTCATTTTGAAATGTCTCTTATAGTCTAGTTAACAAGTGCTTTTTAGGTCAAATTTTTTTCGCATTCTCCGAAAATTATGATTGAGGTGTCATTCGATTCGGAATGGCATGTAGATATTTTTTGAGAAAACTAAGGCCGCTCGCAAAAATTGCAATAGTTATAAACAATTGAGTGAAAAAAAAGTGGGGTTTGGTTTTTCGCCAATATCTCAAAAACTATTCGAGATGATTCAAATTTGAAAAAAGATGCACAAAGAAGAGAAAATTTCCCAAGAAAAAGTTCAGACTCCTGAAACTGTAGGACCAATATTTATAATTTTCCCAGAGGGTTGAAAATACGCCCGAAAACGGGTACTCCGGCTTGCGCAAGCCACGTCCCCTTCGGACCTTTAATGAATAAATATTATTTAAACTTATTAAATATGAAAATAAAAAATTGCCTGCAGGATAGATCAATGAACAATAATCCGTGGTCCAAAAATTTTTATCGCGATTTTTCAATAAGTTATCCATTAGTTAATTAACACTTTTTTGTAGCACGGACATTAACATTGCAAGTGCGATAATTGTTAAACTATTAATCTGAGAATGTGTTCCTTTCGTGGAGCTATTTCTCAAAGGTCTAAGAATAGATTCCCGTTGGAAAATTGTTAATTTTCGTTTTGTTATTAACAATTTACTAAGGTGAAAAATTATAAAGCTTCATTAAATATTGAAAAAAACTTTTTTATTATAATATTATAATTGATCCGTTTTCTTATGATCAGAAGCTACTTAAAAATGATTTTTAATGATTTTTATCTCCTATTGTTTAAAAAATTGTTATAAACAAATGCGTTGTTTATGAGATAATTAAAAAAATTTAATTTTATTATGAAAATTAAAACCATTTTTTTTATATATTTTTAATTAAAAAAAAAAGTTTATTATTTAAATTTTCATTGTTTATTTAATAACTATTTGTTATAAACAAATGAATTATCTCTTTGTATTTTTTTTCTTTTTCTACTTAAAAAAACAAAAACAACCATGTATTATTTTTAGAAAAAAAAAATTATATTTTTTATTGAACTTTAAATTTTTTGTTCTCTTTCATTTCACCACCGAGCAAAACAAAAATTTTTAAGCTAAAATTGTTGATAAATATACGTTAGATAAAAAGTTATATAAGTTCTATGGTCATAGTTATATTAGTTTATAAGATATTTAGACATAGAAGTAGAAAACACTTTTGGCTTAATTTGTTGTTTAATCAATAAAGAATAAATAAGTCTTAAATTTTTTCCTTGTATCTTCATTAGTTAAAAAGTTATAATAAAATTAAACATAAAAAACCAGTGAAAGATAAGTTTTTTCTATGAAAAACCAGGTCAGAGTAGTGAAATGAAAGAGAGCAGAAAATTTAAAGTTCAATAAAAAATATAAATTATTTTTTTCTAAAAATAATACATGGTTGTTTTTGTTTTTTTGAGTAGAAAAAGAAAAAAAATACAAAGAGATAATTCATTTGTTTATAACAAATTGTTTATTGAATAAACAATGGAAATTTAAATAATAAACGTTTTTTTTTATATCGAAGACCCAGATAAATAAATGGTTCCTTAATTTTCAAAATTTTTAAAAAATTTTTTTTTAAGGAAGGTTTTTTTTTGAAAAATCATAATTATCATCAAAATTATGTTATAAAATATTTTTTTAAATTATCTCATAAACAACGCATTTGTTTATAACAATTTTTTAAACAATAGGAGATAAAAATTATTAAAAATCATTTTTAAGTAGCTTCTGCTCATAAGAAAACGGATCAATAATAATATTATAAAAAAAAAAGTTTTTTTCAATGTTTAATGAAGCTTTATAATTTTTCACCTTAGTAAATTATTAATAACAAAACGAAAATTAACAATTTTCCAATTTTTCCAACGGGAATCTATTCTTAGACCTTTGAGAAATAGCTCCACGAAAGGAACACATTATCAGATTAATAGTTTAACAATTATCGCACTTGCAATGTTAATGTTCGTACTACAAAAAAGTGTTAATTAACTAATGGATAACTTATTGAAAAATCGCGATAAAAATTTTGGACCACGGATTATTGTTCATTGATCTATCCTGCAGGCGCCTGAATTTTTTCAATTTTTAATTTTCATATTTAATAAGTTTAAATAATATTTATTCATTAAGGGTCCGAAGGGGACGTGGCTTGCGCAAGCCGGAGTACCCGTTTTCGGGCGTATTTTCAACCCTCTGGGAATATTATAAATATTGGTCCTACAGTTCCGGGAGTTTGAACTTTTTCTTAGGAAATTTCCTCCTCCTCTTTCTGCATCTTTTCTCAAATTTGAATTATCTCGAATAGTTTTTGAGATATTGGCGAAAAACGAAACCTCTTTTTTTTCACTTAATTGTTTATAACTATTGCAATTTTTGCGAGCGGCCTTAGCATTTTCTCAAAAAATATCTACATGCCATTCCGAATCAAATGACACCCCAATCATAATTTTCGGAGAATGCGAAAAAAGTTTGACCTAAAAAGCACTTGTTAACTAGACTATTAGTCAATTATTGATATGTTCAAAGACTTTGAATCACCGGAGCTATTTTCAAAATTTATCAAGAACTCCAAATACAAGGATACTATCATCAAAACTATTTTTTTAGAAAACAGCGCTATTTTTTTTTAATTTTTGTTCCACTATTCAACTATTCAAAATTGCAGCCAGAATTCGGATCTATTCAGAACTAGAGAATTTCAGTTTTAAAGCAATCGCCCCAAGTCCCTGAAAACGCTGAGTGATTTGTAACAAAATTGGAATAGACTTCGTTAACGATCATAAATAATTGGAAAGTTAATCAGGTAGTATTTTCTGTAATTCTCGCCATTTATGCGGTCGATATTCCCAAAGTGAAACTCGTCCATTAGAAGCAATTATCAACGAATTAGCCACGTTCAGTTTGGATATACGAGAACAAATGTCGAATTATAAAATATTCTTCGAACGTTATACGAGGAGAAATTAGAATACTTTCATAATTTCCTGTCGCTTCGTGAGAAAGGAAAATGTTATTAGCATTTGGCGTGATCTTTGAGATTATTTACAACAGTTCTCATATATACATAAGATATCTGTCTCGAAAAAATGCAGTCCGGCAAAAAGCACCGACCACTTCGGAAAGTTTCATTCGAATGAAAGAATACTTATTATTAATATCATCATTTATGAAACAAAAGATATTTCTTCAAAGTAAGTAATATTTTGAATAAAAGTAATGGAAATTTTAACTTTTAATTTTATTCAATAACGAAAATATTCGAGGAGAATTAAACTTGTTATTGATGAGTTCGAACAAGAAAAGTATACTATAATACTATGTTCGACGTATTTGCAAAGATCTACTAGCTGGGGTTTTATGCAGCTACTCGCACAAATTGCACGGGTAATAAAAAAATACTTTTACGTTGATGAATCTACTCATCATTTCCGAGGCAACGCATATAGGTATAGATGCATCCGAAATCGCGAAAAATATAATCTTACAGTCAGATTTGTATTCTAAACAATCCAATGATTAAAGCAATAATTCCTTCGCAACGCCCCGTGCAATATATTCTCTGCTAAGTCTGTTTTTAGTAAATGTCGTGTACATCCTCGATATCTTTACTCTGCACGTCACAAATGCGTCAAATAAGAGATTGAATGATCTGTAATTGATAAAGTGTTTATAATTTCTCAAAGCCACAAAACCAAGGTTTTTGTAACCAGTTGAGATGATATTTCGCACCTCCTAAGATATGTGCCAATAATACCATCTAAAAAAATCTGGTTGTTTTTTGCATGTAAAAAAACAAGGTTACATTTTCCTACAGTTAAAGCAGGAAATTTGATTCACACCAACTATAAAGCTTCATTAGACCATCTGAAGTCACAATCTATAATTTTATTTAGCTTACAGTTATCATCATATAGGAGGAGATTGCGATTCAAGTCCAGGCCGATGCCATTTACAAAGCTTATGAATACAAAAGGCCCAAAACTGAGCCTTGTGGGACACCAGTAGATGTGTGGGACACCAGTAGATCTGTCGCACAGATAAGAATAGAAAAACATAAGGAAATATTGAGAGAAGTTGAACATTGCAAGGTTTTTCATGAGAATATCAAGAACAAGCCTATCAAACGCTTTAGATAAATCAGTATAAACGACATAAAATTGGGTAATATCGTCTAATTTATCAAATAATAATGATTAATTGTGTTATTTCCATCAAGTTGGTGATCGCAGACAGATCGGCCTGTGATGGAGCAATGTTGATATGACATGAGTTGATATAACATGAGTTAACTCAAAATTCTGCTCAAATTGTATATAACTCTTATAGCTTTTTTAGTATGGCACCTCTTATTGCTTGTTTGCAAATTTTAGGCAAATAGCACGTTAAAGCAAGACTAAATATATTGGTTATGGATTTTACAAATATCATGGCACTGTCCTTCAAAATGAACGATCATTTTAAGTTAGAGGCTATTGATAATTGATAACTTTTCAATTATTAAATAACAATAAGTATTAGCAATACCTTAGCACAGCATAGAAAGAGGGTGCCCAAAAAAAAAAGTTGGAAACGCAGTCAAGTTTTTTTTTATTTTTTTATTCGACAGAAAACATCTCAATTTAAGGACAGGAAAGATATTTTCCATGTGGCTAGAGTGTACAAATATTTTATTTTGTCACAAAATAATGAATTGATTTTCTTACTTTTCGAGAATGTAACATACATAGTAACAAGACAGTTTGTTCTCGACAATAAAAAATTTTTATCTCCAATACATCCAACTTTCGTGCACAAATGCTCAACAAACGAATAGTCCCAATACACACACACCCAACAACTTCCTGTTTTCCAAATTGGCCTCAACGTTGTTCAATTATTGTAAAGTACGCGTTCGTTTGGCCACGTTTTAGAACCTACATTCGAACATTAAAATTGAAAACAGTGAAAACATTCGTACTTAATTCATAATGTTCGTTTTGTCTGCGTCTCATTAACCTGGTACCAGAGGTACCCACTTTAGCAGGTTCGAGATAAAGTCACGTATTATTGTGAGAATGGCCTGTTAATTTTCTGGGATTAGCAGGTTGTTCAACAAAGAGTAATAAAGTTGCAGTACGTGTTTCACTGAATTGATCTACTATGATGTCCATCCCTTGTTAATACTTGGGTGTCGATAAGAATTAGCCAAGTCATTCTGGAGAAATCTGAGAAAGACCAGGATTTAATTAATCAGTCAGCAGAAATATGACATAATTGACACAGAAGACTATAACGATTGCTGACAAATGAATATGCTTGTTTGTTTAGCTTCTAGAAAGAGGAAGATTGCTGAGTTGTGTGGGTCAAACAAAGATGCACTGTTGACAAATTGCTTTCTAATAAACACAAATGAAAAACATAATATAAAAGGAGATTGCAGAACAGACAAAAAATTTGAATTAATCGAAAAAAACAATCTTGTTTTTATGTAAACATCTTGAGAAAAACTTTGTCATGATTTTTGAGAAATTCGTAAACATATTAATGAAAACCTTAAATTTTGAACAGGATTGTCTAACCACAGTAATACTTTTTTGTGTATTGACGTTCAAGTCAATGATGATTTGGATATTTGTGATGATCGTGATATATATAGTAAAATGTGAATACATTTGTTAATAATCGCTATACTAGTTGATCAGGATTCCGAATTCGGTAGATGCAAGGTTCGAATTAAACGCCAGGAAAGGTTTTTTATTCCTCAACTTTTTCGCCATAATGGACACAATGGTAGCCCAATTGCAACTTGGACAACATAAAAAGATATAAGAAAATACCAATGTGTTGCTTTGTTTTGCGTTAGCACAAGTGTTTTGAGCAAATTAGGATGTTATAGAGGTGTATCTGAGAATGTGATTTTTTACATTTTTCTGTATATAAAAAAGATTTTGAAAATATAAATACTTGTGGTGGTCAAAATGTTATTTTTTGAAAATTTGTCTACAGGACTTAGCGAGTTTTATATCAAATAATATAACTTCTTTGTTACAAGCTTTTATTTAACTTTTTTTGTATGTATGTTTAGTTCAAATCTTGCAAGTGACTTTTCTAGTTATCCGATTAACGTGAAATTTGGCAGGTGTTCATAATTCCGATTATAATGCATTATGGAGTTTTTGCTTTCAGCAATTGTTTCCAATGCAGAGGAAATCCTCTCATTGGCAGAAGCAATTCTTTCCTCAGCAACAACTTTTCTCTTTTTTGCAGTGGCAATACGTTTCAACAGTTAAATTTTTTCATCACAATATTTTTTTCATCACAGTATTTTTTTTATTGCTATTTTCGCATCCATGGCAATTTTAAAATCATTTACGGAAACAATGGTGTGTCTTAATGTTGAAGATTTGTTCTTATTCGGAATGGGTTTTTCAGCTGGAGTCGGTTTTTCGTGAGTTTCTGGAACCTGATCTTCATTATATTTTGTTGATGGTAGTTCTACTACTATTAGAATTTCATTTTGTTGCTCCTCTAAATAATGGTCATCATCAAAATCGAAGTTGACTAATGATTCAGCTGTCTCCTTATGACCCTCAATGGAACCCTCTTTAACAATATTTATTATGTCTTCTTCTATTTTCTAGAATTCCTCCTCAATTGGAGGTCCACCGGCTGTTCCTCTGGCATGCCTTTTCTCTTATCTTCGTTCTGGACTTCAGGTTTTGCCTAGTCTACAAATATATAATTATACAAAATTGATTACTGGGACCCAATTTCACCTTTCTCCAATTCTTCCAATCCATAGCATAATAACATTCATATGTCAATGTCTATTAATAGTGTCTTTCAAAGTGAAAATGGCGAAGTACGATCTACAATCTTATCTGTCCATTGGATTTTTGAACTTAATACAGTTCCTAGAAAGGAAGTTTTATTCGTGAAATCGTTGAAAAGTCTCTAAGTGCCCTTTTGAGAACTCCATAATTTTTGTTTCGGATACATTCACTAGGAGATGATCAACTATAAGTTAGGTTGTGTTCACAATATGTCACCGATTGGATTGCTAAAAACCAATATCTAATAACGAAAGTTCATTCATTACAGAATTGTTCATATTATGTCACACAATTATGAGTACAATGACGCAATCGAATGGTTTCTGAGATAAATTACGGAGAGTACAGAATACTGGATGCTATAACTCGGCATTTTTAATTTTCGTCGAATTTCATATTCATTATTTGAAATTATCTAATTATGCGAGCAAAGGATCATTTGGATTCGCTTTCACGTTTTTTTTAATGATGTGTGAACTGTACATTTTTTGATATAATGGGTTCTGCTAGCTTAACCGTAAGGCCAGAAGAACGCCACAGGAATTTCAAAGTTAACAAAAAAAAACTTTCCACGTCACAATTTAAGCCCACTACATAATTATTAATTGCCATATTGAAAATATTTTTCTTATAATTTGAAAGAGTGGCCTTTTTACGTCGGATTCCATATTCATTACCAGTATACCCATTTAACTGGAAACTATCTAATGTATGTGATAAAAAAGTTCACAGATCATTAAAAAAAAACGTGAAAGTGAATACAAATTATTATTTACATCACATGCATTAGATAGTTTCAGATAATGAATATGGAATTCGACGAATTCGAAAAAGGCATCTTCCTCTTCGAATGATAAGTTTTTTTTTCAATAGGGTTACTTATTTCTCCGGAAACATTCAGGTTGGAGCCTGAAATAATGGTTGAAGTAGATCAATTCCAAAGTGTTTTATCATACTAGCTTTGTGGTGAAGCCAGCAAAACACAGTAATTGAAAAAATACTAGAAAAATTGGGGAAAGGTGTAAGCGTGAGCCTAAAATGAGCTATAATGCCTAGTGGGGTTTTTGGAAAACATCTGAATTTGCATTTGGTTCTACCAGCTCAAGGTTAAGCCAGCAAAACCCATGATTTTTCTGTGAAGTTATAAAATAGGGTGATGAATCAGTCTAAAATAAGCTTAAAATTATACCCGGAAATAAAATTGCAAGGTAATTGTAAGCTTAATGGGGATAAAAGTTAAATAATCTGATTATAAAAAAAGTGTGGGTTGAGCCTCCCATAGAAAATATGACAGAGAGTAGGGGTCCATGGAGAAAATAAAGTCGACTTTTCGGTAAATGCTTGAAGATGAACATTTTTTCACGAATTTTTCATCGAAATTCATAAGTTCAAGATATCGACGAGTTTTGTTATTATGCCTAGATTCCATTCAAAATTGTTGACAATGCATTATGGCATTTTTGTAGGAGGAAAACAAAATGGCGGCTCCGAGATTTGTAATTATGGTCTGATTTGTTTCAAAATTGGTATGTCGGAGGGTATGAATTTTTTGTCAAAATTTATAAATTCAAGATGGCGGCTTCAAGGTGGAGGACGAGTTTTCTGATTATGGACATATTTAATTAAAAATTCTATGTGGGGGTTTTCAGGTTCAGAGAATTTTTTGTCAACATCTAAAAATTCAAGATGGCGGACGAGTTTTGTGATTATGGTGTTGGGAGTTTTTGGGGTAGGAGATCATGATTTCTTTCAGCTCAAAACTTACAGGGAAGAGACCTTGTAATAACGATGCTCTATTAGAAATAAACAGATTAAGGCGAACTAACTAAAAAGCAAAAAATAAAATAACTAATAAAAAACATTTTTAAAGACAAGCTTTTATTCAAGCCGTGTACTAAAACGTATAAAATAAATTTAAGTCATCGCTGACAATGTTTTTTTTTTAATTATTTAGTTTCAAAAAGCTTGTCGCTTGAATTGTCCTAATATTAATACTTCGTAAAGTTGTTACTTACCAACCAATCATTGTCCAACGACAAGCGACAAGCTTTTTAAAACCAAATAATTCAACAAAAAATCATTGTCAGCGATGACTTAAACTCATTTTATACGTTTTAATACACGGCTTAAATAAAAGCTTGTCTTTCAACATATTTTTCATTAGTTATTTTTTATATATTTATTTCAGTAAATTAATTAACGTATGTAATGGATATGATTATACCTTGACTTTCCTAAAAACATATTTGTGGGTTGATTTTATATAATCCTTTCACATCTGAACTAAATAGGTGTAAACATAACTAATATGATTTTAACTTTAATATTTCCCAAGTAAAATTATTGAGACATCACTACTCACTTCATAATCACATTCTCTGTCTGCTTTCCTGCATTTATCGAATTTTTTTGGGGAAATATAACTGTATATCTTCTGAATAACCATCTCTTACAACTAACTAATCTACTCTCCACTAGTCACCGAAACGAACTGACGAGCCTCCGAGATTACTGGATGCATTCTGTTTTCAGAGAAATTTTTATTTCACCTGAGGAATTCCCATTAGTCGGACATTGAATATTTTTACCTGTTCGGCCCTTTCATGACCCCTAGAGGGGTTGTATCATAATGCTAGGAAATAGGGCCGGATGTCAGAGATTGATTTTGTACCATTAAAGTTTGACTTTCATGCTGGATTTTTTAATAGCGACAGCATTCGTTTACACGAGTTTTTTACTTGCACGGAACTTTAGAAGGAGACAGACGTGTAATTTCGAGCGATTATGAGTTATTAAGTTTTTTACTGAAATGAGAAATTAGTTACAGTCATTTATAATGAGAATTCTGGAACATTTTTTGTGAGAGTCGGTGGAAATATCAAGTTAATGTCCCATATGATTCAATCCCATCCATTTATTTGACTGAAACATTCTTCTTTTTATAGTCGTAAACAAACAACAAATTTTAATTGGACGACAAAAAATCGGCTCGTACTGCAACTCTTTTCCAAAGTAGCTCGAGCTGTACTTTTTGTACTAAATTATGGACGAAATACAAAATCAACGTTACTGTAAACAAAATATTACACTAATTAACTTTCATAAACTTGGGTAAATAAAAGCACATAAAGGTGGGGTTACACTAAATTACAATTGTAATGATTGTTACAAACGAGTAAAGCAGGTAGGTAGAGAAGAAGTGATTAAATAGAACAGAAGTATTTCGATTAAATCAGAGATTAAACAAATTCAATTCAATGGGTGATTATTTAGGTATAAGGTCGGTTCAATGAATATTTAGACTTTTTATGTTGATTTTCAAACTTTCTAGAAGGTTGATTTTCAATCTTTTTTGAATAGTTCTTTATAGTTTGCAAAGCAATGCTTTCAACTCAACAAAAAAGTTGTGATGTTCGAAGATTCGTTTCTTGAATATTCTGCCTGTTTGGCCCATATGTTTTGAAAGACATGGTGGATATTTTGAGGCTTTAGTGGGCTGAAGCAAAATACAAATTTATTTCAATTCCAATAATGTTATTAATGTAACTTTTTAGTTAACTTGTTATCTTCTTAACTTTTCATTTGTAGAATAAATTATTATGATATGCATGCATTAATTATTCTAATGCAATAGCAAATTGTTAGATAACTTACCAATGAACTGAAAGGTTCCCATGTTTATCAATACAAATAAATGTTTTATGATTATGATTTATTCCAAAAAATTAAAAAAAATAGTTTTTCATGGTAGATGGATAATATTGGATATCTGACCGTAGTTTTCAATTGAGATCAAATTTCTCAATAAAAATTGTCGATATTGTAAAAAATAAAGGTATTTTACGTTTTTCGATAATGCAAAAAATTTATATCTGATTATTTCATTTTGTATTTTAGGTCATGCAGAACTTTTTATCACGAATAACTTTTTTTCATAAAACAAATAATAAAAAAGTTTTTCATATGCTGCCGACTCAATTGAACACACTGTATATGCACAGTATTGACAAAATGTTCATTTCAGTGAATAGGGACGGCGATGGTCTCTGAAAAAGACGAATAACTTTTTGAGGGATCTGAAAAGTAGAGCATTACTCCATAAAACCGTGCCACAACTAATACAAAAGTGAAATAAACCCATAATCCTATCCAATGAAATTTAATCCAATCCATGGGTATCTTTCAGAATTCAAATGGACATACACTGGGCATTCTTGTGCCAGAGGTTTACTCCTGATAAATTCCATAGTCTTTATTGATGAATCAGTCCTACCTATAATAGAAGCTATATACGTCTTCCGTTTGGTGAGATGAAAGTCCATCCCTCGAAAACCCCAAATTCCAAATATATTTGAAATCGGGCAGGGCTCACTCCAGTACGAAGGGAAAATGTCTATCGACTTTTTCGACGATTTCTATATGTTATAATAATTTTGTCTAGAAAGTGACTAGTAATCATCTGATAAAGCGGAAGACTCAAACCTATTTTTGAAATTTTTGGGCCCCAAAATCGATCATTGCAAAAATTCGACGTCTCCTATATGCTTAATTTTGTGTTCCTTCACTTTGTTATGGTCTTTACATAGGGAAAAATCCGAGTGGAAGACTTTTTTAGTAGGGCCCGCCCTCGGGGTTGACCAAATAAACAAATTGAAAAACTCGCGAAAACGGCCAAGTTGAAAAATCGAAAACTGCACTTGAGTTCAATCTTAAGCTTCCAAATTTTGCATGGACCTTCTTCAGGGACCAGAAAACTTAATTTCCAAAGGAAAGACTTTTTGGCAAACTTTTTTTCATCCCTTCCCACCCCTTTGAATTTCCTCTATTTTCTCTGTTTATTCCTCGTAATTTTTTCGTTTCCATTTCAACCCCTATATAAGGGCTGTTCGACATAAATGAAATATATTCCTGTTATCATTAACTACTAGTTGAGGTAAGTTTATAAACTTTATACACTGAATTATCGATGAGAAAAATTTTCAAACGAAAAAGATGACCAGGAATAAACAGAGAAAATAGAGGAAATTCAAAGGAGAGAAAAGTTGGCCAAAAAGTCTTTCCTTTGGAAATTAGGTTTTCTGGCCCCTGAAGAAGCTCCATTAGTCTAGTCAACAAGTGCTTTTCGAACCAACTTTTTTCAGCAGTCTCCGAAAATTATATTATAATTTTTGAAAAAAATGAAGTTCTGCTTGCAAAAATTGTTAAAGTTATTAACAATAAATAAAAAAAAAAGGGGGGCTTTGGTTTTTTGCAAATATCTCAAAAACTAATAAAGATTTTTCAAATCTGAAAAAAGATTCAAAAAGAGGAGGAAATTTCCAGAATTGTAGGATCAATATTTATAATTTTCCCAGAGGGATTAAAATACGGCCGAAAACGGGTACTCTAGCTTGGGCAAGCCGCGCCCACTTTGGACACTTTAACAATAAAAATTATTTAAGCATACGAAATATGAAAATAAAAAATTGAAAAAATTCAGACACTAACTGAACAGATGAATGAACAATAATCCGCATGAAAAAAATTTTTATCACAATTTTTCAATTAGTTATTCAATAGTTAATTAATAATGTTTTTCTGCTTGAACATGAACATTGCAAGTGTGATAATTGTTAAACTATAAATTTAAGATTTTTTCCTCTCTTGGAGCAATTCTTGAAAGGCTTCAGAATAGAACCCCGTTGGAAAAATTTTTTTTTTTTAATTTTTCAGTTTTTTATTAATAATTTTCGTTTTCAAAATTAAATACTTAAATTAATCATTGAAAAAATGTTTTTTTCAAAAAAAAACAAATCGAGTTTATATGATTATTTTAAATTTTTAATGGTATTTTATTTTTTAAAAATGATTTTTAAAAGAAAAATTGTTCCATAAAAAAATTTTTTTATTGCTTAAAAACGCATTTGTTAATTAACAATTATTTTCTCCAACTTCTAATTAATATTAAGGAACCATTTTTTCTTTAAAAATCATTATTTGTTTTTCTTTTTGATATAAAAAAGAATTCATTTTATTTAATTTTTCATTGTTTATGCTATAAACAATTTGTTATAAACAAACAAATTAAGTATGCTGAAATAATTTTTATTGTTAAAGTGTCCAAAGTGGGCGCGGCTTGCCCAAGCCAGAGTACCCGTTTTCGGCCGTATTTTCATCCCTCTGGGAAAATTATAAATATTGATCCTACAATTCCGGGAATCAAGACTTTTTTTAGGAAATTTCCTCCTCTTTTTGAATCTTTTTTCAGATTTGAAAAATATTTATTAGTTTTTGAGATATTTGCAAAAAACCAAAGCCACCCTTTTTTTTAGTTAATTGTTAATAACTTTTACAATTTTTTCAAAAATCATCTAGATGTCATTCCAAATCGAATGACACCTCGATCATAATTTACGGAGACTGCTGAAAAAAGTTGGTCCAAAAAGCACTTGTTGACTAGACTACATGCAAAATTTGGAAGCTTAAGATTGAATCCAAGTGCAGTTTTCGATTTTTCAACTTAGCCGCTGCCGCGAGTTTTTCAATTTGTCTATTTGGTCAACCCTGAGGCCGGGCCCTACTAAAAGAGTCTTCCACTCGGATTTTCCCGATGTAAAGACCATATCATAGTAAAGGAACACAAAATGAAGCATATAGGAGACGTCAAATTTTTGCGATAGTCGATTTTGGGGCGCAAAATTTTCAAAAATATATTTTGAGTAGTGCGCCTTCGCCTTCCGCTTTGTCAGATAATTACTAGTCACTTTCTAAACAAAATTATCATAACGGAAGACATATAGAAATCGTTGAAAAAGTCGATAGACATTTTCCCTCCGAACTGGAGGATATTCCCGAATTCTTGACACCAATGATAGGTTATCAATCTCTGTAATGGTACTGCACGTCTGGTTTTTTTTCGTCAAAGAACTTATCCAACACACTCGAAATAATTAAGATAACACAAAATGAGGTACTTATGTCCAAAATAGTGAAAAATTTACTTTTATCAGTCAACAGCCTCGACGAACTCGTGTTGTGACTTATAAGCAGTGGCGGAAACATTCATTTATTCATAGGTGAAATGCGTGATTATAATTTTAATCAAATCCGTAGAAGCATTTAAGTCACACAGAGCTATGGCATTGCCGGAGTTTCTGCGACTTTTTCCAGCAACAACCTTGAATTCAAATAATTAAGAATATAATTGTTTTAAAATTCAAATTGTTTAAACATTGCTTGACTTCAGATATCGATAGTCTTTGGACCGTGCCCTGCTTGAAATTTTGGAGCATTTTTAATTTTCTTAATTATGGATTTGCATCAAGTTTCGGCCAAGTCGATTAAAAAAAACATGCATGAATTCAATACAAAAGAGAGGGTTTCTGGTTGTAATAGATTTCATATTTTACCTGATAGTTTTTATCGTGCAGATTTTAGTATTTGAGAAAACCCTGTAATAACTGGTGAATTTTTAAAGTATAAGATGACGCTGCTGATTGTTCATGGAATTTATATTTGTATCTTTCACGTTAGTATTTTCAGCGTGGAAGACCTTGTGGGTCATCGAAATTAATAACATTTTGAAAAATTCCAACTTGTGATTCTTCTATTTCGTTTCATTTTTTATTGAGCTAAGTAATATCCTATATATAGATCTTTCACTCTTGAAATATTTATCCAAGAACAATATTTCGGAGTAAACATTTACTGTTGAATTCAATGGACTTAAAACAACGTTCCATGTTATTCAATGTATACAATAAATACAATTGAGACAATAGAATGTTGATTGAATATCTCCGATAACGATTAAAAAGATGATTCAACTCTGGCGTCGAATTATTTCATTTATAAAGTGATTATGATTGGTTACAGAATTCATGAGATATGGTTTAATAAAAAACAGGGTGTATACTAACCTCTTGCACAACCGTGAATGACGAATGTATAATGTCATTTTATAACGAATTACAGTAGTTATAAATATGGAAAAAAAAAGTTTGTTCTTTGTAAAATTCGACAAAATTTTGGGTAGCGCCGTCCGCTTAATTTAAGGTGACCAGCTCAGAAGAAAACTTTGGCAATTAGCGAATGCAATAAACATTTAACTCGACATTTGAATAATGTAGAATGTTGAACAGATTGTGCGGTAAATGTCACAGTGCAGGCTGCCTGAGATAGATATTCAATTTCAAAGTGAAGAAAACTAACCTTGTTATATCCAAACTAGTGATAAAGGCAGAACTAGTTGACTTCTGCTTTGAGGCACTTATCATAATTATCAATAGTAATATAACGAGTGCAGTGGAAATTATCGATAATTTTTGTGAAATTTGCCCGAATGAATTTTTAGTTGAAAAATGAGATAGTTTGTGCATGAGTGCCAATTTGTCAAAAATTATAGATATATTTCCATTGCACGAATTGTATTTTATGAGAGAATTTCATGAATAAAAAATTAAATTTTTTTGTATACCCTCGTAAGTATAAAATGTCTGTCACAAAAAATACAAAAAAATGTTAAAATAAACTAATCACCTCTCATTGTCCTGGACGTCTCCATGAAAAATAGATACAGCAATACAAACACAAACAATTTTGAACGCTCGCGTCTTTTTTGAAATTTCGTAAAATATTTCGCGATTTGGGAGAGATTGATCAAAACAATGAAATTCTTACCCCAAAAAACTCCAAAAGGTCTAAAGCTTCGATTTGGAGACAATTTCAAGACTTCCTTGCTGAAAAACAGTATATTCTGGACAAGTGTAGATAAAAAAGAAGCTCTCTTCAATTTTACGTTATTGGGTCATTGACTTGCTTATTTTTTTCTCATAAAAATGATAGGTACCTATAATAATAGTAAGTTGATACTTTTGCAATTATCCGATAATCGTGCACTAGTGCATGATAATCACGTAATCACATTCTTATTGGTTCACATTCAATTAACAATTAAAACATGTCAGTTTATTGTTGGAATGTCAGTTTTGACAGATGAATGAATTTATCACTATCACTTGTAAGAAACAAATGACACAAACAGGATTGAAAATGGAAAAACACTTGCAATTGAATGTTATTTTAAAAATAATTTCGCGACCATTGTAGCGAACGAAAGTTTGTTAGATTCTACTAGTGTTTTCTTATTGGCTGGTGAATGAGAGATCTTAATTAACAACTATTCAGAAAACAGTAGGTACGCGATGTGCACGAAAATTAATTTGAACATTTTTGTCTTTTAAAAAATTTGCCATTCTATCAAAAAATAGTTTATATTATATTAATATATCTAGTACGAAAACGCCCGCACAGTGATTGGCGGCTCCAGAATTGAAATTTACTGCTTCATTCATAAATGCGCCGAGTGATTCATCTTGTCTTCTACTCTTCAAAATACAATCATGTTCAAATTAATTATCCTGCACTTCGCGTACTGTTTTCTGATTGGTTGCTAATCAGGATCTTTCAATCACCAGCCAATCAGAAAACACTAGTAGAATCCAACAAACTTTCGTTCGTTGACAGCTTTGTAAACCGTGCATGCGAGAATCTTGCTTAACAACACTGTTCAGTTCACGTGTTCTGAATGTCTGAATCACTACAATGATCGTGATATTATTTTTCAAAATAATATTCAGTTGCGAATGTTTTCCTTTTCAATACTGTTTGTGACATTTGTTTCTTACAAGTGATAACTATGATAAGTGGCTCGAAGCAGAGTATAAAGTCAACTAGTTCTGACTTTATCACCAGTTTGGATATAACAAGGTTAGATCTTTTCTTCACATTGAAATTCAATATCTATCTCAGGCAGCCTGCTCTGTATACATTTACCACACAATCAGTTTAACATTACACATTATTCGAATGTCGAGTTTAAATGTTTTTTGCATTCGGCAATTGCCAAAGTTTTCTTTTGAGTAGGTCACCTAAAATTAGGCTGGTGGCTCTACCCAAAATTTTGTCGAATTTTACAAATAACCAAACATAAACAATTTTATTCCATATCTGAAAACTTCTTAAAGGAACCTGAAGGATGGCAGCATTGTTCCAATGTAGGTATATGAAGAGTAAAATAAACAGTTGGCGGTGTTGTTTAGATTTTGAAGGAGTATTTATTTTCAGAGTGGTTCAGAGTCTAATAATCAATCTTATATCTTTTAACGAACAATTCTTGTATATACAGAGTGGCCCATTTGAAAGCGGGCCACCTCTCTAAAACTGTTATTTATTATCCGATTCAGATTTTTTTTTTTCAGTACCTAGAGCATTAATAGTTCTAGTTGAATGCCATACGTTCGAAATAAAAATAAAAATTTCACGGCCTTCTTCGAATTTTCAAGATCAAAAATCCAAAAAACATACTAGCGATTTCTTAAAATAAAATTTGACGACGCCACTGGATTTGTGATGCTTTCAAATGGGTGTGACCTAAATTTCACGATAAAGTAATTTTTTTAACAGAAATATGGCATAAGTGAAATTCATATCACTTTATCAAAATATTTCTAATAGTCGTCATATAAATCACAATCTTGTTGAAAATATCGTTTAAAATGTTCTTCTAGGTCGTTAGCAGTCGTGTTTGTAAACAGCAGTTATTCAAAATGGCGTCAAATTATGTTTCTTCCAAACGTAACTCCATAGTACAGGAGATAGTTATGTCCATCAGAACACTGCAGAACACACGTTTGGAAGAAACATAATTTGACGCCATTTTGAATAACTGCTGTTTACAAACTCGACTGCTAACGACCTGAAAGAGCATTTTAAACGACTATTCGAAATATTTTGATAAAGTGATATGAATTTTACTTATGCCATATTTCTGTTAAAAAAATAATTTTATCGTGAAATTTTGGTCACACCCATTTGGAAGCATCGCAAATCCAGTAGGGTCGTCAAATTTTATTTAAAAAAAATCGCTAGTATGTTTTTGGATTTTTGACCTTGAAAAAAATTCGAAGTAGGCCGTGAAATTTTTATTTTTATTTCGAATTTATGGCATTCAACTAGAACTATCGATGCTCTATCTACTGAAAAAAAAACTTCTGAATCGGATAATAAATAACAGTTTTAGAGAGGTGGTCCGCTTTCAAATGGGTCACTCTGTATATTTCGGCTATCTCGGAAACGGCTCTAACGATTTGGATGAAATTTTGTTTAGATAGGGTTTTGCTTTTTTAAGTTCATCTATATAGGTCTACTTCCTGAAAAAAAGCGATTTTACACACAAAAAAATGGTAGGTTAGGTTAGAACAGGCGAATCCACCAGATTCAACTACGACGTCTGGTAGAACTGGCGAATCCACCAGATTCAACTATGACGTCTGGAATACCGGTAGGTTAGGTTTTTTGTGTTAAATCGCGGTTTTTTCAGGAAAGTTTATCTAAATAAGTATCTCCGAAAAAACACGATTTTACAAAAAAAAACACCGAGCAAAGCTGTGTACCAAAATCAGGGTCCGAATCCCCGCACATGGAAGATAAATCAGACAGTCAACGTTTTCCGACGCCTGAAAATACATGTTTTGGAGGTACCCCGATTGCAGTGAAAAAAAATGGCTCGAAAATTGGTTCAAGCGTATGCGATGATCTTCATGGAGCATTTTTTAAAAACAGGGATGCCATATAGATACGATGCTTAATTTTTATTTCTGTTCCCGAATTATCAAAGGCAACCCTCGTAGTGTATTGAAAAATAAAAGCGAAATCTCACCAAGCCAATCGATATTTTATTAGCCCCAACGATATGTGACGTTATCAATGAATCGGAAACGAAACTAAGAGCGCCGCTTATTTTGCACAACTTCAGCAATTGATTGTGAAACCGTTTCAAATAGATAATTTTTCAATAGCGTTTGTACTTCATGAACTGTTCAATGACCTAGAAATATTTGAAAGTAATTGGAAATGTATAGGCCACGGTGAATTCTCCACCACTGCACCTGTTGATGCATTCGGAAAATATTCCAAAGTGTTACTACTTGAAACGTGCAGACATTAAGAAAGATAAAACACCAGATGAATATAT
This sequence comes from Gonioctena quinquepunctata, assembly GCA_018342105.1. NCBI lineage: Eukaryota > Metazoa > Arthropoda > Insecta > Coleoptera > Chrysomelidae > Gonioctena > Gonioctena quinquepunctata. The sequence continues at coordinate 110,766 of JAFIRS010000503.1, read as the reverse complement.
TCGTCCCGCTCTACTGCATGAGAGCGGAAATCCACCCTTGCACGGTCTAAGGATTTCAAATTACCTGCTACTCGATGTGTCCTTTGTTTCTTGAGATTCTTATGTACATAAAGAAATATGCACGTCATACTGACAATACAGAATAGCCGTTAAAAATAGGGTTGGCAAATTACAAGATATTTATTATAAATATCAGAATATCGAATGTTTACAATATACAGAGTGATTTCCGTAGGCAGTGCATAACAGGTTTTACAACCTGTAGTTAGTTAGACACGCGAAATTTGGTATGCTGGTAGGCCAACCGAATCATGTGAAAATGTAAATGTAAAATAAGAAAGTTGGTACCGACTTTTGGCACACCCTATATAGCTCAATACAGATTTCGAATTTTTTTTTCTTAGACGTTTCAGTTTTTTTGATTTCATCATCAGGTTTTTTCGACGTTTCGATTATTTTTTCATCATCGGATTTCTATTTTTATATTTTTCCAAATTCCATTTTTTTCCAAAAAATGTTTAGTGTTTTTTTATATTTCACCTTTTTTTTCCCTGTGATAATTATGATGAGTGCCTCAAAGCAGAGAATGAAGTCAACTAGTTCTGACTTTATCACCAGTTTGGATATAACAAGGTTAGTTGTTTTCTTCACTTTGAAATTGAATATCTATCTCAGGCACAACCATTTCAACATTCTTCATTATTCAAATGTCGAGTTAAATGCTTATTGCATTCGGCAATTGCCAAAGTTTTCCTTTGAGAGGGTCACCTGAAATTAGGCGGGTGGCACTACCCAAAATTTCATAGGACTACAAATATTTTAGGTAGAATCGACATGATCGATTGTGACATAAGTTGAAAAACCCTAATGCTCGGCCAACGTAACTCACCCTGTATATCATGAAATATATCTAAATATTCAATATTAAAATTTTTCAATAAAATTCTTAAAAAAAATATTCCCGTGCAAAACAGTAACAATGGAAGAAATTATTAAAGGTGTTCAAAATGAGCTCCGGATGTGTGCCCATTCAAAAATTCCAGGTTGATTTCTGATCCTTTGATACCAATTTATAACATGTAACAGTTCTCCATTCGTTTAAGGTTGTGCGTAAACCAAAGACTTCAATCACCCCCACACGAAATGATCCAGAGGATTGAGATCAGTGATTCGACGTGGCTACAATATGGTAGGAAAATCACACCTAGGTATTTCCGAACAATCCTGAAACGGGCTGAAACCCCAACGTGCACAAATCTCATGTAATATTTATAATTTCATAGGGTAGATCAAGTAAATTCAGATATTCAGAACACGTGAGCTGAATAATGTTGCCAAGCAAGATTCCCCCATGCCCGGTTTACAAAGGTACAAAATGTCGTTGCACTCATTTGATGAATGCCGCTAAAGGCTACGGTTAAATCCGGCAACATCGCCGGACGCTCACCAGTAGACAGGATGAAAGCAAACTGGACGCTAACTAGCGGTAATTCATGGATATATTAGACACTGTATTGATGAAAATATTGTAGACGGATTTTGATTATCCAAGTCCACAAATTTTCCGTTCTCCAGATACTTCTAATGTACCATACATAATAGTAAATAATTTTCTCCATTCAGTCTATTTGACAACACCTAAAGTCCTATTAACCGATCATCAAGAATTTGTTTTTCGATGGTATGTATACCAGAGTTGTTCGTGTAAACAAAAATCAACGATGATGCTGCGTTTTAAATGGGACACCCGTTATATGAAACGCAACAAATTCATTAACTTTAATAAGAAGAGCGCAAGTAATAAATTTCACATGATTTTTAACACGTCCTCAAACGGCGTCATTAATAATGCAATATAGACAGCGAGCGAAATAAATGAGTACCGATTTTTTCCGAATGAAATGTATAATAATTTCAGCCTTCAAAGGCAAACCAGTCCGTAAAATATTTTCCACGTTGTAAAACTTGATTTTATCAGTAGGAATGTTTTGTTTTATTGCGTATATTAGCGAAATGAAAAACAAATGAACGTACATTGGAGCGGACATATTTCAAATGTTTGACAAGGCAGTTTGTTCAGGCATTACAAACCATGCCCACTTTCAGTCCAATATACAAGGTCACACTACCACACGCATACCAGGGAACTTGCATGGAAATTCTACTCAGGAATAATACGGAAACTATGGGGAATGGTTTTTCATAAACAGTAACCTCTACAATGACATGGAAAATTATAGAAACTGATGGTACAATTATATTGCGTAGTATGCACAAATTCTAATCAATGACGATCTTAATCAAATAAAAAATTATCCCAGTAACACGATCTTCAACTCAATACTGAAAAAATAACCCTGATGTGCTTTGGTCACTCGGATAAGAGGAAATTCGTTCAAGAGAATATGTAAATCAGTTTTTTGGACACATTTTGGTAATGGTGGTCCCCGCTAGAAATTTAGGTATACAGCTGGACACCGAACTTAGATCCTCAGATCATAAACAACCTAATGAAGAAAGGGCTACTTATCCTTTATAAAAGTATTTATCGTTACCGCCATATTTTGAATGTGAAGCTAAATAAAACTTTTAACAAGAATCGATCGAAATATGGACTGAAGTAAAATAAATCTCTAATTTCATAAGCTCAGCTCCTAGACTAATCGTAAGTAACAATTTTGAGTCGGCGCCAAACAAACAAGCAAATGAATTAGGTAAGGCATAAAATATGGCATCGAGTTGCGCGGTGACATTCTGATACTTTTTGAAGTAATTTAATGATCTTCGTTGATTGTTCGTTTGGGCCGACTCAAAATTAGTTACTTACATTAGTCTAGACTTAAGTTATTGAGACTAATGACAGGTTTATTATTACTTTCAGTTCCATTTCAGTCGGTTTAATTGTTAAAAGTTTTTATTTTTCAATTTTTTGTGGCTGAAATCTACTAATTACTACCTACTTGTTTTTTTATTACTTACTTACCCACCTTACTTCAACTATTACCAGTTAAATAATATGATTATGTACTTTTACTATTTGTTGTCATATAAATTATTTTTGTTGTTCTGGTTAGTTTATTTCATTACTTTGTATATCATTCCATCCTCTCATAGAATATGATGATTGTTACGGATGTGGAAAAAAAATAATGACAGTAGCGATCTGTCATTGTCAACTACATATGTGTGCCAATGTTCACAAGTGAACAATCAATTATTCCCTATTTTTCTACCCGTAAGGGTGGATAATTCCATTCGAAATCCAAATATGATCAACTATGAGGTATACCCTATCTAATAAAAAAAAGAATCATCCAAATCGAAGAACCCAGTACAAAGTTATGCCTGATAGAATCGGTTAACGGACCAGAATTCAGAGGGTGAGTGATCAATATCCTTAATTTTGCAACCCTTAGGGGTGAATTTCATCTTTTAAATGGGACCACATTCGAAGTACACCCTATCCACTGAAAAAAGAATGATCGGAATCGGACGTCTCAGTAAAAAGTTATGTGTGGTCATACATAAAAAAAATATACTCACCTGTAGTCAGTCATTTCAACTTTTGCGACTGTATTTACCATTGAAGGTCTCGAAAATTTCGATAGCTCAATTTTTTTTAAATTTGTGTCCATCAGACAAAAATACGTAAGAAACCCGAATTTGTTTGAAATTTGGGGTGGGGGCATAAAACAGCAATTTTACTGCTACTACTAACAGGATTGCATATTTTCTTGATTACTCTCGTTTCGGACGTACATCGTCTTAATTGATTTAATTTTCACGACGTTTCGAATGCTTGTAGCTGCAATCGTCTTCAGGTGAATACTGAAGACGATTGCAGATACAAGCATTCGAAACGTCGTGAAAACCATTTAAATCAATTGAGACGATGTACGTCCGAAACGAGAGTAATCAAGTAACCACATCGTCTACAACCTTCATGAATATTTTCTATTCATCAAAATAATTTATTTGCCCTTCTACACATGGTAATTTTCCCCATTCATTTGAATTTTTTTCAAATTGTGGAAGGTTTTTATTCCCGTAAAAAATATCAAGAATCAATTGATGAATGTCGTTTTGAACAAAACTAAATATAGACGTACCCAAAACGATACAAAACTTTCTACTCACCATCGAAAGAAGACGCTTGCCTCGCCCCGTAATCACCCAACCGGTGCGATCTCATAAACATAAACTACGATAATCATGCCATAATTGAATTTTAGAACACATTTAACGGAAAATCTACTCGAATAACACAAAATGTCCAAACTAACTGGGTTTCTGGAACAAGACTTCCACTGAATCGTATCCGATGTTCAAGTAAAACATCACCGCCAATATGTTACACGAAGCAAACGCAAATAATAAAAAATTACAAATAAGGCAGATGAATCATGCGAATCTCTTTGAGAAAATCTCTGGCCAGAGGAAGTTGCTCAGTACTTAACAACCTGCATTTCTGCCCGTATCAGCGAAAATAAAAACAATAGTGGTGACTAGACGGATTTTGTTTACATCCGACAGGACGACAGTGTCGTAGAAAATAAACTGAAGGCAGGGTTGGCAACAAAAGCCCTCCTTTGAAGCGATTCACCAAGGGGTTTTTCATCCAGAAAAACCCAGGTGGATACATCTATATTTGATTCAGAGAAGCATTTTCCAAACATGTGATGTATATAAAAGTAGTGTTTATTTTTACAACATTTTAAAGTTACATCGTGTAATAATAATAATTTATTTCACTTATGACATTACAAAAATGTACAAGCCAGCCACAGAAAAGTATACACTGAATGAGTAAACTAAGTATATCTAAGTATATGGGCCAAGTAATCCTCAATTGTATAAGGCTCAAGCACCACCGTGAAGCTAGCAGAACCTCCTTGGGATTTTCGATTTTTTTTTCTGGCCATAATTTTAAGCTAATTCATTACCCTATTGACAAATGTTTTGCTCTTCAATTATGGGAGAAATCGCGGTTTCTACTAGTTTAACGTTAAGCTAGCACAACCAAAGAGCTAATCGAATGTTTATCAAAAACTGATCACACCATAATTTCAGGCTCACGTTTGATTCCACTGCCGATTTTCCTTATATAGTTTTTTTTAATCAGCTAAAGCTAGCAGAACCCGACTTTAAAAAAACACCTGCCAACAAATGGACCTGGAAGACCAAAAAATGTGAACAGGGAAGAAGTTATGAACCTATTCAAAGAAAATCAAAATAGGATATATATGAACAATAATAATAATAGGGGAGCCCAAGCGGGGATTTCGGGATTTACTAAAGCGCGGCAGATTAATATACAGGGGGATACCTTGTACCGGTTAACAAATATGAGCCCCATATATAAGGCCGCCCGTCAAGGATAAAGGATCAGATTAGTAAAAAAAAATTGATCACAGAAATTCTCGAGCGCGGTACTAAATGAAGTGAAAGAAAGGGAGGGCTAGAAAGATGTTAAAAAAAAACGTCATCTCGACATTTTCGAGCGTGGCTAAATTTTTTTTTATTTTGAAGGAAATAATTCAAGGATAACGAAAAATATATAATCTGACGATTTCCACAAGCCGAAGTAATAAAAATTCGTCGATAAAGTTTAATGCGTGCAGCTGCGTGATGCCTTCTCCTTGAGTGTCCGGAATTACGATGCGTGCAACTTGCCACCCTGTCAATCAGAGTTACTCCAGCAAGTGTTACGCACAAGATTCATTGCAGCTTGTGGAGTAATGCCCATAATGCAAAAATTATTGATCTTTTACCAACGGACTATGGATGGAAAGTTGTCGACGGAAAGTTCATAAATGATCTGGTTTGCAGGTGATGAATTGCCGAAAGCGTAATGTAGTCATAACACCTGATATTCTTGAGGATACTCCAGAATCAGGTATATCTTTTCTCCTTAAAAAATTATTCAAAAAAAAAATTGTTTAATATTTTAATGATTTTTTGTTACAGATACGCAATCGAGGATGAAATCGAGCCAGAAGAGGAAGATGATTCTACTGATGAAGATGATGATTAATTAATCAATTAATTATAAAAAATTAAAAATTTTTGAGCATTTTTTTTATTATTCTCTCATAAATACAAATATTCTACTTAAAAAACATACACTTTTTTATTTGCATGCTATTTCCTGAGCTTTTCAATTAATTAAGTTCAATATTAAAAAAATAAAAAATATTTTTTTTTTGTCAGATTAGGCGAATCCTCTAGATAATCGTCAGATTATGAGACAACGTCTAGGTCATAAAGATGAACCATATATATCTTAATCTGACGCGCTTGAGTATTTCAAAATGGCGATTTTTTTTGCACATTATAATAATGGCCGCGAGTTTGCGTCACATCGAAATCGTCAGATTATTGAATGAGGGCTTTTTTTTAGGTTCACTTAACACCCCCTTAAAAAATCTGAGGCGCTCTATAAAAATCGCATCATACGAACGATCAGATTAATATACGTACATTATTAAAAATACGTAGAACATTGATGCTATCAATATCTGACGCGCTCGAGTATGTCCATGCAACAGTATTTTTTTACATATTTGAAAATCTATAGGCGCTCCCCCCACCGATGAGAAGGTATACATTATATAACATTTTTTTCATCCTATCATCTAAGCTTTGCATAGAGACCTATCTCTATGACGCTCGAGTAAATCCCCATTTAGCATCGTGGGCTCCCCTACTATAAGGTCATCTCCAATGTACATCCAATTTGGCAGGAGTTGGCTGGGCGGTTAAATTGGAAATTGCCATCGAGGTCGCTGAATTCTTAATACAATTATGATAGGAGTTCCCTTGAATACTTTGATATTTCAATGGGGTTGTGCAGCCTAAACACGAATCTAGGAGAACCCGGTATATTAAAAAAATTATTGTTTCGAAAACATTTTGAGAAGATCGAAAAGAGTAAAGTGAATGATACAAATTCATAAAATGTTTTTTTACAATGAAAGGGTTTTTCGGTAGTAGAAATAGAATCCGATAAAATGCAAACAGTGATCGTTGGGCTATTTTTGTTGACTATAGTAATAAATAGCCAGATATAAGCAAACAATTATTAGAAAGTTTTTCGAATACATTGAGATTTCAGCCTGAAGTTAGGAGAATTCAGTATTTTGAAAAAAAAAACAATAATTCGGAAGTATTTTGAGAAAATAGAATGATACAAATTCATAATGTTTTTTTTTTCAGAGAAAAGGTTTAAAGTTATATGTGGAATCCATAGAATGCAAATAATGTACCTATTATCCCTGATGTTCTTTTTTTATAGTAACGATTAGCCTGAAATGAGGCTAGCAAAACTAGGTAGGTATATTGAAAAAAAAAAGATTACTTCGGGAACATTTTGAGAAAATCGAAAAGGGAAAGGTGGATGATCTAAATTCATAACAAGTTATCAGTGGTAGGTAGTAATGTGGAATCCGACAGAATGCAGCAAATCGTGTCCATATTTTCACTGAGTGTTGAGCAAAAAATTTTGAAATAGGGTAATAAATTCACATAACTAGGCCTAAAATTATTGTCCAAGAGAATTTGTTCGAAGGCGTTTTTTCAAAGTTGGGTTCTGCTAGCTTTACGGTAAAGGTAGCAGAACCCATGATTTTTTTTTAAAACCTATATAAAGAAAATCGGCAGTGGGTTCAAACGTGAGCCTAAAATGAGCCTCAAATTATGGTTTGTTCAGATTTTTGATAAACATTCGATTAGCTCTTTGGTTCTGCTAGCTCAACGTTAAGATAGCAGAACCCGCGATATCTCCCATAATTGAAGAGCAAAAAATTGTCAATAGGGTAATAAATTAGCCTAAAATAATGGCCAGAAAAAAATCGAAAAACCCAAGGTGGTTCTGCTAGCTTTACGGGGGTGGCTCAAGCTCACAAAGTAGTTTGATTAGTGGTTTCTCTATTACATTGAAGTCAAGTGGAGATTTCAAGGAAGTAGGTAAATGGTTGAAAAATTTAATAAATGAAAAAAAGAGCGCCTCTTTCAACAAAATATAGTCTGTGGGATGACACACTAAATTTTATATTATTCTGTGAAGTAATGCCTATTGCGGAAAACGAACTTAATACATTCAAAAATATATAATGCGAAATGGCCCCAGTGGTTCAAAAGGTTTCTGCATGAATCCAAATATCTAAGACCTTTCATAACACGTAGGGCCCTTTTATTAATTTTAAATCTCCGTTCGCTAAAGCCTCCCCAGAGAATAATACCAAAGCGAGCATGGGAGTATGGGGGTGTGTGTTTTATAATATGTAAAACTCACTTTGTATTTATATTATAATCTTTCTAATTTTACATTCAATTTCAATAATACTTATAGGTAGATTATTTTTGCAGATCTCATTTTTAACCGATGAAACCAAAAGGGAGGAAGTTCTCTATTCGACCCGTATATTTTTTTCCATCATATTTTTTTATGTATGATCACGCATAACTTTTTACTGAGGCGTCCGATTCCGATAATTCTTTTTTCAGTGGATAGGGTGTACTTCGAATTTGGTCCCATTTGAATTTAAAAGATGAAATCCACCCCTAAGGGTAGCGAAATGAAGGATATTGATCACTCACCCTCTGAATTCTGGTCCTTAACAGATTCTTACCTTATATTTGGATTTCGAAAGGAATTAGCCACCCTTACGGGTAGAAAAATAGGGGATAATTGATTTTTCACTAGTGAACATTGGCACACACATACGTAGTTGACAATGACAGATCGCTACTGACATTATTCTTGTTCCACATCCGTCAAAATTAGTATATTTTATGAGAGGATGGAATGATATACAAAGTAATGAAATAAACTAACCAGAACAACGAAAATAATTTATATTACAACAAATAGTAAAAGTAGATAATCATATTATTTAACTGGTAATAGTTGAAGTAAGGTGGGTAAGTAAGTATTTTGGAAGTAATGAAAAAACAAGTAGGTAGTGATTGGTAGATTTTAGCAACAAAAAATTGAAAAATGAAAACTTTTTAACAAAAAATTAAACCGACGAAATACGAAACTAAAAAGTAAAAAATAAAAACTTTTTAACAAAAAATTAAACCGACGAAAAAATCAACTGAAAAGCAAAAAATAAAATAAAATAAAACCTCCTTAGTCTAAATGATAATTGAGCTCCTAAACTAATGTAAGTAACTGATTTTGAATCGGCGCCAAACAAACTAGCAATTGAATGAGGTGAAGCGTAAAATGATGGCAGCGAGATGCACGGCTGCGTTTTGATGACTTCTTTCATAGATAATGATCTTCGATAATTGTTTGTTTGGCGCCGACTCAAAATCAGTTACTTACAATAGTTTAGGAGCTCAATTATCATTTAGACTAAGAAGGTTTATTTTATTTTTTGCCTTTCAGTTGTTTTTTTCGTCGGTTTAATTTTTTGTTAAAAAGTTTTTATTTTTACTTTTCAGTTCCGTATGTCGTCGGTTTAATTTTATGTTTGGTTTAAGTTTTTATTATTGGAAGAAATTACACCGGACAGTTTAAAAAGTATCTTTTTCCATAATAAAAGTGAAAAAAATAATAAATAAAAAACTTTTTAAAGATAAGCTTTTATTCAGATGCGCTAAGAAGTAAAATAAAATTGCTTCGGATGTGTGACGTCGGTTATTCCGTAAGTTATAGATTCAAGAGCTTGTCGCGCAAAGTTTTCAGTGCGACAAGCGACAAGCTTTAGAATCTATAACGCACGGAATAACTTACGTCACACATCCAAAGATTATTTTTATTTTTGAATAAAAGCTTGTCAATAAAAAGGTTTTTATTCATTATTTGTAGCTATTCGTCTCCTAATTATTTTATTTGTTCTTATAGAGGAATACGCTGATAATGTTGCTGCTGATGATGATGATTTACATATTCCATATCAAGATTGGCTGGATGATGAGTTAACAAACTTCGATGATGACGATGATGAAATTGAAGAACCACAACATACTTATCAATAAATAATAATTAATATATTCATTAATCCTTTTTAAATTTTTACGTACAAATTTCTCTGTTTTTTTGTAAAATAAAAATGCGAATAAACTGTTATTTTATGAAATTAAATCAATAAAGTCAACAACTGTATGTTGAAAATATTCATGATTTTTTTATTGTACTATGGTTATCCTTTTGAATAGGCGTTAAAGTATAATTTAATTATTATCGAAAGCTTCCATCGTTAACAACATAAGTTTAATGGAGCTGGTGTTATAAAGCTACCAAATTATCATCCGCGCGCTCATACTGACAGCGACATTTTAAATGTGTCTGGGGGATGTTTTGCCCCTAGGATTGGTCTGGCTGTTCACAAAAAGTATTCATAATCTCCGACACCAAAAACCCCCACATACCAATTTTAAATAGAATCGGACCATAATTACATCTCCGCTATCTTGAATTTATGAATTTTGACAAAAAATTCATAATCATCGACCCCGAACATCCCCTACTTACCAATTTTGAATCGAATCGGATCATAAACACAAATCTTGCCACCATCTTTTGTTTTTTCCCCTAACAACTTCCATAATGCATTGTCACCGTAATTATGAACACCTGCCAAATTTCAAGGTAAGTGGGTCAAATTTAACTTGTAATATTACAAACCCACTGACACATCTGCACAGGAGAAACTCTAAATAAAAGCTTGTAATTACAATATTGAATATTGCATATTGTATTGTCACGAAAACTGAAGGTGTATGCAAAATTTCAGCAAATTCGGTTAGAAGGAACTGTTTCTAATTCAGCTTGCAAATTTTGAAACGGGCAACAACATTTCAATCAAATAAAAGCTTGTAAAAATTATATATACTGACGGCACAAAAAATATTTTTGTATTAATTTGGGGCCCTTCATAGTTTTAACTTTATTCCGAAACTTCCATAGGAAAAAAAAACTCATTTGACTTTGCTTCCTTATGAGCTACTAAAAGCCTCTTCTATTAAACAAATTCCCAAATATTTCAAGAATGTGTACATTTTCATCGATTTAAATCATCAAATACTACATCAATATATTTTCATTATCAATAAATTCACTTTTTTATCACAATCGTTACCGATTACCTTCTTTCAAGAGCTACTTGAAATGGTTGATGTTGAAGCTTTCATTATTTATCTCGGTGATTCAGATAAAAAAAACTCTAAATCTGTCATGCAGTTATCTCAAAATAGCCAATTTGAGACTCGTTCTCTAAGTGTTCAACCTCCGTTTCATATGAATGCATAATTAATTCCCTCTTCTCTTTTTTCACGTGGTCGAAAATAGTTTTGGGATTTGTAACATACTTTTTGAATAATAAATTTACTTGTGTTCTGAAATTGCTAATAACATGACCGCTTTGAGATAAGGTGGACTTCTTCCATAAATTCTGAAGAAATATGTTTATAAAGTAGTGTGACAACCTGTACTTCACCTTTTGTTAATGTTTCATGACCTGCTTTTTGTGACACTGAGTAGTTGATTTTGTTAATGTCAGAATAGGCAGTGCTAGATTTAAAAAAATTCAATCTACAGCAGCATTAATCAAAAAATTTGCATATACTTTCCCGTACATAAATAAGTAAACGGACTAATTTACAAAACCATCGAAATTGTTCGATTGTTTCTCCACAAGTTTCACACTACTTGCTATCAGATTTAAATCATTCATAACTCTATCGCCCCAACCATTGTTCCAAGTGAAAAAATTGAATTAAATTATACGCTGGTAGAGTAAAGTGTGGGAGTTTTATAAATGAGATTTGCTACTGAATCGTACCACACGAAACAACGCTGAGATGAAATATGATTAATATCAATTAACATAAAATGGTGTATGAATTTCTATCTAATACTCAGTCGGCATGTCTTTGATACTGATAGCGGCACAAACAAAATAATTTCCCGAACTGCAAACTTCATTAGCAACAGTAATAACTGCCGATATTTTTTTCACAATTTCATGTGGTAGAGGTAGATAATAAATATATGATGAATATACCTAGTACGATTAGAAAAATAACAAAACAGGCCGAAAATTTGTTTCAAATGATTTCTGGTAAGTACCTACTCCTTGGGAAAAAAAAATATTTGTGACATTAATCTATAATTGAGACTGCTATAGAAAATCAAATAAAATTAATGAAAATGCAAATTTTAGGAGTTGAGGGTCCTTTCAAAATATCCATCAGACATAGTTCAATGTAAAGCGTGGCTCTATCCGGAAAAGTGGTTGTTTTCTGTTATATATTCACAAAAAATAACTTTTATCGTGGATGTTTTATTCTGTAGTTGTCCTTACCTCACTTTTGACGGCTTTCTCTCTGGATGGAGATGATCTAGTGATAGATATCCTTGTAGTAGCCCTCCCGGGCACGTTCCTTTGCAACTTTTCCACATTGTAAGTCTGCCTCCACCCGAACAACTGAACGATTTTTTCAGCTACTTCCGTGCACTTTGGTCCGCCATTTAAAGTTTGGCAGGTTTCGAACATTTCACATCACGTGTTTTTAGAATCAATTCACGAAATTTCCAACATGCTCACCGCATTATCGAGACTTTCGGGCTTAGAAGACTACACACTAGATTCAATGAAGTTGGGGTTGGAAAAAGTTCCACACGTATCGAGAAATTTATTCAAACCCATAACTATATGGGACATTTGAATAATGTAGAATGTTTAACTGATTGTGTGGTAAATGTATACATTGCAGGCAACATGAGATAGATATTCAATTTCAAAGTGAAGATAACAACTAACCTTGTTATACCAAACTGGTGATAAAGTCAGAACTAGTTGACTTCATTTTCTGCTTGAGGCACTTATCATAATTATCACAGACACTTGTAAGAAACAAACGACACAAACAGTATTGAAAAGGGAAACATTCGCAATTGAGTATTGTTTTGAGAAATAATATCACGACCATTGTAGTGATTCAGACATTCAGAACACATGCACTGAAAACTGTTGCCAAGCTAGATTCTCGCATGCCCGTTTTACAAAGCTGTCTACGAACGAAAGTTTGTTAAATTCCACTAGTGTTTTCTGATTGCCTGGTGAATGAAATATCCTAATTAGTAACCAATCAAAAAACAGTACGCGATGTGCAGGATAATTAATTTGAACATTATTGTCTTTATCTTTTGCTGGCTCTTAAAACTAAACACCGAGGTGTTGCGTGCGTATTTTGAAGAATAGAAAACAAGATGAATCGCTCGTCACATTAATGAATGAAGTAGTATATTTCAATTCTGGTTGGATTGTGGATGCCAATCACGTGCGGGAGTTTTCGTACTGGAAATATCAATAAAATTATTTTTTGATAGAATGGCAAACTTTTGAAAAGACAGGCAATAATGTTCAAATTAATTCTCGTGCTCATCGCGTACAGTTTTCTGATTAGTTGTTAATTAAGATCTTAAGACCTTTCATTCACCAGCCAATCAGAAAACACTAGTAGAATCTAACAAACTTTCGTTCGTAGACAGCTTTGTAAATCGTGCATGCGAGAATTTTGCTTGGCAACAGTGTTCTGTTCACGTGTTCTGAATGTCTCAATCACTACCTAATCTGTAACTTAATCTAAATCTTCACCCTACATGGAATGCCATTCATAAAAACATACATGGTAAATGCCTTACTGAATTAGATATCACAACACAGGCTTCTAAGCCTAGCGTGAGTCTGCTCCAGTAATGCATCTAAATATAGAATTCCATTTGTTAAATAAAAAATAGCCATTATAGATATTAGAATTGTAAACCAAATTGAGAATGGTACTAATGACAAATATTGTATTATATATTGAATAAATTTTGATTTGATTTGACTACAATGGTCGTGATATTATTTTTCAAAACAATATTCAATTGCGAATGTTTCCCTTTTCAATACTGTTTGTGTTGTTTGTTTCTTACAAGTGACTGTGATAATTATGATAAGTGCCTCAAAGCAGAGTATGAAGCCAAATAGTTATAACATTATCACCAGTTTGGATATAACATGGAGTTGTTTTCTTCACTTTGAAATTGAATATCTATCTCAGGCAGTCTGCAAGTGTACATTTACCACACAATCAATTCAACATTCTACCTTATTCAAATATCGAGTTAAATGTTTATTGCATTCGGCAATTGCCGAAGTTTTCCTCCGAGCAGTCACCTGAAATTAGGCGGGAGGCACTACCCAAAATTTTGACGAATTTTACAAAGAACAAAACTTTTTTTTTTCAGATTTTTAACCACTGTAATTCGAGCAGTGTGAAAACAGGAACGGTCGTCGCGCCAGAAACGAAATATTAGTATATGTCATATGTTATTCCTTCAAAATCTTCCAAAATGAAACAGCAATTTCAATGTTCTACAGTATTATGATGGTGATGATGATGAATGAAAGTTTACACACAAATATGATGAAAATATGATAATGGTGCTTCTAATAAATATAAGATCATATTTAACAGTGGCTGTGACAATAACATACAAGATGGATAAAAAGGGCGTATCTGGAAATGTCTTTTTTACAGTATATTCAGAACGAGAAGATACCTACATTTCAGATTTGTATTCAATATACCTGGAATATCCGTATTCAAAATCTCAGAACAGAGTTAATTCATCGTTTCTGGAAATTTATTTTTCACTCTATATTCAAAACGAGCTGAGAAAGCATGCCTACCCAGGGTGAGTATTGAGATACAAAATCTGAAATGGAGTAGGCATGATTTCTCAGCTCGTTTTGAATAAAGAGTAAACAAGAAATTTCCAGAAACGATGAATTAACTCTGTTCTGGAGATTTGTTTGAATACGGGGGTAGTTTCCAGGGTTAGTATTGAAATATAAAATCTGAAATGGAGTAGGAATGATTTCTCAGTTCGTTTTGAATATAGAGTAAACAAGAAATTTCCAGAAACGATGAATTAACTCTGTTCTGGAGATTTGTTTGAATACGGGGGTAGTTTCCAGGGTGAGTATTGAAATACAAAATCTGAAATGGAGTAGGCATGATTTCTCAGTTCGTTTTGAATATAGAGTGAAAAATAAATTTCCAGAAACGATGAATTAACTCTGTTCTGGATATTTGTTTGAATACGGGGGTAGTTTCCAGGGTGAGTATTGAAATACAAAATCTGAAATGGAGTAGGCATGATTTCTCAGCTCGTTTTGAACATAGAGTGGAAAAGAAATTTCCAGAAACGATGAATTAACTCTGTTCTGGAGATTTTTTGAATATGGGGGTAGTTTCCAGGGTGAGTATTGAAATATAAAATCTGAAATGGAGTAGGCATGATTTCTCAGAACGTTTTGAATATAGAGTGAACAAGAAATTTCCAGAAACAATGAATTAACTCTGTTCTGGAGATTTTTTTGAATACGGGGGTAGTTTCCAGGGTGAGTATTGAGATACAAAATCCGAAATGGGGTAGGTATGCTTTCTCAGCTCGTTCTGAATATACTGTGAAACAGAAATTTCCAGATACGCCCTTTTTATCCCATCTTGAATGTTATTGTCACAGCCACTGATAAATATGATCTTATGATTTATTAGAAGCACCATTATCATATTTTCATCATATTTGTGTGTAAACTTAATTCATCACCTCATAATACTGAGAAAATTCAATTGCTATTTCATTTCGGAAGATTTTGAAGGAGTAACATATGACACCCTTGCGCATATACTAATATTTCGTTTCTGGCGCGACGACCGTTTCTGTTTCCACACTGGCTGTAATTCGTTATAAAATGGCATTATAAACTCGTCATTCACGGGTGCTCGAGAGTTTAGATTACACCCTGTATAATCCGAGATATTACTCTTTCATTATATAATTTGAAATAAATAACTAAAATGGAATATTCTTATCTCCACCTTCGAAAAAATTTCTCAAATCTATATACTTTCAATAAAAAGTAATTTCGCTAAAAATAACCCCAAAAATTATAGAAATTCGAATTTTTCATTGAAGGAGTAATAATTCTGCATAGCTCCAAATGCGGAGGAAGCCATATCCTTTCAACCGGTGTATATATTTTCGCAATATTCACTTGGCAAACTATTCCGTGCAAAATCGAGATAGCGAACTGAATATGTCGGTCGTTTTGGGCGTGAAATATTTCTAATACGTGGGAAATTAGCTACAGGCCTCGGTACATAACTTGCGATTGAGATAAATGTGAATGCACTTTAAGTAATGCGAAATTATTAGGAAACAATTGCGTAAAAATTGCGTCGAGTATTCGGGTCAAGTTTGAATAACTGAGTAAGAATGTGCTGATGCTGATAATGGTAATGGTGAAGTCTTGTTGCCGATATATACAATGAGAGATAATGAATTTAACACAATCCATGTTCTACTTGAAACTATAACTGAAATGACCCACTCAATTAAAGGTTTCAATTATAGAGTCCCTTAAAAAAACACTTTTATTACAGAGATTGATCACTAAAAACAATAATACCGTTAAAAAAAAACGAATTTCACCATCAATTTTTCGTTAAGAATGGCTTTAAAAATCGGTAAATTATCCGTCCGCTCGGAGTGGCATTTCGGTAGCGTGACGTCACGATACTGTTGGGATTCGGACCGGCCACATGCATCGTGTGGAAATGACAGTCGATGAAGAAGAAGATTTCATTGAAAACGTTTCCTGTTTGGATTGTGCAGCTGCGAAAGGTAAACATGTGAGACGAATCGATAGTAATGGAAAAAATATTATTTAAATCGAGAGTACCAGGATATTTTATACATTTTTGATTGGGAAAATATATGTTCGTTTGTGATGGAACTATGCAAAAACACTTAAAAAATTGAGTAATTCACATTCATATTTATTTATTCACGTAATTTTGGGAACTTACAACTAGAAATTTATTGTACTACTCTTTTTGTACGCTGTCGGAAACAAGCTGAAAATTCATAAAACTTTTGTAACAATTTTTTTTAAGCAGCAGCCCCTCTTTTGTTTCCAGGGGTTGTAACTTTTTCAATGTGGTTATATCACCGGGACGAAGAACCTGCTTTTATCGAAGTACTGTGCTATTGAAAAAAAATCGTTTTGTCTACAGTAGGAACAACAAAAAAATTCGATAATTCTGCTGTTGTTTCTGCGACATACACAAACGATGCGAAAAAAAAATTTACACGAATTTTTAATGACAGCTCAGGAAAAACAAATTGACGTGCAGTTTACTCGATATTATTATAATATTAAAGAGCGGAAATCATGCGTTTGTCTACTCATCAAATCGTAATAGAATTAAAAAATCGAATCAAACTTCCGCTGATGAATTTATTATTTTCGCGAGCACTGTTTTGACACAAAAATTGTGTGAATTAGCAGAATTTTCGAGTAGGTCACATTGTAAATGCTCATTGAAAATATGGGACAGAACTTTTTTTTAATGAATGCTGTAATGAATACTGTATGTAGTTTTCCATATCATCCTTCAAAGTGGAATGAGTCATCTCCACATTTTAATAGTAAGTTGAAGATATCTAATCAAAATACGTGTTTCGGGATCTTAAGATCCCATCATCAGTTTGTGTACAGGGAAAATCTGCAAATGGAAGAACCTACAAATTGTTAAACTTTCAGGTGACATATTGGTTAGGAAAAAGGTGATGAAAAATATTTGTAATGTTATCTAATTCTAATATTTGAAAAAGGATGTGGTAAAAATCGAGAGGCAATAATGTGGGGTGTTAGGACCCATCAGCCATACGTGGAAATTCGGAAACAAATAATAATTTATTTTTTTCATCACACGCGAGTATAACCAATTTGTCACCTATAACCATTGTTATAAAAGTTTTACAATTTGTACTTCCATTTGCAAATTTTCCTTGTACACAAACTGATGTGATGTGATCTTAAGATCCCGAAACATGTTTTTTGATTAGATATCTTCAACTTACCATTGAAATGTGGAGTTTTTCTTCTACTGTTAAAATATCCACTCCACTTTGAGCCATGGACTTCTTCCTACGTAAACAATTGTGTTTTTGTTGGTATGTACTTGCGACGAGCAACACAAAATAACTTTTTTTCGTTTTTTCTTCGAAGGGCACGTAAATTTTTTTTTTCTTGTTGAATTATCACAACCAGGTACATAACACCAACGGTATCTCGTTTTTGAAGTAGGCATTTTGAAAATTACAGAATGAATATTGATAACGACAATAAACACTTCACAATATTAGCGGCTGCTACACGTGCTCGGTGCTACTGAAGAAGAGATGATCAACGGGCCCAACAGTATTGTGACGTCACGCTCTCTCTCCAAGGTCATGGAGACGTTTTGAAACTTGGCGATTTCAAAACGCTGTAGCATTCCCAAAAATTGTTTGAGAAACGTAGGTGAATTTTTTTAATAATAAAGTCGTATGCCTAGATTCCAAATATGCAATAAAAAAATTAATGTCCCAACCTAATTGGAACAGTAAAAATGGAGAACATCTCATATAATCTTCAGATAAAAGAAGAAAATCTAATCACTGTCTTTCATCTTTCTAGCTATATTGCTTTATTCGAAATGATGCTGTTAAATAAATATAGTGATAAAACAGTGGAAAACAATTTCCTTTTATGAAAGAATTCAAGTTGCTTTTTGAAAAAGTATTTGTTATTTGGTAATGATTTTCCCAACTAACATTAAAAATTACTATTATCGGCATCTTTCTTACACAGAGAAGTTGATTTTCTAGAGCTAGAGGAAAGGGAAAGTTTCAAATTGGAAGGACACACATGCAAAACACAAAAAGTTAGTGTTTATCCTTTGAAAAAAATATCAAGCTTTTTTTTCATTAGTAGAAAAATGAAGTTTGCTCCACAGTAAAAAGCATTTATTGGCTAGGGAAAAATTTAGCAAATCATTTCGGCAAAGTATTTTGCCATCTTCAGGCTCTTTAAAATCTACATAAAAAAGATACAAGAGTGATCATTGTAAAAGTTGCTAGAAGAATTATCACAAAAATAAACATAACATCACTGATTTACACAAACATTGAAGTTAAAATGTCAACTGATTAATATAACATAGGTTATCGACTGAATTAATTAGTTGACATTTTAAATTCAATGTTTATGTAAGTCGGTGATGTTATGTTTATTTTTGTGCTAAGTCTTCTACCAATTTTTACGATGTTCACCCTTGTATCGTTTCTATGTATATTTTAGAGAGCCTGAAGATGGCAAAATACTTTGCCGAAATGCATTGCTATTTTCTTTCCTAGAAATAAATGCTTCTTACTGTGGAGCAGACTTAATTTTTTCTACTAATTAATTAGAACTCCACCTGACATGGACTACTTTCATATATTTTTTTTCATGTTCATCTAGCATCTGTACAGTTTACACAAAATGGATCAAGCAAATTGAATTACTCATTAGTTCTTAAGACTAATAGATTTTTGATGAAAAAACAATCAACTTATTTTTTATTTCAAAGTAGATTAATTGAACCCTGAATGGGCAGAAATTATTCTTAACAATGAGAATAATATTGAAAATAATGATAATTTTTCATCAACAACTTCGCAGCTAGGGGCCTTCGAATTCGATGAAATGACTTTAATTTTGTCCAATAGGCAAGAACGATGAAGATTTTACAGCAAAATGTGTTATATCTTCTAATTTCAGTCCATTCATTGCATTGCAGAAATTACGTAATCTTGTCCACATCTTGACTAGATTGGAATCAAAAGATGAATACGTAAAATATAATATCTATTTGATAAAAATTATATCTAATCTTGCTAAAATCTTTTAACGATCTCTCTTTTTACAGATTTATCACTCTCCAACCCATCATTTCGCAAGCGAACCTAGAGAAGAATCTTCAGGAAATACAGTCAGGTTACCAATCATAGATCTAACGTCTGCGTAACAAATGAGAATCGCAATTATGAACGATGAGTTATTAATATTATAAATAACCGTGATTATTCTTCATATCTTCAGATTATGTTGCGTAGCCACTGGTATTGAACACACTCATTGCTGGTATTAGCATGAGTTGCGTGAAAATTGAATTGAAACAGTTATGGCTCCTCCAAGCCTTACCTTGCTGCATGAATAACGTTATCTTGGATGTTAACACCGATAAATTGTGGGATATGTATGTGGATGTTAAACTAAAGGAACCTGAAATGCATTTTTCAAGACGTGTCATCTGCCCGTGTACCGTAATATTTGCATAGCTTCCGAGGTACTTCTCGTATTCACATATTAATTTTCACATTCACGATTCGCATGTTACTTTCTATTCAAATTCCGAGAATCATAATAGAATATTCAAAGAAACTTTTTGGAAAGTTGAAAGAGTTTGAAAAAGTCGCAGTAAACAATACACTTTTCAAATATTAGGCTAAGTAATTTTTTGTAACATCAACAACTTGATACTTAAGAGTTGTTGTCGACGTATCGACATTCATGAAGACATCCTCAGGAAATGATGAAATGTGATTAAAAAATATGTGTTGTCTGTTAACATATTGAAATCGAGAAAAATATAAAAATATAGACAAAAATGAGATACACAAAACAATATTTGCAAAGAATTATGGATATAAGGTAAATTGATTGAATTACAAGTCAAATAGGCAGAAAATAAAAAGATAAAACTTCAGTTAAAAATTACATAAACTCTTTTATTCCTTTTTCAGGGTATACACCGAAATTTGGCATAGTAATAAAACTTATCAACTCATATATTTTGCACTAGTACACACTTTTCAATCATATAAGCATCAAATGAAGATTTTCTCAACATATGTTATATATTTTTTATATTGACTATTTCTTGCACACTTCATTTGCGGTTGTTTCCAGCAATTTATATTCTTCAGCAATCGTATTTGTGTAGAGTTTTTGTTCTGCTTGGTTGTTTTTAAATATTTGGTATCCAAATTCCATCCATGTTCTGATATTTTAGTTCTTAGATGACGTCCTGACTGACAAATGTATACTTCATAACATTTTCCACATGGTATTTTCTACACCGCTTTCGAGCCTTTTGGTGTTCCTGTCTACAATTTGGTGATTTTTTTACAGCGTTTCTTTCAACATGGTATTCAAAACCGAAAACGCATAAAAATATTGGAACACTGAGAGAACTCGAAAGAACTGAAGTTCACATAATACCATGCGCGAAATTTAAAAAATATACATTGGGCAGATAGGACAATATCTCGAAACTAAAAAATCAGAACATGAAAACCCGAATTTACTAAAAATAATGAATAAGACTACCTGATTCGGCCAAGACACGCGGGTGAAAATATTCACGTCGCGTGACTAAAACAAACGAAACTTATATTTAAAATAGCTATATCGGGAAAATATACTTCTCAAACTCAAATTCAAAATGAATATTGAACAATTATGGGTTCATTTCATAACTCAGGAATGCCACTCGAAAAATTTGTTACAAGAAGAAATACGAAATTTCACATATCTTACCGGTAGTCCTGCAATGTATTGCAATATTATCCTCACATTCTTTATGTTCGTTTAACCATGAGGTATTCTTCTAATTATTGAACTTTTGAAAACGTAATATATTACAGCACTCTTCTAAATCTACACTAATTTAATACCGATTGTTTGAATTGTATGTTACTAGTAATCTCAGTAACGATTTTATTTTTTACTGTTACATGTGTCCCAAAAAGATTAACCTAATGTTATAACCCGCATCCCTGATGTCAACAACCAGTCTGCCAATACACTAGATCTTTTCCTCACCACCAATCCTGACCCGTATAGAATAGAAGTTTGTGCCCCACTTGGAAACTCTGACCACACCCTCATCTCCACAACATGCTCTTTCCATTTACCATCGAGCTGCACAATACCACCCCGTCTCATGTGGCATTACAATTCGGCCGACTGGGAAGGTCTTCGTATGTTTTTCTCAGCGTTTCCATGGAAGAGAGTTTGTTTCTCTTCAGTAGATCCAACACGATGTGCTGAGACAATTTCTGAAATCATCATGTTGGGGATGCAAACTTACATACCGAATACCGAAAGAAGAACATCATCCGATAAGACCTGGTTTAACAGAAACTGCTCTAGAGCTGTGGCTTCCAAACAGGCAGCATACCATCGATGGCTAAAAAATCCGGGCCCTGAGACCAGAGCAGCATATGTCGAGGCTAGAGGCATATGTAAAGAGACAATAGAAAGCTCAAAAGATGCCCACAAAGCCAAAATAAGATCAAAACTTGCTGAATGTCCTAACGGATCCCGTTCATTTTGGTCTTTCGCTTAAAGCTGTGGGAAGAAATTTCACTTCCAGCTCATTTCCTCCCCTAACCAAAGAAGATGGAACACTAGCAACGACTGCCCAGGAAAACGCCAATATCTTTGCGCACCTATTTGCTGGAAATTCCACTCTGGATTCATCGGGAAAACAACCCCGAACATTACACCTATTGACAGTCACATGCCCGAGATCACCTTTCGCCAACGTACTATCAGAAATATTTTGCTGGGTCTCAACACCAACAAATCCTGTGGATCTGACGGACTCCCGCCGATTGTTCTCAAGAAATGTGCCCCCGAACTAACACCTGTTCTTTGCAAGTTGTTCAACCACTCTTACAATTTGGGGTATTTCCGTCCAATTGGAAAATTGCAAGAGTACAGCCAGTCCCTAAAAAAGGCAAAAGGCCCTACCTAGCAACTACAGACCTATCGCACTGCTATCTATTATTTCAAAGGTCATGGAAAAAGCCATCAACATCGAGCTCATGAAATATCTGGAAGACTCCAGGAATTGTCAACGATAGGCAATATGGCTTCCGCCATCAGAGAACAACTGGTGACCTGCTCGCTTACGTCTCACATATATGGCAGCTATCTATTGAAAAGCATGGAGAAACTTTAGCTGTGGCTTTAGATATCTCCAAGGCGTTCGATCGAGTTTGGCACCAGGGACTCCTCGCCAAGCTTCCGTCTTATGGCTTGCCCCCTCAGCTGTGTTCTCTGCTTGCTAGTTTTCTCTCAAACAGGTCTCTCCATGTAGTGGTCGATGGAGTTTCATCTGACACTCTACTCATAAATGCTGGTGTTCCGCAAGGATCCATTCTCGCACCAACACTATTTCTACTTCACATCAACGACCTGTTGAAAGCAACTTCATGTCCAGTACACAGCTTTGCCGATGATAGTACCCTCCATACCGCTTTCTCTTCCAGGGCCCCTATATCAGCCCGTGAAACCAGAAATGAACGAGGAAGAAATGTTAATAATATAAATATGGACTTGGCAACAATTCTCGAATGGGGATCTAATAACTTGGTAGAATTCAATGCAAACAAAACACAAGCATGTCTTTTCTCTAGAAAAGCCGATCTCACTGTGCCTAACATAACTTTGTCAGGAGTAACCATACCACTGAAGCCATCCATATCGATGCTTGGTATTACTATCAGCAATAACCTTTCCTGGGAAAATCACGTGAGGTCCATTGCCAAAAGTGCATCCCAAAACTTGGTTTTCTGTTTCGTGCCAAGAGCTATTTCACCCCAGTCAGCTGCTTATGATCTATAAGGCACAGATCCGACCTGTCCTGGAATACTGTTCCCATATTTGGAGTGCGGCACTTAACCATATCCTGAGGCTATTGGATTCTGTCCAAAAAAGGGCAATTCGTCTCGTCGGTGATGCCTCGCTTACAAACTCGCTCACTTGTCTGGAACACCGTAGAAAAGTTGGCGATTTGTCTCTATTTTATAGATATTTTCATGGGCGATGCTCTTCTGAAATATCAACAATCGTTCCTGCTTTGGCAGTCTCTTCGAGATTAACCCGTCAAGTTCAGTCATCACACCCCTTCGTGGTCACTTTGGAAACCTGCAGAACATCACTTTCCAAAGACTCGTTCATCCAACGAACAGCGAGGCTTTGGAACTCATTGCCTAGGGAGGTGTTCCCCGAGGCATACAACCTTCAGAAATTTAAGAAGAACACCAACTCCTACCTTCTTTCCCTAGGTTCCCACGATGTTCTCTGAACATTACAGGATATCCCTTTTCGTGGGAACCAGAACATAAAAAAAAAAAAAAAATATGGAGATAAGTGATTCTTCGAGTGAAAGTTTTGAATACATCAAATTGTTGATGAATAGATACCAAAGTATATGCAATCCACAAATATCATACCTTTTTTTGTCGGGATTTTCTTCGGATTATTCATCATATATGTTGCATGGTTTATGATCAACACCCAATCAATCAAACATTATATTTGCGGAGGCGTCTAATATTCTGCGGGGTGAAATCGATATTCCCTACATGTAGACCAGCGAAACCACTTGTTATACCCAACTCCAGTCCCTAACAAAAAGAACGCACGACAGCGTGTATCCGGTGTCATTCGATACTCGGTATAACATGGCAAAAACTCAGATTCATCGAATATGCTTGCTACATTTATGCTAAGAATTAATTGCTGTTTTTCTTGCTGCTATGGGAATTTTCTGTCAGGTTGAAGATGTGAAGCATGTCCAGTTTTCTATTTCGTTGTAGTAATAAACGATAGAACGTGAAATCAATTATACTAACCAGAAAGTGAAATCTGTTACAGATTAATAGTTTTCTTATACGTCTATAACAAAAACGATATACGATGAAGTGAGTTTTTAGAAGCTTTTATTTAACTTCAAATTTATATGTATGTATGTTTAGTTAAAATTTTGCAACTGAATTTTGACCCACTTCTAGTTGTCCGATTAACGTGAAATTTGGCAGGTGTTCATAATTCCGGTGACAATGCATTACAAAAAATTTGTTGGATAAAAACAAAATGGCGGCTCCAAGATGGCGGACGAGATTTGTGTTTATGGTCCGATTCGATTCAAAATTGGAATGTGGGGGGTTTTGGGGGTCGAAGATCATGAATGTTTTGTCAAAATTCATAAAATAAAAATGGCGGTTCCAAGATGGCGGACGATTCTGTGATTATGTTCCGATTCATTAAAAATTGGTATGTGGGTGTTTTCGCGGTCGGAGATTATAAATTTATTGTCAAAATTCATAAATTGAAGATGGCGGCTTCAAGATGGTGGACGAGTTTTGTGATTATGGACAGCTCCTATTCAAAATTAATATGTCAGGGTTTTTGGGATCGAAAATTATGAATTTAGTAGATTATTAATTTTTTGTCAAAATTCATAAATTGAAGATGGGAGCTTCAGGATGGCGGAAGAGTTAATCTTCAGATGGTCTCGTCATTGAAGAACTAGATAGCTCAATACTTACAGGAAAAAACCTCATAATAACGATGCTTCAACAAAAGTGCATAGATTAAGGCATACTAACTAAAAAGCACGAAATTTAATAAAAAAACCTATTTAAAGACAAGCTTTCATTCAAATGCCCTAAGAAGTATAAACATAATTGCTTTGGATGTGTGACGTAGAATATTTCGTGAGTTACAGATTAAAAAGCTTGTCGCTTTTGTATTCGAACTGAAAACTTTGCGCGAGAAGCTTTTGAATCTATAACTCAAGGAATAACCTACGTCACCCATCCAAAGCAATTATTTTGTACTTTTTAGGGAATTTGAATGAAAGCTTGTCTTCAAAAAGGTTCTTCAATTAATTATTTTATTATTATTCTCCAGTTCCCATAATACTCACAAGTTTGGGAAGCTCCTTATTTATAGATGAATATGTGCAAGATAGTGAGTTGCGCCTAGAAAGGATATGACGCTATTTCGCTAATAGTGTTAATAGTAAGTAAATAAGTACTTATCGGTGTTTTGTTTCTTTTTCCAACGCACCTCACTATAATATTTAATTTGTTATCTACACACTCTGTAGTGTCAATTTCTGTAACGAAAATAATCAACCAACCGTTAGAAATTATATTGGATATGTCGTCAAACAAGTTGGAAATTCAATGCATATTTGTATTTACAATTTTCCTCCTATAGTTATGTTTCTTTTGAATTTGGAATAATCGATACGTGTTGAAATTTATTATCGAAGTAAGTAAAAACCTTCTTTTCTACATCTGTCAAAAAAGTTATAGATAAAAAAACGTCCCCACCAATATTTTCTTCTTGCAAATTGAAACGTGGATAATTCAGCTTGTAGAAATAACTTCAAGAATTTCATCAATTATTGCAAAATATCTGCATTTATCCAACCCTGAATCTGTGTTTTGGCGATTAGCAGCGTTCTTTTAGCAAATCCAGGTACTAATTTATTACAATTTAAGAAAAATAAACGCGACCCGAAAGGTAGATTTCACAATTTAATCATTAATTCGAAATTAGTCATAAATCAAGCTGACATATCAAGTTAAAAAAAATATGCCCATTTTCATTGGAAAATACAAACAGGAATTATTTTTTTTGTTTAAACCTTGAACTCATAATCGGAAGTTTTAAAAAGTTTAAAAAAAACTGGGAAATAAATAATTTCTTATTTCGACGGTTGTGGATGATATATTGCATGCAACAGTAGAAACATTTCCTACACATACCAGAAAAAAGACCACTTTACTCAATTGTTGCATACTATTTTAACTTCATGTGATGATTCTATTTGATGATTCCATCTGTTTGACTCTCGAGATGATAAAGCGCTCATTTTATACCTTTGTGCATAGTATTTTGAAAAAAATACTGTAAAACGGCACAAAGCAACATTTCGATATACAATCTCGTTCCAGTTCTTTTTACCAGACAAAGGAGGGTAATTTATTTTTTATTTTTTATTTTAGACATAATACATCCAACAGGCCTAAGCCCAATAACAGGAGTATATAATAATAATTATAACAATTTGAAGGGAATAGTAAATCAGGAGTAAATGATAATCAATGGTAACAAATAATAACAAAATCATAACAAAAAGATGCCTAGCTATATGTCATTCGAAAGAGTGAAGGTTAGATTAAATAGAAAAGGTGATAACTTAGAATAAAGTACAGAGCACAAGGAGATACAAGTAAAAAATTCAAAGTGCGAAGCAATTTGGAATAAGTTTATACAGTTGCTTTCTAAATTCATTCAAATTAGAAAAGAAGATGTCTACAGAGGGTACATTGTTGAGGCTTCTACACATAGTTGAGATTGGACTATTGTAGTGATGCTGTGAATTTGGCATGTCGATTCGAAAAGACAAGTGTGACCTTGACGAAATACGTGGAGTATTGAAATTTAATAGTGATAATAGAGATGTTGAGTCAACTTGGTTATTTATCAGTTTGTATACAAATATGATATTTGCTATTTCTCTACGTTTTCTCAGGCTAACAAAATTGAATTCTTCCAATAGTAAATCGTATTCGTAGTGATAAATGGGATAAGTGTGGTGTTTCTTGTAGAACAGTAATTTAAAAAATTTCTTTTGAACTGATTCAATGGCTGATATGTATTTGAGGGTTCCACACTACATTACAATATTCAAGTTTGCTGCGAACTAAACAGTAGTAGATAGAGGAAATAGCCCTGAGATTTGAAAATTCTGTACAATTACGTATTAAAAAACCCAGAGTTCTTCTAGCATTGTTTATTATTTTTTCAATGTGCTGATTAAACGTAAGTATCAAAGAGAACACATAAGTCTTTGCATTCATTCACTCGTCTTAGGATACCATCACCGATTCTATAGTCATATATAATGGGAGAAACTTTTCTGGAATAGCTCATAATTTTGCATTTATCAACATTCAAATATAACTTATTCGCCGAGCACCAGTCCGATAAGAGATTTAAATCGCGCTGGAGACGAAAGCAATCGGTAGTGTCTGAGATTTCTGTATATATTTTCATATCATCAGCAAAAAGTAGTTTACTCGACTGAAAAATAGTACATATTTTATCGATGAATATTAGGAATAGGAGTGGCCCTAAGTTCGATCCCTGTGGTACTCCTGAGTAAGCTACGAAATTGGAAGATTTCACACCTTCATATTCAACAAATAGTTGTCTATCGCTCAAGTAGGATTTCAATAGATGCTGAATCTTGGGCGAGAGACCAAAAGCTCCCAATTTTAACAATAGCTGATTGTGGGATACTGTATCAAACGCTTTACTGAAATCAGTATATACAACATCAATTTGGCAACGATTATCAAGGGAATTAGATATGAACTGCGTAAACGTGCAAAGGTTAGATACAGTGCTACGTGATTTCATAAAACCATGTTGGAAATCTGACAGGGATTTACTCACATGTATATAGATGAGATCGAAAAGAATAATTTCGAGAAACCAGAAATTAAGGCTATTGGTCTATAGTTACGAATGTCTCCTATTTTTCCTGATTTGAAGACAGGACAAATACGGGATTGTTTCCATATGGTGGGAAAAGTTTCGGTATTCAGGATGAGGTTATAAATAAAAAGTAGAGGCCTACATAGCACTTTCACCTGGGATTTAATTAGTCTAACGGGGACATTGTCAGGACCGCACGTCAATTTGTTTTTTAGCTTTTTTGCCGCCGTTAGAATGAGTTCCTCGCTGATTTTATTAATATGTAAATAATGACTGGAACTGATAGAGCATTCGGGAAAGGTACGTTCATTTGAGAGAGGAGAATCATGGACATATGCATTGCTGAAGTGTTCAGCAAAGGCGTTGACTATAGATTCGGATGATGTAAGCTTTTCACATTGATGAACTAAGTCCAGGGATAATATGCATTGCTGAAGTGTTCAGCAAAGGGTATACGAGATTTATTTTTTTTGGTGTTGATGAATGACCAAAATTCACGGGGATTACTAGTCAGGCTATTTTCTGATTTTTTAATAAACTCTGAGTAAGCAAGGTCTATTTCAGTTTTAATGATACGCCGGAGGTGTTTATAACGTTCCAAGTAAAAATTATATTTGCACTTTCTATACATTTTGTGGTGGTGATTTTTTTTTTAAATATTATTGATAATGTTTTTGGTGAACCACGTTGGGTATTTGCGAGGATTATTAATTACTAAAGGGGTGCACTGACAAATTACACTTTGTAAGGTAGCATTGAACTCTTCACCAGCTATATCAACATCGGAGATAGATTCCAGTTAATTTCGCAAATTTTTTGGGAAAACTTTTGGATGTTAATTTTACGGAAATTGTAACGTTTAGAATCCGATATAAATACCTTCTCAGTTTCACAATCAATTTCCAAATTCACAGCAAGACTAGGGTGGTGGACATCAAGTTCAACCAACGGATCAGAGTCAAGTAGCACTTTGCAATCCATATTCTCGGGTGACATAACAAGATCTAAAATTCTACCATTTACATTTTCTATGAAATTGTTCTGTATTAATTTACAATAACTAATGAATGGATTAAATTTGAGAATTAAATTAGATGATTCATTGGTTTCGTAATATTGCTGTAATTCAGTGATATTGAAATCTCCTAAAACTATTGATTTATTATACAATCCAAATTTTTCAGAAATGTGTTTATCATGTTGTATGTTTGTTCCTTTGTGGCGCTCTACATGACAGTAATCTAAATTCAATATGGCGACAACCAGGCGCCATATTGTAAATAAAGACATGACAGTAATAATAAAAACTCAATATGGCGACAGCCAGACGTCATAATGTGACAAAATTCAATATGGCGACAACAAGACGCCATATTGTGAATAATCCTAACTAAAAAGTGTAAAATAAAAAAAGGTAATTTTAAAAATCGTGCGTGAGATTGTTTACAGTATTAGGTTTAATTGTTAACCTCTTAATACATAATTTTCTGACAATATTTTCTAGTCATCTTCTTTTCATTTTTTTCAAGTTCACTTTTTACGCAGTCGAGTTTTTTTATTTTTTTTATTTACTCTTTTTTTTTCGTATGTGCTTTATTTCGTGTTGAAATGAGCATGTCATATTATCCATAAAACTAAATTCTTTCAGAAGTTTTTCAGGGCGATTATTATGATTTTTTGGTTAAAGCTTACGGATATCAGAAAAGAAAAATTGTCTGGTACATTCGAATACAACCGGTTTTTGCAACATTGCAATTATTTCAGTTATTTTTGAAGATATGAACAAAATGTTCAAAAAATCAAATCTGTATTATTATAAGTTAAACTATCTTCAATCGCGCAAGATAACATTTTCTGCTCCGAAATCTTTACATCATCATCCATCCGAACAAAACTCAGACTCGCAACCTATCTCGCATACGAAATAAAGAACATTAGCTCTCTTCGCAATCATCCACAGTGCAATGCAATTCACACCTGCCATCTACTAGTATCATGGCATTCTTTCACGAGATAGAAAATTATAATGGCTTCCAATCATTATTTTCTCGAGATACCGATCTAATACTTATATGGAGTTAATATGCACTATCGGCGTGCAAAAATTATCATCAATTTACCGTGGAGAATGCGGTGGAAATATATTTCGCACGAGTTATTGTTTTCAATATTAATTAATCATAAATAATTAATACGTGGATGCCAGAGTTTCCGTAGTCAGCTAAGGCAAAGTTCAATTATTCCACACCTATGGATACGAACAGTAGTTTTCATTTTTTCCACGTGCACAATTAATATTTAGGTTGAACATGAGTCCATGCCTATTCTCTAGATTGCATCAAATTTCCAAAACAACAGCAATCACGTAGGATACAATAAGAAAATCAACAATACGAAAACACATTTTATAACCAGAAGAAAATGATTCAATACTCCTCTGTTTCTGAACATCGATAAGGCAGTATCAAAATAAATGTAACATCAGCAAACAGTACCTAAGTGAACACATTAAAGGAACATGGTTGTGAGAGCAAACAATCGTCATATTAGAAAACCTTAAAAATACTTTTGAACGGCAGAAAATACGACGCAACTAAAACATTAACCTCCTTTTTTAAGGAAAGTTACTTTTACTAGAGCGGCAGTAGTAATGCAACTACCTTATTGCAAGATAATAAAGGTATAATTTTTTTACAACATTCTTAGCAGAAAACAAAGCTAGAAATGTGAAGATGTAAACAAACGTATCTGTTTCCTGTAGAATATGTTGTACAAATATTCACGAACAATTTATAAAAGTAGGTATTGCGGGTTTATAGAAATAAACGCTTATAATCAACTTGAATACTCATTGGAAAAATTGTGGAGAATAAAATTACCTTCAAAATG
This sequence comes from Gonioctena quinquepunctata, assembly GCA_018342105.1. Classification (NCBI taxonomy): domain Eukaryota; kingdom Metazoa; phylum Arthropoda; class Insecta; order Coleoptera; family Chrysomelidae; genus Gonioctena; species Gonioctena quinquepunctata. Next base: position 79,627 of record JAFIRS010000503.1, on the reverse strand, counting down.
AGATATCACATGAAAAAATTGTTGATTAGTTGCTCCGAGAAACACAAAAAAATATTGTGTTGCAATTAACATTTTTCGGAAATTAAGAATTAGGATTCTGGTAGGTACTGCGTAAAATTGTAGCCACTGTGTGTGTACGAGTATGAATAATTATAATTTATATTCTAAAGAGCACACCATTGATGGTGAGTTTTGTAAGTTCAAAAGTTTATAAATTTTTATCGTTTTTATGTTTTCCAGAACCCACTGGCGACCACATTTTGCAGCATATTGGAATGAAAACACAAATGTTCATTTTCATACAGCTTTTTTTTTACCAAATCGAGAACTAACAGGCCAACTAATCAAGGAAAATATCCAATTTAAGAGTGGATATTTGAGTAATGAATTCAACTACAACATGCTATGCTACCGTCAGATTTCCGTTGGGCATTTTACATAATTCCTCACGAGTTACCGCTCTCCGTTTACCAGCATTCCTATTCTGATAGAGAATTCTTACAATCTCTCTCCTCAGTAGATGCATCTGCATTATTTCTCAGAGAAGCCGCACTTTTTTTCAACATCACTTTCTTCAAGCATCATCAATTAACGAGGTTTCGTTGAGAAATTAGATATTCCAATCTCGGGTTAGGATTGCTCATTCACATATGGGTAGTGTTTCGCGATATGGAATTAAAAAACATTCCACACGATTTTCCAGTTTTTTCCTATTAGGTGAATGTGCTTGTACTTGTTACCCAGTGAAAACAGAAACAATTGCTCATTCTTATTCAGTTGATGTTAATTTAAAAAAGATACTCAATTCTGATTATGGGTCTAAATTTCACGAGCTCCTTATATCGGGTTGTTAAAAATATATTTCAAAGATTCGTTTCTCAAAAAAAAAAAAATTTTTCCTTTATATTTTCGAACATTACCAAAAAATTATAAAGCAAAAAACGACCTTTAAGAATACAAATCAAGTATCTAACGAACACATCAGCGTCTCCGAGTCAGATCTCACTACCAAAAGCAACATGTTTTCACGATAATTGTTTTTGTTTCCGACTTATCAATACCGATTATAATGGTGAATATTATTTTACCGGTCATCACAAATGATAAAGTAATTTAAACCATACATAAAAAGATCCTAGGCCAGATTGGAATTTCTCAGCTTTCCATGAATCATAAATATTTTTTTGTATAACTGTTACTGACAGTAAAAAAACATATTTTTGATTAACTTCTGTAAGGATTCGAACCTACGATTTCTGGACTACAAGGCAGAAGCTCCAGCCACTTGAGCTAACAAACTTGATAATAAATTCCGGTATTTTGTATTTCCAGTAATATTTACTAGAAATTGAAAAATAAACACAAAACAAGGTTTCTGGAGGGTTTGAAGATTTTCAATCAGTATTATATCTTATAATCGTGATGATATGGCAAGTAAAAACAATTTAAAAATGTTTACTAGTGACCAAAAATTAGCTAGCTTCTTTGCGATCGTACCTTTTAAGGTTTATGTATACCCCCACAAAAACAAGGACAAGTTCAAAAATTATGAAAAAATTCAGAGTGAAAATTACTCATGTTACTTTGTCGACAAAATTTTGAAAAAATAAATAAAACGGCAATTTTTCCGTTTTTTTCAAAAATATATACAGATTTCGCTTAACTTCTTAGATAAACGTCAAATAATTAGAAAATATGCTGAAACTTATTTTTTGTAATTTGGAGAAAATATAATCCAAACGCTCTTATTTGAATATCAATCAAATAATTAAGAGGTATTTGTATCATATAATATTAGAATAGAAATATTGGTACCATTCTCACATCTTTCAAATAATGAAAAACCACTCACAATGCCTAAAATTCAATTTGAACAGATTAATATTCAGAATAACGACAGTATATCTGCGACCCATAAGATGCTGCCGTGTGGAGAAAAATTTAACTTGGTCGAACCATTTAAGTAATTAGCCAAATGATGGTGAAACAATCGATGGCAGCGTTGCCACTTTTCTTCTTTCACAATTCATGCGAACAATTGTAGATGCTATAACTAATCAATTAATTAATATTATCGAGTATCTACCATCATTTTACTTTTAACACAAGTGTTGAATAAATTTTTAACACTAGTGTTGAAAGTGAATTTGGCATATTATGTGAAAACATCAATTTTTAATTCACATAGTTATGAAATAAAAACGTCATTTTAAATGGCAGTTGTACAAAAATATATGTTTGCATGTATTCTGAAAATACCTAGTTTCACAAAAAAATGTAATGCGATTTCTGAGTGAAAATGGGTCTCCCAAGTAGCGTTGAATATGCTCAAACAGTGAAAAATCTTCGTATAAATTCTAGAAGCACTTATGTTCCGCAACTTCACCTCTTCGCCTATTAAAATATCGATCATAAATTACTTCCTTAGGCGTTCCCTCGAATAACTGCACACTAGATGATTTTCTGCATTCTCCTATCATTCTTTACGTAATTAATATTGCTGGGAGAGCGTGCTCGCACATCGAAAGATAATGATATGATACATCCAGCAGAATGGTCAAAGAAACAATCTCGTAATGGTTATTTCAATAATTTAATGTTGGGCCGATCGGGATTTTTTTTTGAGGCGATTATGGAGCACAACAGTACGTGTGACAAAGTTGTCGTTGCTCTCAGAGGCACAGTGGTGCAAAATAACGAAAAAGCGGAACTAATTCGAATTTTGGTAAAGTTTTCGTATACGCTCCCAACTTTGTGAGAGGGTAAACAAAAGACCAGATACATTTTTCTCCGGATTAGTTATTCATAGTTATTTTATGTGCTGTTATTAGAATGAACGTGCGTACATTTTCAACTTTCGTTAGACTTTCAAAAAATGCACCACACCTCCCCACTCTGAAGAAATATCTAATGAATAGCCTGAAGTCTCTATAAAAACATATAAAAAATTTGCTTGCTCATAATTGCACTTTTTTAATTGTGAGCCTCTGCAAGATATCAAAAACCCATCGAATATATTTTGAACCACAATGAATTAACACCCCATTATTTTTAAAAAAAATTTTTTTGCTAAAATGTGATGTTTTATATAAACAATATTTAAGAACATTTTTGGTACTGATTTTGCTAATTAAAGTTAAACATTCAAAAAGTAATATTTAAAACATTTGATCTAATACCAAAGTTACCCCTTCTGAAACCAACCCCTATTTATTTTCCTATGGTTCTCGTGAGCTTTGGAAACAATTCAGCAAAAAAAGGCTTAAATCTGATTTTATTGTTCCACCCCTTCTAAATTCCACCCTTTTGTGAAACGTTATTTTATATTTTTCCCATGATTCTCGTCTGCCTTAGAAGCAACCGCGCGCGAATAAAAGGCTCGAATCTGTTTTTTTTTTCGAACCACCCCTTCTAAAAACCACCCCTTTGTTACAGATTTTTCAAATATTTTTTCCGTGAAAAGAGGTGCAAATCTGATTCTTTTCTTCGAACCACCCGTTCTAAAAACCACCCCTATATGAAAGGTTTTTTAAATATTCTTTCCATGATTCTCGTCAGCCTTAAAAGTAATTCCGCAAAAAAAATCTTGAATCTGTTTTTTTTTATTCAACCACCCCTTTTAAAAACCACCCACCCATTTGTGATAAGTTTTTTTAAGTTTTTTTATCATGTTTCTCGTCAGCCTTCATAGCAAAAGACTCAAAACTGTTTTTTTAACCACCCCCTCCAAACTACCCTCTTGTGGCATACATTTTTTTCATGATTTTTGACAGCCAAAGAGGCAATTGAGCAAAACAATGAATTAGTTCCGTTTTCTTCGTCATGGGCTGTGCAGAGCCCAGACAAATGAAGGGTGAACGATTTGATTTACTTGGGTAACTTTGGGCAAAATAAATGTCTTGACAGAGGTACTACGTAGGACCACGCTGTAATATAGTCCTTACAATAAACATAAAACTTCTGTAGATAAAACATTGCGTGTTTTTCTGTACTAGCGCCAATGTTACTGCTTCCGCATTGTACGGAAGCTTTTGAATACGCTTTATACATATTATTCGATTAAATCGATTCAACGCTCAATTTAATCGATTCCCTGCTATTCTACCTTCAATTAAATTAACTGTTTCCACATTCACTGATTATCAGCACAATCTGATACAAGATAATGGAACTTTATTATTTCATTAGAAGCCTATAGTTAGATAGCCGGGGAAGAGGATCGAAGTACCCAGTTATTTCAGGAAATAAAAGAGATGTACGATTATTGAGAAGAATATATCAGTTACGAGTACATCATGGATCATTTTATTTTTCATTAAAGTTGTAAAAAGTAAAAATTAATATACAGGGTGTTAGTGAATAAGTGCGACAAACTTCAGGTGGTGATACTGCATGGAGAAATAATGACAGTTTCTATATAACTTTTGTCCGAGATATGAAGTGTAAAGTTTTTCTTAAAAACTGACTATTTATTTATTGCTCTGAAACTGGTAGAGATAAGCAAATGAAATTTGGCGAGTTTCAAGAGGTAGTTATTGCGCATTTTTTGACATGCAATTGAGAATTTTATGTTCATCATTGGCGCGCATACTAGTAATGACCTAAATTTTAAAAAAATGGTACGCTACTGAGATATTTTAAATCGTTTTTGAATTCCTCGTTCAATTTGTGACAAAAAATCTCTCTTGCCTTTTTTTCCTATGGGGCGCCGTTTTTATGCAAAAAAATAGAACATATTAACGCGTACTTTTCATTTCTTTAATACATTATCAAGAACTATGTAATACAATAACGTTAAACCAGAACAATAACAGAAAATAAATAGGCGCAAAGCTACAACAAATGTTCATAAAAACTTTTTAACAAAAAATTAAACCGACGAAAAAATCAACTGAAAAGCAAAAAATAAAATAAACCTTCTTAGTCTAAATGATAATTGAGCTCCTAAACTAATGTAAGTAACTGATTTTGAGTCGGCGCCAAACAAAGAAAAGCAAAAAATTAGTTACTTACAGTCATCAAAACGCAGCCGTGCATCTCGCTGCCATCATTTTACGCTTCACCTAATTCAATTGCTAGTTTGTTTGGCGCCGACTCAAAATCAGTTACTTACATTAGTTTAGGAGCTCAATTATCATTTAGACTAAGGTTTATTTTATTTTTCGCTTTTCAGTTGATTTTTCGTCGGTTTAATTTTGTTAAAAGTTTTTTTTTACTTTTCAGTTCCGTATTTCGTCGGTTTAAGTTTTTTGTTGAAAAGTTTTATTTTTCAATTTTTGTGGCTAAAATCTACAATTACTACCTACTTGTTTTATTCCTTCCAACATACTTACTTCCCCACCTTACTTCAACTATTGACCAGGTTAAATAATATGCTTATCTACTTTTACTATTTGTTGTAATATCAATTATTTTCGTTGTTCTGGTTAGTTTTTTTCATTACTTTGTATATCATTCCATCCTGTCATAAAATATACTGATTTTGCCGGATGTGGAACAAGAATAATGTCAGTATCGATCTGTCATTGTCAACTACGTATGTGTGTGCCAATGTTCACTAGTGAAAATCCAATTATCTCCTATTTTTCTACCCGTAAGGGTGGCTAATTCCTTTCGAAATCCAAATATAAGGTATACCCTATCTATTAAAAAAGAATCATCCAATCGAAGAACCCAGTACAAAGTTATGCCTGATAGAATCGGTTAACGGACCAGAATTCAGAGGGTGAGTGATCAATATCCTTCATTTCGCTACCCTTAGGGTGGATTTCATCTTTTAAATTCAAATGGGACCAAATTCGAAGTACACCCTATCCACTGAAAAAAAATTATCGGAATCGGACGCCTCAGTAAAAAGTTATGCGTGTTCATACATAAAAAAATATGATGGAAAAAAATAAAATATACCGGTCGAATAGAGAACCTCCTCCTTTTTGGTTTCGTCCGTTAAAAATGACCTCCCTCAGACGTGATACAAGATTCAACTCTTCGCCTCATTGATTGTCGTATTCGCGCAAATATTCCTGGTGTATTTTTTATTGTCTCACAGACGGCTATAATTTGATTCCTCAGGCCTTCAACATTTTCGACGGGAGTGGAATAAACTAATGACTTAAGAAAACCCCAAATGCAAAAATCTAGAGGATTTAAATCCGGAGATCGAGCACGACCAATGTTCCGTAACTCCCCTACCTATCCAACGATTTGGATATACTGTATCTAAATGATTACGTACAATAATGCTAAAATGGACTGGTGCACCATCATGCATGAACCAGAAGTGTTGTCTCAGTTGTAGAGGAATTTCTTCAAGAAGAACAGGTAACTCTTCCTGTAGGAAATTAAGGTAAGAGTCGCCTGTTAGTCGTTGTGGGAGGAAATATGGACCGATTAAATGATCATCAAGTACCCTAAGCCATACATTTACTGAAAACTGATGCTGAAAATGAGCTTCAAAGTTTCCATGTGGATTTTCCTCAGCCTAGAGGTGATTGTTATGGAAATTTCGTAAACACTGTCGTCCAAAATTAGCCTCGTCCGTAAGAAAACTACATATTTTAAAAATTGAGGATTTCCAGCCAATTTTCTCAAAAACCACTGACACATAGTAATGCGTCGGGGAAAGTCTCGTGGCAAAAGAGCTTGTACCCTTTGAATATGGTATGGATAAAATTGTTGATCGTGGATAATTCTCCAAACTGTGGACTGAGTAGAATTGAGAGTTCAGCAATTATTCTTGTACTTGTTTCTGGATTCTCCTCGAGAGCGTTCTAAACAGCTTCTTCCAATTCTGGGGTTCGGACTGCTCGTGGTCTTCCAATAATATCAGCTGCCCTCTTAAAGCTACCTGTTTCTGCCAAACGACGGTGGAGACTGGTAAATGTTGGAGCTGAAGGCAGTACTCAACACCCCAAAAAACCGCTCGAGTCCAATTTTCGTTTAATTTAGGTCAGTATTTCGAAAGTTATTTAAAAAAAAGAAAATAAAAATAAAACTTTAACACTTTGTATCTTGGATATATTCATTTGTCAAAGTACTTCTGACTCACCCTGTATATGTTTGTAGGTACACCTTAGAGAAAAACTGTTCCAATGGAAGTTATGAGGATCCAAAAATGCTATCAAGCGATATATAGTTTGCCCTCGAGTTTGCCAATATTGGTATTAAAATGAAATAATATTCTGGATGAAAAATGTGCACCAAAAGCTTTTCAAAAACCTTCAGAGATATTTGCTAGGGTTGCACGCGTAAACGCCCTGTATTGAACACAGTACTAAATGAAGGAACATAAGGCATACATATACTAGTGTGGCTTCCTATAAAGCCAAAACTCAGCGGAAATCGGCCTAAAAAGTATTGTAGAAATACTGTTAAATATTAACAAACAGGAAATGGCTTTAATTTGTAATTCATTCACCTGTGGAAGTCGTTATACCTGCTTATACTCTTTGGGTTGAGTAAGTCAGAACAATCAGTATAAGGTGAAGTTATTCAAGGATAGATTCTTCTTAAGTTCCCATCATTCTAAGGTGATTCATATTCAGTGACGTGATAACGTCGGTGTGAAAAAAGTCGTTATTAGAAATTCGAATAACAGAAAATGCTTCATCCAGCAACTATTCGCCAATTCAAGTTTCACCCAGAAAGCAAATGATAAACTCCTTATCAGGCCATTCATTTCAGTTGGGTCGATAGAAATTACTCTATTGATTAGCCAGTATCGACAGTCATAATATCAGAGTTTATTGTTGCTTGCGATAAGTTGGCGTGACATTTTCAAACAATGAACTATATCAGGGAGGGGGAATTGACGAGAACGATAGGATCTGCAGTTCGATGTGATCGTAAGTAACTGAGAAATTAACTTTTTCTACGACTAGCTAGAAATCAGCTCACTGTAAATTTAGAATGAACCTGTGGGCGCCTTTTGAACATGCATGAAACATATGTCATGGCAACATATTCAAAGAAATCTGGAGTGAAATATATGAGCTTCAATTTGATTGAAATAAACGTGATTTGAGGTATGCCTAGTGACAAATATTCAAAATGGCGATCTTCAGGTTTTTGTTTAAAATTTAAATCCGACCTGTCTCTTTTGATGCTTTTTCTATTTTTACTCAGTTTTTCGTTTTGTTCGGTAAAGTAAATGAACGACTATAGATCACAAAAAAATTGGGAACTATTATATTAAATCGGTATAAAAGCAACAACTTCCAAACACGAATTTGGCGTTATTATTTATAGTCAGAATTCGTGGCCAACCATGAAATTATTCTGCTTTCGCCCATTCCAGAATGGATATTTTTATGATTTTTTTCATCTAGGTTTGCAAAGTAGAATATATGTGTTACTTGATTTTGTCTCGCAAAAATTCTTCTATCCCTATTGCGATTTTTTATCATACTCGATTTTATCGTACTAAAATCAACCCTATAACTGATTTCTATGAATTTATTTATTTCCGTAAAAAGACACATGAATCGAAATTTATTATCATGAAAGTATTCTACTAGAAAACTTCTAATGACATATATTATGATACGAGTAATAAATTTCGATCCACGTGTTTTTTTTACAGAAATAGAACAATTTCATAGAAATCCATGATAGGGGAAGCAGAATATTTTTGGCCCAAGAAATATATTGACAGATAAATGTTGTTGAGCACAGATACATTATATAAAAAAATCCGATGTACGTGTTTTTTTATGGACATTTCATCGAAAGTCATGATAGGGATAGTAGAGGGTTAATTTTTGGCAGACAAAATAGAGGGACATATAGATCTTGTTAAACATCTCTAGTGACATACGTTTATGATGAAATACTCCTATCCATTTGAGTTTTGTTAACGAAATAGAAACATTTCATTGAAATTCGCGACAGAGGTAATAGAGGGTTGAAATGCATGTCCGTCAAAATCGAGTGACAAACTTATTGAGCATTTCTAGTAGAAAATATTCTCAACCACTTGTTTACGAGAATTGAATAATTTCATATTAGAAATTCATGATAGGGGTTGTAGAGGGTTAATTTCTGCCCGACAAAATCTAGTACACATTGTATATTCTATGCATACATAGATGCACGACAAATAAAAATGATTAAAAAAATATTTCAAGACAAGCTTTTATACAAACGCGCTAAAAAGGAAAAAATTATTTCTTTAATTGTTTGTCTTAGGTTATTCTGTAAGTAGCAGAATTCAAATCTTGACGTGCAAGAATACCTATTTTATATTCGCGGCTTTTGATTCTGGTACTCACCGAATATTCTAGGTCAAACAAAGAATTTGTTTTGTGTATAAAAGATTGACTTACATTTTTTTTATAATTATTATTGAATTCTTATTAGTCATTTATGAAATCCGTCATCTTATTGAATTCTGACAAAAATTGATAATTTCCGACCCCAAAAAAAGACAAAAAATCAGAACACCTGCCAAATTTCACGTTAATCGGACAACTAGAAGTGGGTTGAAATTCACTTGCAAGATTTGAATGTTAAATAAAAGCTTGTAAAAATCTTCATTAACTCAGATCATCCAGACTATTATTCTTTTGGATGTTTTTAAGAATAACAAATCAAGTAAAGGCAGAAGGGTTGCTTATATTTGATCATATAAATGATCATGATATTCTATATATCATATATTCCAGACGATTGAAATATAAAAAAAAATGCTCATGGTCATATTTCTCTGACATTTACTGTTCATTTTATGCTGGGAATCATAGTGGTATTCAATGGAGTAATTAAAATAATCCGTGTTGTATCAATTGCAAAATAGCAAGTGGGAAAAAATTACTTAAGCCAAATATATAAAAGATGTCAGTTCTGTTACAGCCAAGAATTCACAAGTTTCATGTACGAACCAGCCATTTCGACGTAGAATGGAATAGTAACATTTCAAGGTCCCTCCATTGAATGAAATATGCCATGGGTCACCATAAATCCATATCTGCATTCAGTAATCCCATTCTAATATTTTTGTCTCAACTGTGCCATAACGCGAGAAAAAATAATAGGATTTTGTTGGTTCGCATTTAAAGGAAAAAGTCATATGTGGAAAATATCGTTGAGGTCTCAGATGAAGTATAGAGTACACGTCTGCAGCTCATACCAAAACGTACATACTCTTGAAAAATAAGTAGGTATCATACTAGACTAATTAACATGTTTAATGAATTATTTTGATAGCAATCTTGATGAAACAGGTATTTGAACATACTGAGAAATCAATGTTAGTGCTAAACACCCTTATTGCTGTTTTTTTTAAATAAATGTTCAGCTGCTTTGAACATTTCCTAGGCTCCTTACTATTGAACTTTGTAAGGGTAATGTTGATTTTTAGAAATTGCATGAATTTACTTTTTTTTCGATAAATCGAGTGGAATTTAAAAAAAAACACTTCGCTTCGATAAAGTCATGCCAAATAACAAGACTCAGTGTAATAGAGCCGTTTTGTTATATATGGAGTTTGAATGAATCATTACAAAATTGAACTCTGAACAAGTAATTATTTTAATGTCATCTCTAAAATTACATAGATTACGAGGAATTCAGATAGAAAGGTAAAAACTACGCACATAGGTATAGGTGGAAACCTTCGATTTGTTTTTCAAATAGAATACCTTTCGCAATTCCCAGTTTTTATATCGAGTCACTATTTTATGTTTCCAAGAAACACAGCTAGATTGTTCATACGCTAAATTGCCTATAGGTAAAATAGGTAAACAATCGTAAATGTTCAGCCTCATTTAACACGTCACCCATTGATAAAAATTACTAACATTCAGAGGAAAAACAATTGCGAATATATTTTATACTCGTATGTGGCATTGTTACGATATTAAAAACAAGGTCACTTAACTCTAGCAATCCTATATCTATCGATAAAAAATATATTCCTCATACCTAATATTTGCGGTCTTAAACGAATTGATAAATAATGAAAATATACCTAACTGAAATTGAATTTGAAATAATAGGTATAAAAAATGTCATTAAATGAGGCAAATTCGAAATACGAAGCGTTAGGTAGTAACGAATTGTGCAATAAGAATGTTCAGTATTTTACCATTCTTGCTCAAATAGGTATATTAATGATTCTAGAAAGCATTAATTTGTTAAAGCAACTGCATGTATCTAAGGGAATTTTACTGTGATATATATTCCGTATATGACACACTTGATGCGATGGCAAGTGATGTCAGACTAATCACAGTAAGGTTCTCAAATCTACAATTCTTCGTAGCAGGATTTAAAAAAATTGCCGATTTAAATATTTTGCCTATCGATCAGTACAAAACATTTTATAAGAACAAAATATATGCATGTTTTCCATACACAATCGTTAACGAATATAACAAAATTTCTATATTTAGTATCGTTCCCACCATATTTTATATTTTTACATCAATGTTCTGAATCTAAGGTTCGAAGAAGTCAATATACCTAGGAACATTTTGATGAATTTGCTAATTTATATTACAATTGCTATGCTTCGTTTTGAAATAGTAGGAATTATAAGGGATGATATCCATCCAATTGGTGATTAAGTAGAATGGGAACTGTATTTAAATACTGGTATAATCTTTAAAAAAATATGTCAATTTGTGTTTATTGACCTTTATTTCCCACTTGAAATAGTTCAAAAAAGTTGAGAAAACAATGTTTATCAGTGAACAGGTGAGTAGCAGAAGTTTAATTTGTTTTACAATAGACAAACTTGTTCCTATGTTCGGATATTCGTTTTTTGAATGTTTTGCCTGTTTAGCCTATGTATAAGCGTATATAAGATACAGTCTAGTCGTAATATCGATATCGTTTTGACGTAAGAGAGCGAAAATATTCTCTAAAAGTTGGCCAAAAGAGATTTCTCATCTTTTTGAGTAAGAAATGAACTATGAAGTTGTTAATTGTAATTTTTTTGCTTAGGTTCTATTGCAATTTCCTTCTGAAAGAGGAATATACTGTTATATACTTTGTGAAGGTCCGGATGTATTAAAGTACTGTGTATTGCGATAATTTGGGAAAACACAATAAAGAAAATATCAAGAAATCTGAACAATCCGCAGTATAAATTATCTTGTGCGAGTTTTTACATAGGCCAAACATGCAGAACATTAATATCTAAAATCTAACTTTCGCTACTCACCTCTAGGCTGAAAAACATTTGCTAACAATCTTGACTTAAAAAATACGAAATTTCGGCTAGGTCTCTCATTTAGACAGGTCACTAAGAAATTTGGAAATGAATCAACGATTTCAACGGCTTCTACTAGTCATAAATTTATTAACTTCAAATATTAACAATAAGGATAGCCTATGTGAAGCCAAAACTGAACATCAATTTTCAAAATCTCATAAGTGAATGCGCATGCGCCAAGAAAAAAAGATGTTTTTTATCAAAGACGCGATGTTTCCGTCCATTTTGTTCTGGTAGTCATTATTTCTCATGGATAAATGTTGGAGTATGACAAGCTCATTTGATTTGTTGCAAATTCTCAATATGGTAACATATCCACAAAATTCTGACACAAAATGCCAAATAAATGACTCAACCTTAAATATTTATGTTAAGAGTCGTAATTCAAAAGTTGCGCATGCGCACTAGTTTTGAAGCGCCCTCATGAAAAAGGGACGTTGGCCCGATAAATTAGTACGTCTATATGCCCCTTCACATAGGTTTTTATGGAGTGTTATCAATATTGGGAGTTAATAAAAATATGCTACTAATGTGAAATGATGAACTGAGTCCGAAAACGTCTTTCATTTATCGATATGAACTAAATGAAAGCACTGTGACCATTTTTGGGGAATTCGATCGACTATTTGAGCATTTGTACTGCAGTTTCGACCCTTTTTCTTGCTCTGACATATTTTTTGTCATTTTCGGATTCAGCACATTTTTTTACGTATAAACTTTCCGTGTAATTCTGATATCTTTTCGGAAAAATTATTTTTCGGCGAATCATCAATCTGCTAGTCGATACGCTCATTTTCTTTAGATTTTCGTGTTTAAATTTTTTTTTCGGGATTTTTTTAATAATTTTCGAATTTTGTTAACTGTTTAGGTCCATATAAGTGTTACTAACTTCCAGGAAAAATGGGCGAAAAAAACTATAAAAATGGGATCGAACATGCTAAATCGTTTGAGAGACAACACTAAACTTTTTTTGTAAAACTGTTTTGGTGCGTTGTTTACCATTCTGAGATCAAAAATGGCCCAGTTACAAGCTAAATGTGATTTTTGAAACTACCCCATTTTTTATAAGTAACTCTTCTGAGAATACCTTTTTGTGTAAAAAGCTTTGAATTTTGATAACCTCCAGGCAAGAAACACGTCAAACTTAACAAAATAGCGAAAGTTCTATGAAAACTTGTTACTAAATAATCGTATTGAAAAATGCACAAAACTTTTAATTTTTTTTGTCAAGATTGGTGTGCTGAATCTGATTCTGGTACCAGAAATACTCTTTTAGGGAAATAAATATAATATTAGGAAAGGAGGGAATAATATTTTATATTTTTTGGATTTTTATACGGTATATTAAGACAAAGTTCAAGTTTTTCAAAATGAAACTTTTTAAGAGTGCATTAAGAATGTTAACTTCGATTTTTCTGGAATAGGGTTGCTCCTATCGATTTGGCGTGGATTTTTTTTATTTTTTTTAGATTCCAGCAAAAAAACACGTATAAACGTTGAGGTAGTTTTTACCCCCACAACCCTAAAAATCACATTCAGCTTTTAGATGCCAAAATTGTAAACAACGCATTATAATTATTGAAAATTCAGAATTTGATATCAAAGTTCATGTTAGATATATTAAAAAAAGAGCAATTTAAAGAAAATTATATCCAAAAACTAAGCTTTTTCTTTCTCATATTCATAGAAACTTTTTTCTTGTTTTACTATTTTCCCTGAAAGTTCGAAACATCTCTGTATACGTTGAAACCATAGGCTATATATAGGAAGTATCCTAAATAATTCGTTTCATGGAGTGCCATTTGGGACATAAGCTTAACACCGAACTTTTTTTTGCACTGAAAATATCATTAGATGAGATACCTATCCCTAATGATAATGATTTGAGATATCTCAATTTATAAATTGCAACTATAAGATATTTTCATTTTGACAAGTGCAAGAAGTTATATATACTGGTTTTTGTAATATTAAATGTTATATGACCATTTACTTAGTGTCTAACCACTGGTTTCAATGTTATTTTGAATTTTAACTCCAGATTTGCCAGTGGAATCATTTGCATACAAGCAGAAGAATGCGTTCGGGAGGATCAAAGTAATTAATTCGTTGATGTAAAGTGTGAACTAAATCGGCCCCACCACCGATCCCTGAGGACCAGTAATTCCAACCGGGAATCGAAAGCACGGCTGAGATCGCAAAATGCGCTTTCGCGTAAACGTGAAAAAAATTAAAATGTTTTCCTGAGAATGTAGGCGCAAATGAAAGAAAACGAATCATTTCTGGTTTTTATAAATATTTCAAAAACTGATTCCGATACTAAGATAGTTTCAAAATATGCACCGTTACCAATACCCATTATTCCTAAATACGATGACAACCTGACTGGCTACTCCAGACCTGAGTAACCCCTCGAAGATTTCAAAATTGCATTGCAAAATGTGAAAGAAATCAGTATTACCTTTTACAAGGCTATTGCAATTTGTTTTCGCGAGTTAACATTGAAATGTATAATACCGCCTTTCATTTTGTCTTCATATTTATGCTACAAGAAGAATATTTAAAGGGAGACCTAATAACCACCTGAAAGAAAGCAGATGTTGACTCAGGATGTTCGGTTTGATATTATCATTACCAGGATTGAAAGTATAACTTTTTCAAGGAAAATCTACCGGTATAAAAACACTCATGAGCTCTGTAAGACCTTCAAAAGCTAGCTTAGGGATTGAGGGTTGGGAATGATATGTGGCTTGCATCAGTTCGACTTTTCTAAAATGTTCTAATGCATTTTTTTTTCATGACCTTCACTTCCTATCACTTTATAATCAACACAAATATTTATATTTTTCATTGAACTTTAAATTTTCTGTTCTCTTTCATTTCACCTCTCTGGCCTGGTTTTTCATGTTCAATTTTATTATAACTTTTTAACTAATGGAGATACAAGGAAAAAATTTAAGACTAATTTATTAATTTTTTTTAATTTCCATTTGGTTAAAAAATAATCTTTCAGAAAAAAAAATCTACAATATTTTATAAATAAACTTACTTGAATTAAATAACATTTCTAATTAATTTTTAGTTACTAAGATGCTTAGGCTAATAAACTTGGAGATTTTTTTTTCAAACATATTTTTATTCATAATTAAAAAAATTACCGAGCAAAACTAAAATTTATAAGCTAAAATTGTTGATAAAAATACGTCAGATAAAAAGTTACATAAGTTGTATGGACATAGTTATATTAGTTTATAAGACATTAAGACATAAAAGTAGAAAACAGTTTTGGCTTAATTTGTTGTTTAATCAATAAAGAATAAATAAGTCTTAATTTTTTCCTTGTATCTTCATTAGCTAAAAAGTTATAATAAAATCAAACATAAAAAACCAGGTCAGAGTGGTAAAATGAAAGAGAACAAAAAAAAAAAAACAAAGAATAATTTATTTGTTTATAAAAATTGTTTATTAAATAAACAATAAAATTTAAATAATAAAGTTTTTTTAATATCGAAGACCAAGATAAATAATGATAAAAAAAAATGGTTCCTTAATTTTCATAACAAGTGGTAAAAAAAATGTTATTTAACAAATGCGTTTTCAAGCATTTTTAAAAATTTTTTTTTTTAAAATAATTTTATAAAATTATTTTTTAATATTAAAAAATTAAAAATTTTTTTTAATATTTTAAAAAACATAATAAAATATTATAAAAAAAAGTGTTTTTCAATGTTTTATGAAGCTTTATAATTTTTCACTTTAGTAAATTGTTAATAACAAAACGAAAATTCACAATTTTTTTAACGGAAATCTATTCTTAGACCTTTGAAAAATAGCTCCACGAAAGGAAAACATTCTCAGATTAATAGTTTAACAATTATCGCACTTGCAATGTTAATGTTCGTGCTACAAAAAATGGTTAATTAACTAATGGATAACTTATTGAAAAATCGGGATAAAAATTTTTGAACCACGGATTATTGTTCATTGATCTATCTTGCAGGCGCCTGAATTTTGTCAATTTTTTATTTTCATATTTAATGAGTTTAAATAATATTTATTCATCAAAGGTCCGAAGGGGGCGTGGCTTGCGCAAGCCGGAGTACCCGTTTTCGGGCGTATTTTCAACCCTCTGGGAAAATTATAAATATTGGTCCTACAGTTCCGGGAGTCGAAACTTTTTCTTAGGAAATTTCCTCCTTTTTCTGCATCTTTTTTCAAATTTGAATTATCTCGAACAGTTTTTCAGATATTGGCGAAAAACCAAACCCCCCCTTTTTTTTTCACTTAATTGTTTATAACTATTGCAATTTTTGCGAGCGGCCTTAGCATTTTCTCAAAAAATATCTACATGCCATTCCGAATCGAATGACACCTCAATCATAATTTTCGGAGAATGCGAAAAAAATTTGACCTAAAAAGCACTTGTTAACTGGACTAAAGAAGAATATTTAAAGGTACTCCTAATAACCACCTGAAAGAAAGCAGATGTTGACTCAGGATGTTCGGTTTGATATTATGGTAAATATCTAGTTACATCTCACATGCACTCCGAATATGGGGAAAACACTTTTCTTACGTGTTTTTGCGGTTTTTGCGGTCTCATACCGTTTCAGAGTTACATCGCTTTTTCCGAAATAAATTTCAAGTACCGTTTTCTCGCACAGAACTCACTCAAAATGCCTCCTTCTTTTTACCAGCATAAACAATACACCCTAAATCACTTATTTTCGGACAACTTTGCAAAATATCGTCGTTTTATCGAAAAGATCCTCCTTTTACACAGTCCGATTAATTTATTACCAACATGAAAAATTAAAAAGTTAATAAATGTCATCTGTCAAAGAAATTAGAATTGTTCATTTGCAACTGTGTGAGGAGGATTTTTTCGATAAAACGACGATATTTGTCAAAGTTGTCCAAAATAAGTGATTCAGTATTGTTTAGCTGGTAAAAAGAGAGGCATTTTATGATTCTTGCGAAAACGGACTTAATTTATTTCGGAAAAAGCGATGTAACTCTGAAACGGTATGAGACCGCCGCATTTTTCTTCCGGATTCGTGTTCAGGAGGCAAAAACACCTAAGAAAAGTGTTTTCCCCATATTCGGAGTGCATGTGTGATGTAACTAGATATTTACCGATATTATCATTACCAGGATTGAAAGTATAACTTTTTCAAGGAAAATCTACCGGTATAAAAACACTCATGAGCTCTCTAAGACCCTCAAAAGCTAGGCTTAGGGATGATATGTGGCTTGCATCAGTTCGACTTTTCTAAAATGTTCTAATGCATTTTTTTCCATGACCTTCACTTCTGAACACTTTTTAATCAACACATATGTTTTTCTGTCAGTTCGAGGAACGTGTATCCAAGATTCATGAAAAGATCTAGATGTTTCCCAATGGAATAATACTTTTCCAATATTTGACAAGAGCAGAAATTCTTTCTTCAGATATCTATTCAAACTAATTCAACTAATGAAGTTTTTCCAGCACAATTATTTTTATTTTTCTCAATATACCTGCATCTACATATCTACTTCGAAAGTAGGTAGAGACGTCGAGCAATTTTTACGCAACTGCGCCCGTATAATTGAACCCCCATACGAAATGCCATCATTGCATAACTTCCAACAATAAACAATCATAATTTCGCAAAATACCAAAGCCTGACATTTATCGTCTAACATACCAAAACGCGAACTTTCTATCCTCTCTCCTGGCGGAAACGAGCCGCGGTGCACAAAAACAATACCGCGAGCGACAAGTGTTTGCCGACACTCTGTATTCAGCCCGTTTTGCGGACTTTTTCGAAAATCGGCGAACCACCTGACGAGCCACACCGATACCCGGCGCTCTAGATACACACCTACGTGTGTCGGAATCGACTGAGTCCGACGTGCGACGAGAAGTTTGTGTTTTGTTTGCCCGATATGGTGGGAATGAGTTTCTATTTGCAGGACCGTAATGGGGATTTATTTGATTTAACGACATTTTCTTTTGCATTTCGTGCGAATTTATTTCGACCTGCAAGGATATCATCTCTGCCTACAAGAGAAATCCATAAAATGAAGACAATCACAAAGTTATCATGGAACCTTTGGCTCGACCCACTAGACTACTTTGAAAGAGAACGTGAAAATGGAGGACCTTTACTTCCACTAACTGCTTTTAGAGACGTAAGTTAAACTAATGGACCAGGGTCGATAATTTTTGAAACCAAAAAAAAATGATAGTAGGATGAAACCCATTGGAAAAGGAAGAGAATATTACAAAAATGAAAGGAAAAATAATTTACGGGCGATCTGAGGTCGGGAAGTGGAAGGGGGTGAGTTTGTAAGGGTAAAAACGGTTTATTTAGATTTCCGGCAAAACTACAAGTCTTATGGAGAAAAGATCTACAACTTTTGTTTCGACACTTTTTTCACATAACCTCAAAATTTATGTAAAAAATCCAAATAACCAAGTTTTTGGTTTTTTATTTTTATCTTTTACAAAAAAACTTTTTTATTCGCGAAATTCGGTGAAAACTTACCTTTTTATGTCTCAAACACACTGTTATTTTTTTAATTTGAAATATTCTTTTTTTCACCTTATTTTGACTTAATATCGAAAAAACACCCTAATTTTCAATCGAAAATTCTCCCGTCAAAATATCAGCTTTTTTAAAAAAGTTGGTGGGATTTTTGTTCGTTGAAATCTCTTCTTTCTGATGGTATAAAAAAAATACAGACTATGGTAAATGTTCTCAGAAAATACGAAGAAATAACAGGTAGTAAGGCCCAGACCCTCCTAGCCCCTTCCCCACTTCTCTATGAAATACCTTTTGATGGGATAAAATTTTCCGTAGGTCACTCAGGTATATAAGTCATCTTAAAATAGCAATAAATAGGCATCTACGCATATAATTTAAAGAAGATTCTACAACTTTCTCAAAATATTGTAGATGTCTTATTAAATATTAACTTTACGATTCTTTGCATTTTCTGAGAACATTTACCGTAGTAATGTATACAGTGCTAGTCAAAAGTCCGCTCCCCCCCTCGTATCTTTTGAACGGGTATACTTATAATAATGAAATTTGGAGGGTGGAAATAAACGGATGTAGGCTTCTCAACTGGTCATAACAGGTGACGCAATAGTCATAAATGACGTCACAAGGCCACTGTGACCAATAATTTTGAATGGGACCCTATGGCAAGTGACAGCTCGTTTGAAAGGTATTGAAAATACCTATTCAGTCATACCAATTTTGTTTGGGTTTCGGCTGATTTTGATTGATAAATTGAAGAAATACGAAAATTATAGTTTCGCATTTAATTAATAAAGATTTTAAAGTACGCCTCTGGTTAATTGTCAAAAAGGTTGACGTTTTTGAATTCTCTACTTGTCAGAAGTGTTTATACCTTGAAAATTTACCCAAGCTATTGTTTAACGAGACGTTTAAGTGTTTACATAGGCAAAATGGTACGTACTGTAGCCGACAAAGTAGCAGCTATCTTAATAATTGGTGAATGTAGAAACAATTTCCATGCAGCGGAACGACTGTTTAATGAGAGGTACCCCGATCGCCCTATATCGAGGGTTTATTTGAGGGAGCTTCTTCGGAAGTTTGAAGCATCAGGTAGTGTTCAAGATGCCAAACGATCTGGTCGACCAACAATTAGTGATGACAGAAAAATTGACATAATTGGAGAAATGGTAGTAAACCCTACTTCTTCCACAGCCCAAGTTGCGTCTATCTGTGAAGTCAGTCAAAGGACAGTACATAGGGTGTTGGCTAAAAACAAATTTCATCCATACAAATTAAAAATGGTGCACCAACTTTCAGATGATGGCCCCGACCGAAGACTAGAGTTCTGTGAAACTATGTCCAATAAAATGAACCAACAACCAGGCTACATACAGACAATTTGTTTTAGTGACGAAAGTACTTTCTTTCTCAATGGAAATGTTAACACTCAAAATGTGAGGTATTGGAGTGACACAAATCCTCACATCTTTCGTGAAAAACATACTCAATTTCCAGAAAAAGTAAATGTTTGGGCAGGTATTTTGGGAAACCACATAGTTGGGCCTCTTTTTCTCAATGCTAACTTAACCGGTGAATTGTATCTGGAGATGTTACAAAATGATATTGAGGCGTTAATTCTTGAAATTCTAGAAGATAATGCAGATGAATTCGACAACTTGGAAATAACGTTTCAACAAGATGGTGCTCCTGCACACTATTACGGTGCAGTAAGACGTTACCTAGATGAAGAATATCGTGGTAGATGGATTGGACGACGAGGTTCGATCGAATGGCCAGCTCGGTCACCGGACCTTACACCATTAGATTTTTTTCTATGGGGGTACTTGAAATCTAAGGTTTACGCTACAGCACCTGACAGTATTGCCATTCTGAAACAACGAATTGTTGAAGAATGTAGGGCAATTTCCGCTGACACACTGGGACGAGTACGACAAGAGTTTAGCAATAGGATGCATTACTGCCAGGAAGTAGATGGAGCACATTTTGAACACTTATTATAAGAACTGGTTCTTAAATCTTTATTAATTAAATGCGAAACTATAATTTTCGTATTTCTTCAATTTATCAATCAAAATCAGCCGAAACCCAAACAAAATTGGTATGACTGAATAGGTATTTTCAATAAATTTCAAAAGAGCTGTCACTTGCCATAGGGTCCCATTTAAAATTATTGGTCACAGTGGCCTTGTGACGTCATTTATGACTATTGCGTCACCTGTTATGACCAGTTGAGAAGCCTACATCCGTTTATTTCCACCCTCCAAATTTCATTATTATAAGTATACCCGTTCAAAAGATACGAGGGGGGGAGGGGACTTTTGACTAGCACTGTATATTTTTTCATGCCATCAGAAAGTAGAGATTTCAACGAACAAAAATCCCACCGAGCTTTTTAAAAAAGCTGATATTTTGACTTTTTTCTATAGGACTTGTAGTTTTGCCGGAAATCGAGATAAACCGTTTTCAAAAGGTATTTCATAGAGAAGTGGGGAAGGGGCTAGGAGGGTCTGGGCCTTACTACCTGTTATTTCTTTGCATTTTCTGAGAACATTTACTATAGTAATGTATATTTTTTTTATACTATCAGAAAGAAGAGATTTCAACGAACAAAAAGCCCACCGACTTTTTTAAAAAACCTGATATTTTAAAGGGAGAATTTCTGATTGAAAATTAGGGTGCTTTTTCGATATTAAGTCAAAATAAGGTGGAAAAATAAATATTTCAAATCAAAAAAATTACAGTGTGTTTGGGACATGAGAAGGTAAGTTTTCACCAAATTTCGTGAAAATTTTTTTTTTGTAAAAGGTAAAAATAAAAAATTGAAAATTTGGTTATTTGAATTTTTCATATAAATTTTGAGATTATGTGAAAAAAGTGTAAATACCAAAGTTGTAGTTCATTACCTACAACTTTGCCATTTAACTTTTTTCCACAGGACTCGTAGTTTTGCCGAAAATCGAGATAAACCGTTTTTTACCATTAAAAACTCACCCCCTTCCACTTCCCGACCTCAGATCGCCCGTAAATTATTTTTCCTTTCATTTTTGTTATATTCTGTTTCCTTTCCAATGGGTTTCATCCTACTATTATTTTATTTCACTTTTTACCATTTTCAAAGGCTTCAGCCCTGGTCTATAATTACTTATATCAATAAGAACTAAAGTGGTGAATATACAGGGTGAGTCAGAATAAGGACGACAAACTCCGACTACAGATTCCTCACCTCATTTCGAGGTAAAAAGTTGCTATCAAGGTATGTCCTAAAATGCATCCCCTCTGAGATACAGGGTGACGAAAGTATTTAAGATTTAATTTGTTTTCTCCAAAATTCCTGTAGGAAAAAATGTCAAACTTGGTACACTAATCAAGGTTTATCAATGTGCCAATTTGAAGTAACAATTTTTTATTTTCGTAAACCAGTGGCGTAGTTACGATGGTATGTGGTCATATGTTCCTTCATAGTTTCTTGGGACAAGTGAATGGACAAATGAGCGTTTGACATGAGTTCGGCTCATCGATACTCAACCTAAAAATCATAACATTCCATGTGCCTAAAAGTGGAGATTTCTGAATAATTGAGACAAACTGAAGATATGTCCTTAGTAGAGACATAATTTCCTATGTGCAATAATCGCATATTGCTAATTTCTTACAACATATCGGAGTATGTGTCAACCTCCTGAACATTTTTTAATGTTGAGAGAATCGAAAACATAGTACGGGTGAGTCAGAATGAGACCGATAACTCCATTTTTTTCATTCATCTTATTATTTGATCGAATCGATGTCGCGGATTCACTGATGTTACCATACTTTCTTGCATATTATTGTTTTGACAGATCAACTGACAACAAACCCAACCTCAAATGCAAAATACTCCACTTCGATAAGAGTTAAGGACTGAAATAATGTTTGCGAAAATCTGAAGATAAGTACTCTTAATTTGTTGAAGTTCCTGTTGGAGTATCATTATCAAAGCCATTTCTGATTGAATTATCTAGAAAATATTATCCAATCAACATGTTTTTGATGAAGAAAAACAATTATTGTGTATTAATATCTACTTTTTTTTTTTTTATGTTCTGGTTCCCACGAAAAGGGATATCCTGTAATGTTCAGAGAACATCGTGGGAACCTAGGGAAAGAAGGTAAGAGTTGGTGTTCTTCTTAAATTTCTGGAGGTTGTATGCCTCGGGGAACACCTCCCTAGGCAATGAGTTCCAAAGCCTCGCTGTTCGTTGGATGAACGAGTCTTTGGAAAGTGATGTTCTGCAGGTCTCCAAAGTGACCACGAAGGGGTGTGATGACTGAACTTGACAGGTTAGTCTCGAAGAGAATGCCAAAGCAGGAACGATTGTTGATATTTCAGAAGAGCATCGCCCATGAAAATATCTATAAAATAGAGACAAATCGCCAACTTTTCTACGGTGTTCCAGACAAGTGAGTGAGTTTGTAAGCGAGGCATCACCGACGAGACGAATTGCCTTTTTTTTGACAGAATCCAATAGCCTCAGGATATGTTTAGGTGCCGCGCTCCAAATATGGGAACAGTATTCCAGGACAGGTCGGATCTGTGCCTTATAGATCATAAGCAGCTGAGTGGGGGGAAATAGCTCTTGGCACGAAACAAAAAACCAAGTTTTTGGGATGCACTTTTGGCAATGGACCTCACGTGATTTTCCCAGGAAAGGTTATTGCTCCTAGTAATACCAAGCATCGATATGGATGACTTCAGTGGTATGGTTACTCCTGACAAAGTTATGTTAGGCACAGTGAGATCGGCTTTTCTAGAGAAAAGACATGCTTGTGTTTTGTTTGCATTGAATTCTACCAAGTTATTAGATCCCCACTCGAGAATTGTTGCTAAGTCCATATTTATATTATTAACATTTCTTCCTCGTTCATTTCTGGTTTCACGGGCTGATATAGGGGCCCTGGAAGAGAAAGCGGTATGGAGGGTACTATCATCGGCAAAGCTGTGTACTGGACATGAAGTTGCTTTCAACAGGTCGTTGATGTGAAGTAGAAATAGTGTTGGTGCGAGAATAGATCCTTGCGGAACACCAGCATTTATGAGTAGAGTGTCAGATGAACGGTTTAGAAAACTAGCAAGCAGAGAACACAGCTCCAAGGAATTGGGGCCCGGCCAAAAAAAGCCACCGCTAGGACCACTTTTCAATAGATAGCTGCCATATATGTGAGACGTAAGCGAGCAGGTCACCAGTTGATCTCTGATGGCGGAAGCCATATTGCCTATCGTTGACAATTCCTGACTCTTCCAGATATTTCATGAGCTCGATGTTGATGGCTTTTTCCATGACCTTTGAAATAATAGATAGCAGTGCGATAGGTCTGTAGTTGCTAGGTAGGGCCTTTTATATTGCCTATCGTTGACAATTCCTGACTCTTCCAGATATTTCATGAGGATGTTTGTTGGTTTTTGGGGACTGGCTGTACTCTTGCAATTTTCCAATGGACGGAAATACCCCCAAATTGTAAGAGTGGTTGAACAACTTGCAAAGAACAGGTGTTAGTTCGGGGGCACATTTCTTGAGAACAATTGGCGGGATTCCGTCAGATCCACAGGCTTTGTTGGTGTTGAGACCCAGCAAAATCTTTCTGATAGCACGTTGGCGAAAGGTGATCTCGGGCATGTGACTGTCAATAGGTGTAATGTTCGGGGGTTGTTTTCCCGATGAATCCAGAGTGGAATTTCCAGCAAATAGGTGCGCAAAGATATTAAGATATTGGCTTTTTCCTGGGCAGTCGTTGCTAGTGTTCCATCTTCTTTGGTTAGGGGAGGAAATGAGCTGGAAGTGAAGTTTCTTCCCACAGCTTTGGCGAAAGACCAAAATGAACGGGATCCGTTAGGACATTCAGCAAGTTTTGATCTTATTTTGGCATTGTGGGCATCTTTTGAGCATTCTATTGTCTCTTTGCATATGCCTCTAGCCTCGACATATGCTGCTCTGGTCTCAGGGCCCGGATTTTTTAGCCATCGATGGTATGCTGCCTGTTTGGAAGCCACAGCTCTAGAGCAGTTTTTGTTAAACCAGGTCTTATCGGATGATGTTCTTCTTTCGGTATTCGGTATGTAAGTTTGCATCCCCAACATGATGATTTCAGAAATTGTCTCAGCACATCGTGTTGGATCTACTGAAGAGAAACAAACTCTCTTCCATGGAAACGCTGAGAAAAACATACAGTCGGCCGAATTGTAATGCCACATGAGACGGGGTGGTATTGTGCAGCTCGATGGTAAATGGAAAGAGCATGTTGTGGAGATGAGGGTGTGATCAGAGTTTCCAAGTGGGGCACAAACTTCTATTCTATACGGTTCAGGATTGGTGGTGAGGAAAAGATCTAGTGTATTGGCAGACTGGTTGTTGACATCAGGGATGCGGGTTGGTAGCTCGTTCAGTTGTTCTAGACCATGAGTGATGGCGAAGGCGTCGGCTTGACGACCCGCATCATCTGTTTTGTTAGAGAATTTGAGCCAGGCAGCGTTATGTACATTTAAGTCTCCCATGATTATGGTTTCAGCTGTTGGATGGTTCTCCTGAATGTAGTCCAGTTTGAGTGATAAAAACTCAAAGAGGTCGTTATATGAAGGTTCATTAGGTGATAGGTAAAGGCAGCAGAGGAACTTAGTCAGTTTGGTATCAGATAGCTTGAACCACATCACATCAAAGTCTTTCGGTTCCAAACTCTCTTCACGCTGGCATGAAAGGTTAGCCTTAGCGTAAAGGCAGACTCCACCTCTGAACCTGAATCGAGAATGGAGTTCGTAACCAGGACAAAGCATATGGACCTTGTTGGTGGACGAGTTTACTTGTGTTTCTGTTAGAGCCAGAATATCCGGTTTTTTCGTCTGTAGGTGATGGTGGACGTCATTGATGTTCTTGTTGAGTCCGCGGATGTTGCAAAAATTAATCTTTAATGTTGAGTCCCCTCGAGTACCTCTCGCCCGGAAATCCGAATGGAGAGGTATTTTGCTTCCGGAGTGTTTTACTCTAGGAGACTTCATCATTATTATTTATTATTTATTTTTATTACTTAAATGATAGAAACGGTTTAGTGGGTACACTACATAGAAACAAACAAGGCATTAAAGCAAATGTTCAAATGGACCACCATTTTGTTCAAAACACAATTGGCATCTCCGTATCATCGACTGTCGCACGCTTTGGAATATTCCTGGTGTATCCTGTATTAACGTACATGCTGCTAAAATTCTTGACGTTAAATCTTTCACAGATTCTACAGGTGTTTCATACACTAGGGATTTGAGGTATCCCCACAAAAAAAGTCCAGTGAAGTTAAATCTGGAGAACGTGCAGGCCAATGTATGGGACCACGTCTACCTATCCACATGTTTGATCAAGAAATTGACGAACCATTAGTTGGAAATGGGCCGGTGCTCCGTCATATTCATACCACATTCTTTGACGAACCAATAGAGGTACGTCTTCAAGTAGCCCAGGTAAAACATGTTCAAGAAACACTCGGTACTTCTGCCCATTCAAACAGGGTGAAAGAAGATATGGTCCAAGGATACGATTTTCGATCATTCCTACCCAAATATTCACTGAAAACTTTTGTTGGTAGCCTTTTCGAAACATTCCATGCAGATTTTGTTCATCCCATAAATGGCTGTTCCTACTATTGAAATATCCATATTTTGTGAAACATGCCTAATCCGTGAATAGATCATATCTAGGAAAGTCGTTTGCTCCTTCATACATCTACGAGGGCCATAATCACCAGCATCTAGGGCCATCACCTTCTGTAGGCAAAATGGATTCAATAGTTGTTCACGTGCTCAGTGAATCCACGACATCGATTCGATCAAATAATATGATGAATGAAAAAATTGAGTTATCGGTCTCATTCTGACTACCACTATGTTGAGAGAGTCGGAAACATAGTACGGGTGCTATGTTTCCGATTCTCTCAACATAGTGGTCCCCATGGAGATAACTCTAGTGCATGAAATCTAACCTAACTTATTTTGCATATTGCGGAAAATTTTCGACATAGTTCTACTGATTTCAATACTCACTATTCAATAGTACAAAAAATCTTAGAAAATTCGAATTGTTACACATATTGGCAACCCAGTAATCGGTCATCTTGTGACGTTATTTTCTTCTTAACGTGAACAGATTCTAGATGAGCATTAGCATATTGGGTAGAGTTATTCTCTTAAAATCTATATTGCCATTTTTTTTCAATAATTTTTTTGTTGCATAAAATACTATACTTGATATGAATACTATTTCGAATATTTTTGCTAATACAATGCAAGGATGCATTCTGAGACCCTTTTTGTTTTCACTGGTACTCGATAAAACCATGGAAGAAGCAAAGAAAAATACTTACTGGAATATAGAAAATAGATCAGAAATATGCTATGCACATGATATTTGCTAAAGATGAAAAAATATATAGAATTGCCCTAGAGAAGTTTGGAAAGAAAATAAATAAATACAAGACGGAAGTAATGATAATAGGTAAAGACTTAGACCAGCATAATATAAATTTGCAAGGACAACCTTCAAAACATGTAGAAAACTTCAAGCATCTGGCATCAATGATAACGCCAGAAAATAATATTTGAGGAAATTATAGAAATATATGTGATATAGGGCTCAGAGATTGCATTCAATTTATATTAATATTTATTAACATTTCAGCGGTAATTCCATCGAACCTAGGAGATTTATTTCAATGTGACTGTTTCCATTATCAGGCTTTATATTCAATGTTTGTACGTTTCCATGATGGAATTTAATGCCGATTTAGTAATCCTCGGTTTTCTTTTAGTTTATGATTGATATGATTTTTTTTCAGCGCATTCAGTATATTATCATATTAACATCGGTAATCCGAATAGTTTATATTTTCACCAGTTTATTCATTTTGATTAAAAAAAATATTACCATTTTTTAATCCTCGCTCCTATTTTTTTAATTGAGAATTATATGGCAGAAATCTGGCATTGAAGTTCTCAGCACATATGATTGTTAATCTTTTATTTATGAAAAACAAGATAATATTGAAATAGTTTTCATACAAAGTATTTGTGGTTTTCATGTCTATATTTATAACTCCATCAAAATATCACAAACAGAAGCCTGTCCCAAAGTGAGACCAAAAATGGTGCCAAGCTATTCAGAAAAAATCCGTGTTATACATGAAACTACAGATTTTTATATTGATACGTTATCTTGTGATACTCCCGACAAAGAGGCAGTATTCATCACTTTTCTAAACATTGAATTTCCTGTCGGTACTGTTTTGAACCATCCTCGTAGTAAGTATAAAATCATTTTGGTTTATATAAGAGGCTCATAGAGTCGGTAAGTTATTTATTCATCCATCATTAACTAGAAAACATACAAAAAATTGTTTTTTATTTGCATGGTAGACACATTCGATTTTTCAGTCCGGTCCTGTTTATTCACATGTACGAGGAGAAGTCGATAAGTAAGTCTATGAGACGTATATTTCACTTTCGTAATGGTGTAATGAAATATATTGTATGCTGTTTTTCAGATCCGAATGTAAACAGTATAAACGAGATGTCGTTATATGAGATTGGCAAGGGAGAATTAAAAGCCTATTAATTCTAATGAAAATAAATTTATGCAGAGAGCACTACGTTAATCTAATTATTTTATGGGGTGTTAATTAGCCTAGGCCATCTTCATCATTGAATAGTTGAATGGGAGTATGTTTTCTCACTTCAGTAATATTTAGCGGCCTGAAAATGGAGGCAAAAAAGAATTGAAAACTACTACTACATATAAAATTACCCCCATGTCCTGACTTACTGTATGACCAATTCACCAACGCCCCGACCAAACCGCTGGACCTAAAATGCTAGAATTTTGACAGCGTAGTCCTATAATGTTACAAATAACCACTAAGATGATATTCCACCCCTGAAGGGGTGAGAAGGTGGGCCAAAAGGAGGGTGAAAGGTTGAATAGAAGTTAGTTTTGAAGTTAGAGTCATAGAAATTGGTATAATTTTCAAATGAAAAAACACGTATTTCAGGGTTTTTGAAATTCAACCTTAAAGGAGCTTGAAGGAGTGTCGTTAGTTCTTAAGTTAGGGTCATAAACATTGGTATTTCAGGTCTTTGTTACAAATAAAGAAATACTTGTTTCAGTGGTTTTGTATGGGGGTTCTGTTAGTTTTGAAGTTGTAGTCATGGAAATTGGTATTTGGGATCGCTTTTTCAAAAGAAGAAACACGTATTTCAGTGCTTTCTTAGACAATTCAACAATAAAGGGGGTATAAAAAAGCGTAGCAGGAATATTCTCATTTTAGATTCAGCTGAACCCCAGAATTATCAAGTGAATTCTTAGGGCTATACCAAGATCAGAATAAAACATGCGGCAATCAGAAAAATCAGATAAATTGAATCAACAAATAATGTGTCACCTTTACTACATTTATTATTTAGAAGTAGTGATCGATTGACACTCGGTATAATCTTCACGACCTCGGTTCTTCTTTCTCGTGTCGCGCTCATTTGCAATTGAAAATGCCACCCAGTCCAAGAATTCCATAAGCACCTATGATTTGAATAACCGAGCGACTAATGCCGCAGAAGAAAAAAATAAATATTGAAAACGACCGTGCAACAATGTGATCTGGGAGTGGTAACAACATGTATTACAAACCAGCGACAGTCTCCCAGTACCCACTAATCATAAAGTTAATAAAGTTGTACGTATATGGCATTTTCAATAGAACCTGGCAAGCTTCACATTGTATGCAGAATGAAGCATGAACTACAGGGTAATTCGATAAAAATTATTTTGCTGGAAGGTAGTCCTCAGTTGACACGTAAAAATGAGTATACTCTCTATAAAGTACGTCCCCATGTTTTATTTGCCCTATTTTTCCTTCAATATTTCTATTTATTAATAATTTTAGTTTATAGACTTTTTTATCTGATTCACTTTAGCTATTGAAGTCGGGAGCACTTACTGAAATAACCAAAACCCATACAAAAACTGGATTTAAAATTGAAAGTACCAGTAAACTGTTAGAAATCCAATATTGTTTATGAAATACCATATCGTGATTGTGAAAACGGTTACATTGGTCAAATGAAACAACTACTGAAAAATCTAATCATAGCCCACGTAACTCCCCACACTTTCTCTAGCAGATCGTATTATGTATCCATAAAAGCTGATTCAATGTAAGATGCGAAAAATAATTGTTTGATAAAAAATTACAAGAAATAACTGACTTCTATTTAGAATTAATTTGTTATAACTTATTGGTTGTTGATGTGGAAAAATAAAAATGATATCTTCTCGGTAAGGCGGAGAGAAATCTAGAAAATTAACTGTATTCCCAATCTAAATAATTAGCACTAAAAGATAAATAAGACATATTTGGAATTGGTCAATTCATAAATAGAGATTAATTGAAAATAAAAAAAGGCTATAGATCCAAGTAGCCTAAATGTGTGCTCTCTTGACTGAATATTACGATTATAGAGAGATAGACCACGGTCGTAAAATTGTTCAAGAAATAGTTGAAAAGTTCAAGTAATTTTAATGCTTCATTCTAGAGTTTTGAAAATATCACCCAATACAAAATATAATTATTTTTGATATGCCAAATTCAGAATACAAGCTTTTGACTAATTATAGGGATGAACTAATCTATTTGCAATTCATTCTACACTTGCATAGATTTCTTGCTTGATTTTTATTTCAGTTTGCAAAAAGCACTACAAACCCAAAAAAATTAACTTCAATCAATACTACATATCCAAATCCTAAACCGTTACAAAACTATAATTCTGCAAGATCCAACTCGTACTTTCTTTGGTGATAACTTTTCAACATTATGCATTCGCGTTGTACATCTATATCAAAAACAGGTATTTATTTGACGGGAAAACTTTTTGAAGACACGATATATTCACTCATTCACTAGCGTAACAGGACCCTTTCAAAAAATTCCCTCATAACCCGCTGTAATTGATATTTCACAAAACAAAACGAAAGAAAAAAAACAAGGGCGACGAAAGCACTCAAGATTGTATTAAGATTGTCATTGAAAAGAGAGATGATGTTTCGTGGAACAATTCAGAGCATATTGAATTTCTAATCTGAGATTGAAAAACTCGAAATCTGTATTGTCGTTCGAGATTAGAAGGGATTGTTCACAAGTGTGTTTTCGTTTCGCGGGACAGGTATATTGTCTTGGATTTGAAAGGAACTTTTCAATTTATCTGACTTGAAGAGTCTCGGTAGTATTCATTTGGTTTTTTTATTTAGAAATAAGTGGGCTGAGCATCATTATAATATAATAAAACGAAAAAAAAAATTCATGGAAATTACTTTGAAATAATAATGTCCCAGATTTTTTCATACAATGTCTCAATTATTTTCATAAGAAAGAAAAAAAAACGAGTGAAGATAGTAGTTAAATAATCCAAACGTGAATCTTGGAAAAAATTTGGAGACATGATATACAATTTTAGAGAGAATCAAATGCTGATTTATGGATCATTGAAACAAGTAAGGCAGAAGAAAATGTAATATAAAATGATGAATATAAAAGATAAAAAGGAAATATAATCATAGAAAAACTGAGTGAAAGGTGAAGAAATTATTTTGAAAAATTGAGAAAAGCAGAAGAAAATAAAATAAACGAAATGAAGAACGGAAATCAAGAAGTCAAAACAAAGATGAAGCCGATAACAATATTATACTGGCAAATGCAAATGACGAAAATCAATAATTAAATAACATACGAATGCAACAGAAATTACATTTCTTAGAAACATTGAGTACACAACAAGAAGACATGGTATAAAAAACAGAATGTTTAGACAAGAACTACAAATGGAACATACAAAAATGTAGTTCAGGCTGTTCTTTCAAATTCCAATTATTTCAAACCACCCCCAACTTCAGTTATTCAAGGGACACCCCATATGAGATTTTTGTGGTATGATCGATTCTAACTTATAAAATACTATATGGGACCCCCATTTAGGGGTAGTTTGTACTTGTGATTTTTCTAATAACACTGCTGATTTCCAGTTAAGAAATTCCATTGAAACGCTGAAATGTATATTACACAAAACATATTTTTTGTGTCACCTAAAAATTTAAATCAGTCCCCTCATAAGGGTAATTTATACGTGCGAGTTTTCGAAAGGGTTTCCGGTGAATATATTTCATTGAAAAGGTAAAAAATGATGCCACAAAACATATTATTCGTGCCACTATAGGGAAAATTCACATAAGCTACCTTGTAAGGGTAGTTTAGACTTGCGATTTTTCGAAAAACTGCTGACCGAGGAAATAAACATTAGAAAATAAACCTTATAATAAGCAATTCAGTCTCATGAATAATATACTTGAAAAATAAACGTAGAATTCCAATATATACATCCAATTAAATAATTTTTGCAGATTTCTCATATAATATATCAGAATTGATGGGCACAATTTCAATCTCATCAATGTTCAAAAAATATATAAATGAAATGCAACTTAAACAAACAATGGTCAATCTCGAAGACGATAGTCACATTTATGAAGGAACTAATGAGATTTTTTTCTATGGTGGCACAAATAATATGTTTCGTGCAATCATATTCCAGAGTTTCATTGAAATATCTTCACTAGATACCTCCGGTCAGCAAAATTCTTCGAAAAATCGTAAGTATGAACTACCCTTATGAGGGAGCTGATTTGTATTTTTCCTATGATCGCGCAAAAAATATGTAATGTTCAATAATTTTCTGCAGTTTCCGTGAAATTTACCAAAAACTCCCGGCCTGTAAAGCTTTTCGAAAAATCACCTCATATTATTGTTAATAAGAGGAAGCAAATTTTGACCCATTTCTATCCTATTGAGGATTGCCACGATAAAACAAAATATTTTGATTTTATTATTGACAACTGTCATTGTTTTTCAAGTATATGAGACCAATAAAGTGCATATAGTATACTGAAAAAGTACCGTTTAAATAAAATAATGGTGAACTGTTAACATATGTAACACGAGGAGTCATGTTTTTCATATAATTTTTAGATACAAAACGTAATACAAAAACAAAGGTACCGCGTTCCTTCCACATTTCTAAAATATATATGAACCTCTGTCCACTAAATATGGACAAAATAAATTCAAGATTCTTTATTAACTACCAGAACAGAAAGTGTACTAGACAGGTTGTGGGAATAAATACATTCAGTAAATTTCCTATGCAAATAGCTCAATATTTAAACTTGAAAACCTGATCCCCAAAAATATACTGGGCATTGTTTGCATAGAACTTCCGCAACGCTATTAGTGGATGCAGGAGGTAATTTACATCAATTAAAAAAGCTTGGATGCTGGAAATCTAGTAACGTTGCGGAGGGATATGTTGATCAATCAGTTAGCAGCAAAAATCAAATACAAACCAAAATTTTACAATCCATACAAAATACAACGCTATCCGATTAGGGCGCATCTTCATCTGGAGTGACATCAGTTAACAACATAACAGATGTGGCATCGTCTACCTCAATACATAAAAATCTTGATTGTAATACTCCTATAATTTTTAATAATTGCTCGAATGTAACAATTAACCAATATTTAAATCATAAGTAATTTTTAAAGAAATTCTGTTATTTTTAATTTGAAATAAAATATTTGTTCATCGTTCTTTTTTAGCATATTATTATGATATAAACAGGGTTGTAGAAAAAGTATAGTGTTTCACTCGCCGAAAACATTTTTTAAAGCTATCTCGCTTAAAAAAAGTTTACTTTCGTCACTCGTAAAACAATATACTATTATGCAATCATTTTCTCTGTTTCAATGAAATATCTTCACCGGAAACCCTCGGTCAACAAACTTTCTCGAAAAATCGCAGGTATAAACTACCCTTATGAGGTGACCGATTTGAAAAAAATTATGGTGACACGAAGACATTCCTTCATAAATGTCAATTTCGTCTTATGATCTTGATAATCGCATTACAAGTTACTATATCAAAATCGATTATTACATGACAAGGAATGGAAAGTTTATTTTACACCATGTATCAACTGATTCAATTGCTATCGTGGTTACGTAGAATTAATCTAATATACCTTAGGTATAACATACTAAAATTTTAGCGAATTCTATCGATGCCTAGAAACCCCTCTATATCTGTGCCTAGTCTTCATTTTATGAACTTGAATGGGTTTGATTCTAGAAGGATGTGACAAACTAACAAGTATAGCAATTCAAATAGTGATTTTAAATATGAAATTCAATATCGTAGTTCACATAATTTGTTACATGAGATCTGAGATTGAAAAGACTTATGTGGTTTTCCAAAGACCATATTACGGAATGTTTTGATGACCATACAAGAATACTCAGATTATGTCCTTACAAAGATCTTACCTAAAGTTGAGAACAAAGCCGCTTTTCCGTACATTCCCGCTTTTTCTTTTTTACTACCGAACACTATCACTATCGCAAGCAGTCTACATTAACCCAGGAATAATTCCAAAACGCATTTAGATTACTTCCGATAATTTCGAAAAGAACCGAATTCACGCCACTCGAAGAATTAATTGAACTAACTAACGCATTTTGACAGCGGTTTGGGCGTGGACAGCACGATTGTTTTCAAAGCCCACTATAAGAATTAGGAAGTACGCAAAGAGTAGATTATTTGTTACCCGTCTTTAGGTAGCTTTTTATGAAGGAACTCCCAACTACCTTGATCGATTCTACTAAATATGGAAAAATTACGATTTCAACAAAATATTGTGGCAGGTACTTTTCATTTTGGTCGAATGAGTTGGTTGATTTGTTGGAATGATTGATATACCCCTTATTATTCAGTGCTTGCATGGTTTTGAAGTGTATATTTCGTGAAAACTTTCACTTATAATCTGCCTAGAGCATGAATTATTGCCGGAAATTTTTTGAGTAGGTACATGAGTTTTTTGATAATTATCGAAGCGACAGGGGATATTTTTTTTTTTAAATTCATGTACGAGACAAATTTCCAGTAGGTTAATTCAAGCACGTGGGGGATTCGGTAAGAAAATTTTATACCGGAATTATATTTAAATAGAAAACATTAAGTAAATATTTATTTTGACGTTCTTCACAAATAAATAGAAGGCTGTGTGTAATGGGAGTTTTGAGGGCGATTTTTTTCTGTGATTTTCCCCGTTCCCTAGTAAAATAAAATATATAATATCAGATAAACTATTATGTAAAATTAATTGATTTCATACAATTTTCTTACTAGGTTTCAGGGAAATGTTAATATTGACTAAAAATAAAAGTGGATACGTTCGTATTGCGGGAGATATTTTTTTATTTTCCCCGTGCCCTAGTAAAATAAAATATATAATATCAGATAAATTTTTATTAAAATTATTGTTTTATACAATTTTCTTACTGGGTTTCAGGGAAATGTCAATATTGATTAAAAATGAAAGTGGATGTTCGTATTGCGGGATATTTTTTTTTATTTTTCTTGTGTCCTAGTAAAATAAAATTTATAATATCAGATACATTATTATATAAAAATAATTGATTTAATATCATTTTCTTACTAGGTTTCAGGGAAATGTCCATATTGACTACAAACAAAGGTGATATACAGCAAAAAATATATAACTATACCTATACATATATATTAAATATTTTTCATATTCTTTTAGGTTTAATTCTAAGAAAAATTAATATTAGTGGTAATAATTTGTTTTTCAAATAATTCAGGAAATCGGGATATTTTATTCTTTATTCTGAATAGAATGTTGTTGGCGTATGTTGCCGGTTAAAAAAATATTTTGTAAAGTTAGCCATGGATTTGACATTCACTACTCCTGTCAATCCATATTTTATTTGTGGCATTATAAGTTCCTCATAACATTGTATACAATCATAAGTTAGTGAAAAAGTGATAATAAAATGAACTTTCAATCTATGAATGTGTTCCTTTTGCAAAGAATCACAGCACATTAAAATGTACCATAAAAATGTAGAATATCCAACATACCTAGTGGAAGAATCTGGATTAAATCCTGAGCAAGAAAACTTATTTAAAGAGATTGGTAATATTCTGCATGATATTGTGCCTTCTTTCGGACACAAATCTAATACCCAAAGAAATAAACTGGTGTCTCAGTATTATTTTTATTTTATGAAACACAGGCATATTGTTAAAAAAACACCTGTTCTGTGTTTTACTCACCACTTAGGAAACAGGAGGTAGAAGTGGAATTTTTGAAGAATTTCAAATTAATTAATGATATAGAATGTACACCTTAATAAATTGTTGTAATATTTCCAACTTATAAAGTAAGTAAATAAAAAATATTGTCAATATTATTTTTGTCTAATTATATGATAGCTGTCATGTGCAGGGGAAATTTACACTTAATAATTTTACGTCTACATGCTAATGTGGATGAAACATTTTCAGAAAATTTGCTGGTTACCATAGTAACAATGTCGAAATAAAGCATCTGATTGGTTGAAAATGACTGGTATAAAATTTTCAATGTAATATTCTATTATAATATTAACGCCCTAGATTTTAAATTGCATGAAAGCTAGAAATCTAACACCGTTGCTGGTATTTTCACGTATATCAAACCATTTGGTTAGCGCATGCCGATAAAACATCCAAGCAGCGCTTTTTCTTCCGACTTAATTTACAAAAATATTGAAATTTCGAACTCTAAACTTATTTTTATCAAAATGAATTATATTACTCAGGAATGATTCAGCTTACCCTCTACAAACAAAAAAATTTTACCTTTTTAAAATATTACTATAGAAGAATGTTTCAATACGTACCAAATTTATTTCATAGAATAACAGTTATAAGATCAAAGAAACTACAGAAGTTGCTTCAAAGCGCCTTATCAGTTCCCGGGTACAAGATTTCTTCATCATTTCCTGCGTTACTGTTCTGCAGCCGTGCACAATCTTATCTTTCGTTCAAGCCGAGAGATCTTGTTTCATACGCTACTTCTTCCAAATAACTTCATAGGAAAAACTCCAAAGGTGTCAGATCTGGCGAACGTGCGGTCCACCAATCAAGGCAGACCTCTGTTTCCTATAAACTATTTGGAAAAAGTTGATTGAGGAATTACAATGTGGTGGGCCACCATCTTGTTGCCACCACGCAAATTGCCTTTTTTGCAGAAGACCCAGAGGTTCATTTTGCATTTACATTCTGAAAATATTCGATCAGTGAGTAAAACTTCGTAAAAATTAGGGCCTATCAAACGTCCATTGATCGAAGCACACCATGCATTTACACTCTATATGGCTTAGAAATCGGTTAACCTAACCAAAAAGGTGAGACCATTATATTTTTTTAGAGCCAGCCCTCCCAATAATTTCACTTTTTATTTTTTTCTGGTGATGATTATCGATTTTCGTAGAAACTAATCTACTTTTTTTTTATCTCTTTATTCACGAATAGTAATTAAAATTTAGAGGTCATTCTTAATTTTCCGAGTAGGCTGCGAGTATGGTACCTGTGTACCACGCAATAAACAGTATTTCCGCATAGTTGGTTGCCTATATGAAACCAATGAAACGAAAAACACGCATGACTCCCTATTTTGAAATGCCCATTTTTATTGTAATAAAAATATCACGACTAAAAAGCTGAACTGAGAACATTTTAAAATATTTAGAGCGAGGCTCTTGAAACAAATAGTATTTAAATATTATCCAACCTCAAACTCACATGTCTCTCGTGGACATGATTTTTATTGTAATTTTCCAAAAATACCGTAGTTTTCCATTCCTGTCGGCTACAAAACCATAAATATTTCGTCCGAACCATAATGAAAAATATCGATACTGCAAGAAACAGCAGGAAATAATAAGATTATTAAAATTCTTTCATTAGTACGTTAGGCAACCAGTATTACACACTACTGTGATGAGACCTGCCTACGTGCAGCAAGGAGACATGATGCACGTGAAGAAAACCGGCAGTCACTAGCTAGGCAACCGCCAGTACAGTGCCGTGCATTCGTAACTGCCTACCTACTAGGATCCATGCATCGCTGAAAATGAACGTACAACCAATTATTGCTTTCTTTGTAAACAAAAACCTCTGCGGTTAATGATTCATACATTTTTATGGGGATCACTTTGCGGTACGATTCTAGGTGGAACTGATAACAGTTAAAAATAACTCCTACCATAGATTAGGGAGGTGTGACAAAACATAGCTGTTGAGAATGCACTTGTCTCCGCGAGTTTGTTTTATAGTAATAGAACAGATAATAGGTATATTCTGTGGTAATAGGCGATTAAGCGCAGGAAATCAGAAACAGAACCCGCGGCAGATACAGAGATAGTCAATGAACTTGGTTGTTTTTTGCTCAGAAGAGATGAACTCTTGCTAGATTTTCCTTCAAAGATGTACGAAGGGTAATGTTTCACTTAGTTATGATTCCATATCTCGCTTTTAAAACGAAACCTTGAAAGGAATTATTTCTTGCCTTTTTTACCAATGACAAACGTATTTTAAATTCGTTTTTCTGAATCATCAGTTTGAAACCTGTTTCCATATATCGTAAAAGGTAAAAACGGAATTGTCTTTTCGAACGCTTGTCCTAGCCTTATTCATATTTATTTTCCATTCGACAATTAAAAATTCTGTGGGATTTGTCAATAAGTTTAAAAAACACTGAAAAATAACTTATATGTAGATGGTATAATCATCACATTAGTAAATATTCTTCTACACAATAGAAACATTTGTTTTTTTTTCTTTCAACTAAATATTATTTCACATAGATTATAAAATCAAGGAGTATCGTATCCATACCTTGATTTTTTCACAGTGAAATCACTAATATGGCCAACGGTGGCAGTGTTGAGAGTTCTACATTTTTAAAAAGATCTCTATAGGAGGAACGCTTTGATATTCCAACCATACGTAAAATACGTTTCTGGGCATAATATAATTTTAGACGTTGATCATCGTTAAGTACGATTTTGAGATTTATAAATGGATAAGAATAATAACTTGATTTTCAGAATAATTTTTACATTGTCATAATTTTTCGGTTGTTACGATCATGGCGATTATGAAATTCTATTGACTCAGTTCAGATTCAGATTTGCACTAAAACCATACCTGCACGCTCGAAAGAGTTTTATTGCACTTATCACAGTAACAGTAAGTGATCTGATTTATCTGAAGTTGAAAAACGTATCATCTGTATGCACAGTTAACGAAGAGTGGACTGGAATCATCCACATCATTTGAATAAAGTATAAAAGAACTGGTTCCAAAACTGAACCTTGGGGGACTCCAATTATGACAGCTCGTTATAATTGTATCACAAGCTTCACTCGTAACTAATAAAAGTAAATTTTAACACCGGTGTGAAGTTAGCCACATCCACAGGTATACTCTAAGAACAAAGTTAGATCAATACATTTTCAGCTTTTACCAAAGGAATTACGCGAAAAAATTGTTTAAATCAAGCAATTCCATCACAATAATATCACCTCACCCCTTTACTACATCCCTTTTACCGTTTGTCAGCCTTTAGAGGGTGATAGGGGGGTAGTTTCTGGAAAATAATTCAATAACTTTCCTAAATGAAAGAGTACCGCATTCTGGTCTCAGGATGTGTTTCATGAAGGAAAAATAAATCGAATGACATCCCTCTAGAGTTTGTCAGCCCTTCAGAGGGTGGTAGAGGGGAGAGTTTCTAGGAAATAATTTAATAACTTTTTTGTCAAAGTTCATAAATTCAAGATGGCGTCTCCAATGTGGCGACGAGTTTTTTTATTCATTTTTATTTTTTATAGCAGCATGCTGACTCGAATCGAGAAAGCTACATTTGAGGCTGTTTAAATCATATTCCAGATTTTTTCGTAATATGAGTGAACCGCTGTAATCATTGATTTTAAGGAATAAACATATTTGAGGGAGAAACTATCAGTCAAAAGGAATCAAAGATTGCACACTTCTTTCCGACTTTTTTTATACAAAATATAAAAGAGCGCGAGTTTCCAATTAAAATTTGCATATTTTTTTGACACTAGTATGCAAATAACTTTAGAAAAATAATCCTGGATTCTGATCGTTAAATCAGTTTTACTAGCAAAATTCAAGTAAGAGATAATATAAGCTATTCCGAGACCTGATTCTACTTCCTTGAAAAAAATTTTAAGTTAACAATCAAAATACCTGAAAATTGTAAAAATTCAGAAAATCCGTCATATTCAAAAGTAAGAAAAGTACGAGTATGTGACGTCAACAACACAAAAAGGTGATAGATCTTAAATGCCAGTATTAAAAAATAAATATATTTGAAAAATATTTCAATATTATATGGATCGTTTTAAACGGGACTATCTCACAACGCTAACTCAAACTGAATTAGAAATATTAGTTTTCACTCTAAGGTTTCCTGTCTTCCAGTGAATTTAATCGATAGATAAACAGGAAGGGGATATAAAAGAGTTCATTGAATATATTATTAATTTCGTTCACTATGGAACAAATGACATTTCGATTTCCGAATAAAAATAAAACATGTACATATACTGAAGTTATTGGAATTAAATATACTGTATTTGGAAATGGAAGAGCGTAATCAAACCCTGAAGTCAGAAGCGGCCATAAGCGGGTTACCATTTATACATGGCAGTTTTACAATTTAAATTTGATCTATTTTACAAGCTTTTATTTAGTTTCACCTGTCCCGATGTTTGAATAAAAGTTTGTTTTTAAAAAGGTTTTTTTTATTAATTATTTTTTGATATTTGATTCATTGAAAAGTTGTGAAACTATTTTATATTTGTTTCAAAAACTCAAATCATTATTCTTAAGCTTATGGTGAATGAATGTATGTGAATTTTTATTGTCAGTCTCTTAGGACTAATATCAATTTTGATATAATGGAGTTCTAATAAAATATATGAACGTATTTATCAATACTCTTTATGCTATTGGATCATAACCATTGACCTTAGACGAAATCTGATGAACAGATAAAAAAAATTGATAAACCAAGGTATTAAAATTAGGACACTAAGAGATTAGAATTTGAATACATTAAATAGGATGTACCTCTTCATTTAGTAAGTTATTTAGGGGAGGAAATGACACTAATTTACAGCATTCAGCTGTAGGCAACCTGGACTGTGTTATATCAAGTTTTATTCGACAATGCGTTTAAGTGACGAGTGGACGAACGCTAAGGCTATTATAGTAGTGAAAATTACAAGCATTTCATATGATGTTCCTGCAAAACATATGACCTAACCCAAATGAACAAATTACGTGGAACCCCCAAAGTAATCTACAGTATTATACAGGGAAAACAAAAATCGTTATCGAGGAAGACTTGAAAAATGTCAGATGCTGAAAAACGAACTAATTTTTTTATTTTAAAATAGACATTCCAGCATTGAACGAGGTTTTGAATGTTCAGAATACGTTTTACCAAAAATTAGCGGTGACAAACTCTGGGAAGTCCTATGAGACCTGAATTTTGTATGGCAAAAGCAGAAGTCGATGCTTATCGATAAAGATGAAATTATTTGTTGGCGAAGAGACCACCTAAGATCAATTTCGAGCAGAAAGGAAGGATGGAACTTGGGTGAACGAAGGATATACTGTCAAGGCCGTACCCAGAGAAAAATTTAGGGGGGGGTTTGGTTCTAAAGTAAATAATGCAATGTACATTTAACCAAATTTTATTACACACACATTTTTTTCCACCTTATTCGAGATATATTTTACAGATTTTGGGGGGGGATTTAACCCCCGTGGGTACGGCCTTGTATACTGTGACAAAAGTAATGTAAGATAAAAATGTGAAAAGTTCTAGGCAAGCATTTTTAGATGTACTGTCAACTGGGCTAGTTCAGGCAGAAATACATGAAAATCCTTATCTAAAATAAAATTCTGAACTAAGAAATAAATATATTTTACATCAAATAAACGTTTGTTGTTTAATCAATTGAATTATAAAAAACTACATAGACTCAGTGTTATTATGACTAAATTGGCAGCAGCTGAATTAAAACGTTGTGGAGACAGTGTTGATATTTTCAAAATTAAATTAAATTATAGAAAAATAATAAAATACACAACAAAAAAATCTAAAATATCAGTAAGAAGTTATTTTTCTTGAAAAACCAGTTATTCAATTTTCCATTGGACTCGTCTCCAGGTAGAAAAAAGATTTAAATTAGTTTTTTAATTTTGTACATTTGCATGAATATATTTTTTCACATGCCCAATTATTTTATTGAAACTACGTATGTACAAAAACTGGAACATATTTACCAAGCGAGCAAAGCTATAACCTATAAAACTAGTAAATCATACTTTAAAATATGCCTACGACTGCAGAGAAAACTATTGCTGTGTCCCCATAAATCATACTATTCCCAACAAATCATTTTTTCCTCGCCGAACAAAAAATATTCATTTACCTAGTCAGTAACCTAGCGCATTCTAAATATATGAGACATAAATAATGGATACTCATTTTGACACAGCTGAGTAGGAGGGTTGGTTTATAATCATATAAACGCACTAGACGTAAACTGTACGTCTTTAATCAAAATATTTTTCGTCCTTTCAATCAGGTGTCAAAGTTTAAATTTAATTTATATTTCTATAGATTTTCTAGATTGATTTCCAACTAACTTTATGTCTGCCACCTTTCTCAGACACTGTTGTTGAAAGTTGACGACTGTCTTATTAGTGGGATCACATGGACAAATTTGAAGGATAGGGTACTTTCTGAACAATGCAATGCAATGAAATAATCGAATATGCACATAATTATTACTTTTTAGCATCAGCAGACTCGAATCGTCTTGTGAAAAGCAATAAATATGCACTTATATCTGCTTTCACATTCTCATACACGAGTAGGTGTTTTTATTTGCATTATGATAAACTTATCTGACTTATTTTCCAATAGAATAGTTGGAGTACATAATAAATGATAGCTATTACCAATGAATGTATATACAATATAACATAATGGGATATAAGAATGGAAATATGGACAGTTATGTGGTTAGGTGAGGTTCCATGAGGTAATTACTATAACTATAAATTTCTGAATTATAGTATAATTTGTAATAATTTCAAATTCGTGTTGATTTCGAGAGGGGATACACAGTGGCTATTAGAATATAGTAATTAACAAAAAGCAATTTTTCTAACGTCGAAATCAAAATATCTTCATGTCTTATGAATATTTATCCCAATTTTTATCACTCTTTGCCAAGAGTCGACCAAACAAACCTAATCAGTTTATTTTTGATTCTAAAGGAACAGGAAGATTCTAACTTTTTCACAGCCGAAATATTTAG
Organism: Gonioctena quinquepunctata; assembly: GCA_018342105.1. Classification (NCBI taxonomy): domain Eukaryota; kingdom Metazoa; phylum Arthropoda; class Insecta; order Coleoptera; family Chrysomelidae; genus Gonioctena; species Gonioctena quinquepunctata. Next base: position 36,493 of record JAFIRS010000503.1, on the reverse strand, counting down.
TTCCCACGATTAGCTCATAATTGAGTGAGTCATTATGGAAATTTGAAGGTTGATCTAGATAAAAGCCAATCCTAGAAAAAGTGATGATAAGCTATTTCCTGCAAAATTAAATCACTGGGTTACCAAAAAAATAAATATTAAAACAAAGAATTCTCAATAAACTTGTTGGTGTTGTTGACTGGAGTAATTTAGTGAAGCAAGTTTTGATATTGGCAAGTCAAGGACTAAGAGACGAGATGCAAAACTCTGCATGAAAAATCGATATATTGTCGGTTTACGTTAATGTGAATTATAATAGTTATTTAATCAATTAGTGTATTAACTGTGGCGATTAATGATCGAGATATTTTAATGTTCGAGATCAACGTGAAATTTTCGATATCGATTTCCTTCAACTAGGAGGACACTTACAATATTTGGATTTTAAAGTACATAAAGACAGCGCGAAGGTAATATGATTTGACATTTGAATAATATTCGAATTCGTGTATGTTTAGTTGCCTATACCACAATTATACATTAATGGACCAAATCGACCATTTACAGATTATTAATGTTCGATTTCGGTGAATGTTTGGTTGCATATATCACAATTATGCATTAAAAGATAAATTGAAGGTTAATAGGGGTCAGTAACGATCGATTTCGTGTGGATTAAACAGTCTCGTTAATACGAGGTCGTCGGAAAAATACTTCAATTGACTTATCTCGAGATGTTTCAACTTTATACTTAAAACATGTTATATATTTGTATTTTCATTTTAGTGAAGGAATCAATATACGAGATGGAGTGAGTATTGCGATTTTAACTGTATGCATACCGAGTGTCCCATTTAAAATGTAGCACCCCCAATTATTGATAATTTTTTTTGAAAATTCTCGGACATATCGATTTCTATCATTAGGGGTTTATCTTTAAAAGGAGTTTTAATTCTAATTATTACTGTTTTCCTTTTTTTTTAAATATAGATATATTATTAATTTCCCAAAATACTTTATTGTTTTTCAACGATGTACCCAAAAACATAATAAATATCTTTGAAATTGAAAATTTCTGGAATAGGGAAATACTTTTTCATGTAAATTAGTACATCAGTTTCAGAAATATTTCACTTCTGAAAACATTTAGGCCAAATATCAAAATCAAAACATTTCCCAAATATATTTTGATTCATTGTTCCCGAAAATAAAACAGTTACAGCACAGTAGCAAGTGGCATTCACTTATTTATATGAGTTTCTTTTACAAGATTTTATTTAGTTTCACCTGTCCTGATGTCTGTCTGTGGGTTTGTACTCAAATCTTACAAGTTAAATTTGACCCACTTCCCGTAGTTCGAATGATCTGAAATTTGGCAGGTGTTCATAATTCCGGTGAAAATGCATTATGGAATTTTTGCTAGAAAAAAAACAAAATGGCGGCCAATTGGTTTTTTAAAAGGGGAATTTTGGGACAGATCATTAAAATTAAAAGCTACAATATGGCGGACGAGTTTTGTGATAGGTTAGAATAATTCAAAGTCAAAATTCATGAATTCAAGATGGCGGCTCGAAGATGGCGATATGTTTTGTTATTATGGTCCGATTCCATTCGAAATTGATGTGGTTTATTTTGGGGTCGGAGATTATAATTTTCTGTCGGAATTCAATAAGATGAAAGATTTCATAAATGACTAAAAAGAATCGAATAAAAAAGTTTAAGACAAGCATTTACACAAATTAATACTTTTCAAACTCAAATACCTTGAAAACTAATAAACCGATTTTTTAAAGTTTAAAGGTGTTTGATGACAATCAAGCTTCTAAATGATCTTTTCATGTAAATATACATGGTTTAATTATTATACAGTGGGGCATCGAGGCATTTTTGAAGGTGTTGCCCTAAAAATAAAAATCGACCTGAGATTTTTCCTGAAAAAATGTGACTTGTAAGACATCCAAGATATTTCGGAAAATCCCGTCTTATTTCGCATGTACCCTGGAAAGAACCTCTGTGCCAAATTTCAGAATATACAGGACTTACCGTCTAGGAGCTACACTGATGAGTCAGAGTAGGTTCCTTAACATTTATATTTTCGCGTGGGTTTTTTTTTCCTATTTCACATACCTACCTATGTCTTTCTTCGTGATATTTCATTTAACTTATGCCCACGTGGATTTCGAGAAAGTGATAATTTTTTATGCATTTTTTGATGTGTTGCAAGAAATTAACGAAAACGATTAAAAAAATAAATATATATGCGTCATCACTGCAATTCATTGGGAATTTAGTTTATTCAATAATTTTCTGAAACATTTTATTATTTTTTTAAACGGAATAGGTCTAAATAAGCGTAAATTATCCAAGACCACAACAATTATCTATCAAACAAAAAGAGTCGATTTTACGCCACTAATTGTTGCAATCTAATTTGTATAAACAATCGAACGAGGCTAAATCAATTGAGTATCACTGCAAAATGCGAACAATAGAGCATGGCATTGAGAGAATATCGGTGAAATTCAGAACCATTCCGTAACAGAGGATCAGTTCAAATTCGTATTTTTAGAATAATCGATTCTCTTCTAAATGGCACAGATTAGGTGTAATTGATGTTAGTCAGGAAGTGGAAGGAATTATTGTATTTCGATTGAAGTTTGATGAATAAATCATTGCTCGGTTTGAGGCAATGGATACTTTGAAAAACACACATTTGGCTTTTCCCAATATTCGGTTTCGGCTACTATCAAAGTAAAACCTATGCCACACCCCGTACGTTTCTTCCTATAACGTATTGTCTTCATTCCGTTATGGCACAAGGGTAGTTAGTTCACATAAATCAACTGAAATGCTTTTACCAACGAACATGTGCACTTTTACGTTTTCAACTACACTATAGGAATGCCTATCGGAAGATTAAAAGATTAAATTCCTATGCAGCACATGCCTTCTTGAAATTCAATACAAGTAGTTTTCGAAAGAAAATGAGATAGTTCATTAGCTTTTACGTCGGATAACATGGAGTGTGCACATCGAAACATATTAAATTTGTTTCCGTAATAAGGCTATTCCATACCGGTTACTTTTAAAATAGCTTCTAGGGGAATATAACCAATTATCTTTTTCTACGATCGTGCAAAAAGTTATCACTTTTGACACCATTCACATTGCCAAAAGTTTTACTTAAAAAAAAATGAAAACTACAGAGTGAACGGAAATGCTTATGATTCAATAAATAGTAACCTATCGAATCGTATACAATTGTCAAAAATAGATGTTCATAATAACATCCATTTCCAATGAAATACTGGAGCCTCTAGTGACATTCTCTATGATGGGAGTAACGCTATGGATACGAAAGAAATATGTTTATTACCTATCTATTTTTAAAATGTTATTCAAAAATAGGGATAAACAGGAAATCATTGATCATTCATATTCTTCACAGAACGAATATCAAAACCCAAAAAACAATTGAACTAAGGAAATATATACTCAGCTGATTCCTAGGTTATACAATATCTTACCGAAAGACATTAAAATATGCAAAAATATGAAACACTAAGAAAAATTATTCTAAGAATTTTTCTCATTTCAGAAACAGTTCTGCCGCATTTGAACAACTGTTTGAATTAATCTCCAATTCAATTTTTATTTGATGAATCAACAAAATTCGAAGCTTGGAGTGTAGATCGTTGAAAAATTAAAAAGTGAATACAAGGTAATTCTCTATAAAATGTATCAACATATTTTTGCAAACAAGATTACCTATAATACGGTTCTCAGTTTTTCACCTTCTGTTATTCAGATAGGGGGTGCCCGCCATATCGTACCACTCGGTATAAGTAATTTCGATTTGATCGGCAAACCCAGGATCTACGCAGGTAGACATTCGAAGGAAGCAGGTGCAATTGTTCGGATTGTTCTGGTAGGCTGCCCGAAAAAATGCATTACCCACAAATCTATTCCGTCCTCAAAACACTACGACGTGACTACGCGAAGGAACCGGAAAATCGACTCTAATCTCAATCACACTAAGAAACAAAGTTGCAACATAAACAGTCGAGAAAATGTCTCGATGTTGGATTTGGAGAAAGGAGACGTTGTCTTATAAAAGACGACCACTCTTAAGTTGACAGGTTGTTTCGCACCATCTGGCACCACCTGACAGATGAAAAGTAAGGGAAGGTTCATTGGCGCCGATTTTCGAGATGTAAATACGTGATTTTGGATGAGCAGAGAAGAGCCAATAAATCATCGGTTAGGGTACATTTAGGTTCAATGTGCTTGTTAAGTCGAGTTACCCAAATTACCCGAAAAGCTCAGACACACTGAAAAATGACAAATTAGCAAAAAAAAATTAAAAGGAGACCATCTAAAGATTAACTCGTCCGCCATCTTGGAGCTGCGATCCTCAATTTAAGAATTCCGACAAAAAATCAATAATATTCGTCTAAATTCATAATATCCGACCCCAAAAACCCCGACATACCAATTTTGAATAGAAACGGTCCATTATCACAAAACTTGTCCACCATTTTGAATTTATGAATAAATTCATAATCTACGACCCCGAAAATCTTCACATACCAATTTTGAATAGAATCGGATCATAATCACAGATATTGTCTGCCATCTTGAAGCCGCCATTTTTATTTCATGAATTTTGATAATAAAATCATAATCTTCAAACCCGAATACCCCCACATACCAATTTTGAATAGAATCGAACCATAATTACAAAACTCGTCCGCCATCTTGAATTTATGAATTTTGACAAAAAATCAGAATTTTCGACCCCGAAAACCCCCACATACAAATTTTCAATAGAATCGGACCATAATTACAGAGATCTTCGGCCATCTTAGAGCCGCCATTTTTATTCTATGAATTTTGCCAAAAAATTCATAATCTTCGATCCCGAAAACCCCCACATACCCATTTTGAGTCGAATCGGACCATAAACCCAAATCTCGACCACCATCTCAGAACCGCCATTTTGTTTCTTCTCTAACAAAAATTCCATGTATGTATTGTCACGAGAACTATGAACACCTGCCAAATTTCACGTTAATTGGGCAACTAGAAGGTGGTCAAATTTTACTTGCAAGATTTGATTACAGACAGGTGAAACTAAATAAAAGCTCGTAAAAACAGCCGTGAAATACAGAGGGACGCGTGTCTTATAATATTTTTTTTATAGACGGAATATTAAAAATGACCATAAACTTTCAAAAATGCCAAAACGAAGTCTCAAATCTTCAACTTGAGTTTCCATACATAATATAAAGACTGCTTATTTGTTCCAGTTTTATTGGAGCCTTAAGGAAAATAATGAGTATTTTCGTAACGTAAAATGTGATAATTATAGAAAAGACACATGAGAAGGAGCAATAAATAAATCTGATTTATAGGTAAAGGCCGAAATTTGTGACGGAGTACACACATTTGCTCAAGAAGGCAAACATCCGGAAAAATATTGGGTAACTCTCCATCTTTAAATTTCTCGTTGTATACGTGAAAGTGTTAATAATACAATATTAATCAGAAGGTTCCCTGTCACAACACTGGTACTGCATATTACACTTGAGTGTAGATTATATTCAAACAGTGATAAGATTAACCTCGGCAATCGATGAGATTTCTTATCAATGCTAAAACGACTAGGAACGAAACAAATGATATAATACTTATCGGCATAGAAGATGTTCTACTACTACATCTGAAAATCAGACTTAATCCGAAGCTCGAAAGAAATAGTTTATGATTGTTAGTAATTTTTTGATTTTTCAAAATTTTGAGTTGCAATTATTTTTATTGTCTTTTCCTATGATATGTTTGGATTATTGAACATTTAAACAAGAAATTAATATACCACGTTTATAAAACTAATTTCTCCTAGGCCCGTACAGATTCCTAACCCCATACAGATTATCCTGAAAATTTCACTCATGTGTTAAAATGTCCATAAGAGGTGTGGAATTATCGCTGAATTACAGCGGTAATCCACCTACTATGTGGATTATCGCTGTAATTCAGCGCGCTAGGTGACAATTCAACTGCAGTGACAATATAACTTACAATAATTGTAGTATCAACTATAACAATAAATAATATGAATCTTTTTGTATTCTTGAAATTTTCACTTATAATCTCCCTAGAGCATGAATTATTGGCGGATATTTTCTGAGTACATGAATTTTTTGAAAATTATCACGAGTCGCGAAGCGACGAGGGATAATTTTCTTTAAAAATTCATGTACGAGACAAATTTCCCGCAATTAATTCAAGCACGTGGGGATTCGGTAAGAAAATTTTATACCGGAATTATATTTAAATAGAAAACATTAAGTAAATATTTATTTTGACGTTATTCAAAATAAATAGAAGGCTGTGTGTAATGGGAGTTTTGGGGGAGATTTTTTCTGATTTTCCCCGTTCTCTAGTAAAATAAAATATATAATATCAGATAAACTATTAGGTAAAATTAATTGATTTCATACAATTTTCTTACTAGGTTTCAGGGAAATGTTAATATTGACTAAAAATGAAAGTGGATACGTTCGTATTGCGGGAGATATTTTTTGATTTTCCCCGTGCCCTAGTAAAATAAAATATATAATATCAGATAAATTTTCATATAAAATTGATTGTTTTCATACAATTTTCTTACTGGGTTTCAGGGAAATGTCAATATTGATTAAAAATGAAAGTGGATGTTCGTATTGCGGGATATTTTTTTTATTTTTCGTTAATTGTGACATGTTCAGAAATTTCATTATGAATCATTTGTCTGAAGTTTTGGATAATCTGCCTCTGAGTGTTAGACGAAATTTGTGGTATCAGCTTGACGGGGCACCGATCCACCAAACGGTAGAAGAGAAACAGTGTCTCAGTCAGATGTTTAGGGGAAAAGTGATAGGACGAGATTGGAAAGATTATTGGCCACCAAGCTCACCGGACTTATCCCCAAAGGACTTTTTTCTATGGGGTTATAAGCACAGACCATTTGCAAACAAAGAACATTTAGAGAATACCTTTCGGTAGTGTTGTGCTAACATAAATCCCCTATTTATTGAAAATGCCACAAAGTCTGCGAATGAAAGGACTATAGAACGGGAGGGACGGCATACTGAATGATGAATTCGGGTTCTTTATAAGATTATTGAGATAAATCAATGAATGTTAAGATGTTTTGTTGTGAAATTGGTTATAGTTATTTTGGTTAAATTTTTTTTTACACATCTAATGGTGAAAATAAAGAATATAAAATTTATGAAATTAATTCAAAAACGTTGCGAAAAATTATTATTTGCTCGAAAATTACATCTAACAGTAATCCAACAGTCACACTGTTGGGTGTAAACTACATCAAAATATTTCGAACTCATCTGCAGCTAACGGGATACAAATCTGTTAAAAAAAGAAATACGGGTGTAATAAGAATGAAAAGAAATTCGTTTATGCGATTACTGACATATTAACGTCCATACAACGAAAATCCGAATCAGTTTCACAATGAGATGAAAAAACTAGATGAACTTTGCAACAACAAAGACGAATTTCTGGAGGTGCATTTATTTTTATTTCTGGTAACAGGACAATGTGGGTATTTTCTGGGCAAGATATGACATTGAAGTCTCGTATTCATCAAAATTATAAAATTTAAATCATGTTTCGTTCAAATCGGTAGAGCGAAAAATTCGAAAAATAAAAAAAAAGGAAAAAAGTCGATGTGACAGTAGAGAGACCAAATTTGGAGCAGAGGTATAAATTGGAAACTGAGCAACTTTTTAATTTGGCATTTTTCGAAATTTCCAAAAAAAACAGATTTTTTGAGGATTTTCGAAAAAAAAAATTTGATTGAAAATACAAGTAACATCTCGATATGGCACATTCTCACCACATAAAAGAATGATTTCCACTTTGTCTTGTGTGGATAACATTGTACATAAAACTTATTTGTGAATTATAAATGTACGAAAATCTGTACACAAAACAACTCGATTTATTAAACACAATAATTTGACATTAACCAAAACTAAATTTTTTTTTCAAAAGCCTACTAAGGAAAAATTTTATTTCGATTCGATCAATTGTACTATTTTCCTCCCGAAATGTTGCATTAGTCTTGTATTGTTTAAAATCACGAAATTCTATATCATGTTTAGTACAAATCGCTAGAACGAAAGCCTTTTGAATAGTTATGAAACTGTAGGTCATTGTCATTTTTACAGAAAAGTATAATATTTCGGGTTTGTTTGTAACTGAATTATTGGTCAGAAAAATAATCAAACTGGATAAAAAACTATTAAAAAAAGAAATACGAGTGTAATAAGAATGAAGAGAAATTAGTTTATTCGATTATTGACATATTAACGTCTATATATACAATGAAATGAAAAAACTAGGTGAACTTTGCAACAACAAAGACGAATTTCTGGAGGTGCATTTATTTTTTTTCTGGTAACAGGCCAATGTGGGTATTTTCTGGGGAAGATATGACATTGAAGGCTCGTATTCATCAAAATTATGAAATCTGAATCATGTTTCTTTCGAATCGGTAGAGCGAAAGATTCTAAAAATTAAAAAAATTGGAAAAAAGTCGAAGTGACAGTAGAGAGTCCAAATTTGGAGCAAAGGTATAAAATTGGAAACTGGCAACTTTTTTCTTTGGCATTTTTCAAAATTTCAAAAAAAACTGTTTTTTGAGGATTTTCGAAAAAAATGTCAAGTTTGACAGGTTTAGAGTAGCACATGACAAAAGGAAAGAGGCTGTTTTTCACTCATTTTTCAAGCACAAACTAACTGCGAAGTCAAATTTTAATTATATCTATTAATAAAAAAAACTTCCATATGTTGCGAACTTTATGTGTGACACTGTATAAGTAAAAAAATAGCGCAAGGTTATTGATTGTCAAGAACTCCTTTACCTGATAATCGATTTTACGAAACTCTCATACTAAATCAAAATCTGCGACTTCGAAAACCTCTACGAAAACGGGAGTGAAGTTATCAACAACCACAAAATACACTGAGAAAAATGTGAATCTCCTGAAAATGGTTCTGTATTTGAAAAATATCTACCTTGCTGGTGGAATGCAAAATTGTTGTTTTTACAAGCTTTTATTATACGCTTTTATTTAACTTCACATTTGTAGAGCTCGTCGAATATTGAAACGACCACTTTGACTGTCCCCTTCCTAACAACCAATTCTTCTCGAAGATGCCCGAACTGTGGCTATTAATAGAAATTCCATAGGTGTACCAAATTATTTGGTATAGGCGATACACGAGACATAGAGAACTCACACTCCTATAACTTCTGAATGGAAGAAATATTTTTCGACAAATCCGCCAGAGGGCATTTTGGCAAGGTAACAAGTAAACTATTACAAAGTTGAATGAATAACTGGACTACCTATTTATTAATCGAACAAACCTAACCTTTCTAACGCTACATGCCAAGACACTGGTGAAGATTCGCCGTAGCATAAGCTGCCACGTCAAGTCGTGTCCACTCGTGTTTTCCCCCTCTCTACCTACCAAACGTCAATATTGGACGAGCTCTAGGTATGTATGTTTAGTTCCAATCTTGCAAGTGACTTTTGACCCACTTCTAGTTGTCCGATTAACGTGATTATGGTTCGATTCCAATAAAAATTAGTATGAGGGGGTTTTTGGGGTCGGTGATCATGTTTTTTGTTAAAATCCACGAATTCGAGATGGCGACGACTTTTGTGATTATAGCCCGATTTCATTCAAAATTGGTGGGGGGGTCTTGGGGTCGGACATCATGATTTTCTTGTCTAAATTGATGAATTCAAGATGGCGGTTCCAAGATGGCGACGTGTTTTGTTTGTTATGGCCCGATTCCATTCGAAATTGGTATGTGGGGGTTTGAAACGTTGCGAAAAATTATTATTTGCTCGAAAATTACATCCAACAGTCACACTGTTGGGTGTTAACTCATCTGCAGCTAACGGGATACAAATCTGTTAAAAAAAGAAATACGAGTGTAATAAGAATGAAGAGAAATTCGTTTATTCGATTACTGACATGTCCATACATTGAAAATCCGAATCAGGTTCACAATGAAATGAAAAAACTAGATGAACTTTGGTAACAGGACAATGTGGGTATTCATCAAAATTATGTTTAAATCATGTTTGTTCAAATGGTAACCAAAAAATTCGAAAAATTAAAAAAAAAGGAAAAAAGTCGATGTGACAGTAGAGAGTCCAAATTTAGAGCAAAGTTATAAAATTGGAAACGAGCAACTTTTAAACTTGGCATTTTTCAAAAGTTCCAAAACACGGATTTTTTGAGGATTTTCGAAAAAAAAACAAAGGACCCCGCAAAATCCTTATGGAAAATGGCTCTCGGCTAAATTCGCTGAAACTCTGCAAAAAGATAGTATTCGGTATGCTGATCAAAAGTCTTAATGGGCACAACCCTCCATTTTCAACCCCAGACCCCCTACAGCCCCCCAAAACCCCCAAATACACTTTCCGGTGTGTTAATGCATAACAGTTTCAATTCATCTTTAAAGCGTTTCCTTCCACTGCCCACCCCTTTCTCCAACCGAATCCTACATTCTACCATCACCCCCACACAACCCTTCATTAACGCCCCATTACACACTTTGAAGTTGGCCCCCCCCCCCCCCCCCCCCCCCCTCCTTTATGAATGCCCCATTACACAATTCAAGGTTAAAATTTTTCAATTGGTTTTATTAAAATCTTTATTTGTTTACTATATATAAATATATATATATTTATTTGTTTATTAATTTCAATCATTCCAAGAAATAATCTTTAGATACATTTTTTTCTGAATGTAACATGCTATTGAAACAGGCCATAAAAATATTGAGAAAGCACAAGTTTTACATTCAGAAAAAAAATTCTCTTAAAGATTATTTCTTGAAATGATTGAAATTAATAAATCCAATCAAAATATGAACAAAAAAACAAATATCGAAAATCTTATTAGTAGTAGCAGTAATTTCAAATATTTCAATGTCACTTGAAACGTCAAAGCTATACCACCATTCCGACCAATGTTTTCATATTTTACGTTTTCTTTTTCTAAAAGTTAATGCTCGTCAATCAACCACTCACATTACTGTAAGTACTCCTTCTTTTAGTATTTTTTCTCAATAATGTAATTTACATATTTTAGGACCCTGAAGAAGTTTCAAAATTGAAACGAAAGCTTGGTCCAAAGTATAAAGAGTTTTTCATATTTCAACACTTTTGCTGACTGAAAATCCCCGTTATTCCCCACTGTTTATATATATATATATATATATATATATATATATATATATATATATATATATATATATATATATATATATATATATATATATATATATATATATATATATATATATTTTTCGGGTTGTCGATCAGGTTATCGACGCTCTTTTGCAACTTTTCCTTGGGTGCGCGCAACAGTCCTATTGAGGATAGTTGCCGAATATTATCTTTCTGTGTTTTCGTTGAAGAATCTTTAACCTTGAAAGTGTACAATGGGGCGTTAATGAAGGGTTGTGCGGGGGTGAGGGTAGAATGTAGGATTCGGTTGGAGAAAGGGGTGGGCAGTGGAAGGATACGCTTTGAAGATGAATTGAAACTGTTATGCATAACACACCGGAAAGTGTACTTTGGGGGCTTTGGGGGGCTGTAGAGGGTCTGGGGTTGAAAATGGAGGGTTGTGCTCATTAAGACTTTTGATCAGCATACCAAATACTATCTTTTTGCAGAGTTTCAGCGAATTTAGCCGAGAGCCATTTTCCATAAGGATTTTGCAGGTTCCTTTGACAGGTTTAGAGTAGCACATGACAAAAGGAAAGAGGCTGTTTTTTACTCATTTTTCAAGCACAAACTGCGAAGTCAAATTTTCATTATATCTATTGATAAAAAAAACTTCCATATGTTGCGAACTTTATGTGTGACACTGTATGTAATAATTTATCAACCCACTTGAAATCTGTTCAATCTTCGTGAATCACCCCGTAGACGTGTCCATTCCGCGCTGCAAGTACGAAACAATAAGAGAAACGAACGGCCTGTGCCGAGTCAGTCGAATATTGTCATGTCGGCAACACCCACATTCGAAAATTCCAAGTAAATGGCAGCAATTCTGCAAGCAGAGATCGGGTTTCAAAACGGCCGCCGAAAAACGGGCTTTCGAGGCACGTCGTGCCAGAGGTCACGGACATGGGTCGGTCCCGACGACCGGCCCATGTCGTCATACACTTGACATATCCCGTCTGTGGGTTTTGGCAATGGGCCAGCGGGGGGTTGGATCCCATTCTCGGAAAATAGCGATGCTAATGGGTTTTTTGATGGATGTCGTAGTAGTTTTGGAAGTAACAAGGATATGGCATGTTTGAAAATGCAACAAAACGTAACGCTGTCTCTCCATTCGTTTTTTTTGCTTAAGTAGGGTCGATGAGGACTCTCTTTAGTGGTGGATTTCCAGTATAACCAATTATGTAGGTTTCTTTAATTTTCAACCAACATGCAAAATGGAAGTAATAAAATTTGAAGTGTCTACTCACATACTGATTTTATCTCGTTGAAAATGAGGGCCATCAACATACCTGCAAAAAGAAAATTAATTAAAATTCAATTCTGTTTTTATCCTCACATTGATCTATTCACAAATATTTATCGTGTAACTAAGAGGCATAAATAAATACCAAAACGTAAATACATTATTATTTTACATTCAAAATACTGAAAAAACACATATTCTTAATATTCAAACTCTAATATATTGGGTGGAAAAGACATCAATCTTCAGAAGACACGGAATAAATCAAGTATAGGCCATTGAAGTTGTAAAAAACCCAAGGTATTTTCGATGCCAGAAAAATATTTAAATAACATTTTTTCACACTTAATACACTTTCCGTCCTAATAGAACCCCCAATAAAAACTTTTTGTCAAAAAATTAAACCGACAAAAAAATCAACTGAAAAGCAAAAAATAAAATAAACATTCTTAGTCTTAATGATAATTGCACTCCTAAACTATAGTCCGGTCAACTAGACCAAAAAATGAGAGTGAAGGTGCATAAAATCACAACAAGCTGAAAATCAGTAAAATTGTTCAAAACATAATTATAAATAAAATTTCTAAGTTCCCCATCATTCCCGTGTATGGAAAAAATTTTACTCGAGGTCAAAGGTCAAAAAAATTAGTTACTCACATTAGTTAGGAGCTCAATTATCATTAAGACTAGGAAGATTTATTTTATTTTTTGCTTTTCAGTAAATTTTTTCGTCGCTTTAATTTTTAGTAAAAAGTTTTTAGTCCTCAATTTTTTGTGGCTGAAATCTACTAATTACTACCTACTTATTCTTTGATTACTTCCAAAATACTTACTTACCTAGCTTACTTCAACTATTAACTGTTAAATTATATGATTATCTACTTCAAGTATTTATTGTTATACAGTGCGCGGCTAAATAATGGAACAAATTCGATATTTCGCAAGCAATGTACTTTTGACAAAAATCCTGAAAGAAGTCGATTTTTGTTTTTAAATGCCGATTTTTGAATGTATATTTTAAACAGGTCACTGACGTGACGTAATCGGATTTAAAAAAAGATTGAAATAGATGTATTGTGATACTTCATCTGAAAGGCCTTTCAATACTACAAGCAATGATAATAAATAATTTGATTTGTTTGTACTTGGTGAACAAAAATTATGCCCCTGGTTTTTTTCTTGTGATGAATGGCATTTCGAACAACTTATTTAAATGTTGTATTTTGTTGGATATAAAGTTATTCTCTTACTGAAATAAAATATTAATTTTTGTTCACCCTGTATAAACAAATCAAATTATTTATTATCATTGAATGCAGTATTGAAAGACCTTCCAGATCAAGTACACAAGACATCTATTTCAATTTAAAAAAATTAGCGTTTACGTCACCACGTCAAAACCAGTGACATAACCTCTTTAGAATTTACATTCAAAAATCGGCATTCAAAAACAAAAATTTACCTCTTCCAGGATTTTTGTCAAAAGTACATTGCTTGCGAAATATCGAATTTGTTCCATAATTTAGACGCGCACGGTTCTGGTTAGTTGATTTCATCACTTTGTATGTATATGTTGCCAATGTTCACAAGTGAAAAATCAATCATTTCCTATTTTTCAACCCATAGGGGTGGATTATTTCATTCCAAATATGATCAACTATGAGGTATACCCTATCTAATAATAAATGATTGTTTAAAAACTAAAGAACACGCTTTAATCGAAAACTAAACTAAAAAGTAGAAAATAATTTTAAATGCGTTAGAAATAAGAATACAGTGATTAACAACAAATTTATTCCATCGTAAACGAGCGTGGGGTGCTTGATATCAATTGTTGTTAATATTTCATGGACAGATATTGGTAAAAGTAGAATCATTATGAAAATATCTTAAATAGCACCCCACGCTTTTTTACGATGAAATAAATTTGTTGTTAATCACTGTATTCTTATTTGAAACTCATTCAAAATTATTTTCTACTTTTTAGTTTTCTATTAAAGCGTGTTCTTTAGATTTTAAACTATCATTTATTATCAACTTTTTAGTTTTGTTTTCTATTAAAGCGTGTTTTTTAGTTTTTCAAACTATTATTATTATTATTTAATTTGTTTAACTATTATTCTCCAATTTTGAATAGAATCGGACCATAATCACAAAACTCGTCCGCCATTTTAGAGCCGCCATCTTGAATCCTTCAATTTTGACAAAATAATCATAATCTCCGACCCCAAAAGCCCCCACATATCAATTTTGAATAGAATTGGACCAAAATCACAAAACTCGTCCGCCATTTTGGAGCCGCCATCTAGGATTTTTCAATTTTTACGAAAGAATCATAATATTGGACCCCAAAAACCCCCACATACCAATTTTGAATAGAATCGGACCATAATCACAAAACTCGTCTACCATTTTGGATACGCCATCTTGAATTTTTCAGTTTTGACAAAAGAATCATAATCTCTGACCACGAAAACCCCAGATACCAATTTTGAACGAATTGGACCAAAATCACAAAACTCGTCCGCCATATTGAACCGCCATTTTGTTTTTTTTTCAAAAAAAATCTTAATCTTGTCACTGGAATTATGTACACCTGCCAAATTTCAAATCATTCGTACGTCTGGAAGTGGGTCAAAATCGCGCCCAAAGGAGTCGCTTACAAACAAACATACGGTTACAAACATACAAGTGAAGCTAATATAAAGCGTGTAAAAAAGAATCATCGGAATCGAACTGCTCTGTGAAAAGTTATGCGTGATCATAAATAAATAAAAAATATACGCGTCGACTAGAGAACCTCCTCCTTTTTGATTTCGTCGGTTAAAAAGTCGGATCCAGTTAGCAGAAATCCAAAATACCCTGTTGTTTTTTCAGGATAGGGAAAAACATATATCATTGCCCCACTCGCTATAGTTTAAAACAGTCGTCAGCGAAATCGATTTTTTTAATAATCATGTCAACCAATAATGTTACAGAAGTTCTTCTGAATGAGTCACCAGTGTAAGTCTCAAGAATTTCAAGAATTCTCAATTTTCTACAGTAGTTTCACCAACAACCTGATTCAAATTTTCCTAATGTCTCGTATCCCAAAGAAAATCATCCTAGCATTGAAGGCTTTCCGAGATAACGAAGATATTACAGGCAGACAAAAGCAATGCAATGGTAATCATAAATACTTACCAAAGGCTACGAAAGCAAGATGATGCAGCTACTAGACGATTCAGCCTATAAGAAAATATCCAGAAATCCAACTACCTATCTGGAGAAGACTACTAAGAACATCGTTAATAATTCACCTATTGGGCCCTTCCAAGATCCATAAACCAGAGGACCAGAATATCAATTATCGAAATCTCCTGCCAAAGCACTACAACCACTTGCAGAAGGAGTTGAATGCTATGTGAGAAAAGCCAATTACTTGATAGAAATATTGAAGTCCCAAACCATTCAATCAGAAGACTCTAGTTCACCAAGGAAGCTCTGCAGATAATAAGGAACAGATATAAGCCCGAAGAATATAATCACCACTTTGGCAGAACAGTGCATCAAGAACACCTATTTCATTTATGACGATCAACGATACAGGCAAATAGAGGGAGCTCCAAAGCACCACCATTATCAGAAGTCTATTCATGGAGGAAGTGGAAATCAAGGCACTTGCAACATCACGTTCGAAACCATAACTCTGGCTGACATATGTTGATAATATTCAACCCTCAAATAACATTAACCAAGGAATTAGAAGAAGAGAATCAGCTCAGACGTTTTGATCATGAAGAAACCTAACGGTACCCTCGGACACACAGTGAATCGCAAGAAACACCAATCGGTACTTTATACAAAGTTGAACATCATCGAAACAACCATCCGGATGAATGGATAATCCAAGAAAACTTTAAAAGCAGCATCCCAAATCAGACAGAGAAAACAAAGGGTTCAGGAATCACCGATTAGTATAACATTCTTTCCATATATGAAAGGGACCCCGGCAGGATTAACAGAATTATTCGCCGGCGTTATATTCAAACATTTACAACAGACCGCAAAATAAAGTCCATTCTCCGAAATCCCAAGTACTGTATACCACTGGAGTGTCAAGGGGTCTACGAAATACTGTATGGAGACTGTGAGAAGACTTACATAGGCAAAACAAATGGAAGAATCAAAATTCGCAAACAAGAACACAAACTACCTATAAGACAAAGAAACCACATCTTCACTGTTTCAACACGTACAAACGAGAGGATACGAAATTAATTTCTGGCATTTCTAGGATACACGACCATTAATGAGTGTCAAGAACTTCTATCGAAGAACAACCAGAGAAGTTATCGAAATTGAGAAACGATCACATAATCTGAATAAAAGTGATGACCTCCAGAAACTATCAACAACTTGGAAATATATCTTCCACCGAAAAGTGAAACATAGAAAGACAATTAATCGACCCAATTAGAACGGACATACGGCAATGACGGATCCATCAACGAGCTCTTCCAGCAATATATGAGGCTAGGCGCGCAGGAGAGCGATCGGAAAGACGCAGAAAAACGGAGATGTCGTTAATTGTGGAGAAATGTAGAAAATTCAAGTATAGTCCTGGCCAGAGATTGTTCTGAACATTTTTTTCGAAAAACCCCGCAGTGTAAAGTCTGCGCGCAGAGCTGTCAGTCAGCGAATCTTAGAGTGGCGCGAGTGTGAGCAGCTGATCAAAACGTGTTGATCTCAGTTGTTGTTTTTCGTTTTTGTCCAATAATAGCACATTTATGATAAAAATCAACTACCTATACATACTTACAATTCAAGGGGATTGCAGATAAGTTCAGCTGCAGCATGTGATTTATAGAGTGAAATATTTTTTCGAGACATCACCAAACACCTTGCAAATTAACTGTCTAGATAGAAGGACACGTAGGAAAGCCTGTACCACCCGAAATGACTGATATTGAGGAAAAACAGGCACAGGTAAATGTTGGTTATGTTTACGGAAACAGTGAAACTTTTAATTCACGACAAAGCGATTTTATTCAAAAGGTTATCAAAGTGGTGTTCAAATGTACCTGTACCAATATTTTTACCAACAGTTAAGTTCGGAGGACGATATGAGAAACAATTTTATCCATAACATTATTGAATCTATTACAACCTCCAGATCGTCCCGCAAGAGTTGAGTTTTTTCATTGGTTAAAAACAACTACAAGTTATTCATAGACAAAGATATTTTGCCGTCTATTCGACGGATTGTTACGCCGAGTGCGATTGTGTGTGCATCAAAGAAATTGTGAACAGTTTTTGTTAATATACCAGGACCCTAACGTGGCCTTTTTTTCTCTAATTTTTGCTGAAATGATCTTTGGCGAGTTTTACATCCTGTTAAAAAAATGATCACCTTTTAGAACACCCTGGTCATCTAATATCAGATGACAGCAATTTGCATTTGAATGTTCAAATTTGAGAACTCTTCCATAATTAAGATCCACAATGGCGAATCTCTCAGACACAAAGTGCTAATCGAAAGATCCAAATCGGCAACAGCAGCCAGCCAGTACAATCGAGAAAACGTATCTCATCTCGCGGCAACATCTCCGACTGTAACACGAAAAGTATTCTCATCTTTACGCATCATCGCTTATACAGAACCCATTATTAGAATAACGCAGGTACTCCAAACGCAGAATTACATGGAAAATGATTCATGAAAGAATTTGCATTGTGATGCCAACAATGATTGTTGAGACATTCGTTACTTCCACTGTAATACATTCCGCGATGCCAGTGTGTGGGTCTTTAATGAATGTACAGGGAGAACCCATAATGAAAATGGGGATTCCGACAAGTTGAAAATTTGCAAACTTGAGGACCATTGACTCTAATGAAAATTTGTCTGTACCACTACTTATTTTATTAGCTGCAAAATTGGTCATAATGCTCTCTCAGAAACCAGACTGCTGAACATGTTTGGTATATAACTACATCATACGTTCGAAACAAATTGGTGGCAACAATCCCACAAATATTATACATCCTATAATCCTGAGCACTCATCACCATCTAAGCAGAGTTGTCAAAATGAAGGATACTTTATTTTGGCTACTCTTCACTAGATGGCCGCTGAACAAAAAAAATAAGTCTTTTGGAAATTGAATATCATGGATAATGATTTATGTGTTATGGACAATGGTGTCAATGAAATTGTCGATAGCCACTAGTTTGCCTGTACGTCATTTATACAACTTTGCCAGTTTCTAGTGCAAGTGATTGATCAACGTTATGTAATTTACATGTCGTATTATTCCGAGCTTACGTCACCTTTTACCTGCGACCATACCATATTCAGCACAATAACAAATCCCGGCGGGATAAGATCCAAAACTTCTGTAAAATACAAACTCGAAAACATCTGCGTTCATTCTTTGTGAAAGTCACTTTTGTCACAGTATATCATTCGTTTACCCAAGTTTTGTCCAGAAGATACATATTTTTTCCTTCGTGCACGAAAGTTTCGAATAAGAAGGACTTTTCTGTTTTGCTTTTCACAACAAAAAATCTGCTCTTGTAAGACTTCCCAAAGTTTTTTTCTTGTTAAACCTATTGGAATTTCTTTTTCAAAACAAAATAACGGCATTTTTCTGATAATGACATCGATAACGATTTTTGACCTCCATGTAGATGATTTGGAGGGATTCACAGTCCCTTGTAGTCAAGTTCTTTCTTTTAAAAGTCGAATTTCCAATCCCTGTATTCTTGGAATACATTTCAACAACGCAGTCAATTATGTAGGAAGAATTTTGGTATTTCATGGCACAATTATCTTCACATTCTGAGAAAGATCACATCTTTTGCAGAAACATAATGTGAATGTGGAAATATTGTGTCCGAAAGAAATACATGAAAGAAGGGAATTTTGTGGCATAGTGGACGAATTATTGAATTAAAGAAAAAAAACATCCTCAAGTGGGAGTCGAACCCACGACCTTATGATCTCTAGCCATACGCTCTAACCAACTGAGCCATTCGAGGACATAGGAATCGACCCACACTCGTGAATCCTTTCCTTCCATAATTTAATTTAATGTTCATGTTAGAAATGAATCGAAGATCAAACGTACTTATCAAATGGCCGTCGAGATCCGTTACCTGTCACTCAACATCATCGTGAATTGACGATTTCAGTAGCAGATTCAGGAAGATCATCTCTAACCACTGATAAGATTTTAGCCATATATATGATGTGAAAGTGGAAATATTGTGTCCGAAAAAATACATGAAAGAAGTGAATTTTGTGGCATCGTGGACGAATTATTAAATTAAAGAAAAAAAGCAGCCTTAAGTGGGAGTCGAACCCACGACCTTATGATCTCTAGCCATACGCTCAACCAACTGAGCCATTCGAGGACATAGGAATCGACACACACTCGTGAATCCTTTCCTTCCATAATTTAATTTAATGTTCATGTTAGAAATGAATCGAAGATCAAACGTACTCATCAATGAATAGTTTTTAATTTTCACTCATACAGCTCTGAATCCACTGGTCCTAGGGCTGGAATGACTGTCTATGTTCCTTCCCTAAATAACTTACTAAATGACCAGGTACATCCTATTCAATTAATTCAAATCCTAATATCTTCTAGTATCAATTTGAAATATTTTAGATTCATTACTCTTGGTTACAGTACAATCGAATCACTTTATATCATGTTTTTTCAACTCCAAGTACATTAGATTTTATTAAACAATGTACGATTTGAAAAAAGGATCCTATTTTTTTCAAGTATGCTAATATTAGCCAGTCAGAATAAACTACTCTCTGACCTTAGATTTGTATCAAGGAATCTTTCGTTTCCAAATAAAGAATAGAATGGAACACTCAAATGGGACTGAGAATAAACCACTTTATTGCAAGTCTGTGGGTTTGTAATCAAATCTTACCAAGTTAAATTTGACCCACTTCTAGTTGTGAAATTCAGCAGGTGTTCATAATTCCGGTGACAATGCATTAGATAATTTTTTTCGAGACAAAAAAACAAAATGGCGGCTCCAATATCAGAAATAGCGACATTTTTTAAATCTTTCTTTGGACTGCCATTTTTTAAGCCTAAAGACATTTCTACCGATTATATAATGGCAGCAATTCCTGATAACCAAAATGTTACTGAGTTTTGTGACAACGCGTTAGAAAATTATAATTATTAATCTGAGAAGGACGTTTCCTCCGCAAAATGGACCGAGTTTCTGTATGTAACAGGACTACAAATTCATATGAATCTTTTCATGATCGATTGAATAGATTGTTTAATAGTCCACATCCTAATATTTTCATATTTATTGAGGTTTTAAAGGGGATTCAATCTGAAACAAACAGCTTAGAAAGAAAACTTTTCAAGAGAAGCAATGAATGATTTGTGTAATGAACGCATTTCCATATTTGAATTTGTAAAAAAAGTGCTTTTAAATTTCATCCCATTAAAACCGTCAAATAAGCTTTAATGTATATACTTATGTAAATACAGCGCTCAACAATTGCTAAGGATCAAAGTAATATCGTTTGTTAATTTTGGTTGAAATAAAATAAATTTAAAAGTATGCTTAGCAGAAACGCCGTATGTGCAAAAAAAACGAAAAATGAGATTTTGGTTTTAACCACTTGAAAATGCGTTTTCTATCAATCCCACTGAACAAAAGTGCCGTGTACCACCAAATCTTCAAAACGAAGACAAGTTTTTGCCGTATCCAACAAAAATATTGACCTGTGCTTAGCAAAACTGCAACATCCATACGTTGCTAAATATAATAAAAACTTTTTAACAAAAAATTAAACCGACGAAATACGGAACTGAAAAGTAAAAAATAAAATAAACCTTCTTAGTCTCAGTAACTAAGCTCCTAAACTAATGTAAGTAACTAATTTTGAGTCGGCGCCAAACAAACAAGCAAATGAATTAGGTAAGGCGTAAAATGATTGCATCGAGTTGCGCGGTGACATTCTGATAATTTTTTTGAAGTAATTTGATGATGTTAGTTGATTGTTCGTTTGGCGCCGACTCAAAATTGGTTACTTACATTAGTTTAGGAGCTCAGTTACTGAGACTAAGAAGGTTTATTTTATTTTTTACTTCTCACTTCCGTATTTCGTCGGTTTAATTTTTTGTTAAAAAGTTTTATTTTTCAATGTTTTGTGGCTAAAATCTACTAATTACTGCCTACTTGTTTTTTGATTACTTCCAAAATACTTACTTACCCACCTCACTTCAACTATTACCAGTTAAATAATATGATTATCTACTTTTACTATTTGTTGTAATATGAATTATTTTTGTTGTTCTGGTTAGTTTATTTCATTACTTTGTATATCATTCCATCCTCTCATAGAATATAATGATTTTGACGGATGTGGAACAGAAATAATGTCAGTAGCGATCTGTCATTGTCAACTACGTATGTGTCTGCCAAAGTTCACAAGTGAAAAATCATTTATCCCCTATTTTTCCACCCGTAAGGGTGGATAATTTCATTCGAAATCCAAATATAAGGTATACCCTATCTATTAAAAAAAGAATCATCCAAATCGAAGAACCCAGTACAAAGTTATGCCTGATAGAATAGGTTAACGGACCAGAATTCAGAGGGTGAGTGATCAATATCCTTCATTTTGCTACCCTTAGGGGTGGATTTCATCTTTTAAATTCAAATGGGACCACCTTCGAAGTACACCCTATCCACTGAAAAAAATTATCGGAATCGGACGCCTCAGTAAAAAGTTATGCGTGATCATACATAAAAAAAATTATGATAAAAAAAAATATACGCGTCGACTAGAAAACCTCCTCCTTTTTGGTTTCGTCGGTTAAAAACGCGTTTTTCCTAAAAATACATGAGTTACCTTGTTTTTACTAAGCACTAATAACATTTTATGCCTGCTGTAACTTGAAGGGTTCCTTATTCTCTCCCAGTTTGTTGTTTGATTCGGGGATTGATTTAATTGTGGTTGTTGAAAAAGTGTTTTTTTTACGATCGTGCAAAAAGTTATTACTTTTTGCACTAGTGCAAAAAGTAATTTACATTTTGCACTAGTGCAAAAAATACTTTGATACTCTATTGATTACGAGTTTAATCTAAATATATTTTTTCTTGTAATTTGAGTGTACGTATAAACATGGTAACTATAGGTACTTAGGTACCATTCAATATTCCTCAAAACGTTACTATTTTATGTTCAAAATACAAAATGTTTACTCTAATTTTGATTAATCCAAATCTTGTTAGTAACGAAACGATATGGATATCGTCTGACAGTGACAATTTCCGTAATTAGTTTCAAGTTGTCAGTTTAAAATTTCAATATTTTGTTATAAAGCTGTTAAAAATGTCGAGTTCGGATAGTGAGGTAAAAACTATTTGTACTCCTCCAGATATAATTGGAATATTGAAAACCCAATGCAATACACATGACAATGTTTTCGCAGATCTTCTGCAACATTAATTGTGGAATCGGGGGCAGACATGTTGACATTGAAACGCCATGGAGGATGGAAATCTTCAACTGTAGCTGAGGGCTACATTGAATAGTCAATTTCTAAAAAAACTGAAAGAGGGAATCAAATTCAGTAGTACCAAAGTACCACTACCAGAAACTTCATAACAATCCGAAAAAGAGTTTTTAGTGAAAAACCTGAGACCTCCACAAGCAAAAACTAAAACAAAATTTAAAAAAATACTGAAAATGAAGTTTGTCTATCAAATTGCTCTAACTGCCATATTAGAATTGAAATTAACTAAAAAAAGTGAATAACTAATTTTATAAAAATAACGTTAGTTTAAACTGTCCATGTTATTGTTAGAATTATTCTAGAATTAGTAATATTTCTTGTATTGTGAAATACTCTTCAATAAAATTTGAAATAAAAACAAATTTAATTTGATCGTAGAAAAAATGTGTGCATCATGTGCAAAAAGCATATTTGTTGTTGTTGTTGTTCGTCTCGAGCTGCAAACTTCATGCATCGTGCAACAAATATACACTTTTTGCACTAGTTACACAAGAAGAACAAAATTAATGTTGGAATTGGCTAAAATCAGTATTGACCTAAGTGATAATCCAGAATTGTTTTCAAATCATAATGTGGGGATTCCCAGTGCATCACAAAATCCAAACGATCTCTTTGATTACAGCAAACATAAAAACATTTTGGGTGAACATACCGATTAGGGATGATTAGACATTTAAGCCAGTTTTTTTATCATGTTTTGTTTTGAAAAAATTTACTAATTTTTATACCTATTTGTTCAAAATATTTCGCAATGAAGAATATTAAACGCAAATTATGGATTGCATTTTGTTTTTCTGTTTATATTCAATAATATTTTTCCTAAGCACAGTGTTGAATTCTGTTTGTTAGATGTTTAGATAATTTATAGTATATGTACTTTGGTTTAGTTTTTATCCGTCTTTTTAATTCCGATGGACGTATTTTGGTCTGGAGAGAACGAGGACAGAGATATAACGAACATTTGAGGATTCCGCTCCCTGCTTTGTTGGAGGTTCTATCTGCGTTTGGGGTGGAATTTGTTTTAACTAAGATGTCTAAAAACCCTGGTGAATGAACTGATTCAATATTGTTTAGATTTTCGAGGGGACACCACCTGTTACTTCAACAGCGCTTCTCTCTGTGGTAGTCTGTGGTAGATGGCGCCGTCCAAAAATGTTTGTTTATATTCTCGCTTAATGTCAGAACTTAATTCCTGACATCTGCAGCATCTTATATGAAATTATTTTCAGTGTTTTGTCGGTATCTATGCGTTTTCCATATCTTTGATTTGAAATCTTGCTTAGCTTATTCCTGAGTTTGTTCCTTAAAAAATCATTCGTTCATCATTAGTGCGTGAGGAATTGTTTATTTTCAGGTAGTGTAGTGTGTAAGCATACTGTAACGAACCTAGGCCGGACCTGTCGCCTCACGCGTTGCCATCGACAACGATGAGGTCATCCCCGGAGATATTCGAGAACAATCCAGTCACGCCGCGGCAGATAACAACGGTCGATATTGGAAATAACTGGAACATGCTGGGCACCAACCGCCAGAATTGGAAACATCGAGAATGCTGTATCGGAGATAAATAGACAGCCCTCAAGAGGGAGTGGAGAGTCTGAACGAGCCCATACGATCGAGCTATACAGTGGCGTAATATAAATTAAGTTGTAGATTTAAGTGTGAAATAAATTAGTAAAAACCAAGGTAAGTTTATTTACGTTACAATACTTTTTATATATTTGGGCCACATCTGTATTTTGTGTGGACAGTATAAAGCCGTAGATTCGAATATTCACCTGTATTCAGTACCAAAAGCAAGTACAAATCTTGACGAATTGACTAATAATGATATTTTCCTAGTTCATCATATTGTATGCATTGAATTTTATATTTTCGGCAATTTAATGACAATTTCATTTCCAATTATCCGTCTGTCAAAATGCAGTTAACCTCAAATTCAAATGGTACAAAATACGCAAAACAACACGACAGTGCTTTTTTTGTGCAATGTTCGGTGAAGTTTGACAAATGTCTCTCTTCAACCAATAGCAAAGCTAGAATTAGAACCCGCGAACAGTTCGCCTCAAAAACAAAGCCGAGGAAATAAATATACCCTGTTACTGAATCGAAACTAAAACGAAATTGGCGCCATCTGACACGATAGTAATCTCTATCATCAAGTAGGCCAAGTGTCGCCAAGTCGATCCCAAACTTCTACAGGTATAAGTGCAAGCAAGCACCAGGGTTTTTAGACATCTTAGTTTTAAGGGCCGCACTGACTTGGTGGTTTTGACTGGTACCACAATGACCACTCAGAGATATGAGATATATTTGTTGAACCAAATATTGTTCCATTGGCGTGTACAATCGGCGAGAATTTCATTTTGGTCGATGATAATGCTCTTTCACCGCGCACGAATTGTAACCGAAAGCCTAGAATTTCATGGTATTGATAGAATTAAGTGGCCAGTCGGGTCACCAGACTTGAACTACATAGAACATGTTTGAGCCCAAATTTCGAAGCATTTGAACAGGTTAGAGGAACCTGTAGAAACGCTAGAACAGTTAGGTGAAATTTGGATCAACTCACCTCAATATTTCATAAATCGATTGATCCAAAGTATGCCTGAGAGTTCAAAGCCTCATTCGGGCTCGGAGTGAACCGACAAGATATTGTTTTTTTTAACAATTTGTAAAGTAAATAGATTATACAAAATAAAATTTATGTTATGTTACTTTTTGAATAAATTAACGTTTATTTCTAATTCAGTTTTTCTTAATCTGTTTTGGTTCTAAAAACCAAAAATAGTACAATTTAAACAATACAACTGGAAAAATCGCTACAACCACATGTGATCCTTGTCAATTGTTGAGCACTGTATAATGTATGTATTATATTGAAATAAGTTTTTCAAGCATTCAGGTATGTTTTATTAAATATAGAGTATAGTGAAAAGGGAAACATTCTCAATTGAATATTGATAGAAAGATTTTTTGTGAATTGAAAAATCCACGATAATAAAAATGAAGTTATTTTTTGTGAATGTCTAACAGAAAACAACTACTTCCCCGGCTAAAGCCACGCTGGACATTGAACTACATCTGATAGACATTCTGAAAAGACCCCAACTCAAAAGAAAAAATCTGAAATTGAAAATTTGCATTTTTATTCAGATAGTTATTTGATTTTCTATTCCAGTCTTAATTAAGAACACATGAAGATGAATGAGGCAAAGAAGAATGTTTTCCAAAAAAGAGTACTCACCAGAAATCATTCGTAACATTGACGCAAGAAGATCGCATTTACTAGGTCTTCAATACATTTTTGTCGACGAAAATCTATTTCACGCTTCCACGATCATCAGGAAATGATTCTAACTTTTCAGAATATCTATCAGATGTAGTTCAATGTCCAGCGTGGCTTTAGCCGGGGAAGTAGTTGTTTTCTGTTAGACATTCACAAAAAAAAACATTTTTATCGTGGATTTTACAATTCACAAAAAATATTTCTATCAATATTCAATTGAGAATGTTTCCCTTTTCAACATGAATACCCCACAAGAGGTTATCTTGACGATGGAAGTGACTAAAGTTTATTTTTCAGTCGCAGATGATTCCACATCTGATTTTATGAAAATCCTGTTCATATTTTCAACAAATCAATCTATCATACCCCATGACAGGTTTTAATGTCAGAAAACACTAATTTCAAAGTGTCTCTCCAAAAGAAATGATTCTAACTTTTTCCATCTTTGCAAAGTGAGATTGCTTCTTGAAAATGTGTTTCTCATCTCTTCCGGTCTTCCTGATGATCGTGGAAGCGTGAAATAGATTTTCGTCGACAAAAATGTATTGAAGACCTAGTGAATGCGATGTCTCTCTTGCGTCAATGTTACGAATGATTTCTGGTGAGTACTCTTTTTTGGAAAACATCTTTCTTTGCCTCATTCCTCTTCATGAGTTCTTAATTAAGACTGGAATAGAAAATCAAATAAATATTTGAATGAAAATGCAAATTTTCAGTTTCCGATTTTTTCTTTTGAGTTAGGGTCTTTTCAGAATATCTATCAGATGTAGTTCAATGTCCAGCGTGGCTTTAGCCGGGGAAGTAGTTGTTTTCTGTTAGACATTCACAAAAAATAACTTCATTTTTATCGTGGATTTTTCAATTCACAAAAATCTATCAATATTCAATTGAGAATGTTTCCCTTTTCAACATGAATACCCCACAAGAGGTTATCTTGACGATGGAAGATAGTGACTTAAGTTTATCTTTCAGTCGCAGATGATTCCACATCTGATTTCATGAACATGTTCATATTTTCAACAAATCAATAGAGTATAGTGTATCGCAAATAATATCATCTAAACACTCGGCCGCAATAAACTTAACAAAATGCAAGAATAAATGTAAATTTTGTTGATATTAAATGCAAATATTGTAATCGCGCTAATGTGGACACATTTCAAAGAATATTCTGTGACTCAATTTACGTAGCTTATATTGAAAACCGGGACTCAATTTACGTATGAATATGGACATGGGACTCAATTTACGTTTTCCGCAAAATTGGTGTGTGGGGGTTTTCGGGGACAGATATCACGAGATTTTTGTCAAAATTCATGATGGCGGCTCCAATATGGCGACGAGTTTTGCGATTATGGCCCAATTCCATTCAAAATTGATATGTGGGTTTTTTTGGGGTCGGAGATTATCAATGTTTGTTAGAATTCAATAAAAATGACGGATTTCATAAATGACTAAAAATATTTAATAAAAATGATAAAAAAAAATTAAGACAAAGTTTTTATACAAAAAGGAAAAAAATAATTTATTTAATGGTAGCTTGACGCGAATATAAAATAGGTAGGTATTCTTGCGCGGCAAGATTTTGAGTCTGCAACTCACAGAATAAACTAGGTCCAAAAATTTTGTGCATTTGTATTAAAGCATTTTTTAGAGTTAAAAACTATAAAAAATGAAAAATCGGTGCTATGTATGCATACAGGTAGCAATCGCTCTAATAATGCCCCACGCCACTGATCACCTATTACACCATAATTTCACTAGAATGTATCGTAAAAGAATTCGAATCGGAGATTTAAAAACCTTGCCCCCGGCCGGCTTCGTGATGGAACAACAAATATCCAAGAAGGCCGAGACGAAAAAAAGCGGTTGCCATCCACTCGTGTGACGTCACACTTTACACCGAAAAGTGAGTAACGTAAAAGACGTGATGCGACTGCCGATGGAATCACGAGAAGATTAACAATTCAGTGAAAATTTAACGGATCTCCATAAAAGAGAAAACTAGAAATCGGCAAATCGAACAGGCAGATGGATGTCGTGATTGTAGGAAATGTAAATTTTCACGACGAATGTCTTTCTTAATGTGTACGAAATACGAAAACGGTGAAAGGGCTGAGTTTTTAGGCTTTCTTCGTACTACCTCGTTCATGATTTCTATCAATCGTTTTATACCTTCATTGTATTCCCATTGTATCAACCTTTATGGTTAAAATATTTTCTTCTACATATTTCTGCTGTATTATGTTTTTAAAACTATTTGGAGCTATTATTTAACCCTTTTGCCCACTTCTATTCCCGACTACCACATTCAATATGTGTATGTTTCTTATATCTCTTCCTTCTTGTGATTTCAAGTATATCTATATGGTATTTTATCAGTTCCTCTACTAGCTCTCTTTTTTTTTCTGCATACTCCCCCTTACGTTTCATGTAGCTATTTTTATATTTTTCGATTAGTTTTTCCTCTTTTCTTTGACATTTCCTACAGAATACCAAATATTCTCCAGGATATTGGGATATTTGCAAAGTTGTCAGTTTTCCCTACACTGCTTTCCACAGGTGACGAAAATTTTTAAAAACTGTCAACGATGTGCAAGATCTTCAATTTCTTGAGGCAGTTTCTTATTGAGAAATTTTATATCTTTCTCAGACACTAGAAGTTCTAATGGTGTGCAAATCATAAGTTTTTTTAAAATTAAAATTTTTTTTTTTTTTTTTTTTTATTCAAGAAAACCGCATTAACCGCGAAGGTTATTAGCGGTGGTGGTAAGTATATATTATATTTGTTTTAAGATATTAATTGAGTCCAAAAACTTTAGTAACAACATGATGTTATCCAGGTTCAAAGCATCGCTAAGTTTTCCGGGCAGTCCTGAAGTTATTCTCTCCTCTCTGTAGTCGGGACACTCCGAGATTATATGTTTCACGTTCAGTTCTTCAAAACAGGAGACACATCTTTTGGGATTTTCTTTCTTCAGTACCATCACACAGGGAGTTCCACAGGGATCTGTCTTGGGACCTATGCTTTTCAATGTATTTGCAAATGACCTCATATATTTTGTAGAAAATATTCCGAATGTCAAGATTATATGTTACGCTGATGATACTAACATCATTATATCAGGTGACAGCCAACAATCACTGATCTGTTCTACAGAAATTGTATACGATAACATAATACGATGGTCAGAAAATAATAATTTTCTATTGAACCACAAAAAAACAGTGTTGACATATTTCGGGCACAGACGACAAGACCCACCTATAATATTTAAAGATACAGAAAAACAATTACTCTGTTCTGAAAACGTGAAACTACTAGGAGTTATTTTTGACAGGCAATTATCATGGACAGAGCATACCAACCAATTATGTAAGAAACTTCGAAGTGCCTGCTACAGCATCAAATACTTGAAAAATCATTGCAGCAAACACATTCTCATCACACTGTATTATGCCAATTTTCACTCCCACATGAGATATGGAATACTAAGTTGGGGAAACAGTGCTAATGTAAACAGAGTTTTCATTTTACAAAAATACGTGATACGCATCATTGAGAATATTGAAAAGAGGACTAGCTGTAGAGAACTTTTCAAAAAACTAAAAATCCTGACATTATTTAGCGTATATATTCTGGAGGTGTGTATATATTTCTATAATAATTATAAAAACATTACAATGTGCTTGCCAAAACATGATCATAACACTCGTTACCGCAATATGTTACAGCCCAATTCTCACTGCTCCGCACTTTATCAAAAAAGTTTTATTTTATGAGGTGCAAATTATACAATAAATTAAATCCGGATATAAAGTCAGCACCAAATGTCAGAATATTCAAAAATAGACTGAAAGAATTCTTAATTGAAAAGTGCTGCTACTCACTAGATGAATTTTGATAATTTTTATGGATGCATGTGTGTGTATGTGTACTTATTTATTTATAGTATAGTATTTTGTATTATTTATTTGTTTTCTCTGACATAATACGTACTAGTCAAACTGTTTCGTCCAAAAGTGTACTCCATTACATGGTTTTAGTTTTCCTTTTTTTGCGTTACTATGTAACAATTTTCATACTGTGTTATATCTCATAATTTTGGTATATGCATTCTGTGTTTTTTGACATGTTTGTCCATTTATATTTCCTTGTGAATATGTAAAATGGTAAACGAATAAAGTATCTATCTATCTATCTATCTATCTATCTATCAGTAGATGCTGGTGTGTGTATCTAGTGTGACCAATCCTGAGGCGTGTTAGTATTGTTTGTTGTCTACGAGAGACTGATCCATAACTCTGGAGGCTCATGCAAGGGTTAATTGTTTTGAGCTTGTTATTCTCAAGAGCTTGCCATCTTTCTCTCCATGTATTTATTGTGAGTTTTCGAATGGCATGGAAATAATCTTCATGTGGCACTTGGTGAATCGGTTGATAGCGAGGATTTGAGCTTGTCTCTCTGGCAAGTGTATCTGCAGTTTCGTTACCAGCTATTCCTACATGTGATGGAACCCGAATATCTTCTTCATTATGCCATATTCAGCTTTGTTCTCTCAATAAAACCGTTTTTGAGCTGTCGGACCAGTATTTTTTTAATTCCATTTCTGAAATGATTTCCGTATGGGTCTTCAGTTTCAGTATCAGCATACGGAAAGACAATCAACAAAAAACATATTTTCGAAAAATAGTTTTACACCAAAACGACTTTATATATTACATGGATTAGATTTTCAGGTAGACAATCGCTTAAAATCCTGGCGCGGATAACAAGGATCATCATCGAAATTTATTAGTCGGTAAACAATTTTTTTCGCGACAATGTTATTCCGAATTCAAGCCCAAATGCGGTCAAGATAGCGTATTGAAAACTAAACCGAACAAGAACATATCCAGCGGAAACAGTGTTCTACTTGAGAACTGGTTCCCAATTTATTTAAATATCATTTCGAGATAATGATTGGATATACGATTTCACGAGTAATACGAGATGAGAGGCGTTACTTTTTTTTATTTCATCATTGTTTCGTAGAATTGTGTTTTACGTAGAATTAATCGTAAGAGTTTTTTTTAATAGAAAAACATAACAATTTGATTTGTTTGAAAATATGAACAGGATGTTCATAAAATCAGATTGGAATCATCTGCGACGAAAAGATAAACTTTAGTCACAGAAAAATATTTCTATTCAATATTCAATTGAGAATGTTTGTGTTTGACTGTTGAAAGACTGAAAAAATCAAAATCTTGCATTTTCATAACGATCCTTGCAAACTATAGGTTGGTTTTATGAGCCACCACTTTTATTAGTCAGTTTTTCTCTAAGATGTACATCTACACAAATAGAAAATCGTTGTAAATTACCATTGATGTTTCTCATCCTATTAATTTTTGTTTCAATTCTATTTTAATTATTGAGACCACAATAAATTATTGAAATATAAAAAATAACAAACCTGTTGGATTGTTCGTAACTGTATTCAATTGTGTGTTGGTTTGTTAGAAAAGTGCAAAATGGTTCAATTTTTGAATGCAGAAAAATTGTGATACAAAATACTTCCATGAGGACAACGAGAGAGGAAATAATCTCCATGTTTTTTATCTAGACGCTTTGTTATCGAATTGGTTAGCTTTCACAAAATATAAATATTCTCTTTCATTTCACAGATATTTGTCCGCGGTGTTTTATGTTAGATACCATGTATAATGATCATTTATCTTAGAGATCCCACCAACAGAAGCTTTCCTAGTAAAATGCTGACATTGTATTGGGACCATAATTCGTATAATTACCCAAAAAATATATATCACTCCTACTAAAAAATTAAATATGTTCGAGGTGAACAAAATTCGGTAGTTCTATTCAAAATGAGGAAGTTGGCTATCATATTTCCGGTATAACCCTCCAGGTAGTTGAGTGATGCTGGTACAGAACAATATGAACTCTCACAGGCCTTGAACTGGATAAACAACACTGCTTCTATCGAAGAAAAGTAGTATTGCCTTTTAAAGCAAAGTAACAACCTAGATAATACCGATTATGAAATTGTCATGTGCATTGAAGGTAACATGGGTTTTTTGTTCAATTTCCGAATAAATGTTTCATTTTTCAATGTTCTCCAAAGATGGGTTGATATAATAAATACTAGAAAGAGCCAAAATCTCACAAGCATATCCCTTATAGAGTTCGAGTTTGAGATGAAGGAAACTAAATTGGGACACTGTAATTAAAGAGCAGAAAAATCGGACGAAAACATTTTCCAGGAGAATGTAATCTTCATGATTTTCTTTCCTGTTAACAGGCTCAATAAATATCATAGATATCATCTAACATTTTCTTGGTCTGAAGCCGCTACATTTTTGTTCACCCACAAACGTTTTCCGCAATATCATATATCGCTCAAACATACGTGCATACTTGCACACTCTGGTACTTCTTTTTTACAATTATTCGTCTCATTTATTCTGCTTTCTTGGTGTAATACTACACCTCGTTCTTCTTGATCATAGTACGGGAGATAACAGTTATGGAAAGAGTATGAGCATGATGGTCAAAGTCGACAGGCCATTAAAAACGGGTTTTAAAGAACACATTCTATATGGGATGGAAATCAAAACAGAAAATGTGCTGCTCGACATTGATTAAAAAATATCGTTTGCGTATACCTGATACGACTATCAATCAGCCTATAAGCACCCTTACTAAAAGTCTTCATTCCAGTAATAATTCTTCAGCGACACAATGCATGTGATTTTCAACCTTTTGTTTGATGAACGTTGATAAATAGGACTCTAATTGCATATTAATTACGAAAAACACCGGCTATTTCAATTGCATGTAGGTTCTGAAGACAAAGAAGTTATTATACGAGAATTTTATCACTTTTTAATAACCATAATGTGGTGCATTTGAGGATGATTCATTTCTGATATTGAACTTGTACTCATTTTAAGAACGATTCATGAAAATTTGACACAATTATACACTAATAATAAAAACTTTTTAACAAAAAATTAAACCGACGAAATACGGAACTGAAAAGTAAAAAATAAAATAAACCTTCTTAGTCTCAGTAACTAAGCTCCTAAACTAATGTAAGTGACTAATTTTGAGTCGGCGCCAAACAAACAAGCAAATGAATTAGGCAAGGCGTAAAATGATGGCATCGAGTTGCGCGGTGACATTCTGATAATTTTTTTGAAGTAATTTAATGATGTTCGTTGATTGTTTGTTTGGCGCCGACTCAAAATTAGTTACTTTTCAGTTCCGTATTTCGTCGGTTTAATTTTTTGTTAAAGTTTTTATTTTTCAATTTTTTATAGCTAAAATATACTAATTACTACCTACTAGTTTTTTTATTACTTCCAAAATACTTACTTACCCACCTTACTTCAACTATTACCAGTTAAATAATATGATTATCTACTTTTACTATTTGTTGTAATATAAATTATTTTTACCTTACTTCAACTATTACCAGTTAAATAATAGTATTTTTTACTTTTTCTTTATCCTCTCATAGAATATAATGGTTTTGACGGATGTGGATCAGAAATAATGTCAGTAGCGATCTGTCTTTTGTCAACTACGTATGTGTGTGCCAATGTTCATAGGGAAAATCAATTATCCTATTTTTCTACCCGAAGGGTTATATAATTCCATTCGAAATCTAAATATAAGGTATACCCTATCTATTAAAAAAGAATCATCCAAATCGAAGAACCCAATAAAAGTTATGCCTGATAGAATCAGTTAACGGACCAGAATTCAGAGGGTGGTGATCAATATCCTTCATTTTGCTACCCTTAAGGGTTTCATCTTTTAAATTCAAATGGGACCACCTTAAGTACACCCTATCCACTGAAAAAAGAATTATCGGAATCGGACGCCTCAGTAAAAAGTTGTGTGTGATCATACATAAAAAAAAATTATAGAAAAAAAAATATACGGGTCGACTAGAGAAGCTCCTCCTTTTTGGTTTCGTCGGTTAAAAAGGGAAATATTTCCTTAGTCCTGAGCCTGTCATTTTTTTGGTATAAGGCTGATGGAATTAAGTTCTGAGATTTTGCCTCCATTGTGCTTTTCTAAAAATGTTCAGTTCCACTATTTTCCACCCCAGTATGAAATTCTAACAGCAAATAGATCACTTCAAAATCTGGTAACATCTCACTTGTGAAGGTACAGGTAATGCCATAAATAATCCTTTTATTTCCATAGTTCGACGGATGCTCTGAATCTCCACCTCAGGATATTATTTGAATATATTTTGATATTTGGGCACATTCATAACTGTCTGACGAAAATAATCCAAATCAAACTTTGAGTTTATTTGGAATTTAGAAATGTCATATGTCATCTGTCCACGTTACAGAATAACAAAACAGAACAGACCTTTTTGTCTGATCTGACCACACTACAGAATAGTGAAATATTTTTTTTATGATTAGGATGAGTTCTGTGGATCAGTTTTTGGAACAAAGCTAAATTTTAATAGGAAATTATAAAAACTATGGAAGTTGAAATGTTTCTATTTTTGTTCCTGGCTTCACGGAAATAACTCGAATCGATACGAATATTTTCGATATTAGTCTAATTTTAGGGGAATTTTTTTACGAAAAAAAAATATTCTGAATTTCTCTTCAAAATCCTGCATACCCACCAAATCGGTCATTCTGAATCGACTGGCGTTCACTGAAATTTTTTTTATCTTTTGTCGTTCTCGAGATACAGCCTACTTTTTTATTTCAAAGTCCCGAGAACTCTTGAAGAGTGAAAATATCCTAAATTCGACTTCATTTTCCTGTTTCCTTTTTTCTTCACCCATACTCCTTGGAAATTTTCTTAGGAAAATTTTTGATAAGTTCGCTGTGAGTGACTTTTGTCGGTCCTTTGCGAAACCCCGCCCCTAAAATATCAAATTTTGACTTTGTTTTCATCATTGCATGGAAATTATCCTCATGAAGTCTGATAATAAAACATTTTGGAATATCCCAAAATTTTCCTACAGTTTGGTAATAATTTGAAGTCGATACGAATAATTTCGATATTCGTCGATTTTTAGGGGTATTTATTGGGCATTGCGTGATTTTTTCACGAAAAAAAAAATATTCTGAATTTCTCTCCGAAATCCTGCATACCCACCAAATCGATATTTCTGAATCGATTGGCGTTCGCGAAATTTTTCTATTTTTTGTCGTTCCCGAGATACTATTTTCATTGTAAAAACTGTTCTGAATTTGTATCATTCACTTACTCTTTTGATTTTCTCAAAATGTTTTCGAAGCAATAATTTTTTTAATATACCGGGTTCTCCTGCTTCTCGTTTAGGCTGACACACCCATTGAAATATCAAAGTATTCAAGGGAACTTTTTCCGGCATGATTGTTTGCTCATTTAGGGTTAATTTATTACTCTATTATAAAAGCTCTCCAGTTGTAGGAGAAATCTTGAGTTTTGCTAGATCTACCCTAAGCTTGTATTTCGGGCTAATCGAATTTTTATGGAAAATCTGATTACAGTATAATTTTAGGAAAATCGGCAGTGGGTTCAAACGTGAGCCTAAAATTATGGTGTAATCAGATATTCCATAAAAATTCGATTAACAATTCAACCTAGGTGGATCTAGCAAAACAGAATTCTCTTACATGAGCATTTTATAATAATTCATGAATCAACCCTAAATGACAAACAAATTAAAAGAAAAAAATTTGATTTTTCAATGGAATTGTGTCAGCCTAAACGCGAATAGAACTAGAAAAAAATTGCTTCGATAACATTTGAGAGAATCGAAAAAAGTAAGGTGAAATATTCAAATTCATAAATGGAATGGAACGATAAAATGCAAATACTGCCATATTCTGGTAAAAAATAACGTTATTCTCCATGATCGTTGGGCATATTTTTTTTGACTATAGGGTTTTAAATTAGCCAGATATGAGCCAACAATTATTACGTAGAAAGTTTTTGAATACTTTGAGATTTCAGCCTGAAGTTAGAATTCAGTATTTTGAAAAAAAAACAATTAATTTGTTGAAAATATAAACAGGATGTTCATAAAATCAGATGTGGAATCATCTGCGACTGAAAAAATAAACTTTGTCA